>CM023195.1:690000-1380000 GCA_013167095.2 Daphnia sinensis | reverse complement strand
TTGGGTATGTCTCATGATACTTTGGTGATTCTTGCGTAACGAGCAAAGTGCTGGGGTACTTGTATGTCGGATCAGCTTCTGCTTTTGGTAGAACATGCTCAGCTTTAGAATTTTTCTTTTCGTACTCGGAATTGGTTAGCGGTTCGTCTTTCTTGTAAGATGGCGGAGTAGAAACAACTAGTTTTTGGGGCTGCCTTTCCTCGACGTAGGACGCTGAATGTGTCGTGTAAGAGTCGCTAACAGGTTTGTGTTCGTAAACGGTAGATTCTTGCTTCTTGTAATGCTGGATATCTTTTTGGGACTCGACTTTCTTATAGGTTTGTGATGCAGAGGAGGTAGGAAGCTTGACTTTGTCCTCGATCGGAGCTACGGGGACTTTTGTGGTGGTTGTGTAGACCGTAGAATATTGATACGACGGGAACGATGTCGTCGTATAAGTTGGCAAATTGTAAACGTTTGATTCATCTGAGGCCGGTTTGGAATATGAATTCGCTTCTTTAACTGGAGAACTCGAGGCTTCATGAACGGGAGGATACTTTGATTCGTGATCCTTTGATGACTCTTGCGCAACCTGAGCAATGCTATGGTATGTTTCGTGGGATGGAACCGATGCTGGTTTTGATGGAATATGTTCTGCTTCAAAATGTTTCTTTTCGTCCTCAGGCTTTGGTAGGGATTCGACCGCCTTGTAGGAGTGTGTAGGAACAGCTGGTTTCTCGGGCTGTTTTTCTTCCTCGTACGAATCTGAATTTTTCACATAAGATTCGCTTCCGGATGTTGATTGGTAAACGGCAGATTCTTGCTTCTTGTAATGCTGGACATCTTTTGTTGACTCCACTTCCTTGTAATCCTGGTATGCGGAAGAGATAGGAACCTTCACCTTGTCTTCTGTTGCCGGCTGATATGCATTTTGCTTTGAAGATTCAATCACAGGTTTGGATTCCACTGCGGAATAAGAAAGGCTTGAATCATCCACTTTCTTCTTCTGTTCACCGTAGGAATGAGAATCCACCTCCTTGTAAGATTGCGAGATATAAACTGGAGTTTGTGGCTTATCTTTATTGGCATAAGATTTCTCAGTTTGTGTATGGGATTGGTAAGCCTTGTCCTCGCCTGTTGTTTCCGATTTAGTGGGAGAGGGGATCGGGGAGTAGACTAATGCTTCTTCCTTCTTTTCTTTTTGGTACTCTCCTGTTTCGTGGGATTCAGCCTTGGGGTAAGCAGTGACTTTGCTATCTTCTTGCTTTGATTCTTTGTACTCATCCTGCTTAGAAGGTTTGCTCACCGGTTTCACCTCTACTTCGGAATAAGGAAGAGATGAAGAGTCAACGTCTTTGTTCTTTTCACCATACGACAGAGACTCTGTTTCCTTATAGGATTGTGGAGCTGGATACACTGGTTTCTTGTCCTGATCCTTGTCGGTCTTTGATTTTTCTGAGTAAAAGAGTTTGTCGTAGGAATCGCTGGTTGGTTTGGATTCAGCACCGGAATAGGGATTGGGAAGAGGTTTGGGTGAGGAAGTCGAATAAGAAGGTTCACTTTCTTTGATTTTGGGGGTTTCAATTGCATAAGCTCCAACTGTTTGCTCTGATTTTGTTCCAATATAGATCGCGGTAGGTTTTGAAGTGTATGATACCGTTGGCGTAGCTCCGTAGTTGTCCTGCGGCTGCTTGGCCGGAGATTGGTACGATGCCGGGACGGATTCTACTGCCTTTGAAGCTTCCCCTTTTGTGTAAGAATCTGATGCCGGATAACTTGCCGAATGATCTACGTAGGCCGATCCATAAACAGTAGACTTTGCTGGAGCAACGTAGGTTAGGGTGCTCACTGGCAATTTTTGGACCGGGGCTGATGCTGGAACAGATGCTACTTGCGCACTGGGTCGTTGATAGTTTTCCTGTTGGGCTGCTGGAAACTTGTTTCCATATTGTGGGGATTGAACAGGGTAAGTCGGTTGCACTGGTTGGGGATGGTATCTCGATTGTTCAACGTTTTGTTGATTGTGGGTTGGCTGCGCATAGTTGGGTATGGCCGGCTGATTTCTAGGTGGTGTCCTGGTCACCACTGAGGTTGGTGAAGCGTATGCTGGCGCAGGAAATGCGTATGCCGGCGCAGCAGACGCGTACGCTGGCGCAGGAGACGCGTACGCTGGCGCAGGAGACGCGTACGCTGGCGCAGGAGACGCGTACGCTGGCGCAGGAGACGCGTACGCTGGCGCAGGAGACGCGTACGCTGGCGCAGGAACGATTGGCTTAGTGTGTTGAGGGGCTGCAGCGTAATTGGTGTAGTGACTCGGGATTTGAAGAGAATGAGGTCCAACACCAAACACGACTATTCCTGGTCTCGGTGCAACAGGACGGGCAGGCGACTGTCGTAATGCCGGAGGTGTCGGATAAGCGCTCGGAAGGGTGTGGTAAGACGGTATACGTGGTTGTGAAAATGGGACATTGTGGTAGGCAGGAGCGAAAGGTCTTTGCTGTAAACGGCGACCTTTTCCTTTTTTCTAAGAGTGATGAAATATCATAAGAAAAAGCATCATTGCATTATTTTTTTTACTTTTGAATGAAATTCACATTAAATTTTTTCCTGAATTATATTTGTTGATTGTTAACTTACGGTTGAAATAACTTCTGTAACTCCAAGTATTCCTGCAATATAAATTTCTTTGTCATCGTACTCGTTCAATGATAAAAACTCAAGTCAAAGCACTTACCCACGAGCAAGATGGAGAAAATCAAGGATCTTTTCGCTATGATCATTTTTTGGATTTCTTTAAACCGATGAAAATGATATCTGTGAAAAAACGTAACACAAACGCAATATTACTAAAAATAAACTAATCTGAACAGAGGTAAATGTTTTGCAATGCAAAAACGTCGTGAATCGTAAATGTAAACTGTTTATGAAAAGGTTTTTCATATAGTTTAACGACGGTTTAACGAAGAGCTAGGAGGGATATGATTTTTGAATCGATCACAAAACTTACTTAATCCTTTCACACAGCTGTTGTTACACTACACTTGTTTCAATCAGCTCTGAAACTGATGTGACTCTATATCGACAGTCCGACTGATTCTTATACTTGTTCAAAATGAAAGTTATGCATTTGCTGGACATTGGCATGGGGCAGGGCTGTTGATTTTTGTTTTATTTATGCCCGTCAGCATTCCGCCCTTAGAAAGAATTGAACTTTCTTCGTACAGTGTGGTGAGGGCTAATGAATGTAAATTACCGTACGAAAAACACGCTACCTTGTGTGAAGGGCATGCTGTTGAACTGATTAATTGCGTCATCTCGGCGTCAGCACATTTACCGAGGTTCAAAGAAGTTATTACTGACAAGCTAAAAAATTTATGGTTGTAAAAGTGCCAAGTTAGGCAGTCTATCAGAAGTAGGGTAGACTAAAGTGACATAACTACTCAAGTGGAATCGAAATTGAACGGAAAATTCCGGTGTGTAATAATAATAACTATGGTTTCTAATCAATGAATCGGACATTTTTGTCGCAAAGTAATCAATCATTTTTACTTGTAAAAATTGTCATGTAAAAAGTTGAGTCGGCAAACTCAACACGCAACTGATGAAAGTGCTCAAAAGTTTCCGGTGTATAACGGTTGATTTCTTCAGTGGAATTACGGATGACCACGTGAAAGTAATGGAAAAGCTTGGATTGCAACTGGATTGCAAAATATCAATCAGATGTTTCCGTAGGCTGGCTAGCGGCCATTTGGTTTTAAAATGCTAGACTATATCGTCCCAGTCGGTAGACCACAAGAAAGACATTTCACGATCGGATACGTTGGACAAAAGAACCACTTTTTACTGGCTGATTAGAACTCGATCGGTTTCTCCAAATCAGTCACAACTATATTTGACTGCAGTCCACTCAACAGGGCTACCCACAAAATGTAAGCGCTAAATAGATTATATTTTTTCATAGCTTTCACTTTCAATTAAAGGTACAATACAGTACGTATAATTATACAATGGAATTAATTTATTCTATTACTCGCTTATGAAGTAGCTTCTATCCTTAAATGTTGTGATACTTGTTCACGTTCTACTTTCATTTTTTGGACCGTATCCGTGAAGACGTCTATGTCACTGGTCCTGTTGTCCTGTTGACTGATGCAATACCAGCGCGCTGCAGGTAAATGATGTAATTCATAAAGATAATTTTTAAAAATTTTTTATTCATGTCGGAAATAGAAATGCTTTTCGTAAGCTTACCTCGTTCACCGAAAGTTGAAATTTCCGAAATTGAAATCTGCGTTCACGCAATAAAGTAGTTAATTGAAGGTTAATCGTGAAAAGTTTTTTACTTGCAGCGCCTCTAGCGTCTTGTCTTGTCATTGTTGTTAGCCACTCCCACTGTACACACCTAGCAGAAGAACAATTGTCGAATTGTGCACATGATGTTAATACCTGTGCGTTTGCACATTAGTTTTGCTGCGCTGGTTGTATTTAATGTCGTAAGATTACAGGCTTCGCAAGTATGCGATCGTGGAGAAGTCGCGGGCCGGAAGTATGGTCGATCTTAATGAAATGATATTACATAAGCTATAGTAAAACTTATACTTTACTTTGATTGACAGTTACTTGATGTACGATTTGAATCCGGCTGAAGGATTTAATTTACGTCGCGATGTTTACATACGGATTGCTGTGTTTGTAAAAAGACTTCAACAGCATGGCGATTGGGTTTTGGTAAGGAAATTTAGAGATGGTTGATGGTACAATTGATAATGAACATTATATTCTCTGTACTACAGGTGTTACCACCGTGGGGTCCACTTCCTCATTGGAAATCTAAAGACATTGGAGAACAACTCAAACTCCCATGGAAAAAGTTCTTTAATGTGGAGAGTCTTGTGAAGTATGTAACTGTTAAGGAACTTTCCGATCTAATATCTGGTTAGTATAAATAGTTTCCAAAACTTAATCATATTAAATAAAAACTGTTATTATTATGAATAACTATTGCTGTGATACAGAAAAAAAGACACTACAGGTCAACCAGCTCATCTATTTGCAACATTTTCAGGATGGCTGGAGTGATGGGAAATGGGAAGAAAAATACAAGTTCGAAGAATGCATAAAAAAGCCACCCTACTGGTGAGTTTTGTCCTTCCTCAAATAAAGAAACATCTATAATCAAATGCTTTGCATATTTAGGGAGACAAAGGATGGGGTGATAAAGGGCTGGTTCTGGGGTTTTGAAAATATTGAGGCCCAAAATGTCAGCTGTCTTTCATTTCAAGGCCACTATGCAAAACTTTTACCAATACTCTCAAAGCACTCTAAAACATCTGGAAAAGTGGTCATGATTGACAGAGGGGAGATTCCCCTACATGATGACTATGGAGGTGTCAATTATTGGAAGGTAAATATAGTTCTTATTCGACATTTAAAGAATCGTTCATCGTTAAACTGTTGTACTTAAACACACATTTGTGTCTTCGACAAGTGTTGAGCTTTAGTGCTTATATACCGCTACAACATCTATCAGACAAATGTTTCCATTATATTATATTGTTGTTCAAGATATCATAAAATGAAGCTAAAAGACTTGTTGATTGATTGACTTTATTTTTTCCATAAACAGGCTCGAAGAAGTATGCGATATTCAGATCATCTTTATGCCTTGGCCAATCAATTCCGACGTGAATTCCTCCAATCCGATGATGAAAGTGATGATACGTTGCTTCCAAGTGATTGGAGGGATGAAAGTCTCGAACTTAAAGCCAAAGGTGGAAACTATGTGTGTGGGCATTTGAGGAGACAAGATTTTCTTTACGGGAGAGCCAACGATGTCCCCTCATTGGAATTCGCCGCAAAGCAGCTAGAAAAAATCGCCCTACTTCTAGATCTTCAAAATATATTCGTCGCCAGCGATGGAACTAAACAAGGTACTGTACAGTTTTTTTCTTACTTTTTGTGGTTGGAATCGCGAATTTCATTCCGGCGTTTCTATTAGAAATGGAAAAATTGCGAAGCTACTTGTCTCCCAAGTTTCGATTGGTTCTTTATTCGCCCAGTTTTGAAACCCGCAAGGAGATCCTTGATGGGGGAGTAGCCATCGTTGAGCAAATCATTTGCTCCAGAGCGAAGCATTTTATTGGGTCGTTTGAATCGACATTTTCGTTCCGCATACAAGAGGAGCGAGAAATATTGGGTTTCCCATCCAATTCGACATTCAACCGCTTTTGTGCTGATGGCAGTAATTCTTGCGAACAGCCAGCCAAGTGGAAAAAAGTTATGTGAATGAACACAATAAACGGCGCAGCTTTCACGTGCTTGTCGGAGCAAGTGGTACATTTTCTTTTGAAAATTGTCACCCGTGAGAGCTTCGATGTATATTAATAATGTCAATATAGAAAACGACCTAAATAGTAAAACACCACGACCAGAACGTGGTAGACGACTTGTATGCTTTGCGACGTTTTCGTTTTACTAAGTTCTTGAGCACGTACAGTAAGTGACAGGCTTTTATTTACCTAGCATATCTTGTACATTTTAACGGTACTAACATCCTCTCTGGTTATTAATACGCCCCTTACCATATGGCATTCTTTCGGTTAGATTTATCTTTTTTTACTTGAAACAGCGAAAATTTTCAATTTGAACAATTTCTTTTATGGATTTAACCCACTAATTCTGACAGTCATGATCGAAATTGATTGTTTTAAAGGAAAACTGAAAACCCATTTTCAACATACTACTTTTCTTAGTTAGGGGTGGGTCACATTTTGATCGTGCATATTGCTAACTGAAGGTTATCTCATGGAACACGACCTTCTGCTAATAATATGGGTATTTTTTTCATTCGGGTTTTGCGCAGGTTTCTTGTACATGTGAACAAACTACGAGTGATAATGAAAGCTTTGTTAACTAAAGCCAAGTGAACAATAGCAGAGGTCGTGTAATGTAGCTAACCTTTCGTTATTTGTTTTTTAATCTGCCTCCTTACGGCTTAACCACAAGACTAATATGCATTTATGTCTGCGCGTTAATTAGAGCGAGAAAGATAGTTGACCTCCTTATTCCCTTCCGATATTTCAAAGCCTTGCATTACCGATGCCCAGCGCGCAATTTCAGATATTTTCTATTCGTGTCTTCACAAAAATCCTCTTTTTTTTAACCTATTTTCTTTTTCATTCCCTGTGTTCAGCAAACAAAACGTGTAGCTTTTACCTGTTTTCTTTTTTTTTTCGATGGTGGGCGGGTGGGGGGCTAGGGCTAGTAATGCATTTAAATGGGGCTGAATGCATTACAGTGTAAAGCGGTGATGCAGATTATGGGTTAAAGAAATGAAGGAGGACTAGTTTCCGCGAAATGTGCTCTGCTTCACATGGTCAATTATACCGCAAAAAAACAAAAAGGATTCGAGCGACGAAAAAATATTAGCTGAATTAAGCACTTTACCTGATCGCCACCTGGTTAGAAATTCGAGAAAGCATTTATCATCGATGTAGGAAACGGACCCAAATAAATGGGAAACGAGAAGAAAAAAAACGTGTTGGAGAAAATGTTAAAAAGAAACAACGTTGTTTTCCAATAGCCAGGGGGGGTCTATCGAAAGCTTTCTCCCTTCGTTTTTTTGTGGGTCGCGTTTGAGTAGTAAAGGGCTCTCCCCTCTAGCTCGTAGTGGATTTTGAGACTCACCGTTTGCCTGTAGACGGTCTGCCCAGTTAGTATTCGTTCCAGTAGTGAGCGGTACTAGGTGCCGTGCGGTCGCATGCTCGAGTCCTTCGTGTGCCACCTGTAGAACGCACGGTGCATATACGAATCAGTTGTATAGTCGTTGTGCCTTCTTCAGTTGGGTGCTCTCGCTACGCCAAAACGCACAATCTTTTGGCTGCAAAAAATTTGTACGAGGAAGGAATGACGTGCGTAACCGTGCATGACATTACAGACAAGTTTGCATTGTCTGTTTCTACCGCAACCGTGCTGTGATAGTTGTCAATGGTTTTTGTAGGGTCACGTTTTTATTCTGATCAAATTTCTGCTTCTTCTGCCTCTGGTTGAGCTCTTCCTGCTCTTGTGCATTTGGGGCGGGATTTTTGTCGGAATACAGGAGAAATCTGGAACACCAGAAGGAGTACCGTTGTTTTTGAAAATCGGAGAGAAAAGAAAACTGGAGCCGTGCGCTTAGATTTTTCCTAACTCGTCTTCGAATTTGTTGTTTTTACCCACTTTTTCTTCGCTGTGTTTTCTCCTCTACGCGTTCCCTACCATACGACAGTGGTTTAAAAAACTTAACAATGCCGACGTTCTTCGAGTGAGTTGATTCTATTTTGAAAAAAAAAAGCGTGAAGCCTTTCCTAGCGGATTTCGTTACACCGATTTTTCAGGATCTCGCCTCGGTAACCGGTAAGTTCGTTTACATTTAGCCTATATAGCGATACGAATGAAATCAAAATTTTCCATTGTTTTCTTGTTGTAGTAGTTGAAGCAATTGACTTTATTTTAACACGCGAAGCCTCCATGTATTTCTAACGTATCCATCATTATTAACGATTAATGTAGCCCGCATTTCTTCGGTATTTCTTTTGAGATGTCGAGATTCGTCGAAGACATCATAGCGCGAAAATGTTTTACCACCTTGCGACTTCCTCGGGGGAACGGCTGAAAAGAATGAGAAACAAATCTTGAAATGGGTTGTTAATCGTCGCTCTGCTGGCAGAATGAAAAAGGCCTTTGTAGAATGTCGGTAGCAGATCGGTTCAACAAATAGCATCGAACAATGCGCTGCGCTGAGAGTGTTGAAAATAGCTGTGATAGATTTGAATGGTTCCACGACGGAGATGATAAAAGCAAAAAAATAACGGGAGGGTGGGAGGTTCTGTTAACAGTCACAAAACGAGTACCGGTAGGGGAGGGTGAATTTTTCCAAGGGCGCTCTTTTTTCTTTACCAAGGACTTCTTTGCCCTTCCGTGTGAGCACTGGCCCGAATATGCCGCGTGAACGCGTGTATATACAGCGCTGGTAGAGGATGTATAAACGGGTTAGAGGGTCACTCACCAAAGCCCGTTTGCGGTACCGCTGCCGCTTCCTTTCCACGCAGCATCGAAACAGCGGCAAAATAGAAAACCTCAGCCCGCTCTACACGGTTCCGTTGTCTTTCCTTCGCATTTCATAGGCTGACTACGGTTTTTTTTCGTTAGCTGGCTCGTACAGACTTCCCCCCAATGCGTATGTTTTGGGTACATAGTTTTTATGGCTCCTAAAACACTGGCGTCTAGTCATGCGTTGTTGACGATATCCATCCAGATTGAACAGATCATTTATGAGATTGAAATGGTCTCCTGGTTCGCATTATTGCGGCCCTTATCAGCAGTCACTATACGGTGAACAGGAGCGAGACTAAGCACGCCAACATAAGGAAGAATATCTAGATTGAACGACGTGCTTTTTTAACCGTAAAGTTCGGATGCGCTTCACCAAAACATTTTTTTCGAGACATTCCGACGTTGGAATGTTTGGGGGAGGCATGTGTTCCGACTAGTACCGTTCTATACTCATCTTTTCTTTTTTATTTCAATCTATTACAACTGGAATGGAACAATATTTAACGAGTTTTTAGGCTCGACTTGTCCACCGTTTCGTGGGTACCAAAGCGCATAAAATTTGAAAGAGTAAGTCTCTTCGTAGAAAATGGCGACATTCATCGATTTTGACAACTGTTTCTTAACTAACCTTTTTCTTTCCAACCGGATGGTTGGCTAAAGAGGATGTTAGCTTTCGCTGTGGAGAAATGAAAAAAGAAAAATCCGGATGATTCATTTAGCTCACGTCGGGTTTTCTATAAGGATATGGCGGAGTCTACATACCTGCCACATCGCTTTCTCTTTACGAAGTTAAGGGCGGCGAGGGCGCAGTAGGTTTGACCTACATGGCTTTCCTGTTTTCTTTCTCGTTCTTCTTCTTCTTTTACCTGCCACCCTTTTTGCTTTTTACAAGAACAACAAAAAAAAAGAAAAGAAGAAAAACTAGCATAATAGAATAGGTTTAGTTTCTTGTTATGCTCGTTTTCCACCAACTTTTAAATGTGACAAACAGAAAAAAAAAAAGAAGGTGAACCCCAAAAATCATGACCAGGGTCTGACTTTGAAAGAGTTTCAAAGATATTGAGGACGTTCTACCTTAGTGGTGCTTTATCGACCATTTCCATCTATTCTTCTACAGTCAGAGAGGAAAGAAGTCCAAAAAGGATTAGCATAACTGTTAGCTGCCTTGTTTTTTTTTCTCGTTTCTTGCTAATGGTTCCAGTTACGAGATGTACAGTTCTTTCGCCCCCCCCCCCCTCCTACAAAATATCGGCAGCTATTTTTACTAGCGCAATAAAAATGATTGTTTCGAGGTCTGTGATTTTGACTCAGTAGCAAGTCTTAGGGTAGCACATAACCAAAGGAAATAGCAAATACCCGGTGTTCTACTTCTTTTTTTTTCAACTGGAAACACATGGCTGGCGCCTGCTGCTGCGGTTCGGTGTTAACGGTATCAGTGTCGACCGTATTGGATCACGATTTTTCGGTCATTACAAAGACAGTGCCTATCCCATCGTTGATGGATTAAGGGCATGAACACCAGGACCCGCTTAAGTAACGGTGGGTAGAACGGCCAATTATCGTAACCTTTCCCTGCGTAAATTTTTCTGAAAGAAAAAAGAAAAACAATCACAAATTTTTCTTTGGCCCGATGAACTACACGAAGCGCGTATCGCACGAACATTTTCTTTTTCCCAAGAAAAATTTCAGTGTTAACGCTGGCTCGTTTGCTTTCACCGTTGCGAGTTGTGACCTACATTTCCATCACCTGTGGTGTGGGGAACTAGGTGATGCCAGTTTTCCTTCTTTTCTCTCGACCTAATTGACAGTCTGGCAGGTTCTTTTTGCACGAGTGTCATTGTCCATCATTTCAATCTTTTTATAAGCTTGTTTATTTTTTGTAAAATGCTTGCTAAGATGAAAAGGGTAAGCGGACTTGGTTGCGATAGAAATTCATTGGAATCAAACGGAAAAAATCTGTGGCTTTTGCTGTGCTAATTTTATCGGCGTCTCGATTAACTGTTTAGCAGCTGATTAGGTCAATAAACCTTTCACCAAAGTTTTTCCGCTACGCAACAAAAGTTGAAACAAAATTGCGATTGTATCGAAATCTATAAAAGACAATGGATAACAAAGGAAAGTAGATCGGACAAAAGCCAACTTAACGTTGGTCCGCAGTAACCTAGATCTTTAAGTCGAACTAGATTCGTCAGCTGTGTTAGAATTAGGTTGGCAGTATTTTACACCAAAACCCGCCTTGTGATTATGAACCTCAGTTTTCGCCTTTTATTTCGAACATATTCAGTTCAAACACCAAAAATTGCGACCGTCTGTCTTTGCGCATTTCCCTGCGGTGCTGGAACGAATGGACTATTAGTCGGCGAAATATAACAGCTGGGTATTGAAGCAAACGATCAAAATTGAGATAGGCTGCATTCGTTACTTTACTGTTACTCGGGCGACAACTGCCGGCAAGTTCATCGCATCACCGGCTGTGAGAATCACTCACGGCATTTAATGTATCTCTTTTGATTTGTACGCATACATTTAGTATTCATATACTTGAAATCAATGCATTAGTATTGTTTCCTACAACACTTGAAGTAATTTTGAAACTTTATTTTATTCCAGACTTGCGATGGATTTCCGATTTGGCATGGGGTTACTTCTCCTTTCGTTTTTGCCTCTAGTTTTCTCTGCCAGTCAAACACAGAACAATCTAACAACACGTGAGTAAACAGGACGCATTTCATATTCTTTAGTATACCTCAAAATCCACAAACAGCGATAACCAATTATCTCTTATTGTCTAAATTTAATCACTACAATTATGCAATTGATGTGGTAAATCTTTAATTTGCATTTGTTTTCTTAACTGTTCTCAGCTAGCTACCAGATTAGCCGCAAACCATGCTACGTGAAAGGCCAAGAAGGAACATGCATGTTTGTTTGGGAGTGTGTCAAGACGGAAGGCACACCTTTAGGAATGTGCATGGAACGCTTCATGTTTGGCAGCTGTTGCGCGCACGACCTGGATAATAACGTTGTGCCCAAGCCATCGTTGTCGTCAATGTTGGCAACGATGGCTAGCAATTACCCACCGCCAATCGTGCCTACAAACATTAGCTCCGCAGCTACTCCCAGCCCGCCATCCATTTTAACGACGCTCATAACATCAGTTGTTCCAGCCAGAAACAAAACTGAACTGGAAACAACGAAACCATCGTCAGTGCAGCCGTTAACAATACCAACTGACACGTCGACAGATGCTACATTGTCGAACGAACTTGCGCCGACAACTAGTTCAGGCTCCAGTACAGTTACATCATCGCCATCACATGGAACAACTCTACTGATTGACTCTAAGACATCCACAACGATTGCAACATCGTCCACGCAGGCTCAGATCGTTGAATCAACGACAAAGCCATCAGGTAGCCAACTCACATTAGGCTATATCAAATTACGTCCTAAACCCTATCGACGGACGACCACGCCCAGAGCTGCAATCCCAACAGTTGCGACCGGGATTACTAACCAACCGCTTGTTTCTTCCACAGTCACCAAACCTGTCAATCCGACGTTGGCCACTGCACCACCCCCAATTGCACCGTCAATCAATCTACTGATACCGAATAACGTTGTTAACCTGGTTGCAGTCCCCGTTGCCTCGTCCCCAACAACCGCACAATCCTTAATAACTACCATACAGCTTTTAACGACGTTACAGCATCCCGATGCTTTAGTAGCATTAACTGTGCCAAGTTCCCACCTTTCCCCTGTAACCACACAGTCGAATTTATCGGCCCCACTGATTGAGCTTCCCGATTCTTCCGTTAATGAATTGAATTCCACTGCTGATATTCAAATCACCATTCCTTCGGCTACCAATAAGCCCGTTGATCAGCCTTATTTTCACCACGTCACCACAGGCGTTTTGCCGACCACAGAAGCCGAATCGACCGAGCCTCAGAGCACGCAATTCGAGAGCTCCACACCTTCCACTGTTTCACCTATTACGACGTCGTTTGTAACTAAGCCAAACATCGACGTCGCAGAGTTCATTGCCGTCTCAGCCAGTTCGACTGAAACCGTTGAGGTTACATCCACTAGCACTGAGAGTTCAAGCCGCAAACCTGAGTCTAACGTAACTCCGACCAGTCACAAAAACACCACCAGCACGGAAAGCACGCGGAAGCCAACATTAGCTGTCACCTCACTTCCTAGCTCCTATAATATTGGTACGTGAGATTTTTAACGTTATGTTGTGTGTTGATATCGTCATGGTTGGTCGGAAACATCCGTTAAAGGGCTACAGATTTTGTTAGAATTGAGTCGAGGTTATGTTGACATTATATTTTGTACATTGCAGAATGCGGAGTACCTCCGATGTTGGCAGAAGTTGCCAGAGAAGAAAGAATAGTGGGAGGCAACAATTCGAAATTCGGATCATGGCCGTGGCAGGTACTGAGGAATAAGCTATTCATTTTTAAAAGATAATTCCCATTTTCATGTCTTATGTTGGAAATGTTTTCGCTTCATTTTCTTGTCAGGTATCTGTTAGGCGGACTTCCTTTTTTGGATTCTCCAGCACGCACCGTTGTGGAGGAGCCCTCTTGAACGAATTGTGGGTTATAACAGCTGGACACTGTGTAGAAGAGTAAGTCAGTTAGATAAATTTGGTTAAACGTGACGTAATGATGCGGGATAAGTCTAACGGGTCAACTATGTTCTATAGTCTCCTCGTATCGCAAATTCGAATGCGCATGGGGGAGTTCGATTTCAGCAGTGTGCAAGAGCCGTACCCTTTCGTTGAACGTGGAGTCAATAAAAAGATCGTTCATCCCAAATATAATTTTTTTACCTACGAATACGATCTTGCCTTGGTACGGCTAGAAGAGCCGATCACCTTTCAGCCAAACATCGCGCCAATCTGTCTGCCAGCAACGGACGAGTCTCTAATCGGCCAAAACGGTGTTAGTATTCAAATTCTATTCAAATCTACCGATACGAATTTCAAAACAACATTCAAAAGTATTGGTTTAAATTGAAATTTTCTTTTTTTTCGGCAGACCGTTACCGGGTGGGGGCGCCTCTCCGAAGGTGGCACGTTACCTTCGATGCTTCAACAGGTAAAATTTTATTGTTTTAAAATTCCAAGCATGTTGACCGTATCAATTTTGTTCCGCCATCATGGTTTTGCAAACAGGTTACAGTTCCTATAGTTAGCAATGATAAATGCAAGGATATGTTTTTAAAAGCTGGACGCCATGAGTACATTCCTGATATATTTATGTGCGCCGGGTTCGAGGAGGGAGGACGAGACTCGTGTCAGGTAACGATTGGCATAAAGCCGTGCATTGCGTTTGTTTAAATCTTGACAAATACAATTGTTTATACAGGGTGATTCGGGTGGCCCGCTGCAAATTCGCGGCCGAGATGGTAAATATTTCTTGGGGGGCATTATCAGTTGGGGCATCGGATGCGCTGAGGCCAACCTCCCTGGAGTTTGTACCAGAATATCCAAATTTACAAACTGGATTCTAGAAAACGTGACGTGAAGAATTTCACCTGAACCGTTAATGTGATATATGAAATTCTTGGACGTGTTCAGTCGATGGCGTCGAAACGGAAAGGGATAGTCTTGTTTCAAGTCTTTCTTAATAATTTTTGCCTTAATTCGTAGCTGGTCTGCCGCAAATAAGAAAGCTGAACATTTAAACAGTGCTTTTGATCCAAAGAGGAGGCAACTGTTGGTTTATGAATGAAACTGTTCCATCAATTTATTGATTTCTTTTTCACGAAAAATTCCTTTTTTTTTCTATCTTCGTTTTGCAAATTCGTGTATTTGTGTACGTCTAAAGAAACTCGTCCTGTATATTCGTGTAGTGCAGTTGGTTGCATAATATTGTTTTGTTTTCGTGTTTTCGTTGAAGTCCTTTTTTAAAAGCTGTGGATTCAATATATTTGTATAGTGTAGATAATGGCATTTAATTTACTCTAATTCTGAAGTGAAAAAAAACGTTGCTTGATTCGAAACACTTGAAGTTATTGGATGAGACGTTTGTCGATATCACAATATTTATGTGGATGAAAATTTAAATCACAGGTATTTCGTTAAGTTTCCTAATACAACTGACAATGAATGCAATATTCCTGTGCGTAATAATTTTGCTTCGAAAAAAAAAACATTTGATTTTTCTTACAAATTAAAGTATAGCGTTTTTCAAAACTACAGTTTAATAAAGAAATATGGTCCTTCATAAACGCACCTACACTGTGCAGACGCCAATGGTACTGAATTCCTTTGTGTTATTTATATACATTACATGGAGTCACTTCAACCGGATTTTTCCTAGCGTATTGGGATCAGCGTTCGTCTACGACGCTGTTGGGCCCGCGTTCGCCTCTCAATAACGGCTAGTTTCCCCCGCGAAACCTAAATTAATGGTTAGGGATCCAGTGACCTAACTGTTGAAAGGAATCGCGGATAGAAATGGCATGTTCGTCGCCTTTGTCGTATCAGATTGATGTGATGAAGTGAAACGTTCATGTACAAATCGTTTGCTAATTCACGCATTTCCTCACATTCAGCAATTAGCCACTAGAGGCGGTGTTTTGACATTGAAACCTGTTTCGTTTTTGCTTACCTGTTACCTGATCGGTCGAAAAATGTACCATACATTTGGTTGATATTAACGTTTCTAAAAAGTCACTTAATTAAACTTGGTGTTCTACCTTATATGCTTATTTTAGGTTCATTCAAACTTCATCAGAAACACACACATAATTTTTTGGCTCTTGCCAAAGGAAAATCCCTAACAGATGGCGAGAGATGAGGAAATTTAAGTTTTTGTTTCCAGTGTCGATCGTCTATTGTTTTGACAGTTCCTTTTTGGGTTCTCGTTTTCTTGTTCTCATTCGCGCTTTCGCCTCCACTCCTGTACGAGATCACACGTGTTCGCCATGACGAGGAGAAAAATCGCCATCGTCGGGAGGTACTTTGCATTTTCAGTTACAGCTTTTCTTTTTCTCGTTTTGAAACAAGTCGTTAGTTCTCTTCCATGGGAACCTAACAATGTCTCCTACTTTTACAACGTTTCGTAACATTTCTCATTATATTCACTAGTGGATTGATAGGAAGAAGTTGGGCAATGTTATTTGCTGGTGCTGGCTATCATGTCAACCTGTTTGATGTAACACAAGAACTAGTAGAGAATGCCATCAAAGACATTGAACAACAACTTCATGCTTTGGCTGCTTCTGGGCTGTTAAGGGGTAATTTGAGTGCAGCTGAGCAATTGACATTAATAACTGGTGGGTAACAGTACTCTTGTTGTTCTCCCTGAGTGGACGTAAAGTCTTTTTTTTTATTGCTTACAGGAACCAAAACACTAAAAGAATGTGTGGAGGGGGCATTGTATGTACAAGAATGTGTCCCTGAAAATCTGGAACTTAAGAAAAAAGTATATGCAGAACTAGATGAACTTGCAGATGACGATACCATCATTGCTAGTTCAACAAGTTGCATACTTCCATCCTTGTTTTCTGAAAATTTGAAGCACAGAAGCAATGTTCTAGTAGCTCATCCAGTAAGTCCTTTGCCTGACGAAGTGATAAGAACTCAAGCCTCGATACGGTTCATAAAAACGTTTGTTCTTGAAGGTAAATCCCCCATTTTACGTGCCGTTGGTTGAGCTTGTACCCGCACCGTGGACTGCACCAGAGGTTGTCGTGAAGGCGCGTAAGATTATGGAGGAACTTGGACAGAAACCCGTTTCTCTCTCCAGAGAAATTCCTGGTTTCGCCCTGAACAGAATTCAGTAAGCATTACGGCAAATGAAATGTCTTTACGAAAATATTGAAAAACAGGAATTACGTACATCAGATATGCCATCTTGAATGAATGCTGGTTTCTGGCCCAAGAAGGTATTTTAGACGTCGCCGATATTGACGCAGTCATGAGTCATGGACTTGGACCGCGTTACGCTTTTATGGGACCGTTGGAAACAGCACATCTTAACGCTGAAGGTTCCAGAGATATATTTTCTTCTTTTATCATTACTGTTTGTTAAAAATTCCACTTGCCTCAAACAGGTATGGAGAATTATTGCGAGCGATATGGCGAAACAATTTACAACGTCAGCAAAACATTGGGTCCTGTTACTCGTTTCGAAGGAGAACATTTGCAAAAAGTCAATCAACAATTGCTTGACCAAGTGCCATTAGAGAAGCTTCAAGAAAAAAGAGCTTGGCGCAATAATTGCTTAGCCTCGTTGGCCAAACTAAAGCAAAATATCGATAAAGAACAGACAGATTAAATCTGGAATGCTTTTAGGTAGATAGAGCTGTCGAAGTTGAAAGCTTCGCTAACACAATTTCTTTAACCATAATAATATTAAATAATTCATACACTTGCTATCGTAATAAACTAGTTTTCTTTTCCTATTCTCCTCCTTTTTTTCAGGAAAAATTTTGTTGGATTGTATGTTGAAAAAAAAAGGAAATCCTGCAAATGGTAAACACCAAAAATTTTGTTTAAACTTTTTTTGTGGTAACTTACTTTTCAAATTTTACGTAAGGTGGCGCTGTGGTTAAAAAGTTGAAATAATAATAATTGGCGTGCGTGAAGTTAGACAGACTAACTGTGCCCGGCCGAAACGTTGCTTGCAGTCACGTAGCTTTGAAGTTTCTTTTCAACAAGCCGTGAATTATTCGCTTGACCTACTCATTCAACCGCTTATTTGTATAAAGAACACCAAACCCAGAGCAAATTTCGTGATAGAGCAATAATGGCTGCGATATTTAAGTGCAAATCAGTAATTGGAGTCAGCGGTTGGAACGCACGCTTTTTTTCAACGTCAAAACAGCGACTAAGTCAAAGGTACTGTACATCCGACACAATTCAGTTTATGCCAAACAAGGGGAAAATTTATAGTTTTTCGAGTTTTTTGTAAAAAAGATAATACGTTAGCATCAGAAAACATCACAAAAAAACGTTGTTTTAGCAGACATTTTCATGAGGATTTAGTTAATCAAAAACAGCTGACAAAAAGTGATGTGTCATGCCCTTGAGATGTTGGGCGCATGCAACCTTCAAAGGCATTACGCAGCGTGAATTTCTCCACGTAGAAGGTAGTAAATGTCCTTGTTCACTGTTATGTATTGTATGTGACGTGCCAAAAGAATAACATTCAATTAAATTTAAATGGTGGGCTGATGTTGGGAAGCAGGCCAACCTGTTAGGTTATATTCTTATTTTTGTTGGGGTAGTTTTGGATACTTAATATCACTGTTTTTTTCACTTCGTTTTGTTAAATGTCAATTGTTTCCTATGTTTATCTAATAGAATAATGTTTCTATAATTGTATTAACAGCTACAAAATTGTCGTCGTGGGTGGAGGCGCCGGCGGATGTTCAGTTGCGGCCAAATTCAGCTCACTTCTTCCGAAAAACCATGTCGCGATCATTGAGCCTAATGATGTTGTGTCTTGTAAAATCAACAATCTTGTCATAAAGTTTAACTTTCCATGATTTTCCTTTCGCTAGACCCATTACTATCAACCAATGTGGACCATGGTTGGCGGTGGGATGAAAAAACTTGAACAATCTGGACGGCCCATGAGTGAAGTCCTGCCAAAAAATGCTCGCTGGATTAAAGAACGCGCTAGCGAATTCTTTCCAAAAGAAAATCGTTTGGTCACAGCTTCTGGCGAAGAAATCCATTACGATTACCTTGTGATAGCAATGGGATTGCAACTCGACTATGATAAGGTGTGTTGCTAAAAACTGTGCAAATTTCGTGGACTGTCCATTACATTAACGTTTGATATTCATCTAAAACAGATCAAAGGATTACCAGAGGCTTTTAATACTCCAGGTGTTTGTTCGAATTATTCGACTCTTTACGTTGGGAAAACCCTGGAATCCTTAAAAAATTTCAAGGAGGGTAATGCAATTTTCACCTTTCCGAACACTCCAATCAAATGCGCTGGCGCTCCTCAGAAAGCCATGTACATTTCCGAAGAATACCTGCGCAAGGTAGTATTTTTGTGTTAAAGCATATCACGAACTGCCCCTTCGCTAACTGATTACAATGTCTCGTATAGCACAACAAAAGAGATAAAGCCAACGTGATGTTTAACACGTCATTGGGCGCTATTTTCGGAGTAAAAAAATATGCCGAAGCGTTGGAGAAAGTTGTAAAAGAGAGGAATATCGCCGTGAATTTCCGACACGAACTCGTAGAGGTGAAACCGGATACAAAGGAAGCAGTCTTTCGGTTGCTCGACGATCCAGCAGGAACAACAAAAACCTTTAAGGTTAGGTTTCTAAAGCTTCACTACTCTTTCGTAAACAATGGTCTTCAAAAATCAATTCTGCTTCTAACACAGTACGAAATGCTTCACGTCACTCCGCCAATGAGTTCGCCGGCATTGCTCAGGGCTAATAAGCAACTGACTAACGAAGCCGGGTATTTGGAAATCGACAAAAGTACTCTCCAACATGTGCGTTTTTCAAATATTTTCGGAATCGGTGACTGTACGAGTTTGCCCACCTCCAAAACAGCAGCTGCTGTTGGTAAGTAGCTCTTGCAAAATTCCTGAAGCAAAGCTTTATTCTAATTTGTTTTCACCTTAGCCGGACAGAACAAAATAGTGTTTGATAATTTGAGGCTCCTGATGGACGGTAAAAAACTATCCAAAAAGTACGATGGGTACACATCTTGTCCTCTGGTGACAGGATATTCAAAATGCATTTTGGCGGAATTTGATTATGACGGAAAACCGTTGGAGACGCTTCCAATCAACCAAGCCAAAGAAAGAATGACGTCCTTTTTTATGAAAAAAGAACTGATGCCACAACTGTATTGGAAACTTATGCTAAAGTACGATGTCAACCGTTAATTCTAGAATTTACAAACCCCGTTAATGCCGTTTTATCGATTGACACATTTCAGTGGGTGGTGGAACGGACCCAGTACAATCAGAAAGATTCTACATTTGGGAACAGGTCATTGATCGAAGCTGCGAAACATACTGCCACAAGGTGATAAGCAACATGACAAGCCGAACTGCACAAATTTAACATTTTAATGCAAGATTTAAAAATAAATGTTTTCTAGAATTCCAGGCAATATCGAATGACAAATTGCAATTGGGGATACCAAAACACAAGTAACTGAATAATTGAAGAAATTATTACAGTACTTTACAGTAAAAATGGTACAGGCAACGCGGTTATTTAGCTTTCTAAAGTCTTGGTCAGATTGGCGGTGAAATCAGACTGAAAAAATAGAACTGGAAACTTCTCGTGAACTCAATCGTGTTCCATTGGCTACTCCTGGACAGCCCCCAACCCGCAGTGCTTTCGAAGTCAGGAATCGACTTTGTTACTGATGAATACTGAATTGAATTTTTCACGAAAACAACCTGATGGCACCACCACTGTTTCACAGCTTGCGCTTAAATATTACAAGGGATCAGAGAAGAAGGGATAGGATGGACCCTTCATCTCTGCAAGGGATAGAATGATTTCAGCGCTAACATAAACGACCATGCCTAGGTTACTTGTGAGGATCTTTATATCGGTATTAGAACTTCTCTTAACAACTAGAAAACGGACCTTATGGGGGACCTGTTTGAATATGCCGTCATTATCCATGTATATATGATATATTTTAATCTATTCCCCGAAAGGTATGACACAGCACAGTGATTCAGAATTAGTGCCCAAACATTTGAATGTTACGGACTGAGAGGTTTTTAGTGCAAACCGCAAAAGCAATTGGACACAGGGAATCATCGCTATACTCAAGACAGAAACAAGATGTTAAAGAAGGATTAAAATTCGGTTTGTGGTTTGAATTAGGTTTTTGTTTTCATTATTATTATTTTTGTTTTGTTTCACCAAGCTTATATAAATCAGCATTGATAAGCTCACATTCGTATCAGTAAGGTTTCAAGTTTGGCTCTAAGCTACTTCGCAACTTGTTGATATTCGTGAGAGCAGAGGTGGAGGACATCAATATCAAAGCCAATATGAAACATCTTCGTATTTTAAAGGTGCGATGACTACACGTTTGTCGGACAGAAATGGTATCAAACCAATCAACGATCACACATCTCACCTTGATTTTACTATATTCCAGGTACTCGATGCAGCCATTCTGATCTTATTAGCCGTATTAACTGTAATCGTGCCTTTCGCTCACTCGTTCGAACATGGCATTTCGTCGGAATTCAATGCCGAGCGCAGACCAAACGCGATTCAAAAAAGAACTCAGCCGTACGGCCAGAACAATTATATCATTGTTTATCGTACACCTAAAGTGAATCACCAGTTTAAGTCGTTGATTTCAAGACATGACACTTCCATGTCGACACGTAATCACGATGCTTCACGCAAGATAGACATTCGGGAAGTGGCTACGGGCATTTTAGGAACTGGCTTTCTTCATTTTGTGATATTTTTAAAAAATTGGTTGTCACATATGTTCTATGGTTTACGTCAAATATATTTCTTTCGATAGCTGAACCATTGTTGTTGCACTGTGGCAAACAATATGCATGACTGGGCACTTACTGTAAATAGATGTGGACGAAAATAAAATGTTTACTAACCTATCTATTCTATTGATTTAAAAAACTTTGGTCTGAGGTAACAATAAAAAACGGCAAGTTTATGCCCACTAGGCCACTGTGAAACTGTTATGCTGTTACACAAAACATGAGAAACTTGATTCAGCACTGTTTTTTAGAGTAATTTTGCCCACCTCTCCAAAAATATAACCTACGATCTGCTACGATCAAAGCGTAGACGTGTTTGACGTTTCGGGCAACATGCATTACCGCAACAACTACTACGCTAACTAGCAAGTGGTGCATTAACTCTGTAGAAGCGACCGGTAAAATGCGGGGAAACCGCATCAAAATACAGCAGTTTATTCTCCATTCCCAAATCTCTGTCTCTCACACTTTAGGAGTCTCAGTTGCTTTTGCTTTGACGTTTATGTGTACGCTATGTACACGCACTGGCCGCTGAGTTCTCATCAAGTCATCAGTCATAATATTGCTTTTGTCAAAAACCAAGCTTGTAGCTCTTGAATTTTGTTTAAATAGTTTTGACATTTGTACAAAATTTCGTATTAGTAAAGTAAAAAACTTTCCTTGAACGTGAGTTGTTGAAAGGCTATAAACCATGGACATCGAGCGTTTAAAGAATGATGCAAAACTCGTCCTTTGTCGAAAGTATTATTATGGTGGGTAAATACGACAAATTTTTTAGTTTAAAACTTCACTACCAGAAGGACATAACTTTGTCAAGACACTGATACAAATTCATGTGATATTTTTTGAGGTTATATGCAAGTTTTCAGATGCATAGGTTAACTGGCACTAAAATAAATCTACAGTATTTTAGTGCTCATTACCATTACCTCTACAGTATTCAGTACACATTATCCCAATTTATGTTAAAAATTTTATATATGCTAACTATTTGTCAATAATTTTTGTTTTCTAGCTGGATTTGCATTCTTGCCTTTCTTATGGACCATTAATGCTGTTTGGTTCTTTCGAGAAGCATTTCACAAGCCTGAATTTGACGAACAACCACAAATCAAACAATGTATGACATTTAATGTGGCATCCTGACCATCATAAATATCTCAGTTCCTTTTCAGATGTAGTTCGATCAGGAATTGGGGCCTTTCTCTGGATGATGATTTTCATTGGTTGGACCTGTGTCTTTCAGAGTAACAGAGCTGCGTGGGGAGAACTTGGGGACCAGCTATCATTTGTGATTCCAAGGGGCATACCATAGATTATAAAATGTGACATATTGGATGCTGCACAGCCCATTTTTTGTTGATTCCCACTTGCATGTGAAGTAAGCATACCTTGACTGACATTTGTGCAAGTGAAGTACAGTTTTGTTCACATGCATTTTATGCAACCAAATAAGAAAATTCTGGATGTTATCTATTCATTGAAAAATATTTATTATTGTAGGCCTTTTACCCTCTTATTTTTACCGAAACCTTTCGTTGCACTAGTGGTCTCTAGCTACGCTATTGCACCGAAATCTTTGGGTGAAAACAGTACTTTCCTCAATGGCAACGTAAGATTCTTTAAAACCACATTTTCAAACGAAAAACGCTTATTTTTTGTAAAATTGCTACTTTTTAAAATTGTCCAAATTTGGGGCAAAGGTTTCAGAGGACGACGCTGCAGTGAACATATTGGTCGACCCGATTACCTGAAACCTAAACAGCTAAACTCACCTATACCTACTTACCCGCACAGACCTACCCGAAAAATGGTCAATCAGTTACGATCCGGGTAGGCATTGCTCAAGCAGTTTGACATGGTTCGATCTTCGATGTTGCTCATGTAATCTTCTTAATAGGAATCGGCCTTATGCCAATCGGGGGAGGCATTTCGGGACGGTAATTTCTAGCCTCGGTATGTAAAATTTGAATAGCTTTGAACGAAATCGGGTCCGTAATCTGAGATGCAACCCCGATTTTAATCAATTAGTTGACGCAAAAATGCAATCTATCGAATTTTTTGCCCCCCCCCCCCCCCCCCCGATTGGAGCTATTTCTTTCCGCCTACCTCGATTTTTACCGGAAATCGTTCCTGCTATCATCTTTAAAAATGACGTCGGGAGCTTCGGGGAGCCCCCGCTTCGGTTGACCAGGTTGACGAAGGCGGACGCGGAACCGGTTTGAACAGCGATTTGTGCAAATTTGTGTGTTACCTCTCTGCAATGCGGCAACACAGCATTGCATGTCGATCCGCTAATGTTTGACAAATTGACAACTCACTGGAATTGGCATTGGTTGTTTAGTGTCGAGTAAATTTTCAGTGTGAATACTTGCTTGTAAGATTGCAAACGAAATCTACGTCGGTTGTGCCGTTGTTCGAAGTGTAGGTAACGTTATTCGTTTTGATAAAGCGTTCCTGTTTGGGAACAATACCTGAAGTTGGATATTGCCTAGTGATGTTTATATTCTAAGCCCTACTTTATGACACCGGAAACGATACGTTTCACACCAAAGATGTAAACAGCACTGGATCATTTAGTAAGATTGTCCAATTGTTACATAATTACAAAAGGTATGACACAAGATGACTTTTCTCTTTAAGGTCTCTTGAACACCTGTGTTATTGTCATGATTTCATCCAACAGATCCATTTCTTGCTATGATTTCAATCAGATAATCATTCAAATAGACACACATTTTTTGTTTGCTAACTTGAGTAATGTGTAGTAGAAAATTGCAATAAAGACAAACATAGTGAAGAAATGGATGGTCAAAATAACAAAGTGTTCATTCTCTTCCCATTTAAGCAACATCTGTAAATGCCCAGGGTGCCAACCGTTATCTAGAAACCGAATTTGAATTCAATTTTATTTTGATTCAAAAATCATGCATAGTTTGCTATACAGTATTTAGATTTTAGTAAAAAAAAAACGAATAAATCTACAATTCAGTTTGAAGCGTCAGTTAGGTTGAAAAATAAGCCTGACTTTTAAGCTCGACTGTTAATAACCATTTTAAATTTGAATAACTCATCAACTATAACTCATCAACTATAACTTTCAAGTCAAGTCGGGCTTATTTTGTCGGGCTTGTTTTTGAAGTATAAAATGTGTGACTCGTGGCTCAACGGTAGAAGCATTGGTGATGTAAGCTAAATGTGTTGGGTTCGATTCCCGAAAGAGTCAAGTTATATATTCCAATGTATTCCAACAAGTAAAAAAAACGTTCTCAGAATTTCAATATCTTTGGAAATAATTCTGTTCTGTGTGTTTAAAATTCTACGACTAAAGTCCTATTCTACAGCGGTGCTATGGATATACTGAGACGTAACAACTCAGATGAAGTATGTATAGTTGAACACAGACTGTTAAATTGAACTCAGTTTATTGATATGTTAATAAAAAACGAAAAATTATTTTCATTCCTTCCTTCATCACAGCTGGTGTACTGGGAAGTTTTGTTTCACTTCATTTATCAAGGATTATTCCTACCATTGTTACCTGACTGGGATTCGAACCCAAGGTATAGAGTATTCCAGTCTCACACTCTACCACTGAGCTACTACAGGTACCGAAATAAAAACTATGTCCTCAACACACTAATGTAACTCTGAATGATCCTACATAGGGGAAGAAATATCATTGGGGGGGATATAGGGGGGGTTGCCAGGATGGTATCGCATTGGCCTAGCAACTCCGAGATCCGTGGTTCGATTCCCAGTGAGGTTCCGAATATCCTGGAATTCCAACCTTCCCAGGTGTTTCCATTCCACGTCTGCAAGTCGAGTCGAGAAACTTCCCCGTTACGAAGTAACGGGATGGATATTTTGGCAATGCTGGTTATAATATCCAATAATAATTTTTATTAAATAAGTGAATTTACTAGGTACTGAAATTAGTATTTTGTAACTTGAACATTTTGCAACCATTATAGGTTGGAAATAACCATTATATCATCTGCCGAGAGAAACCCATAAATTTCTTCTTCTTGAACAAGATTGTAATATCCATTCAACTGTAACTGTTGATATTTGTAGTAGTTTACTCGACTCATTCAGGATTTGAACCTTCAGCTTTCGGCGTACCGTGCCGATGCTCTACCACTGAGCCATATATATTTCGTGTCTATATTTTCTTATTATTTGAGTTAATGAATTTGGGCTCGAATAATATTTAAAGCAAGAATTCATAACATCCTATCAACATGACCACTGTAAATCTGACTAACAATTAATAGAAATGGAGTTAAATTTCCATTTAAGATTTCCCTAAACGTATTTTCTTTCATCCGGGATTTGAACCCAAGCACTCTGAATCCGTACACCAACATACTACCACAGGGCTGTGAAGCTTACATAAAGTTTTTCAGATTAGCTTATATGCGTTAGATGACGCAATTTGTTGATTAGTATTTCCAGCAAAAAAAAAAAATAATAATAATTGTGCTCCCTGGGGTGCTGAAATTTAGGGTAATTTGGCGTTCCATGGGTAATCATAAAATCTAACACCTTAATTGGTCAAAATAAACATGTCTCAATTAAACTTGTGAAATCTTGGTAGCAAATGATAATCTGCAGCCAAAATGTGACAGAACTTAAAAAACATGGGGTCCACTAGCATCTGGTAAGAGTGCTGTGGAACTTCGTATTTTCGAGGTTTCGGGTATAATTGTACGTATAATTGCAAATATGAGCATGGAAAAGCAAATATGCAGCATGTAAAAGCAACATGTGTATGAGCAATGTAAAAGAGTCATCTGGATTGCCTGCTTAATGACGATAGAATTCCCGAACATAAATAACTGATTTCTGCACATAAAAAATCATGACAATTTAAACTTTTGAATAATTTGTATTGACCTTTTTACCTTTCACCAAGACTGTTTGTAACATGGGAATAATTTTAAGATAACAAAAACTAATCCGATAATGTAAAATTATAGCGTTTGGTACCGAGGTTTTTTTGAAGATTAAGGCTTCAATACTGATTTGTATTTTTCTTCCATTTCGGGAGGCAAATTATATAACCCACAAACTTTGTTTGCCGGCAATGCTTTGTCTAAGAAATTTGTAAGCATTATAAAGACCAAATAAAAAATAAACGAAATGAATTATAAAAACACGAGAAATTGTATAGTTACCTATTTGAGCTGGGTATGCAAGATTTAAATTGTTCATTATCTCAACAAATTGTTCTTTACTTTTAGTGAGACGCGGGTTGAACTTTTTCTCCTCCCATACAGTCGTATCCAGAATACCTACATCCACGGAAAAAATATAGTGTTACTCCAACAATACTTTACACACTTGTGTAGTTAAATTACCATTGTAATCATGCTGGAAAACGTAGTAATAGTAAACCGTAAAAACACAATGATATAATAAATGTAAGTTAAATTAGTTTCAACTAAAGTACCGCTGGAAATAAGCGAAAGTTATCTGGCAGGGAGAAGATTTGGTTATAAACCGAATCGTACAGTCTTTCTGGATTCCCTTCTTGAAAATCGGTGCGACCACACCCCCGAATAAGTAAGGTATCTCCAGTGAAAGCGATTCCTTGTTCATGGCAAACGTATGTAACACAACCTTTTTACGTTTAATCGTAAACATTGACAGGTAGTTTTAGAAATTTCTATTATATAACACATAAAAGTCTTAATTTACCATTTGTATGCCCTGGAGTAGCTCTTACTTCCATCTTATGATTACCAAATTCAAGAATATCACCATGTGCAACATGTTTGTCTGCTAAAGCTTGGCTAGCTGTGCTGATCACACTTTGGGAGCCTGGTAAAAGCTTTTTTAATACACCTGTACCAGTAATATGATCTGCATGCATATGGGTGTTAACTACAGTTCCGGTTGCAGGTTTATGAGGAAAAAATTAATTAGTTTGTGTTTTTACCATTGGATGTCAGCAAAGAAATTACCTGAATACTTCAGCTTTAATCCTAAGTTGTCAATGATTTTTGCATCTCTGTCAGCCAAGTCTATCACTGGATCTATGATAATTGCTTCCTTTGATTCAGTGTCAGCAACTAAATACGAGTATGTGCAGCTGACCCTATCAAACAACTTCATTATGAAGAAAATATTATACTTCAAGATTTTTTCCATGTTTCTTTTCTATAAGTAAACTTGCCTGCTTAAAGAAGAAATTTTCTGATACATGAATTTGCTGAGTCATGCTAGCAAAGGATTTCACAGGTGAAGGTGACCTAACATGCAAGTGGAAAGCCTGAGCAAATGACAAGGGACTTTTTATCTTAGGGTACCAAACAACAGTTTGTTTACAGATTTTGCCAACCAAAGACACAGACATTTGGCTAAAAATGATTTGAATTTTTCTTTAGTTTCAATACACACCGTTACTTAGGCAAAACGCGACTTCACTAGTCTCCAGTTCACGAAGATCTCCCGCAGCTGTTGTAATCGGTGTTACTATTATACAGGAAGAAAGTTGTGCGTACGTGACAGTTTGAGCATGCTCGCTTGAATGCGTACCTGCATACACAAAAGTTCTAGTACAACCTGCGATAAGATGCAACACGTGTTTTGGCAGTTGTAATCCGTCTGTTAAGATTTCGAAACAGCAAATAATGATTTTTTAAAAATTTATATGACAAGCTTAAAATAAACTGTGGTATGAGTTAAACCGTTAGTTTGTTTGTATGGAAAATGTTTGCTTTAGGAAACAAGTAGAGCCATCTAGTAGAGCAGACTGGGACCGCTTTGCTACTCCCAAAGTTTGTTAGTGGGTGAAAAATCGGAAAAGGCCGACATCAAAGACTCGGAATTCCATAACAATCTAGTTGTTTGGGCCATACTAATACTGTTTTTCGAATTAGCAGGCTGTCAATTTTAGTTTTGGTTACCTTATTTGAAATATTAAAAATACGGATACTTCGAAAATTCTGTTGAACTCATCTAAAGGTTGATTTGGGCTCAAGGCTTGAAGTGCCAACAAGACAATGTCCGAGCAAACAACGGAAACATCCGAAAGTGCAGAAATAATGAGCGGAAAAAATGTTGTGACCGGAAAGTGTCCTAGCTTAGCTAGCAGATTTCGTGGATGTATGCTTGGTTCCTTGATAGGTGACTGCCTTGGTCAACCATTTGAAGGGGAGGAGAGACCGATCTCAAAATCAGTTTTGAATTCTTATTTTGAAAAACTACATGATTCCAACTTAAAAGGTAATTTTTAAAAATAGTGCTTTAACTTCCATATGTTGTACTATTTTAGCTAAGCTAACCTTCTACCCTACTTTAGCACCTTATAAAGCCTATACTGATGACACAGCCATGACATTTTCTGTTGCCCAATCTTTGATCAACAAAAACAGATTTGATCCTCAAGACATGGCTAAAAAGTAAAAGTTTCTTTATTTATTTTTTAAGGTTTGAATTAAAGTTTACTTATTTCTAAACTTGTAGGTTTGTTGATGAATTTTATGCTCATCCACGAAGAGGATATGCAAGCAGCATGACAGATGTTTTTAAAGCTCTCAAACGGGATGACTGCAAGGACCCATATGGCCCTGGACGACTTCTCTATGCTGGGCGCGGTTCATATGGAAACGGATCAGCCATGAGGATTGCCCCTATAGCTCTCTTTTGTCATTCTAATGCTGAAGAAGCCATGCATATAGCATATAAGTCATCTTTAATTACCCATGCAAATGAACTAGGATACAATGGTGCCATACTCCAGTGCTTAGCCATTCAAAAAGCTTTGCATACTGACAGCTCAGTTCCATTAGATGTGGACCAATTTGCTCTCTATTTACAAGAGAAAATGGCCACAATAGAAAAAAATGAGGATCAGCCTAGCATGCTGAATTCCTTTCTTCATAACAGTAGTCAGCCTCGACGAACGACTATCAACATGACAAAAAGCTCCTATGTTCGCAAGCTGCAAGAAATGCGTCACTTGCTGAAGAACCCTACAGTCAGTGCAGAAAAAGTTGTCGACGTTCTTGGTCATTTCGTGTCAGCCTACGGTTCAGTCTGCACTGCTATTTACAGTTTCCTCCGCTCAGCCAAAGATGATTCAGCCAGTGCTGGTGGATCCAGCGAAAGTCCTGTACAGAGAGCCATTCGTTATGCCATCAGCTTGGGTGGCGATACAGACACTATTGCCAACATGACGGGCGCACTTGCTGGTGCCTATTACGGACACGAGGCTGTTCCACCAGTTCTTCTTGCCCACTGTGAAGCGGAAGGAGTTGAACAAGCGATCGAATTGGCCGACTGTCTTTATCAAGCGGTGGAGAAATAGCTCAATGACTTAAAACTAATTCAAACTCAACAGAAAATAGGGTAAACATTTGTGTAATACCGACGTGGCTGGTAACCTACTTTAATGATGATCACCGTACACCCACTGGTCGAAGGATTCTTTGTTTCCAACAAATAATTGTACAAATACACGTATGGTTTCCCTCTCTCCCAACCTCGTCTAAAACCATGTTTTTCATGATTCCATTTAACTGTTATTTGCACGAAGTCATTTGAAGGCCATTGGACTTCTTACCAAAAATGTCTTTAACGTTGAGATGGATTCGAACCTTTTCTTTCCGCTCCGGTGGCACTGTGTTGAAACAAAATCGCTTAAAGGCTTCTAACTCTCTTTCGTCATCGTCCAAGTCTCCACCTTCTAAATCCAAATCTGATTTAGGCACGAAAACATTTTCTTCCCATTTATCTTCGCTCGCCTGCGCGCAAGCAGATGGACGTGATTTCTTCTTTTTCTTCGAACTAGTTTTTCCTCCCGTCGTGGAAGTAGCACTACTAATTGTACTCTTAACAAGGTTGGCAGGATTAGTAGATGGCTTCCCCCGCCCAACTGCCTGAGATGGTACTGATTTGGCCTGGTTATTGAATGGTTTTGTAGGGACTACTTCGTTCTTTTTGCCACTGTCACTAAGTTTCTTCGAGTTAGGGTCCAATTGCATATTAGCCAATTGGTTCAAAACAGCCTGCTCCTCTAGAAGTTTTTCTCTCCGCCGAAGTTTCTTCCGCTGTTGTTTATTTAAGGGGAATGCGCTATGGGATAACTCTTCATCGGCGTCGTCTTCTCCTGTTTGCACACCCACGCTACAAGTTTGGACTACTCTGGGTTGTTGTTGTTGTTGATGAACCGTTGGCTGCTGCTGGATCTTACGAGTATCAACCACAATGACGTTAGGTGCGGCTAGACCCCCGAGAGAACCTAGAAAGATGGAAATACGAAAAATGTTAATAAAACGCTCTACTTTGTTTAACGCTCACGGTTTAAAAAAAAATAACACTTGCCTAAAGATTCTTTTGCTTTAGGGGCACTAAGCGGCGATGTGACAATTATTGGATTAGGTCCAGCTGAAGTGGTACTAGTTGCCGGATAGCCATTCTCCCGTTTGGTTCGATCCACCATTCGCATCGGCAGCTCAGGGTGCACAGGAGAATGAGAACCCTGCACTCGCGTGAGAGTTATGCCTGGGGGTAATCGAAAATTATCCAAAGTGAAGTCTTGTTGCTGGCTGGGATACTGAGGGTTCAAAAGCTTTTGTATCTAAATGAATTTTTGAATTGTCAGTCATAGGATTACGCTAACGAAACATCAGATACTAACTTGTTCGACTTGTGGAGGTTGCGCAGCAGATTCAATGTTAGAAGCAGCCTTTAGTAATAGCTTTTTTTGCTTTTTCTTTTCTTGTTTCTTCTGCTTTTTCCTAGATTGGGCGGGACTGGAAGTTGGCTCCGAGGTTTTGGGTGATGTCATGCTGGAACTTTGCAACGGAAGGGTCGAATTCCCAGCTAGAGAATTAGACGTAACACCCGCAGACTTTTCTGTAGGAAGAACTTGGCCGTTGATTAGAGTAAAAAGAACTCGATCATTGTCGGGTGTTTCTCCCTTGAGTGTAACAGTAACCACTGGTTCGCTGAGATTTGATTGCATTACACGGCGTATAGTAACCATTTGCTGCGGTTGTGATGATGTGGAAGTGTTACCCGCTAAGCCTGAGACAGGAGTTTGTTGCTGTGGTACAGGTTTGGAACCAGTATTTGGGATCGGAACAGGGCTTGTTTTGGTGGGATCAACAGAGATGGAGCTTGAAGGAGGAGCCATTTTTATTGGCTGCGAGAGGCCGATCGGCTGCTGCAAGTAGGAAGGATTAGGTTCAAGGGGCCCGTACAGCGGAGTGATCACAGCAGAATTGGTCAATGGGTTGTGGGTAATCCGCACCATTCCATTTGGTACTCTTTCCTGAGAAACTTTAGAAGGAACTGGAGGGGGTACAGGTTTTTTCTGTAGCTGTTTTGCTGCTAGCTCTTCCGCCTTCTTTTGCTCTAACTAAAACATAGTTTTTGTTTTGTTGTTATTATTTTTAAGTTGAATTCCATGATCATATTTTAAGACTCTTTACTAATGATTTTAAAATATTTTGACTTATACGAACTTATTTACCTTTTTTTCCTTTTGTCGTGCCTTTTTGGCTGCTCGTTTTGGATTGTGTGGCCCAATTTTTTGAGGTGTTTTATGACCTTCAATATATTTAACCAGGTAATCCAATTCAGCATAGCCATCTATATTACAATTTGATGAACTACTTCTGGAACCAGTGGATGAATCACACGCTGAATGAGTGAGGTTTTTTGCTTTTAGTCTTTGCTGAAGATGCTCCCTCATTTTCAGGTAATTCTGACTTTTCGCATCCTAAAATAATGGAAAAAATTCATTGAGATTTAACGTACGATTTTCCTTTTCATCCATAAACGCACAGCGGAATTTTTCTTACCTCTTGGCCGGACCCACAATGACAACATCGGCAGCATCCTTCTTCGTCCAAGTCTTCTTCATTATTATCAATGCTTTGAACGAGTGAGTTATTAGAACTGCTTTTTTCTTCGACGTCTTTAGGCATATCGAAAACACAATAATAGTTGTTTATTAGATCCTTGTAAAATTGAGTATCTCGGCAAATACAGACAAAATTATTTCTTCTCTTCTAGACAACAGTACGCCGAAAATCAGCCGTCAACAATTTGGTCTTGAGCTTCAAGGTTGACAGAGCATCATGTTTTATAATATTCATTTTATTGACAAAATACCCAGTTAAAAGTCGGCAATTTGGTTGGTAGTTTCCAAGAAATAATTTAATTACATGACTTTTCTTCAGTCATTTCACGAGTATAAATATAATAATGAAATTTCTCTTACTGTAATACAGCCAGAATAAAACAATTTCGCAACACCGATTTAAGACCGGGAACCTTTTGAAAGTTATGATTTTACGTTTGCTGAACACATACTTTGCATAGGCAATGTTCAACGACAAATGATTTGACGAGTAGTGGATGATCGCAAGTTACTGGTATTTGGTTCGTATCGTTTCGTTCTGGTATCGTTTCGTATTTGGTACCTTATTTTATTTTATTATCTTTTATATTCCACATTCCACTATTTTCACAATATCGAAAAAAGTAGAAAAATGGCAGCTGCAGATTACTTGACATCGTACGTACAACATTACAGCCACATCTAGGACAAAGGACATACCATTCACACATGGAGAAAAAAGGAATAAAAAGACAACTGGTAGGTATCCTCATAACGGAGCCCAGAATATTTCTTAACAAAACAGTAGAACTTGTTGGATAAATCCTTTTTCACTCTAGCTGATACATCACTGCACTACAGAAAATCAGTTTAAAAGTTAACAAGGGAGGTTTTTGAAGAAATATATAAAAATACATTTTTCAACTTAAACCAAAGGAAATTGAATTTTTCAATTTTAGCATACTGGAAACAACAGAATTTGTATTTCAGGCTCTTCAGAGTGTTTACTGGTGGGAAAAAATTGACAACAATTGGCCTATTTATTTAAATTTCCGAAACGTAGCCTATTTGTGATATGGCAGACCATCAATTTATGATTCAGGATCAAAAAACAATGCCGATACAGCAAATATGAGAAACACAACTCCACCGACGAGTGTCACTGGAATAAAACCGTACGAATATTTATTTATAATTTTTTTAAAATATGACAACTATATATATACCTGTCTTAACGGAAATTCTTTGGGCAATCATTCTTCCGCCCAATACTGCAAGGCCTGTGCACAGTCCATGTCCTAAAACGCCTCCTAGCATTACACCAAAGATATCCTGCGGAGGAACTGTAGTTAAGCAAAACAGTAATAGTTTGGCAACAAAAAATTCCAACGTACTTCTCGTGCGGCCAAAATTATCGTTGCCAGCTGAGAACGATCACCCCATTCTGCCAAAAAGGTAAGAGTTAAAGCTTGCAAGAAGACTTTGGGTATGTATCCTGAGATCCGCTGACGCAGAGTCAGAGCCTTCTGCACTGACGAACCTCCAGCTTCTTCGTCTAGAAGCTGTGTCGTTTCTTTTTCTTTTTCCTGAACAATAAAGTTTAAAATTATGGCTCTTGTCAAACAAGACAATGAACTTAAACCAAATTACCTCATCTTCTTGTTTTTTCAGATCTGATTGCACTTCTTCAAACTCCTCTTGTCCTTCATTTGGAGACATGGAGTATCCTTCTTTTAACATCTTAAGTCCAAATGCAGCAAACAATGCTGTTGAAATCCAATAGGTGTATACTCTTGGTATTATTACCGTAACCCATCCAAAAAGAACTGTTCACAATTACAACAAAAATATTATGATCATTTCATATTTTGAATTTTAAAAATTTTTACCTGAAATACAAGTCATAATTACTAAAGCAAGAATAGCTCCACTAAACACAACCACACGTGAGTGTCTCATTGCCATAATGGCAGCAATGAAGAACGTTTTGTCACCCAATTCAGACACAATAATAACAGATAGTGACGCTAAAAATGCGTGAGCAAATCCCAGATCATTCATAGGAGCTTCTGTTCCTTTAATCTCTTTACTACTTTTCCCGTGTTCTATCTAAAACAAATAATTATATGTTGTTAGATCTCAAAATAACTTTAAACCAAGTCTAATACCGAAATATCCTCTTTACTGTCTTCATGAGGTTCTTTATCTGCATACGTTTGAAGTGCTAGCAACACAATGATGAGGAATGACAGCACAAACTTGCACTGTGTTATGGCAGAAGAGCAAGCCATTTTTATTTATTTATTTTTTCCTGAAAAGAGAACAAGTTAGCTGAGAAACCTGACTCAAAATTGCAAAAAAAAATGTCTACAGAAAACAAGAGGAAAGGAAATTACCAACATACCCTCGTATCGCACCGCACCGCCGTAGAGGCTGTCAACTTAATTTAAAGCGTGGATGAAAAAAAAATTCCCACGGATCGGCGGACGAAGGAAATGAGATTCTCCTTTCAATAAGTGAGAAGGAGAAGTCTCTTGATCCAACTGACCTAATATACAACAATACGTAAAGTTTTATCAATGACGATCGATAAAAGATTGCTTTAATGTGTTATCTTGTTTATACGAGAGAGAATATGCCTAGTACCATTATTCGACTTTTTTTGTATACGTTGTCAAGATTTGCTTTCGGCTGTCGAAAGGGGGCGGTCTACTTTTCTTTAACACTGTTGCATGATGATGCGATATTCCTCAAGTCTTTCATCTACGATCTACCAGTAGGCTACCAGCATCTACTCAAGTTAAAACCATACAGCAGACAATACAATAAACAAAGCTGCTGAATTAGTGATACTGTACAAATCTACAAATTTAATAATCTACAATCAGATTTAGAAGAATCAGAAGAGAAGTTCAGAATTTCCGTCATGTTTGAAAATGGGTCAGAGAGACAGAGACTGCCAAAGACTATCTTCAGCCCGCTCTGATTGCGGCTGTTTAGCTAGAGCCGGGGCACTTGTTAGTGAAATCAGGTTTCCAATACTAATTGAAGGCAATGATATTCAATTAACGTGGCCGAAATTTGAGCTAATTCGTTTCTTCCGAGTAGTAACTGCCGGCCATCACCAATTGCCACTGACATTTGTGTATAATTTAACTAAAAATTAATTTCTAAATCCCACCATACGAATCATTTCTTTCAAGAGCTCCTGAAAAACCCAGAGGAATTCAATACTTGTTGAAAATTGAACGGACTTCAAGATAGACAAAATGAAAACCATGGGCTATCGCACCCGGAAGCAATCCGCTGAAGATAATTCAAGTACTTGAATTGTTTTGTTTGTTTGTTTTTTAAATTTCCAGGATTTTTCTGTTCACAATCCCAGATCATGCAACTACAAGGAAAAGAGAAATAACGGCCTTCATTCCAGTATTTTACAGAATTAATATTTTTACCTTTTACATGGGGAAATTTAAGCGACAGACTGCTAACTTACTGTCATCGGTTTTGTTATCTCTCCTGTTACAAGCCCACCGGATACACAATCAATCCCGTAACTGATTTAATAACGCAAATTATCCAGCCGTAGAACCCATGCCCAGTCGTTGGATACTTTAGATTTTGAAGGAAAGCTTACTCGAATTCCAGGAGCAGAAACTGTCCACTAAAAATCGTAAACAAAACCAACCAAATTTAGATCATAGTCAGAAGTTTCAAGTTTCAAAAGAAAGGCAATACTTTGACTGCGCCAGCATAGCCAAGAAATGTGACTCTGGTTGACCCAGAGGCTGTTGGATCAGTCAATTCGATCACGCCAGATTTTGGCCATTCAAGAACTATTGCGTACACAGGATCTGAAATGAATAGCTCCTTGGATCCTTTTCCTTTTGTATACCTAAATGGAACAAGTCGATCACAACATCTTAAACGCTAGGCGCACGAATTCTCGCTTCGAATGCTCACCAAATATCTGGGGTACGGGTGTCGTTCTGGAATGTCCAGGGCTGGGATCCGTATATTGCTTCGCCATTGATACGAAGCCACTCGCCTATCTGACGAAGCCTTTCCTCATAAATGGGAGGTATTTGTCCATAATGCGTGGGGCCTGGACATTGCACACCAAAGTAAAGCGTTTAGGTTTTTTGCCAGCATACCATCCATATAACTTGGTAAAAGTTGACGCAAATTACCTACATTGAGGAGCATATTGCCACCACAACTAACTGTTGTTACCATTTCTTTAATCAAGTCGGGCGTCGAATAGTAGTCTGATAACATAGCGTTACGCCGAAAGCCCCACGATTTCCGATCAATGGTGAAACAGTTTTCCCACTTGTGTGGTTGAAGAGTGCCTAATGAAAAGAGACGCATGAACGTCATCATTGTGCGTGAAATACGGTATAGGTGCATACCTGGATTAAACCGATCTGTACACGTATAGATATCTCCATGTTTGCACGTTGTACCTGAGCCCCAGCGATCATTCACCACTACTTCTTTTTTCACTGGACTGTCGTTATATAGCCAAGCAATGAAATCTGTTGAGTTCCAGTATTTATCATTCGGTTCCCAGTCTCCATCAGACCACACAACACTTGGTTGGTATTTATTAACCTAGAAATTATTTTTGATAAATTTCCGCATTTTACGTCTGAATGATAAAACTCACGATTTCGTAGAGTTCTGGCATTGTTTTTGACTTGACAAACTCTTGCGATTTCCAATTATTATCTTTGTCTTTTATGTACAGCGGATGGAACCATTCGTAAAGACTGTGATACAGTCCAAATTTGAGGTTGGTGTTGTTTCGAATTGCATTTGCCAAATCACCTTAATAAAATTATGTCAAATAAATTTTTTAAATAACGGCAAACGAGAACAATCGTTTGGAAGCTTTTTTGGTTTGCTTACCGACTAAATCTCTTTTTGGTCCCACATCCATTGCATTCCAGTTCCAGGAATATTTTGAAGGCCAAAGAGTGAAGCCTTCATGGTGCTTGCTGGTTAGAACTACATACCTGCCAATGTACCAATTATAGTGTTACAAGTGAAATGATTGGAAGAATAGTACAATTCCTACCTGGCACCGGAACTCTTGAGAATCTCAGCCCATTGGTCTGGGTCAAAGAACTCAGCAGTAAACATTGGGCCAAATTCTGGGTAAGTAAAACCTGGTGGATAGTTCTTTTTCATGAACTCAACATACTTTGGGTTTTTTGAGCCTAAAGAATAAAAATCCATACAAATATGGCATCTAATGCATACATACATGTTAAATAACAAGGTTTATGTGAATTTGGTATACCTTGCCAATTAATCCAGAACCATTCACTTCCAAAACTGGGCACTGAAAAAATGCCCCAATGAATGAAAATGCCAAACTTTGCTTCATCATACCACGATGGAAGAGGCCGTGAATCAAGACTTTCCCAGTCTGGTGTGTAACGGTATGATTGATCTTGAATTGGGACATGTGGTTTCTTCTTTTGACTCATGCTAGGAACCTTGGTAGTTTCATATGGACTTCTTTTGGTTGCAGTTTCATGCTTTAACTCATCTGAAGAACTCCCAATTCCGACGAATACAGTAATAAGGAAGGCAATGTGCAAGCAGTACATTAAATTACGCATCTTTGGTCATCGAAATATATTTAGATTGGTGGACGCTGTTTACTTTGAGATTTTTTTTAATGTTTGGGAATTCAGTCAGTATGGAGGTAATGACGTGCGACAACATCAAAATAAACAGTACAATGAGCAAAGTAAGCTTTCAAACGACTTTATAAATGAATTCTAAGAAGTGGCTCTGTTAAAACATCGAAAAGAAGATAAGGATACCACGTCCACGTTCAGCTGTCCTCAGCTAGTGTTTTGAAAAATTTTGTTTGGAATCGAACTTCAAGTCTTGTAAACTGTCACTTGGCGGCGCTCGCACCGAATTTAATTTAAATTTTGTGCTTTCTTTCGTTGAAATCATTTATCTGCACATAAACAAACCGACTATTCGTCTATTTTGGTTTGCGTTTTGTTTACTGTCCAATGAACAATGACATTGGCTATCTCGGTTGTTGAGTTTTCTGTTGTCCGGTTAAACTAAACAGTTACGTACCCGGCGGTCGGCTGAAATAGAAAAAAAGCTTCATTTGATTTAGGTAAAAAATGGCCCAAGGTAGTGCAAGAAAGACAAATCGACCAATCCTAACCGAAAACAGGCAATTCGACAAGGTTGCAAAAGGCTGAAGAAAATATTTTAGCGGCCATCTCGGACTCCGATAGCCAAAAAAAGATGAGGCGCCTATAACGTCGTAAATCAAAAGTGCCAGACTTTATCCCTTGTTTTGCTCGAAACCCTTTTTTCTTATACGTTTGAGGGTGAGACTGTTTGCCACTTCATAGAAGTCTATATACCTGAGTGGGAGAGAGCGGAAGATCGTGTCTTTTAACGACTCGAGTCGCTCTCCAGTGACGAATGAGCTTTGTAACCTTACGACTTGCCAGAGTAGCCCCGTGATTTACAACGTGAAACGACGTTCTGCATGACGAGCCACTCTCTCTTCACTCCGATGAGCGGGAAATCGACTTTTTTTTTTACAAATATTCCATGGTCTTCTTCTTATATGCTGCCAGCAGGAAATCGTGTGCAATCGCCAGAGCTATATTTAAACTTCATCCTCGTATACGATGCGACTCTGTTTACTAACGTACCACGCTCGATTGGCCTCTCTCCTGCACTCTACGTCACGCGTGAGGAAGCGGGCAAAAAAGCGGGGTACGGAGAAAGCTCCCTCCTTTTTCACACTCAAAAGGAAAGTAACACACCACACACACACTCTCGTTTCTATTTCTCTCAATATAGTTTGAATTGCCGGAAAGACATGCTTTTGACTCTTTCCGGTGCCCGTCATTTCCTCAAAAAAACAAAACGTGCTGGGATGTCACCCTCTCTTTGTCTTATCGTGTTTTCTTTTGTCGCCATTTTGCGTCATTGATGATGGCATCGTCAGATTATTTTGATGTGAGCTTTTTCTTATGGTGCGGTACGTTTCTATTTCGTGTGATGTGTGTGTAGATAACTCACGAAATGAGTTGAGCACGCGGGAGGCCGATGTTTGCGGGATGAAAGCCAAGTCAAATGTTCCGCGTGCGAAAACAAGATGAATAATAACCGAGAGGATTGCCAGTGGGAAGAGCAAAAACAATTTTTATTTTTAGATTGAAAAAAAAAAAGGCTTTTAACGAGCACGGACGCGTGAGTGGATGATAGACGTGTAGCGGGTGTGGGCACCCAAACGAATCAATGGCGAAATTTCATTCAGAAAAAATATTATTCTCACCATTTCGTAAACCGTGTATTTTCAAAAAAACAAAAAAACAAATTGTAAGGTGTATTTTTTTTTTTGTAAGGTAAAAAGATCGTTGAACTTCTCGTATGGGACATTCTTTGGTTGAATCTTGCACAGCAAACGCACATAATATCTGATTGTCTTTCATCTCGGAATACAAAGGAGGAGAAAAAGAAAAGATCCGGATTTTCCGTGTCTCGCAAAATATTCGATTCATTTTTAAATAATTATTTTCAGTTTTATTCGTGTGTGTGGACGTCATGTGCTGAATGTATATAATATGTATATAAAGAAATTATTTAATATTTATAACCAGATCCGATATTAATGGAGGGAGGAAAGGTGCTGGGTGTCTATTCACTGCAAATGTGGCCGGTAATATTCCTTTTAAAATATATTCGGAGCGACGTGGGTTGACCTCATCTCTTTTAATTATTCGTATAAGCGTCCGACCAATGGTCCCAATCCTTGCTCCTTGCGCCACGACGCCAATCTAAACAGGAACCATTGCTGCAAGGGTTTAAAAAGAAATGATTGGATTTAATGGATATACGCAACAGCAAGTCGTGCACAGTAGAGACAGAAATAAGAAAAAGAAGGCGAGCGAGATTGGAAATAGCTCTTCAACCACTTTGCCAAGTGTTTCGAGTTCCACCCACCCCTTTGGGGGAGATATATACACCGTATGTAACGCATAGTACTTTTCCAAACGCAAGAATGGCAAGTGTTTTTTATTAGAAACAAAAATAAATAAAAACAGAGAATGGCTGCTCTTCGGGAGGAATAAGAAAGCGGAGCATATCATCGTCAAGGTTGAAAACGCTCAAGGGAAGTGGCCGTTAAGTCTTAAGAGATCCTCTATATTCTTTTAAATTCTTCCAGCTCATTCCTCGTTGACTATCAATTCTCAAAGTATCCCCCCCCCCAAAGTTGCAGGCATTCCAGAAAAAAGTGCTAAAAAAGACAAGATATATAGATGTACTACAGCTCTGCTGTATACATTTTGCGATGCTAGAATTTTTCTCAGCTCTTCTTGCTAAACGGTACTGTTGCCCGGTCGCGGTCGGTCAGTTGCCCTCCAAAAATTGCGCATTTAACTGGTTGCTAGAGCACCAGGAAATGTGGTACGGGGCACCCCAGATTTGTTTTTCAAAACAAAAATGCGTGGAACTTTTGATTCTCTTTGTTCAGCTCCAGTTATGTACAGCAATTATCGTTTGCGTAAAAAGGAAAACATAAAAACAACGGTGAATAAAATTTTAGAAATTTGTCTATCGCTTTTTAAAACTTTAATTTCTAATTCTTTTTTATTATTTCGTGTGGCGAAGGGCGGATCCCGTTTTTTTATCGTCACATGCGCGCAAGCCAACGGCATTAATACCAAATCCAAACTAATTACAAATTCTCCCCTTTCTCCTCATTTTGTTTTTATATACCATTCCGTCCTTGTTCTTTTTTTGTTTTAATTTTAGCTTTTTTTTTCTTTTTTCGGGTGACCTAACAACGATCTTGGCATTGCGGGACGTTCGTTTACACGTCTACAGCAGCAGGATATTGCGACATTATTTGGCACGAAGGCAATAGAGTTGCACGACTGGCAATAGCTTTTTCTAAATGAGGCTTGATTGCTGAACCATGGATCATCATTAATGTCCAGTCACACACACAAAGTTCATAACAATAATTAAACATTTTTTTAAAGGAATAAAAATTAGAAATATCCGGCCTGTTGCCAGCTGTCGCCAAGGACAACAACGCAATTCGTTCCTTGTCGTTCGCACGTTTCTTTTCGGTACTGAACGAATGAGGTGTACCGCATGACCGCGGTCATCGCTACCATCCCACTTCTTAGGCACGCACGCCGATTTCGATACACGCAGCCGAGATTTGCGCGATTACGCTTTAACTATATAGTATATACTCTCTCATTCAACTGCGGGTGGGCACGAGAACGGTCTGGTGTAATCACGATGGTTTCCTTTCATTATCAAGCCTTTAGGTGGTTTTCGAATAACTGCGACGGCGTGACCGATACATTGACCACAAAAATGAAATTTTGTTATTGCAGGTCAATCCTCGTATGAAAATTCCGAGAATTTTTTTTCGAAAATGAATTGAGAAAAAGATATAGCTTGGACATAAAACTGTGGTTAATAGAGTTCAATTAGTCGTGGAGATAGAGAAGAAAACAAAACCGGATTTTAAAAATCAGGGTCTGTGCGGTTTCTAATCAAGAACGCCTTTTTTATGTTACATGGAAAGAAGACGATACTGGGCGTTCCAAAATGGGACGTATAAATGCGAGGGACGTTATAAGCTGACATTATGTAAGAAATACCGTAAGTTCACTCAGCTTTGGGTTTTTATTTTCTCCATTCCCGCGTGTCCTGAATGCCCATTTCAAACAGTTGACAATTTTAAGTAAACATTTGTAACTACCCCGGAGACAATCGGGGGGAGTCGTATAGTTAAAAATGCGCAGTGCTTGTGCAGTCGTGTGTCTAACTCGAAAAGCAGCACATTCCAAACTTGTTTATTGAGTCGTTGCAAAGGAATGAGGTCTACGTACCAATTTCCCGCAAATGGAATGTTGTTTATATACGCTCGTTTGGGTCGTATAATTTGGGGGAAATAAAGATACAGTTTAAAACGAAAGAAATAGCAGATGATAGTGAAGAAGACAACAAAATGTTTTACATACCTGCACTTGTTCTTCCGACAATCCTGTTTCAGCCGACAAGATGGCCACGTCGGATGCGTGCATTGTCTTGTTCCGGTTGAAGTGCATATCCAAAGCAGATTCCTGGTCAGGAGACATTTTCGGCTTCTCGTTCATCTCGTCGGGTGAAGAACTCGGGAAGTACTTGTTGGACATTTTATTATTTCTCTTCAAACAATTTCTTTCAAAAAAATACTGTGGCAAAATCTGAAACGATATTTAAAGAAAATCAGTTGTGTTTACGGTAGAATTATTTAGGAGAACGTGAAGAATTTCATAACGGGTTGTACATATCGTTTCGACACGGATTTTTGCTCTTTTCAAAATGTTATAACAGTAGATGCGCTCTCTCGCGCATCGTATCCTTCTTGTTCATTTTTATTTAAGGAAGCTTAAAAATGAACCATCTGGATTTTTGGTTTGGCGTTGACTCGATTGGCATTTCGCCAAATTCATCCCGATCTTATGAACGTGATTATCGCCTAACCATAGGAATAAAACAAAGGGCGGCAAAGGGATACATAGAATCGTTATCTTTTCGATCCTTAATAGGAAAACGGGCTAGATAAGTTTGCAACGTTCGTGAAAAACGAAAATTGTAAACTTAGTAACGCCCTAGAAAATCCCGTCCGTCAGGAATTGCCGAAGCTATCGCAAGCAATAAACAAAATGTTGTCTACACCTTGAAGAGTTCCAGCGCTGTAAATAGGTGGGGTCGATTGTTTTCTTGTTCGGAAATTTGCATACTACGCGTTAGCTGTATAGAGAAGCCAACTGGTTTTTCTTTTAAAGCGGTAGCTACACAACAGTGATGGATGGAACTGACCAATTTAAAATTCATGTTCAACTTTCAGATGATGACAGGTGGCCATGTCGTGTGTGTCACGAAATCATCGATGTCCCCCTCACGCAGCCATTTGTTAGGGTCCCCATTTTTGACAAAATAAGAAATGGGGAGCTCAGCCTCGGACAATAAATGGGACATTTTGTTTTGTTTTGTTTTTCCCGGGATTCATTTGCATAACGAGAAAATCCTGAGAGGCTGAGTTTGAGAATCACGCGGCTGGATTGCACCGGTACATCATCCAGCGTTATCCATATTAGCTTTTTTCGTTTTGGAGGGGTTTGTTTATTTTCTTGTTTAACCGTATAATGTACCTATACTTCCTTATTTCGTATGGGGATTTTGATCACTGTTTCAAAAGATAAAGGCTGTGACCGAGAAAACTTATGAACAGACAAACAAGGAAAAATTGTTTAATACAGAAACTATAAAATTGGAAAAGAAAAAGATAGCTCCATCAACGGCCAGCAGGGCCGTCCCGCCCGCAGTTTCCCTACCGTTTCTCACAGTGAATAAACTAAGCAAAAAAAAACCGAAACCCCAAAATCACGCAGTGAAAGAACCAATAGAGTCGTATAACTCGATATATATTGCATAATATAATCATTTACAGTAGTATAGCTATTAAATTAGAGTAAAGATGGGCATCTTACCTGTTGCGCCTTCACTATATCTCGTTTTTTACTTGTATTTGTTTTTTCAAGAATAGGGGAACTAAAGAATCGTATAGCGGACTGTTACAAAAGGCACTGCCGACTCCCGTCGTGAAGTTGGAAGAGAACTGAACACGCTGGGACCATCAGTTGCGCGTTTTGTATATACAGTACGAGTCCTGAAGGGACGTGAGAGAAGCCCGAGCTTTACACACAGCTATATCGGAACTTTTTTCTCGGAGAAAATAAAGAATACACACGAAAAAATAGATAAAAAGGAGTTAAAAAAGAGACCAGGGTGGGAGAGAACCGCCCATTCTGGCCGTGCATCACCAATCAGTGGCAAGCTTAGCCGACAACTTACATCCTGGTTCGTGACGTCAACAAGTTCCAGCTCTTTTTCCTGCCTGTCTATTTTTTATTTCTTACTTTTTTTTCCCCTCTCTATCATTCCAACCCCTTTTTTCCTGCATGGCTGCAGAGAATTAATTCGAGTAAAAGGTTTTTCATATTGTACAGGTATAGACACGCGCACGATGGGTGTCAGGCGGGGAAAGGAAGAGGATATGCCAAGATGAATCACAGGTGTGACACATCCACCGCACAGAAGTTCTAAAACACATTGCGCTATTGAATGTACAATGGACAGCCGGTCGGATGTGACGTCTGATTGATTCGAGCTCCCGTTTTCTCTCACGTTTAAATGTACATACTTGGTGTGGTTGGCGGTGGCAAATTGAATTCCTAATTTATGGGAACGTTAATGGGATTTAGACGCTCCATCACGCACCAATTTCACGATGCACATAATTTTATCGAAAAACAGATGCGCAGAGATCTTCACGCACTGGCCTGAACTTCTGCTCGGTGTTACGCGTAGATATTTACGTATATAGTATATATACTGTTATGAAAGTAGATATGGCTTGTGTTTGACAACGCAAATGAGAACAGATAGACATAGAACAGGATATCACACTCAAGAGTGAAGTTCTAGCCCAAGGGTGGATCATGTATAGTAAGAAAAATCGGGAATTTCACATGTGGACGAAGACAAGGACTCGCCCTTTTAAAAGACTATGTCGTCCTTGAATGTTGTCCTTTTTTTGCGTGTCTTTTCTCCTGCGATCCTCCCACATTGTCTGTCGTTTGTGCATACAAGGAAGGCAATCGTGACGTGAAGGACGAAAAGGAATTTGTGTCACCATGTTTAGATCGTAAGTCATTGGGTGGGCATGTTAAAAGATTCAAACATTATTTAAAAAGCCAAAAAGGATCGGTGGCAGAAGTTACTAGGAAAGTCGCAATTAGAGTGGCGACACTGAACGAGCCAGAGCTTAATTTACATGACGTGTGTCGCAACTGTTGGGACATCCAATCAACGTTTATTTCTTGTCATAATGAGGTCATATAACAAGTTTTTTATGAGAGTGTGAAAAATGAGCAAGCTTTATTGGGAAAACTCGCTTTATTCGAATGGGAAATCATGACGCTTTGCCAGTTAATCGTGAAAAGAGATTTATCGATAGTCAAGCAGTAGACGATTGCAACGGTCAAAAGTCGTGTTTACGTTTTTCCTCCTTGTTAGTTGGAAATGATTGGTGTTATATTGTTTGACAATCACGACGATTTACTCTATGTTTACAGTGATCATGAATTCAAAAATAGAATCCACTGCGTATCGGATACCTTGGACATGTGTGCTGTACCCGGAGAGATCGCACAAGACGATGACATTCGGACGAGATTGGATGCAGAATCCATGATCTTGATGCAGATCTTTTCTCCTCTGTTGACTTCTTACAGAATAATGAATCAAGAGTTTCAGAATTCATATGACTGCATCACCTGTGAGGATGGTTCGACTACAGCCTTTTATGAACAGATGGGGTTTCTTCTAATTGCCGTGGCCAAATCAACAGTCAATGCAGCCCATCTGGCTAGGGTTTGCTTCAGTGTCATGCAACATGTTTGTGGTCCCTCATTATCAGTGTATGATGATCAATTGCACAGAAATGAAGCAGTGGCTAAAAAAATTTTTGTATTTTCCATACAGGTTGAAACACTCAAATACTCATGCAGAGCTTGCCACTATTTTAATAGACACATTTTTAAAATTGAGACAATCTAGTCAACCTATTGTTACAGAGTCATTACATTATGAACCCATTTGTGAGACTGTGAATTCTTCAATTTTAAGAGTCCTTCAAGTTGCAGTGTCTGATTTGAGTGTACATGGAGGAATTCCAGAAAACCGATCTCACATTCTAATCATAAAAGAAACCAGTATTGTTGCCATTTACTCAGGGTATGTGTTTAGGCCTTGTATAGCATGATCTTCACATTTATTTATTCTTCTCCTTTTCCTTTGAAATAGGAAAGGAACATCAGAATTAAAAATTGAGGAAATTCTGTTTCTGATAATTGTTGCCAATGCCTTTGATCACTCCAAATCTTCCACTCGCCATAGCCTCCTAATTCTTGAATCATGTGTACCTTACACAATTCATATTCAACGAGTAGAAAATGGCCTTGATGTCATTGTCTTAATTGAGGTAAACACGTAGAAAAAATTCGGATGTAATAACATTCCGCAATTTTGAACACACGTGTGCCGTGTAGGCTACAGTCGATTTCGTGATAAGATTTTGAATTAAAGGCACCGTACTAAGAATTTATATTTCATTCCCTTTTTTTTTTAGTGTGGATTGCACCAGATAGCCACTAGCCTGTTTGCATTGTTGAAAAGCGTATCCGCGTCACCCACGAAGACCGACTTGATTCCAAAACAATTGAAAGAACTGAAAAAAATGACCTACAAACTAAATCAGCGGCATCAGTGGTGTGAATCGTTGATCTGGCGACCCGAACAAAGTCAAAACCAATCGGCCATGTCGGCATTTTGTCGCCAACTTCTTCGCGGATATGAAGTCGTGTGCCTCAATCCGTCCTTACTTTATGCAGCTGTTGAACTCGTTTCTGGTGTGATTGACGACATCCAATTAAGTATTCCTATAGAATCTCTGTCCCAACCGTGCAGACTCACGCCACTGCTCAACATCTATCCCGGACTGGTGCATTTCGTGCTCATTGACAGAAAAAACCATCGCATGATCTCTCCAATTCTGCCGCTGGAACGGCACGATTCTACGTTCGGAAATGTAACATTCAATTATCTGGCAGCTTAGTTATAAAGTTGTCGAATGAAACAAGTTCTTTCTTTTGGCAGATGTGGAAAATCTTTCATACCTCTTTAGAATGGTTAAACGAAGGAATGCACAATTTACTGTGGAATGACAAGCAGCTGTGTTACTCACACGCCATCTGGATCGAAGACGAAGCGGTAAGTTTATTTCTGTTTTGCACATCAAACTGCCAGAAAATTTTGCCCCAAGTTACGTTTGTGTATCTGTTGCATTTTAGAACAAAAAATTGCAGTGGAAACCTAATTGGGACATTCAAACCGGTACATTTGGCTATCCATCCTTGATAGGTAGCGGTTTCTATGAGTAAGACATTATTCGCATTATGCTTTGTTCACTTACAAAGGAGAATTTAATTTAGATTTATTGTTTGTCTGATTAACTAGGAATTTAATGAAAGGAGGGCTTGAAGACGAGGAAGCCGATCCGACCCATTACTTCCAGTTTTTCTGCATACATCTCGCCCTGACCAGCCCAACTGTTATTGTCGAGCAATCAGAACGTTTGGCTAACTATCTGAAACGATTCATCTACCCATCAGCTGGTAAACTAGAGGATATATTTTAAAGCATACTTCTACCCGTCCATTGACTAAATCCGTCAAAGATGAAGCTACGTATCAATCCATTTCCAGTGATTCTCGCAGAGTAAGTTAGATAACTGTTCCAAACAACAGTTTTATTCCGTAATATATTTTTTTGAAAATATATCGTGCAGTGTTAATTGTTATAGTATAAGATATTTTAATTCACTGAATAAATGCAATGTCTTTAAGTTTTCATTTCGAAGGCAGTGTAACATTCGATTAATGTACGTATTCGTCTTGCGGTCACTCTCCCTTTTCCACGATCAAAATTGGCTCCACCCCAGCAACATGCCCCGGATCGTCGCTCAAAGTCATTCCTGGCGGCCCTCTTTTCTTTTTTACCCACGAATGCTGAATCAGTTTTCTATTTCATGATGCTGTTGAAAGACTCTCATGAAAGAAAGGCATTGCGCCAGGGTCACGATTGAGCCAAAAGCAAGTCGGCAACAAGGAGGTGCATAACAAGAAAAAAAAGGTGGAATAAAATCCTTCTCATTTTAACCAGCAGCCCCCGTGAGGCGTTCATGTAATGTCAAAGACGTTAAGCATTCTGCCCCTATTAAATGAAAAACAAGTTAGGTGACGTTTTTTCTATCCCCTTGTACATTCTAATAGGGCCGTCAGAATAACCGTAGTTAAACTTTTCCATTAAAGTTAATGCGCCTTGTTCACGAAGGATAACTCATAGACTTGGGCGTGGATAAAACTTGTTTCGGTAAATCATGTCGACAGCCAAGAATTCGTCAATGCGATGGGACACAAGAAAATGTTTTAATTAGTAAAATGAAAACCGCGAAACCAGAAAGAGCGAAAGCCGGAAAACAGTAAACAAAATATTTAAAAAAAAAAGCAATTTGCAAAAATAAGTTATTTAATCTAAAGTGACAACGATGCATTAGGAACGTCACTGCTCACTGTAATTTCGTCTGCAACATTCCGGTTAGGTCGAATTTGAGCAGAATTGATTCTGTCCGTGATTAGATCAAATGTTGTAATAAAAAGGAGCATAACCATGTATTCCATTAATCTAATAGTTTTTCTTGTAACTTGCTTTTTTATCCACACATTCGCGGACGAAGATTTTTTGGGATGCGGCGGCTTCGTTCAAGTTGATAAGGCAGTAGGGCTCGACTTATCAAAAGTTGAAATCCGACTGTAAGCTGAATACTAATTTTGCATTGGGTGAGCGCATTTTACAGCTACCTATGTTTTTCATAATATAATAGGTACACCAAACAAGGAAACCTAAAATACCATACAGATTGTGCACCGAACAATGGCTACTACTTCATTCCCATATATGACAAGGGAGAATATGTTATCAAGGTATATCCCATTACATGTACATTTACCTCCTTTGTTATTTTCAATTTTAATCATAAAGGTGGTATCACCAAACGGATGGAGTTTCAAACCTTCATCTTTCCCTGTAAACATCGACAGAGAAACAGATTGGTGCTCTCAAGGGAAAGATATAAATTTTGTGTTTCAGGGTTTTTCTATCAATGGCAGGGTAACTTGTTCAAGATGCTGTTGTTATTATGCTTTACCACTCAATATACTTGTTATGTACAGGTTATCAGTCACGGAAGATCAAGTGGTCCAGCTGGTGTAACACTTCAGTTGCTTGCTGATGATACTAATAATGTACTCCAAAGCATTTTATCTGAAAAACAAGGAGAATTTTCTTTCAAAAACATTGCGCCTGGCAAGTACCGAGTTCGAGCAAGCCATCCCGAGTGGCGCCTCAGCTCTAGTGAAGTGGAAATCAATGTACAATCCGACTCACAGTCGATAGTCGAAGGCTTGGTCATTCTTGGCTACCCAGTTGAGGGTCAAGTCATCAGTGAAGGAGAACCTATTCAAAATGTCATCTTTTCACTCTACTCACGGGACGAGGATGCCACGTCGCATTGTGGATTGGACGCCCCATCCGTTTCTTCTCCGGTTCAAGAGGATAGTGGCTGGAACCTCGTTTGCCAAACGTCTTCTGATCTTAAAGGCCAATTTCATTTTCCTGTTGTTCAGCCTGGCCATTACAAGATAGTACCCCTCTATCAAGGAGAAAACATTCGTTTTGACATAACCCCCGCCACGTTTGACTTCGACGTTGAAGACAGTCGAGTTATAATGACACAAAAATTTGAAGTATAATATGATTGATGTCCTTGTACCTTGCAGCTCGATTTACTTAACAACTTTGAATTAGGTACAAGGATTCCGTGTCAGCGGCCGAGTTCTAGAACACTCTGGTGGCTCAGGCCTTGTTGGTGCCAAAGTTTATTTGAACGACAAGCAAGTTGCGATCACCGGTGACGATGGCTCCTACAATTTGGAGAATATCAAAACGGGAATGTATCGTCTCACTGCTGAGTCTGGTAATTAATGCAGTAGTGATGAGGTACTTTAGAGCTTCTCTTGTAATGGCTGTACTTTTAATAATAGATCTCCTGGGTTTTGAGCGTTTGAGTGTCCGAATCAGCCCAAACACACCGTCACTGCCGGATATCGTCGCTTCCTCCTACCGTGTTTGTGGGCAAATTGAGTTAGCTGATTTGGCTGTCGGCCCTAAAGCCAGGCAGGTGATATTTATTCCGACATCGGTTAAGGATTCTTCTGCCGAACCAGTGCTTGTATCCACCGATGACGCGGGAGCCTTTTGCCAATTGCTAAAACCAGGCACTTATAAATTGGAACCCATGGCGCTCGAGTCCGAAGTGGCTGCCGGATTGAAGTAACTAAACGTTTAATTTCCTACCTGTGATAACAATTATCATTTTCTCTCTGATTTAGATTCGTTCCTGCATCGCATGAAGTTGTAGTAAAACAAGAAGCCCTGTCTGGTTTCAGTTTTTCGCAGTTCAGAGCGTCAATTCGAGGGAGAGTTAAGGTAATCGGGACCGCCTCGAATGTACCAGTGAAACTGACAAGCGTCTCACTACCGACACGTTTGGTTAAACCTGTAGAAACAATCGCTGGGGCAGAGGGAACGTTTGAATTTAGTCAGTTACTTCCGGGAAAATACCGTCTATCTGTCTTGCAAGACGACTGGTGCTGGAAGTCCAAAACGATCGACGTAGAATTAGTTGATTCCGATCTGTCCGACTTGCTATTTGAGCAAACTGGATTCGCTTTTGCCATTTCGTCGAGTCACGAAGTTGATTTGACATTTACCGTCGATGGGGAGAGGAGCGACGAGCTTCTAACAGTGAAAGCGGGTGTTTCGAAACACTGTCTTCCACGTGCTGGTCACTATGTTTTCACGCCCAAGAGTTGCCACGTCTTCGATGCTCCATCGGTCGAATGGAATTCAGACAAGCCAGCACTCGTTCACTTGAAATCTGTAAGCCATCGAGTCGGCGTTATTGTTCGTTCGGATCACGAGGTAGCCGATCTGTCGGTAACAGCCACCTCATCTAACGGTGGAACAACCCCCTTGGTGCTGGAATCGGTGGAGAAATCATCCGAGAACGAGTATCAGCACCAGTTTGTCTTTAATGCGCCCAGCGGGGAGACCCTGCAGGTGGTGGCCACGGCCGAATCGCTTCTGTTTTTCCCATCCACATTATCATTGACGGTGGGCCGAGAATGCGACGATAAGGCGGGCACCATCATTGCGCAGCGTGGACTCTACGTCAGTGGCTCTGTACGTCCGGCAATCAGCGACGTTGAGGTCACCATCAGCGGAGGAAGATTGAGCCAGCCAGTCACAGTGGAAACAGACAGCAACGGCCAATATACTTACGGTCCGGTTAATTTGGACGGCCATCCCATTCTGGACTTGGCGGCTACGTTTACCGTCGAAGCTAAAAAGAGAGGATACATTGTCCGTCCAGCTAAGACATTCGGTGATTTCATCGCTGAGAAGCTGGCAGAGATTTCTGTGTTGGTAGTGGATAGCGCCACTGGCCAGCCTTTACCTTCCGTCCTCGTGGCGGCCGCCGGTGGAGTTGGTTACCGACAAAACAGTCAGACCGGACCGGACGGGCGAGTTACGTTGAGCAGCTTAAACCCAGGAGAGTACTTTATCAAACCGGTGCTAAAGGAATATCGATTCGACCCGAGTTCGAAACTAATTGAAATCGAGGACGGTGCAACCGTTGAATTGCAGATCAAGTATGCGAATTTTCTTTCAAATTTAATGCAATTACGTGGCTAATTATGTAATTTTAAATAGGGGTGAGAGAGTGGCTTTCAGCTGTTTTGGATCGGTCACAGCTCTTAATGGTGAACCGGAAGGCTCAGTGAGCGTGGAGGCAGTTGGCACGGGTCCTTCGTCGCATTGCGCCGAGTACCAAGAAGATGCGACCAGCGAAGCCAATGGACAGTTCCGGATCCGTGGATTGCTGCCCGGGGTAGGTTTTTTTACGTTTTGTGCTAACCAGGATGAAACTGTTAATAAAACTAAACGTTTCTCTCTTTTTTTGTGTGTTCAGTGCGAGTACACTGTACGAATGAAGACGGGCAACGGTTTCAACAAAAACGTGGAACGGACATTGCCATTCAGCGCAAATGTTAAAGTAGAAAACAGCGATGTCTCTGGTCTACGCTTTTCCGTCATCAAGGCCGTCAACCAGGCCGATGTTGTGGTCACGGTCGACGTGCTCGAACCGGAGCACTTGAGGACGATCAAGTTGAATTTATTCCGTGAAGATCAGCCCGGTGTGGTGCTGCAGAGTCTCAAGTTAGATAACTCACCCCTCGTCATTCTGCCCGTCTTGCCTATGGATGGCCGTAAATACTTTATACAGCTGGAATCCAACCTTGGCCGGCATCATTACGACTACCAGATGCCAGAGCTTTCCTTCACTGCCAATACATCCGTCCAACACCTCTCCATGCGTTTCCATCCAAGGCGGAAGACAGTCGATGCCTCTGAAACAACCCAAGTATCGATCAGAGGCGTCCTTGTCGCATTGCTTGTTGGGTTGGCGGCCTACTATCGTGAGGAGCTCGGCCCGCTTGTCAACAGGGTCTTGTCCATGGTGAATAACGCCCTGAAACCCAACCGAGGCGGGTTCGCTTTCGGGTCCGGCTCGTCTGGAGCGTCTTCATCGTCGGGTTATCCCAACAATCCCGTGTTTAGCGAGCAAGAGCTAGCACTGATGGACGAAGGCAGCAATGTGCCGAAGAAAAGAGTCAAACCTAGAAGAGCTCAATAGAAAAAAACCTTTAACATTGTAAGATCGCACAAATTTGACGTGTGAAGAGTTTGTTCAGAGCACAACACAAGTTTTTTTGTTTTTGTAAGTGTGGTTATTGTTTCGTGCTAGTAGGCCAATAAATTCAAACCTTTGACTTAAAAAGAACGTTTTGTATTTGACGTTTTTCGATGATTGTGCGTTTTATTTTGAGAACAAAAGAACCATCAAGTCGAAATTGTTTGTTAGGGTATAGGCCTTGTTAACTAGGACGCTCAGCTCGTTTCCTCTAGAATGAAGGTTTATGCAAGACTTCCGATCGGGAACTGTTGGTAAACTTGGTCACACAATTTGCATTTTAACGGCCGTTGCTCGTCTTATTATCATTCTATTTTCATTGTTTCAAACACTTCCGCGAGTCGCTCGTTCGTTCAGTTAGCCACACGTTTTTCATCGGACCTGAACGGTTGACCAACCGAGTCGAAACAAGTCGGTCACAATAGCAGATTTGTGAACGCAAGACGGACAGTGTAGTGTATACATAATACGGTCAACGGGATGTTAAGCGCCAGTCATAGACCAAGAAATGAGTCCAGCCAACATGGAAATTCAAGTACCGGTACGTTACAATGTACCCTCTGCTTTCTTTCTTAATTGACGAAACACATTTTAAGATTAGCGATAACAAGCGTGGGAAAAACATAGTCCAAATTAAGATAACATCTGGGAGGGACAACTGAAACGACAGTGAATGTGATTACGGCCGTAAGACCACTGATAATAAACAAAAGGTGTCCAGAGAACTCGAATCAGAAAATGTTGACAGTCAGATTAGGCCTTAACATTTGGCCTAAGTAGCCGTTAGTCTTGATGAAGACCCAATTTAGGTATGTTGTGAGGAGTTTTGTCTGACGAGCGGAGTCGGTTACTCTAAACCAACAAAACTAGATAATGATTTCACCATCTGCGTCATGACATCAACGACGTTGACCTTACCTTGCGTGTGAACAGAATACACATGTGTCTATAACAATAACGGATCTACGTTTTTCTTTTTCTTATTTTTTTTTTTTTCATTTAGTAACGGAAAGAAGATGTCAGGGTCCGGTCCGTTCTGGAAATCAAAATGAACAAAAATGTCCGGAAGAAGTTATCCGCCTTTCGTGATTGCGTACGAAGATCACGTACACTTAAGGATCGGGGCAGTTTGATGATGAGCCCGTCTTCTCATTCGTTAGACATTAGTAGACGTTTGACTGTTTTGGTCGCTAGTGTTCGGTGCTTTCATCTACTCGTTGTCCGATCGCTTTAACTTTAAATGATGAATAACGCAATGATTTTGTTCGTTGTGACGATTTTAACAGCAACAGCGTCCGTTCACGGCACACTCACAACAGCAGATCAACCGACTTTTGATCCGACTGTGGCGATCTCCAATTTCAATCAATTTAAAACCAATTTAGACAGTAAGTTTATTACTCAATTTTAAAAAAAGGTTTTTACCAATTTAAAATTAACGAATGTCTTCTCGTATTTAGAGGCACAAGAATTCTTAATCAGCATTTACAAAGGAGCCTTTGGAGGCATTTCGGCTTTTTGGTTTGCCTACTCCATCTGGATGGTCTTGTCTGTTTTCTACTACTCTTTTGGTGTTAGCTATTTGAACGCCAAAGACGAAGCTGAAGCCGAACTAAAGGAAAACGAAATCAAGAGAGCCTTTCAGGTGTCCAACATCGATGTCAACTCTGTTTTTCAAAAGTAAGTCATTGCGGACTTAATGGCAGTAAACAATTATACTTAACTGATTAATACGAACGGTAGATTAAGAAGCATTCATGACAAGGCCACTAGCAAGGTGGGCGACAGTTGCTATCGACGTGGCCTCTGCGAAATACGGAGCTATTTCGCCACCACCCGGCTCTACAATGGGATCCCGAAGTTGATGTACGACTTCCTTATCCGTTTATTAAATATTTTTATGAAATAATTATGTGATTGGTTACTAATTTAGACGGAGGATGTTGCGTCTGGAGCCACAAAGTCGTGAGGCAGGCACCTGCAGCCAAATCCATTACGAGTGCACTATGACTAAATTGCTGGCCAGCCTCATTCAATGATCACTTTGATTTTGCGACGATGTATTCTGAGCTTGTTCCCCTTTACCAACTAATTTATTATTCCATTTTTGAATCTACATATTTATCATCCCTTCTGTACAAAAGAGCGAAGAGGTCCACCTTTATATTCATGTGATTTAGCTCTCAATAATACACTCCGTCCTTGACGCGTTTCTGCTTGTTTTTTTTCCATCGGCTTGCCCAGAAACGAAGCAAGAGAAAGCAAACAGGTCCTTGACCGCGATCGATACAGAGATTCACCTAACTATTACTACACATTTTTATTTGGCAGTTTGAGCCAATCTCGTCCAGTCGTTTGCATCTGTAATGGCCGTTTTATGGGCTATCATAACCGTGAGTGCGATGGGTGGTGTATCGGCTTTCAAGCCGCGTGAGTCCTTTCAGCCGGTCGATGTTGGTTTCCAGTTTTCCACGCCGGTTAACTTGGCCAACACGTTACAAAACAGTGTGGCCGGCCCGATCAGTCTCGTTCTCGTCGTCGCTTTCACTGGCATTCTCGTGGCCGGCCTCATCGTACCCAAATTAACTTCCGCTTGGTCGGCCCGTTCTTCCGATGACGATTTCAATTCCAGGTCTTGTTTGATATAGAGTTCGAATGTTAATACACCAACGATGCATTGTGGAATTAACGTTTCATTTCGGCTCAGTTGGTGGCGTCGAATTTTAGATCCGCTGGACATGGAAGAGGCATTCGAATTTATGGACGATCTGCGTGATCCTTGCCGAAGGAAGATCTTGTGTCACGTTCACAGCTTCGTGCCTTACGCTCCGGCTTGGCTGCAGACCGTCTTCCGCCTCATCAGGTCACTCTCTGCTGGAGAGATGAGCTAATATTTGTGATTCATTTGTGTAATTTTAAATCGTTTCGATAATTCACGTTGACCTGATATACGACGTTGTGTTTCCCCTTCTATGAAATTCGTGCAGTAGAAACATCCGCGGAGTGGCCCGATACAAGGAGGATATCATACAAGGACTGGGAGGTGCTGATTGCCATCAACTCTATCAAGCCGAATGTCCGCAAACGGTTGGCCAGCTTCTGACCATGACCAGACCCATTCGTCGCATTCTCCAACAACAGGGCCGGCATTTTCATTCGACTGGCGAACGATACTTTAACTTTGTTTAACGATCACCGTAGTACGTTGTTTTGTAGCATTAAAAACAAAATCGTGTCAGTGTTTATGTTGTATGACGGAAGTGCATTCGAGGAAGGAAATACTTTGGAAGTAGAGGGTTCAGTTTGATATAGCAAAAGAGTTGACGAACAACAGGGTCAGATGTTATCCGAGCCCCAGGCTGCAAAGATAGCTGAGCTCACTGATATGTGGGTCATTCGTCATTGACATTCTCTTGTTAGAGGACCGTAATACACAATTTTAATGGTGAGCTATTGAATGTCCATTCGAATCTAACGGGTTGTTTAAAAAATTCGAAATAGTACTTGAAAATAGAGACTGCCTTGAGATATGCAACAGTCCAGCTGGCGTGTTTGGTTTTGATTTCATGTTAATCAATTTGTTTGTTTTTAAAGATGTCGATCGCTCTTTAATTAAGGAAAAACTTCCTCAAAATGTTTTTCTTTCTAACATAAGGTACACGGTCGGAACGAATGTATAGCGAAGCCGCCTGGTTATTCACTAACCAAATGTGTATTGCCAATCAATGAGCTTTTAATGGGTAACTTAAAACAATAATCAATTAAAGTGAGTAGAGAAACGAAAGAATTTCGTAAACACGAGGGGAAGATGTGAACCAGTGATATTCCTCGAAAGTGAAGAGTTACGCTCTGTGTCGACATGAAACAGGGCGTTTCTCGCGCAATGATGGAGCTGATCTTCCTCCGTTTACACGCTTATCAAACGACCGGTCTTAATCGTGCCTCTAAAAAGGCTTAGATACCCTTCAGAATGGATGGGCGCTGTACACTTCTTATAATTGCTTATAAGCCCGAAGAGATAAGGCATAGGGCATATCGTTCATATACGTTCACGTTTTCAGATATACGTTGAAACATAAACAAGGTTTTTTTTTAAAGATGAATCCTAAATAAAATTCCGATGCTATCGTGACGCCTGTTCCCTCCGGTGGTCCCCACGTGAAGATAAGGTGCGAAAGGTGCGATTGAATAGTTCACGTTGCTTTCGAACTGGCAGACTACAGCTAAGTGTTGCTTCACTGGCACGGTATAAAATGCTTTCAGAAGCAGCAAAACTAAAAATAGACACACACTCCCTCCCCCCTTTTTCTTTTTTTTAAAAATATTCCGAAGTTGATAGTAAGAACTAGTCAGTGACACACTACGAACCATCGCCATCCGGGCAAAGGTTGACCGGCCCGCAAGAGATTTATGTTTCCCCATTTTTTAAAGGCCGTTTCCATTCTGATTGTAGTATATGAATACATTGATTCACAGCTAAATTCTCGTAATATTTACCTAACCGTGGATCTAACCCTAAGCAGTTTCCGCTTTAATAGTACACAAAGGGCGATTGCCATTAGATTGACACAAATTTTGTTAAGGATATACCGTTAGCGCGCACTCTTTGACTGTTTTTTTTTCTGCTACTGGGCGGAACTGAACTCTCACCCGCTTTCCTCTCCTCTGTTTGAATGTAATCACTGGAGCACAATGATGTAACTGTCATTTTGGCAGCCGTCCACGGCTTACTGGAACCGTTTCATTTCTTTTTGATGGGGGGGAGAATCATTTGTGTTTTTCTTAAATATCTATACACAGCGAAATGGTCTTTTTATCTTCTGATTTGAATGTCGTGCAAACACGGTAAATGTGGCAAAGGTCGTCCGTCTACGGTGAACGACTTTAGGCCACCACGAATTTCTCGCAACGTCAATCATATACTCTGATGACGTTTGTTTTTTAAACTAACGCTTCTCCTTCGTTTAGTTCGAACGGCTTTTTCCCCCCTCTGCTGTTTGCCGGGCAAAAAGACCTGGTGGTGATTTGCGTATTAACTGCGGCTTAACCAAGACAACAACAAAAATAAGAGACGGTCATTTTTCATGCCATTTTTATGACGAAACAACTGACTGAGTTTCTTTGAAAAAGATGACAAACGTTTACCCAGTGACCGAACTCTCGACTGCGGTAATCGAACGCATCGCTTTTTCCCATAAGTATACTGTTATAATTGAGTTTGTGGTCTTACCGTAGGAGTACTACAGTCAGACTCACGACAATAAACAATTTTTCTATCTCGTCTAAAAATAAGACGGTCATTTGATCTTTTTATTTCACTATTTCTAATCTAATTAGTCCGGTGAAAGTTATTGTTTTTCGAACAATCTAAAAATCACGGACGGGAAATAATCGACCCAGCAGATTTTCTAAACGTTCAGCAATGAATTTGTAAAAAAAAAACAAATCAGGAGGGCCGCAGAGCGTTCAACCCCGATATCGTTGGACTCGACAGTTTTTATAATTGAAGATGACGCCGATGAAAGAGTACAATACAAGAGATGAATATTTTTAATATGAAAGAAGACGATGGGCAAAGAGATGCGTCTCGTGCGCTCAGCCCCCATCATTATGAGGCCGTGCGTAAAGCGGCGTCGGGCGCTGCGCTCCAAAACTTTTGGCTCCGGACAAGAAATTCACGCGGCTGACAGCCCCCGTCATCAGCTGTATAGCCGTAGCTCACCAAACAAAACGAGCATCTGCTTCATAGGCTTCTTTAAAAAAAGCATAATTTCTTTTTCAGCGTGAATCGCAAAGCTCTAGAAGACGTCCCTGATTGGTTGGCTTTAGTCACGTGATTCCGTTCGGTCGACCTGCCGTGTCTTGCCCTTTAAAAAGCCTGGTTAGAGGCCGGCCCCAGCATCAAACTCTCGTCTCAGTTCGCCCATCGCAGTTCTCATATATCGGCCCGCTAACAGAATAAGCATAGAAATTATTGTTTTTTTAAAGTTTACACGTTTCTGACCGCGCCCTATTTCACTTGCTGAACGCGTTCATATACAAACAGCACACGTACAATTGATTTCATTTCTACCGGCTGTTTTTTTTTGTTTGTTGTTGTTTGCCCTGTTCATCAATCTACGTGCCATCTTTCTCATTCCGGTAAGTCTTTTAACATTTGTTTTGCTCATGTATGGAAATGAGTCACCGTTTCTAAACATCCATTATAACGCGGGCAAAGGATAGCCGAGTCTTGACACATCTATGTATGGCTAGCCGCCATTGTAGTTGTATAGTGTATATGTTAGCTATCTCTTACAGCGGGTGATTGCACATCGTCCATTTCTCCATATTTCTGGAAATGAATGAATCCGTTGTTAAACACATGCCGAAAAAGCAAATTTAGTTTCTTCTACTCGGTCACCGTACCCATCAAAATATTTCCCAAAAATTAAAAGAAAATGAAAAATATTCTTTTTGAGAAAGATATATACTCGTGACTCCTAGAGAACCTAACCGTTACCTTACGTTACCAAAAGCCGAGGTAAAAGTATATAGCCAACTGTCATGACCACATGCTCAACCTTCCAGAGTTCTGCAACCGGATGGAATCTGTTGTTTTGAAATGTGTCCGCAAATCGTCAGCGGAAGCCTACCCTCAAAGCCCGCACAGCTGTTGTTATTTTCACTCTTCCGTGATTATAATTATTATTTCTTTTCTCGGATGAATAGTTAAAACTAAAGGCAACCGTAGAGAGGACGTATAATTTACGATCGGCGTATACAGTGGCCACCTTGTAAACAAAACCGAGCATTTCCTTCACGAACAGATCAAATTTAGCCCCCCCACCTTCCCAGAACACACGGAGAGACCCTCGCTCATGGCATTCCCAACATTCCGAGAATAACAAATATAAACGCCATTCGAAAGAAAGATTTCCGGGAAAAAGTTCAAAAAGAGCATTTCGGATGGGGGGGGGGGGGGCTGTATTGTTTTTTTTTATCTCTCGAAGCGGATGAAAAGAAAGGGAGCAGTTTCTTCCGGTTTCGATTGGAGGGGATTTGTAATATGCGCGGGACGTACTATACCTGTCTATATAGCGCAGGTGACCTACAGTCCTGCAGTTCGAACACAAACAGCAAGCGCGATAGATCATAAGGGCGTATCCGTTTTTTTTCTTTTGAAAGCCAACCTCCCCTCTGTCGCCTCCCTCTTGATGTTCGTCTTCCGTCTTACAACCGATGAATTCCAACGAACCGCGTCAAACTAAAAGATCCATATCCCCCTTCTTGTTTTTTGTATGTATACACATGTTTGTTATTATGATTTGCTTCGACTCGTGACCCAGAAAAAAAAACGAAATACTATGGGTCACTGATTTTTCTTCATTTTCTTTTTTTTTTATCTTGTTTTCCTTTTTCATATTGGCCATAGCGGAAACGGAAACTGAGCTTAAGAATTAAAATGATGCACAAGTGGAGCGTAGCGATGATTGTATGCTGCTGGATGCTGTTGCTCTCGGTTAGCGCCAGAGCGTCCGCTAGTAATCTAGACGATGATAACGGTTTGGACGCTGATTTCGAAGATGTTAGCAGCACGGACGTCCAACCCACTGCACGTTTCGCTTTCGTCAATTTGAATTCCGACGGTTCGTTATCCTTCACTTTCAACGCCACGTCTCTCCAGTACACGCTGCTGGCCGCTTTGACTGCCCTCGTCTTGGCGGCCATCCTCCTGCCGTTGTTGGGTCTCATCGGCATCGGTAGCCAAGAACCGGAGTACGGATACGCTTACACGGATCAGCAAGGCTTCACTGGAACGTCATACGACGCTACGCCACCTGCGTATGGCGCTCATTCTTACGGCGGTTCGTCTTACAGCAAACGGTAAGGTTTCATTAAACCAGGTGTGTGTGTGATTCTAATTTTCTTTTATGGGGCGGATGGGGGCTTGGGCGGAAAATAATAGGTCGTTGAGCTGGATGGGTCCTGTCATGGAAGCTCTGTCCAAGGGCTTCCAGAACTACGAGATGGGCGGAGGAAGCAGCCGGAGCGAAGAGAAACATCAAGAATGAAACTTGAGTTAAACGATCTCTCTCTCTGGACAGAATAGAAGTTTGAATTTGATGCTTTTCAACAAGTCTTTTTTTCTACATGCATGGTGCAAATCTAATCATGATTTCCAACGCATCCCCAATTTTTTTTTTGACTGATTGTTTTTATAACTTTGGATTTTTAACCCTTTTTGTTTTTAACTTATTTCTATACGGTTTCCATTAAGGAAGTTTCTCTGCATTTTTTCGTGTTTCCAGTGCTATTTGGATTCTCCCCTTTCTATTTCTCATGTCATCCTAAAGTATTATTTCACTTGCCTCGGAGTTATTTGGTTCATCGCCTAGGAGGATAACATCTATCACACTCTTTTCTTCCCTTTCATGACTGTTAAGTTATCTTCGACAAACGACCAGACAGTTTATCTTTTTTGTTTTTAACCTTCCAGACTGACAGCTTTTAATGACCGATCTGATGATGTTCCTTGTTTTTTTTTCCTCGGGTTTTTTCATTACCTATACGTTCTTCTCTAACTACTTTGTGACCTGACAACAACGTTTTAAAAAACAAACAACTGTCGACTCGCTCAAAAGGCTTTATCCTATATAGACTACAGACACGACAATAATACACGAACGCCTGATGCACGTGAATGACGTAGACAGCGGGACTTTGTTTGGACGTGACTATTTAACAGACGCTGAACGTATACTACATTTGACTAACGATATCTCAGATTTGAAATAGCGAGCTTTTCTTCCTAGATTGTTTCATCTCTCTCTCTGTATTTTGTGTGTGTGTGGATAACCTCTAATTCCACTTCGACAAACGACATCATTACATACAGCACAAGAACATCGACCAACGCAAGATTCATAAAAAAATATCTATTTAAACACAATCTAGACGTGAAATTGTAATCGAGATGAGATGATACCTTTTTTTTTTCTTAAATGTACATTTGATGATTGAAATTGATGCAATACAACAGATTATTATATCCCATATTATCCTATATTCAATTTGTTTAACGTTCCAGTGGGTTCCATCATAGCCGTTCTAATCCGGAACTAATATGTAGGTTATTAAATAGTAAATAATATAGGTGTCATCGTCCGTCTGGGTGTCATAAAAATTCAGGATTCCGTGCCGGGCATATTTTCCCGAATCCATATAATAGGAAAAGGTCAGAAGACGACAACGTATAGAGTTGAATCGCCTGACAGAGTTTCGATTCATATTCAACAGGGAGGATCTGACATCCGTTATGTCTGCTTCCGTATTTTTTCCTTGAAAAAGTTGGACACATCCAGAAAAATAGGATTTTAACAAAAAACAGCTGACACGAATTTTCTCCGCGTTTCGCGGAGTCTGCCTCTCTTCCCACCTTTTTCCTTTAAAAGGTTAACATCATTTTACCAGTGATTTTTTAGGGCAGGCATCGGCAGTTACAACGCGCTCTCATTACGCGCTCGACAGCTACTGAATAATCACCGTCATCCCGACAAACCAATTGAAAAAGAACCAATTTTACCTGACCTTATTCTTATTTTGTTTCTTCTCTTCCGTTGTTGTTATGCCCTTTTTCTTTCTTTATTGTCTGACAGTGTCGACTTGCCGCTTGACTGCTGATTTAGTTAAACAGCCGCCCTGCTTTTTCTCGTTAAAAACGAGTCAAATGACTCTCGCGCATACACCAACATTGCACAGCTTGCATTTTAAATTCCTTTAGAAAAGAAAAAACTTGCCGCTAATTCTGAATAAACATGACCGCGAACGTCTATTGTGAATTTACGTGCATAACATAATCCTATAAAATGAAGACAAAAAAGAGGATAAGCTTTTCAGCATCGATTGTTCGCTCATCTGCCGGCCGTGTCGAAATGATTAGCTATACAGAACGGGATGCGCAATTCGTTCCCGAGGTCAGTTACGTGTAAACGATGCAGCTAAAGACTGCCGGATCGTTTGCATGTAGAGCCAACGGAATTGACGGCTACTGTAGTCGCTTACACCGCACAACACGACATTGTAATCGTGATCATTAGAGCCTATAGGCTTGCGGTTATTTTTTTTTTAAGGAATGAATAAAAAGGCATTTAGTTAGATTTGCCTTATAGCACTAGCAGAGGAAAGAGATGTGCTATGCGTATCCTCCAGATCACCGCATTATCACTAAATTCGCTAGACAAACGGTATATGCATCATTATCGTGATTCGACAGCCGGTACTCGGTGGTCGAACGATAGGGAATGGGTAGCCATTCATGCAATCATAGGTGCATCAGTGAAATTGCGTTTGCCGTTTAGGATTGGGTTGAAGTCCATAACCACTTTCAGTAGTGGGTTTTCTCGGGAATCGGTTGAAATAGTCGTGAAAGAACTCACATGTGAATACGAACGCCATCTATTTATGAATTGTTTTACTATATTAGAAACCACGGTCGAATGCATACGAACTAGCATTTGTTTTTATGTAAATGTCTTATTATGTAACTGGGGTTTAAAACAAGTTTTGCGGCAACATGAAAAATGCAGTCTGTTTTCTTTTACGTTTCATTAACAAACTTTAAGGCCCAGTTGGGAAATATATTTGATTGTCGTGATTCTTATTAAAATTCTGAATTGAAGTTCTAGGTTTTTGGGAAAAATCAATTAAAAAGTGGGAAAAGTCGGGTTTATTTTGTCGGTCTTATTTTTTAAGGCTGACTTTATGGGTGATGGGTGGTGATTCCATATTGCTTTTATTGAACCATCGAGTATCGAGGCAACTGAGGAAAACAAAATCGACTAAAACTTTTGCCGAAACCCGGGATCGAACCAGGGACCTTTAGATCTTCAGTCTAACGCTCTCCCAACTGAGCTATTTCGGCGATATGTGATTTTCCCATACGTTTCAATTCACTCTAATTAAAGATAAAAACGAGTCATTTGACCACTCTCATTTCGAATGAATTTAAATTTTATGTCCATGATTTCACTAATTCACTTTTTCTTTTACTGTTTGTTGCTTATAAGGTAACGTTTTGCCGGTTTTGATTTGATGCCCCAACAGAACTATTTGCCGAAGAAGCCTAACGAATTTCCATTCTCATGTGTGTCCTTTTCCTTATGGTCATACACTGTAAATTTGGTCACTTCCTAAAGCAGATTTCATTCCACTCGACAGTAATTAATGATCTTCCCCTTTCCGCGTCGAATGAAACTTTCCGCCAACGAATTTCGACATGTAAAATGCTGCTCCTGCCATATAAGTTCTTATACAACAGCGCAAACGCGTCATATAATGACTGCTGAGATGAACTTCCTTGATAAAAGAGCCACCACAAGGAAACACAACGCGTTTCTTTATACAGCGAAGAAACTGCATGATATTATTTTGAAAGAGGACAAGAATTTATGGCTATGCCACTGGCTCGCTATGCACAGCCCATAGGCGTGCAAATAAGTATAGAAGATTATATTCCTTTGCTATCACCGTTGCCCTTTAAACGTTATGCCTCACGCTCTCTTGGCAGTTACCGGTCACGAAATACAAAGCGATTGTAACGCCAACAATTCGCTACCATCAGAAGCGCATTCTTCGATAAATCATCCGTTTATTTAGAACCGTGAAAACGTTATTTCAGTTTTAAAAATGCGCAAATTATTTGGAGCGCGCTGGAGGGAAATGACACTATTCTATTTGAAAAATGCCATGGGTTTTTCCCTAAATAAACGGAGAAGAATGAATGAATTAATCAGCTCGAAACGAAAGGAATAAGCACGCTTGATATTCCAACTGAGCTGCGGCACAAGACGACCAAATAACCTAAATTGAAATGTAGTCGAATGCCACGGGTATAAAGAACAAATATTTGATAGTTTGGCGAAGAACTCAGTGAAAATTAATAGTCAATTATATGCACAAGAAAAGGGGCAGTGTGAAACACATACCTAAGCTTGTAATTCTGAATGAATATGAATTACCGTTATACCGCATGAGAAAAAAGAAGCACAGCGCATACCAATATAGATATGCAATAATATATAGGAAACGTGCATTTTATTCCACTGTGCAAGGCGTTTCCATACGTGCTCGGCAATGGCCGATACAACATTGAACGACTCCGTTTGTTCTTTCCTGCTGGTTTACCACATTCCTCAATAATTGCGTGTATACTAATGATATAGGGTAACGAGCGGCCATACCGGAAATTAAAATATTATAGTTTTCTTTTAGGTCTTGTCCGATTGACACAATGACGGTCGTTGATTTCTCATAAATACTTATCCTATTGCCAGCAGAGAAACAGTTGAAAAACTATTCGCAATGCAACCTATTAATCCGCCAAGTAGAATACTGTTATTCTAAAAATTAAGATGAAATTTGCTGTAGAATTTTAAAATCAAAATCTATAGGAAAGAACACATTCAAACCGTGATATATTAGCATTGCCTTATTTTTATTTACCGTTATAAGCGAAACGCAAGACGGACACAGTAACTATACTCAGCTGCTGTTGGCTTTTATTATTCAAGGAAAAATCGATGCATCGTTCTTTACATCCTTATGGTGACAAGGTGCACTGCTGCACATCCTGTGGCATCACATGTTATTACAATGTGAATATCCGATTTGACAATTAACACACTATACGACACTCGGACCTATATAAGAAGCCGAACGTGTTTTGTTTATTTGTCATTCATTCGTACCACAGTCATTCGTATTGCAGCCGGTGCCGATTTTCGTTTTCGAAGAAGAATTTTGTTCATCGCATTATCAGCCTTCCCGTGTGGTGATTATACACGTTCTTCATCATTCATAACAAGGTAGGAGGATCTATTATTATTTCCCACGAAGATCAGCTAAGAAACTCAGATGGGGTACATGCGAAACGTTAGTCAATAAAAAAAAATAATTGCCAATAACTGGAAAATCAAAATTCTTAAAGATTCGCTTCGGTTGTTATAGACAGCGACTGAACATGTTTGGGACGTTAGCCAATCGCCGTTTTCAATGAAACAATTCCAATCTGCATTGCGCAAATTCTTTTAACTCCATTTGGCCATTTTGTCTGCACGAACAACAAAAGAGAATCGGCCATTGACCGTTGGCTTTTGTATATTAATGGCCTCACGATCTGTTCCAAGCGATGGCTATCGACGCGCTGTTTGCTTTGACTATTACCATAAATAATCCATTTAATGTTCTTTCAGCGGGGTGCGTATTCGATATCTAGCATTAACATGGGAGGATATAGGCCGCTATTCCAGCTGTTGCTTTCCGCATAGATGATGAAAAAACAATAGAAGAGCGGTCAGATTGCAAATCGCCATTACACGAGCTCTCACTGACGGCCGTAATTTATAGAACTCCCGTGTTATCAAAAGTCATTTAATATGCAGAAATGTTTATACGTTGTACAATAAGCAAGATACACATCCGGCTTATGTGGAACGGATAATTGTGTTATGTCTGCGGGTTAGATTCCATGTCCGTTGCTGAGGTTGTTTCCCGGTTGACACAGACTGTACATACGCGCTAGTTAAACTTATCCTTGTATACGCGCAAAGCGGAATTCATTGCGCACTTCCGTCCCCTTTCTCAATTATTAGCCTATACTGATTTCGGCATTATCACACGATGAGTGGAAGCCCTTGTTTTAAACAATAAAAATTCTTAATCATTCTCTGGTCGCAATGCAGAATATGATTCGAGGTGAAAGAAGCGCTTTGGTCACGGTGGCCCTCCTGCTGATTGGCCTGTCCGCCATAGTGAACGAAACCGGAGCTGAAAACCTGTTCTCTACTTCCTTAGACGATGGCAATCTAGAGGAGGAAGCTCGTTACGGAGTTATTTCGGTAATGATTTCTTTTTTTTAATGTCTTAATTTTACGGGTAAAACTTTTAATAACGATATGACAAAATGACATTCCTAACGCGTATAACGGTATATCAGAAACGCATGAAAAACGCCTCTTGTATTTCCACGCTCCTCTTATCGTTTATTTTCCGAAAATGAAACCAATTAGCAAGTTAGTGAGTCTAACATGCGTTGCTATATAACACTGTAATCAGCATTTACACTTTTGCTCAGTGTAAATTTAATAGAGCCTTTCAAACATGACGATTAGTTTTCGAAACAAACGAAGGGACTTTCGGTTATGTGGTGTGGCTGTGCGGTTATACTAAAACTGGGCTTTGGGGTTCGTTTGACTCTTTTAATGTTTCCGTATTTGGCGAAAAATTGCACATACAAATCAGCTGACCGGAGCAACTTCCAATACGACGCTCAACCTGAGCGGTATTGTCTTGCTGGGCATGTCATTATCTGCGGCCGTCTCTATTTGGGCTTATACGCATAACCTCTTTTCGGCGCATCAGACATCCAGCGGCCACCCCAACCACTTGTTCAAAAAGCTTTTCAAGGTACCAGTTCAATTTACTCATCAAAACTAAATAAAACACGTTTAAATTTCAGCCTCACAAGTACCACCGAATGTTCAACTTTTTTTCGAGGTTAGTGTTGATTTGATTCATTTTTGGGCTTTTACGACACCTGACGCATTTACCTGGACGAATGGCTTAACGACTTACAATGTATGATTATGCGACTTCATTCTGACTACATTGGTTCGTATACGCGTTGACTCTGCGGACGTGACAAGCGACTCTTTTGAATTCGTTGATTTGAATATCAATCTAGCTATATACTTTCGATGTGATTTCGTGAACTCAGTTATCGCCATCGACTTCGTCGCTCAATTACACCGTAAACTTGTCGGGTCTTCTTGTTTTGGGATTGGGTGTCGCAGCCGCCACCATGTTCTGGGCTCACGTTACCACACTATCCGATAACAGGCTCAAGGTAAAATGAAATTTTTCACGCTATCTATAATTGTTTTGACAACCAGCATAAACGGGCAGCAACGGTAAGTTAATTTACTCGTGCACATATGTCAACTTGGAGCTCATCAAATCATTGATTTATTCAACCTAATGAAAAATTAACGTGAAATTAACGATAACATAGAGATCGACGAGCGATGAGGGAGCCGCATCGCTGGCCATTGCTCTCAATAACATGCACAGACGATTCGAACGGGCTGAAATCTACGAAACGGCCTGCCGCCAACGCATCATTTGCGAAATCGGAGCTGAAAAAAAGAGCGATTTCCCTGAAAATAGCTTCGCATATTCGGTCAATTCTTACTTCGGGTATAATTCAATATTATACAATATTACAAAGCAAAATTGATTGACATTCTTTTTGGAATCTATTCTATGTCAGCTCGGTTAACGGAAACAAGATGCTCATGGAGAGCTTCGAGAACCACAAAAGAGCGAAAACTTACCTGATGGCCTGGAACGAGGGCAAGGGAGGAAAAATGTGCAAAGCTATTTACGACCAGTGTTCCATGACTAACGACAGCATAAACAAGCTCATCCAATCTTCTGAATAACACCGAAACTACTGCGAATTTTATAGACAATAACTCCAATCAATAAGGATACAGACATGATGATGCAACTAATCTTAACAGTATAATCTTTCAATCTTTTTTTTTTTCGTTCTGCTGACATTAAAAGCAAAAGAACCAGCTGTACATAATACTCAATCAACAATGTCTCCATCACGTCAGTTTAAGTATAGGACTTCAAGTGTGACTGCCCTCCATCCAGGTACTGGGAAGATACTTGGGTGATTGTCACTCGACACTTATCCTCTCAAACCAATTTCCTGCTGCCTTTTCTATAACACTTAATTTATTTCAAACCGACGCGAGATAATTGCCTCTTCTTCTTTGCCGTGAATTTAGCTAATTTATTTAATTTAAAACTCAAACTTATTTATTGGGGGAAAAAATGTCATGAGAAGTATATGTGTGACTATGAGAACTTGTGAATCGACACGATCTCTGTACAGCGTGAATTTTAAACGGGAATGTTCGTGTCTCCTCTTGTTGTGTCTTGTGTGTTAATGCTCATTCTGCTTTGTTTCTTCATAATATACAAACTGATAAACTATAACACACTTTTAATTCGCTGATGTTTAATTTTTATGTTATATTTAGGGTAAATTAAAGCCTTCGTACCCTTCACTGTGCAACCATACAATTTTATTCAAATATGACATAGATAGTGAAATTCCCCTTCTCCCCTTCTCCCCTTATCAGCAATGTGAAAATAATAAAAAGATGTAGATTATTATGGTCACCATATTTTGCAACCATCTCGTGCCATAACAATAACTTTGTTTAATTTATATCTTCATCTCCGTATACCAATATTTGATTTGCATTCAACCTCAAAACGACTGAACGGTATTCAGTTGCCACACGGCAACGATTAATCTAACTAGCGCTTTGGATTATAGTTCCGTATCGTGATCTTAATAGCACAATGGTTAATCACGCTTATTCTTTACATCTTTTTTGTAATTAATCGTCAAGCAAATTCGTCTCCAGGATTTCACAGACGTTTACAAAGTACGTCATAACGCGAATGTCTCAATCTCAGTTATTACGTCCGGGTATAATTTAGCAACAATTATTGTATACAACAGCACGAAATGAAGACGCAATTCAAATCTGCCACTACAGTGACCTTAGCACCCGTTGATAGTACAATTAACGTCCAATTTGGCTGTGAACGTCAGCGAAACGAGCTTAACTCTCGATGGCGCAACCTTTAATGTAGGTATAATAACGTAAACTAATCTGTTAGAAAAAAAAGAAATAAAACTCCCCAGCTAAGTACACAAACTAATCCGTTCGACGGCTTGCTTTATTAAGTCTCAAGATTTTTCTTATCATAAAGGGAGAGGGCGGAATGCTTGTTCAAACACGCAGCTTCAATCTCACTTTCTTATGGAAAGATAACACAACGCCTGACGATTCGATAAGAGTCAACCTATTTAAACGATGATTGTTGGAGACACATTTTTCAAGCCTTAGAAACCAACTTTGATTTCCAGCATCTGCTTTTGAAAAACGAAAATGATGTCTCATTATTTTGTTTGTATCATTGCGATGACGGTGGTCCAATTTTCAAAGGTTAGCGGACACGGTTACATCTGCGATCCTCCCGGCCGCTCTTCCATGTGGAGGAAAGAGTGCGGTGGATTTTCCACACCGACCAATGTCAACGACATGGGCCTCAACTGCGGAGGATTAGAGGTAAACACACACAACGGTCTGACCAATTTTTGCCTTCGGCTAATACGTTTATTTAAAAAATTAAATCACATGGCATTTATGTTGAAAGGTACAATTTAATGGAGTCAATCAAGGACGATGTGGCGAATGCGGTGACGAATGGAGTTTGCCGCGTCCGAGGTCTAACGACGAAGGTGGCCTCTACGGTACCGGAGTCATAGGGAAAACCTACCGGCAAGGAAGTGTAAGAATTGTCAAAGACATTGAACTTAATTAAAGATTGACAATGTGTGTCAAAAAAGGTTATCAACGCTACCGTGTTGTTGACAGCCAATCACTACGGCTTTTTCACGTTCCGACTCTGCCCGAAAACATCTGCCCAGCAGTTGGTGACGCAACAATGTTTGGATCAATATTTGCTGACACTCTCCGACGGATCGACCAAGTTCCCCATTCAGACGCTTGGTGTTTATTTCTACCCGAAGATCCAATTACCACCTGGACTGACGTGCAACAACTGCGTTCTCCAATGGCGCTACACGGCTGGTAAGTTATAATTGTTTGATTAAACAACCGGACGATTATAAAGATTGTTTAACGTCGAAAACAAAAAAAAAGGTAATAACTGGGGAATTTGCGAGGATGGAACTGGCGCCGTCGGCTGTGGCGATTACCAGGAGACATTTGTCAATTGCGCCGACATAGCCATCGTTTAAGTTCGTGACTTAACGGAACTGCAATGAATTGAGTGATTAGTAAAAATGCCAACGTGGCTACCCATTCATGTATCTTCATTAATCCAGCTTTCAAAGCCCTCGGCTAATTCATATGTAATTGACCTTGTTAGCGTGAATATAACTATATGTGCTTGGCATTATCGTATATACCTCATCTCTCGTTGAGAGCAATACATTTGTAACGAAGTGCGTACAAAACGCTGAATTCGTGTTCAACAATTTAAAACATCCGGTCTTCTCTAGGGTCCTAGTTTGTCGGCTTCATAACAGAGAAACGCAAAGTTAAGATATTCATAAAAAAAGAATTGGATAAAGGCTTATAGGTAAGGAGACGTCGTTAGTTTTTTATTAGTCTATATACGCACGGCTATGAAATTTCACCTTTATTATGCATATCGTAGGCCATAAAATGTTAAAAAACAGGACACGCGTTTGATTGTCACCTGTTGCGAGTTCGTTCTATCTATGCACGTAAGGAAGGCACAGTACACAAGGTGAAAAACGTGCGCATTGTTCACGTGATTTCATATCAGTTATATACTTTTGCGGAATCACGCCGCTTTTGAACGAAACATCAGTGATTTTCCACCGATTTTGCACTGTGTTTAGCCGTGTATACGTGTTGTATGACATGGCGATCGCCAGCAGTCAATGAGTCAGCATGAAATATACGCAGTAGCATATACAGGTAGACTGTGTTTATATCTTTAATGCGGTGTCATGGTAACGGGACAATGGAGTTGCATCACAGACTACAGCAGCAACAGCAGCAATATAAATATTGGGTGCATCCTTTATTGTCGACTCAATTGTGAAAAAGCAACGTCAAAAGGAAACGATTTTGGCCCTAGGGTTAATGTTAAGTACTAACACATAAGGTCGGTCTATTCAATGCGTTTGTCGGGACGTCAGAAACACACGATCACGGGGCGTGAACAACAACGGGACGAAAACAAAGTGAGATTAAAAATTCATGGAACAAGTGAGGAATAAACTCTGTACAGGCTAATGAATATACTAATAAATAGAAGCAAAGTGGAACGTGGATTTCATACAAATTAACACATTTGCAATTGATTCAAAGGTGGAAAACGCTATTTGAACTCGTGTTTTTCCTTTTTAAGACATTCAAACATCTACAAGCGGTTAACTATACATTTTTAATTTAACGTCGACGATCTCGTGATTCTTCGCGGAACGGTAGGGAACAGTGCGGATAAATCGCTGCGCAATCGACGCCCTGCTCGCCTTGCAGGGCCGCCTCCACGAGCAAGGCCATCTTGGATTGATCAACGTCCAACTGGACATCCAATTCATCGTCCTCTTTGAATGACTCGATCGTTTTCTGCACCATGGCTGACCTGTTTTCAATCCGGTACAACAACAACAAATTAGAACACATTCATCCATGAGAAATGCTGTGACAATTGAACCCTCACGAATCCAAACGCGGGAGTCATCAAAGAAGTAGAGCAAAAGATACTGACCGGTAAGCGGATTGACTCCATCGTGTGGCAGAAGAGAGCCAAGATGATTGCGAAACCAGCTCACAAACGGCTCTCTGTTGGCAATCAGTTTGCTTGAGCGAACCGAGCCAATAGTCGGCCAACTGGTTGATGGCCGTCTGAGCGAACGAGTCGTCCTCCGTGTTGCCGAACAATCCGTCCGAATGTTGCCTCATCTTGATCACCGGGGTGGCCGACTTGTTGACCAGGTACCAAACGAGGCCGGCCATCAGAGATAAGGTGCCCATCACGCCGTTCGGGTACGCCGAAGCGATCGATTGGCCAGCCAGTCCATCGGCTATTTTATCGATCTCGTTCTCGTGTTGTTTCTCTGGTCTCTTCGTTACGTGCTGCTGATAACCAGCTTGTTTTGAGAACGAAATCAAAATAAGAAAAACATTGTCCGTTAATCGATAGCGTGGGTATCCAATAACTGGACTGGCGAAGGAAACAGGACGAAATAACAGTTGCATTAGCTGTTTGTAATCAAGTGCCCCACCGCTACGGAGCTCAGATATAAAAGCTGCTGAGAAAGAGTTAAGGGGGAAAACGTGTTATCCCAAAAAATCTGGTTTTCACTGTTGTCTCCCTTAAGTTGACTGATCGGTTTAAATCTAATTATGGCCACGGTTGATTTATTTTGTTTTTTAAATGACCGGTGAGGAATTTGTGAGTAAAATAAACGTGGTTTTGTACAGTCTTCTTTCCTGACTTTAATTGTCTTTGATTAGTTATTGATCGTTTTCTAATGATTTTAATGAAAATGTAAGTCATTCCTAAACGGAAATCCGAATGCTGGACGCGGAAGTCAACAACAGCAAACCCGTAAAAAATAATGTCGCTTTCCCCCTCTTAAACTCGCGATGTACAGTTAAGGCCCTTTGTTTTTAGAAAATAGTGAGACAAAAGCTTATGGGGAATAGCCATAGCGGTCTGCGCTAGTGATAGTTATTTATAAAAATACATAAATAATAGTTTAAAATAAAAAAAAAGGGAACCTTATTCTGTACGTGTCTGCTTCTGCGAATATATACTCGAGAGGTACCGTAATTCTTAACGCAACATTTGCCGCGTTCAACGATTTCAACACGGTTCGTTTTTATACGTAACCAGAATGTCATGACAGCAAAGAGCGCGTTATACCTGGATGAATCGGCCGTACTTTGTTCTTCTTGCGAGCCGGTTTTTTGCTTATAGGTTTGCGGGTCGGCCGCACTTTTTGCTGCTGCACGTAAAGCTGTTGTTGCTCTTGCTGCTGCCTCTGCCACGCATCCAGAACGAAAGCGTGCTGATCGGATAAAAGCGGAACGGGAGGTGCCGAAACAGGCCGATAGTTGGTCAACGTTGGCCGATTGTAGACGGTGGCGTATTCGTTGCCTTGCGAATCGATCATGTTCCACGACGTCTGGTAGACTTTGTGCTCGTCAGCCGGCTTGTGGTAGTACCTCTTCAGCTCCTGGGCGAAGTAAGGCCCACTGGGCACTTGCTCGGCGGCGCTGTTGCGCGACGCCGCGTCCGTCCGAGTGATGTGACGGCTGTAGTCGCTAAAATCGTAACTCTCCGGGTAGAATTGCTGCCAAGGTTCGGCCGTCGTTGGCGTCCGGACGGCTGGCGCTGGATGACGAGGCATGACGAATGGATACTCGAAAGCGTCGCGATAATCGGACGCTACCTCGGCAATCAGCAGTAGTAGCAATAGCCACGGAAGTCGGCAATACATTTTTCTATTGCTTCAAAACAAAAATAGGAAATTATTCAAATGTCTTTTAGACGTTTGTTGGTTTCACATTCCGATGACCAAAAGAGAAGAAGAGGAGGAACATTACGGTAGTGCTTTTTTTTTCAAATTGACTCACGGTATTTAACGCGGTCGTCTGTATGCATGAGAGAAATCTAATATACACGCTATAGGATATCTAATGTGAAAATGTACCGTTGGTCAAGAAAAAAGGAGACTCTTTTTACTATGTATACCGTCACTGTATATGTACGGCACATAAAACGTCACGCATCAGTGATACCAAGTAGAAGAAAACTATGCATTACCGCTGGTAAGGTATACAGAAGAATAGGGGGACATGGAGAGCTGGGAAAACAGAGAGAAAGATGCAGGGAATTTGGACGCTTGAAGGCTCAGCCGACCGTTAAGACGTGTTTCGAATTGACTCGGAAGATTCTTCTTTTCTCATCATCAGCAATTCAAATTTTCATACATGTTTGACTTATTTTTCCTTTCGCTTCTATATTACCTCCCGCTCAAAATGAACAAAGTTATAGTTTTCTTTTCAAATGAAAGTGTTTTAACGTTAATGTTATTATATAGACGGGGGAAACAAAAGGAAGGTGAACACCTGCATATCCATCGAAGCGTAGCGATGCATCAACTTAGTCCCGCTAGCTTTGAAAACGTTCCCGTCCGAAACTGGTGTTATTTACGAATCACGCACACAGAAACACACACAAGGCATATAAGAGAATGTGTTGTTGTTTTTACCTCTTGTCTCTTTGAGATGATGAGTGTCCAGTATATATACGTTAAAGGCAACCGGTATAGACGTATGGTGATTGAACGGATGTGGCAATTGTTCACTGGAGCATTTCCACCACACCACGGGCAGTCCGGAACCCGTCTTCTCACGCACCTGTCTGTTTATATTCAATGTCCTGTATACTCGAAAAGCCAAAAAAAAACGAGATGATCACATCAGATCGAACGTCAAGGGACGGATTGTTCTTTACACACACAAAGTTTGGATGCTGATAAAAAAAACTTAAACCAGCAGGTATATAACTTCTCGACTGACTTAAGCCAAGAGAGACTTGCATTTGTTTTTCTTTCTGGCTCACAGCCACTGCTAAAACTCACACAGGGAGTCTGTTGGCTTGCGGAGGTAAAGGCGTAACGCAAGGACACGGCCCGTGCCACTGGCAAAAAAAACCAGGTACCTCCTACTCCCGAACACCCCCCCCCCCCAAAAGAACAAACGGGAGAGCTATATAGAGGCTCTCCAGTTATTGCAGCAGCGGCCAACCCTGCAGGCATTTTCCGCTTCCTTTTTATTTCTCATATTTTGTTCGACCAAAATTCTGAAAATATATACGTTTTCACCTGTGCTCTAAATCTGTTACTATGTGTTTTTGTTCTGGAACGTTAACGCCCTTCCCCATCATGTCACGATGGCTTTTTCAGTTCTATTACTCCTGCAGTTCATGCCCTTTTCCTAAAGTGTCTCTCTGTTTCGCTCTGTTAGTCAAATCCACTTCCAGGAGGTTGACTGACACTCTAAACTCGGTTCGTCCAAAAATGTGCGTGAATGTCTTTATATTTAAGAAACAGGACTCAGGGAGGGAAAGGAAAAGCCCTTCTTTTTGCATTATCCGGTATATGCAAATAAAATAATGTGACGATCAACTGATTGTATACACGTCAAGGATGTAACGGAACTTTTCTACGTCACTTGAATAAAGATCTTGTACTAATGATTGACAGGAAGATCATACTATAACATGTTGATTAGTATAACAATGTAATTATGCGTCAACTTACGTTTAATGTTAAAAGATTTGGATCCTAAAACGACGTGGCGAAAAATCCTGCGTTAGAGCGTTTTGTTCAAAATGCAAGGGGAATTGGCACCAATTGAATTGAATATAACAATATGATAACGACTATATACCACAAAAGCCACAAAAACACAAGAAAAACACGCACAAGCGATCGCACTGTGTATAGCCGTGTGTTTATGGCTGGACGGCCTGACGAAGACTGCCAGTCCGGCTGGTTGGTTGAGCTCGTGTGATGCGACGTTAAGATTCCATCACGCATAACCAGGAAAAAAAACAAAAGAAAAGAATTTGAAAAGGGAGAATAGAAGGAAAAATAAGACAAAAAGGCAACGATAATAATAACCAATCATGCAAGTCGGTCGTATCATTCCTTTTGGATATATACTTCCTCGTAAAAATTCGTTCAACAACAGCTGGGATTTTCCTAGCGAGATTTCATTTCACCTATCGTCAAAGTTCATTGCCCATATAACAGCTAACTATCAAATATGTTTAAACGGGCAAGATGTCTTTTTACAAACTGTCACTATTGATTCAATTGGACGTTAACGTTTGTCAATAACTATCTACGTATTTCTGAGTAATAGTTTGCAATAAAAGACGACCCAAACATCGTCATCGGTCGTGATTCATCTGAACCGGTTTAAGAAATAATGGATGGATGGTACCGTAGACATACCACTATCACCACCTGAACACACCTGGCGTTTCTAATTCTCTTTTGCTTTTGTTTTTTCTGTTATAAGTTAGAAAGGACGGTGCATATACATACGTGTGGTTTCCTTCTTCTCTCGTCATAACACATTACTCTCCCTCTTTTTGTCGTATATGCAGCAACATTTCTTTTCTATTTCGAATATTATACCAGTTGAACGACCTTCCGTTTGCTCGCCTTAGCCGTTGCGTGTTGTAAAATACAGCAGCCATAAAATACGTCCTGCGTGAATACTAACGAAGCGAAAAGTATATATTCTATCAACACAACATTCAATCATGAAGCCCCAACCATTTTACTTATTGTCTTAATCCCGGGTGTGAACCTTTGCTAAAAGCTCGGATGCATCACCTCGGATGCGCGGAAGCTTGGATAAATCAAAGTGCTTCAAGACGGTGATGTTATTGCGAAAGAAGATAGAAACAGTTTGTTGGAGATGTGTATACATGTATCCTTCCTCACTGGAAGAAACGGGGCAACTCACCTGTATCCTCCTACACTCGTATAGCTCCCGGGATTCGTTTCGTCTTTGGGTTTCGCCATCATCACCTTCTGTTGTTTGTTTTAATTTTTGTGGTATAGTCCTTTTTGCATGGCAAACTATGCGCGTGTCTACCGTTCTTCTTGTGTGTGGAGCAACAGGATATTAGATATAGACACAGAGAATTGCAACACAGATTTGAAAAAACGTTTTAAATCTTTTTTTTCGGGGGGGGGGGGGACTTTGTTAATGATCACAAAAGAGAACTAGGATGAAAAAAGACAGATGGGATCAGAAAAATGGGTCGGTGTGTCAGAAGGTCAAAAAGATAAACGAATAAGCCCCTCTGTGCTCTGTCACAGTTCCTAATTTTGCCCACTTGCAGTACGATTTATTATAGATTTTTTTTCCCACTTAAAAAAAAGGAGGTTTATTTGTTGAAGGAGAATAACATACACGAATTTGCATTTTTAAGGACCTCATAAGTCCGAAGTAAAACAATTATTAGATATAACCAGCTCGTCTCTGCACAAGTGAAAACAATTGAAATCAACAAAGACACAGAATGTAGGGCAAACGGTAATGTTCCAGTTGGTGGGGCATAATCGGTTTGGAAAATCGGAATCGCTGCGGCCAATGCTGTGCCCTTCACGGGGGACACTTTTTCTTGTTGGTTAACGGTATAATCGATGGATCCAGCCGAGTTCGAACCAGAAAAGGCCATACAAATAAAGCTAATCTCTCAGACAAAACGCCTCAACCCAATGACACCAATTTACTTACTATAACAAAAATACCAAATCAAAATCAAAGAGGTTGTCTCGCTTGCTGTACCACCGCCTCAATATGCCTTTATTTAAAAAAACAATCAATTCATTTTTGATCCGAACACCCAATAAAAATCTGAATGACGGTCAGATCATTTTCCGTGGCGCAGCTTGTGTTATGACGCTTGACTTTTGTGCCATTTCAACATTTCAATGACTTTACCAGCTGCTGGCCTGTCCTCCTGACTTACACAAAAAGTTGGGCTCTAATTTGTTCTGTTTGTTTGCTTTTCTAGTTCGTTTCTGTCCGTGTCATTTTGAGCGAAACAGAGACAAATGGGAATCAACCATTGCCCTAGAAATGTTTGAAATGAATCGAATATAAAAACGTTTGAGGAACATATGCTGTGTGTACGCCGGAATCCTCTTTCCCCTTAAGCCCGTTTTTATAGCCCGTTAAATGGCTTCGTTTTTGCCTTACTTTTTCTTCAACTGCAACTTGTTTGAAAACAGCTGCCCCGATTTTGGAACACAAGACAAAATAGAGACGAAAGAATCACCTGTCTGTATACAGAAACGTTTTCATTCTTTACTTTATTCGCAGCATTAAAAATAAGCAAACAAAACTCTCTGAAATAGCAATTTGATTATGCACAGGTCCTTGTTTTTTTATTGTTCTTTTCACCTAACGGTACCTTAATCATATCCTTTGAACTTTTGACTGATGCGATCGTAAAGTTTATCGATGCCCCGCAAGTATGATATTTAAGAAAAAATTTGAATTTTCACAGTATAATAAGTGTATTGTTATTGTATGTCATGTTTAATCTCTTTGTACAATGGAAGATAAACAAAAAAGACAAACACAAATTAGCAGAGAATAGGCGAGGCAAAATCAGCGGCTAAGTGCTTAGGTCCTTTTTTTTCCATTCCTCGTTACAACTTGTGTGCTATATAGCTAGTATAAAGGAGAAAGGCGTTATAATAGACAGACAGGGTGACATCTTCTTTTGTTTTGTTTTTAACAGAATAAATTAAATGAACCCGAGGAGGAACAACGTCAGAAAACTGGGAAGGGGAACTTGAAAAAAATTGGGGTTGCGCTCATTTTCAACACCTCGGAGCCGCAATCAACCGAATAATTATAACCGTTTGTGCTTATAGTTAAATAAGAAAACGAAATTTGTGCAAATTAAAATGAGAACCGATGCAAATCAGCAAAACACAACAGCAGAAGTTTTTTAATCTAAAAAAAAAGAAAGAAATGTCCGGAGGAATCGTTCGGTCCACTACGTGCTGCCATGCGTGCGACGTGATCGATGCTGTTTTACATTAGAAAATAAATGAACTGGCTATTCGCTGTGGCTCTTGAGTTTCTTCAGAAACGTTTCCTTGACACTGAAATCGCAAGAGTCAAACACGTCTTTGCATTCCTTGTCTTGCAGAGAACGTCCTTTGTCGGCAGCGTCTTGGTAGTCGTCGATCATGTTCTTCAGCGCGTCCGGTATGTTTAACACGGACAGGTAGCGAGCATACCTGCGTGATGCACATCACATGTTGATTAAAAATGATTCTTTCCCTTGTGAAGGACAAGAATTTTAACAAATAACAATACCCAAATGCTTTGACGATCTTGGAAGCGGCAGGTCCGAGAGCTTTCTCATTCTGATGGATTTCGCAGAGGATGCGCTTCTGGCAGCCGGTATCGTGGACGTCCAACTTGCGCCACATTTCCTCCATCATGGAAATGTAGTCAAGGATCTTGAGACTGTCCCAATCCATCGGGGCATCGCTTGATCTGCATAAAACATTTGAAAAAGAATTTTTTTTTAAAACGTTGAACATCTAACGCAAAAAATGGATCTAAATATGCAAAATCGGTGCTGAGTGCGGACGAGTTCTTAGAAAATGTTTGGAAGGGCGTGACCCGGACCTGGCATAACCGTAATGACTACCAGAACCGGTACCAAAGCCACCGGTTCCGCTGCTGCCGTATGAACTGTAACCGCCCGATCCGTAGGTCGTTTGACCTTTCATCATCAACTTGTTGGAAACAACGTGGTAGATGAGGAACCCCAAAGCCGAGAGAAGAGCGGCCGTGCCCAGCAATGCCAACAAGGCGCCCGTCGTGTTCAAGTTGAGCAAATTGCCGGCGCCTGTCGGTAAAATGAGAAACAAACGAGGATCGAGCGTTTGCTCTCCACCGTCGTCTTCATTCTCTTCGAGCGCTTGACCGCCGTCGTCTGTGATATCGTCCTGGAACGCCTCCCAGTCCTCGGCTCGACTCGACCGAACTAACAACGTCAAGAAGACGAGGCAGGACAGCAGGATCCAATTACGAGATGCCATCGTAACGAATACAATCTGTTTTTGGTTTTCCCTCTTCTGCTTGCGCTTTTGCTCTGGACACTTGGGCAGTTAGAGATTACTAATTGACTTTAGTATAGGGATAATAATGAAACAAAATCAAAATGGAGGCAAGACAAGATTGTGCAAAATATTTCAGAAAATGGAGAACGACTGGGAACTGAAAGAAAGATCGTTCGATCCGAAGTGATAGATGAGATCTGATGTTGTTCGTCTAATAACCGGCCCTACTTATATATTCAAGGGAGGAGCCAACCGGAAGCCGGTGCTTTTTTTTCCCATGGACGCGGATGTTCTCTCTTGTACGGGTTCTTCGCCTCGTCTACTGCCGATGAATCAAAAGACAAGAAACTAGATCACTGATCACAGCATCCGTTCACGAGTATAGTTTGAAAACATAGCGTCTAAATCATAGGGAAGGCCAGCAACGGCGTCGCGGCGCGTCGAGTCGAATCTTTTTCTCCATTATTTTCAAGTATTGAATAGAATTTTTTGCGCCCCCCTTTTTATTTTAAGAAAAAAAAAAGACAGCATCACCTTTACGCTTGGTCAACGCGGCGGCTAATTTCCCCGTTTTAATTTTTCTTTCTTGTTCCTCCTCTCTACGTTCAGTGTCTTCCAACATGGAACCATGGAATCAGCCAAACGTTTTCTCATTCAAACTCCTATTAAACGATTTCCGTAACGTGGGGGGGGGGGGTTATATTTAAATCAAGATTATATTGAGGTTCCCGTGCCCATTATAAGGATAATGGATGTCTTCTCAAATATACCACAGTTGGCCTATATTGAAACAAGAGCGCTATTGAGATACCCTGTCAATTATCAATCACCAAACAATGAATTAAGAGATTAATGAATAACAAGAATCGATACTGACGTTATCACAAAAACCTGACTGAGAAAAATAGAAAGAAATAAAGAGTCCCCTTATTTTTTGTTTTACAATGTTCCGGCAACAGACACATCAGGGTCATCCTTTTTAACGCTTGCATTGTATACCTGGTGTAGAGTGTTTTTTTTTCAGTTTGTTTGTTCTCCTTCTGAAGTAATTCTTCGTTGCTTGTTTCCATTTACAATGCCAAAAGTTACGGGTTTTTTCCCCTTTGTTTTCAAAAGTCTACGTTTCTGGGCAACTTCTCATGAATTCTTTTTGCTACAGTTATTAATTGCAACAACATTCAGCTAAACCATACTCTACGCTTTAAAAATTGTTTACTGAATTACAGTCAGACATAATTGAATTCCTTTTTTAGACGTATTGCCATAAAAATAAACGAACCCTGGTTATCTCCACAAATAGCCCGAACTATACGACCGTCGATTATTGTTTGACTTTACCTTGTTCCTCACGCTAAAAGAACTATATACGTATGGAAATGAAGTTATTTTGGAACCGTATTGTCAACTTCCCCCATCGGGTCCTTCACGTAAAATACATTGCCGGTGGACGGACAGAACGGCAAAAAAAAAAGTGCAACGACCTTTCGTGCTGCGCTTGTCGCTAACTCATGTGACAACTTCCCGTCAATAGAACATCCGCACCGTTCGTGTCTTTTGTCAGTCACGACAAAAATAAAGTGTAAAAAACTAATTCAACAGATTGCCATCTGTCGTGGTGCCGTAGTTGTTTAGCGTGCCTTACTGTATATATAACGAAGCGTGCGGAAGTGTGACATTGTTTTCGGGAGATAACCGACACTCTTCGGCCATCTACTGAGTGAAAACAAATCAAAGGTGCTTGTTTGCTAAAGAGAGCTGCAATCTACCGGTTGCTCGTCATAATCTTACCGCGCTACTGGCTGACTCTGATAGCCCAACTTTGAATAAGGTTCGTAGACGTATTGATGCGCTTGAGGCTGCGTGTAGTACTGGCTCTGCTGGTAGATTCCGGCTGGATAACCGGATTGGGACAACCAAGGTGAAAATAGATTGCCGCCCGTCTTCAATCCGTGATGATTGAAAATCAAGGAGATGAGGACTATAGCCCCGATGACGAGGGCTACGATGCCTACTGTCGAGACCAACAAGGCACCACCTGATCCTAGAGGGATCAACGTGCTGTTCTGGTTGTTGAAATAAAGACGGCCATTTTGATCTTCCTGAGGCTCGTTGGGAGTGATTTCTCCTATTTCGGCTCTGGTCATCGAAAGCACCAAGAGGAAAACGGCCAAATGGGCCGCACGTTTAAAACGTCCGCAAGACATGATTTCTAAATGAAACAGAAGCAATAAACTTGATTCGTCTCTGTTCATTGCAAGCGTTAACATAAAGTTCCCTTTGCTCCACTGTGGTTTTAATGAATGTTAAACTGTTTTGGCAACAGTCAAATGGTGAAGGTATACAATTAGTGATTGACTGCGTGCCTGGAAGTGCTTTTAGTGCGTGTGGCCATGTTACGGACTTACGTGCGTTAAAGTGTCTTACAAAGCTCTAGAATCCGTCAGCCAGCATCTATTTTTTAGCTACTAATTAGCATCGAGACAATAGCTACTATCCTAGCTTGATTATTCATAAATACATGTCTGAGGTTAGAAAAAGGGTATAGATCCCGCCCATGACGAAAGAAATAATACTCCGTTCTTAAACTAACCCGGAGCAGATGGCTCGATCATAGGTAAATGCTGGTTGTGGTAAACACCGGGGAATGTTAATTACAGCTAGATTGTTTAAACCGAGTTAAATTCTTTGGGGAAAAAAAACACTAGCCATTAAGAAAGACAACGGTTCTTTCATTGCTGTTCCAATAAAATCATGTCGATGTCGATTGTCTTGCAACTCTTTTTTTGGAATGCGGTAGGTCGGAAATCTTCACTTCTTTTCCAAAAGCCATCTGTCCATCCAATGTTCCTAAAGATGATGACTTTAACCTTACCTGACAGATCGGTGGAGATGATCGAGCCAGTCTACGCGTTCCAGCTGCGTTAGGTAGTAGAGATCTGCCTTTTTCTTGGCTGCTGCTGCGAAGGCAATGATCAGCGATGCGGCGATGATGGCCAAGATGATCAGCACACCGCAATAAACGACGATCGTGTTTAAATTCGTGCCCTCGTAGAGGTTAATGATGAGTCCTCTGGCCGTCTCTCCAGTCTTGCGGGCGGCCGTCACCAATAGATTGGGCACGTCGAGATACATGTTTGATTGTTGTTCTCTTTCGCTGATTTGTTTTACCACTACTTCGTTATTATTAGCGTTACGCACTATAATTATTCACTATCCGTAGGGTGGTGCAATTATCGTGATCGGTGCAAGCAGGTGGTTTTCGAGTTTCTTATAGATAGGTTCAAATTGAAATATTACGAAGGCTTTCGATAGCCTGGCATTAAGACGCAAAATGCGGGTAATCTACGACTCACTTTGTTAATCACTCGGTACGGTAATGATTTGTAAGTATAGAGTTTCAGTTTGCGGAAAGCCAAAATTGATGAATGATACACAGAGGGCTTCAATCATCAGAAGGATGATTAGTCACTCAAATTACAAATGAACGCTAAAAGACAATGCGCAATGCTCAAGTTCTAGAACAAACACAAAGATTTCAATGAAATGAAACAAACGTGAAACAATTTCAATTCTAAATTCAGCCTAGCTTAAAAAATCTGAATACTACTTTAGAATGACTTGGAACTGGGTGTGGTTCACGAAGGAAGAAGAGGACGGTGCTGAATGAAGGCAAGCGATGTACTAAAGCGTGCTGATTATGTGGCGCTGCCTTTTTGTGTTTTGCATCTCGTTAGGACTCTTTTCTCCTCGGAAAAACATGCACTTACACGGAATTTGACGGACGTGGAAGACCAAAACACCTGTTGCAAGACTATATGCTCGTTCGTAGACAATAGGGCCCTCCCGCTCGCAAAACTACAACGCTTCTTCTAACCAGTGGTTATCGATGATCGCAACAACTCCGCCTCCTTGACAAGGTAAAAGAAAAAAAAAACGAATCGAGGATTTCTCAACTCAAGTTCAAGTTGACGACGAGTGATGAAGACAAGACGATGACTGTACCATTTCATCTTCACATCCCCTGCTATATATACGCAGGCTAAGGGTGGTAGCTCTTTCTATTGACGTATGACGTAAAGGCGGAAGCCAAAAAACGATAGGTGAAAATAAAAAATTGAAACGCATTTCTATGATGTTATTAGTACTGACGAATGTACCGTTGTTTTTTTTTTAGGGTGTCAAAGGCCGTGCAAGGATGCAAAGATACTTATTAGATCCGCCTTTTTGCTGAAAAGTAGTGTATGGCATTCATCAAGAGAAAACATTAAAAACGATGACAAGATGAAGAATAAATCAAAACGCTTCCGCTTCCCTCAATGAAAATATCGAAATGCGACCCAAATTTCTCATCTAACCTCTTTCCAATGCTATTAATATCGTTGACGCTGATATCGTCGAGAAAGCGTAACATCCTATAACAAACATAAAAGCAGGGTAAATTCAGCTAAAACTTTTTAAGTATAACTAAGTTCGTTTTATGCGTTGAGTCAGGTCAATGTTAATGGAATAATTACTAAATTTTCAAGAGGCAAAAAAAAAAAGAACTGATTTGTTGAGCAGTGTTAGCAATAATGCTCTAAGTGTCAGCCACTTAGAACAACTTTTCTTTTTTTTTTTTTGAACGGTACATTTCTATCCGGAATTGCCTTTGATTGCTGGTATCCGGGGTCTATGCAAAAACGCATTATCCCTCAAAATTCCAACGAACAAAATGGTGACAATTATACATGCGACATCTTAGAAGCAAAGTCTTTAGTTTATTTTTCAAATGCTAAACGAAACAAGACATATGGTAAAAGCATCGAGGATCAAAATAGCGGAAACCCTGAATTACATATTGGCAGGCGTGACCCCGTAAGCTAGAAAACAGGACTTCTTTTTACACAGTTTGCTCGGCCATGTCGATGACGAGCGTATAGTCTTCCACACACGAAGAGCTTCTTTCTTGTGGTAAGCCTGGTCTCCTCGCTTCAAATTTATGTGAACTAGTTGCCCCTTAATTGTCCAGCCGAATGTGCCGACATTTCATAACATTTTTGCATAACATCGTCTTTTTCCTTTTTCTTTGTTTAACCACAACTAAATCATTTTTCCATGGTTTGACGGTCAGACAAATTATGTTTCTTCGTAACATCTCGGAAGCTGGATTTTGCTTCATTCATTGCTGCTGCCGTCTCCAACGTTGGATATTTTGCGGTGGTCTTTAGTTGACTGTAAGCAAGTTGAATTAGTTAGAGATAAAGTCTGGCCTGTCCAACGAAAACAACTTGTGTCGACAGAAACTAGGTTACTAGGAATGTGATAATTACCCGCCCGTTTGGACGACGGCTCGTGGGAATGAGTGGAGAATTCTCCTGACTCTTTCAAACAAAATAGAACAATGCAAGACTACACGGATTGGCGTTTGAGGCTAACTCGACCGAGTCAACGTTGATGAGTGTATTAGAAATTTAAATTTTTCGTTTCATCTACTTGAATGCAGCAGCGATTAATCAAGGAAATGGTAAAAGAAAAGAAGTATTGCTAGACGCGGAGACCAGCATACGGTGCGGAGGGATTAGCTGGGACGAACAAAGCATGATAAAATAGTTTTTTTTTCTCATAATAGAATATAACAGGTGATCGAACATATCGACATTATTCAAAGCGTGTGGAGGAAAAGGTTGCCTATACCATTGTTATGCTTCAGCGTTTCAAAAAAAGATCCAACATCCTGCTAAAGTAAAATATCATCGTCACACACGCACATGATGTTCTAGATTACTTTAGCTGCCAAGCCCATGTCCTGAATAAAAATCAATGGAGTAGATGCTCACTAAAGCGGAGGAGAGACGAGGAATTTTCCTACCAGAAAAAAATCTAATAATAAAATTGAAAAAATAGAAAGATATACAAAAAAAAAGGAATAGGTATATGATACAAGACGGGAAGACGATTTGACATCAAGGATTACGAGGGAACAAAGTAAGTTCATGAAATTGGCCAACGTGAAAGGAAAAAAATATTGATGTGTTCGCTAGAAGTCATGTGGATTTACGTTTTTCCTCTTCAGTTTTGTCGTATTCGATTTCGCGTTTCCTACTTGCTGAATGCTTGTTTACAAACGTTTATGCGCATTTAGTCCAAGGGAACTGCTTTTGAAATTTTTCAATGTCGAAGAACTCGGCGTCGTTTTCAATCCAGTGTCGGAATCCATCATCTTGAAACAACAAAGAATAGATGAGCAAAGTCAATACGTTACTAGTTTCATTCAGTCAAGGAAACCTACCGCCAAATTAGCACAGCTGGCCGCCATGCCCACGGTTCCACCGTTCATCATGGGGCTAATGACGGAGGAATCGCAGAGATTGGAACTGTTGGACGATCGTAGTGGACTCATGACTGTGCTCATAGCTCTTTTAAGCCGATTGGGCGTTTTGCTGAAACTAAACGCTCGGTTAACAGCCATGCGAGTCTTCGATGCCAGTCTAAAATGAAATGAAAAATCAACACATTCAAATGATTTCCGTTTGTTCTGGAACTAAAAAAAAACGACATACCTGGCGGCTCTTCTTAGAGTGCCGGAAGCCAAGTCACCTGTGTCTATATCAAGCTGCCGGGCCTCCATGCACGCCAGGTAGTTTTCCTATGTCAAGAAGGCGGTTGTTAATACCTGGAAGGTCATGGACATTTCTTGCCGTACTTACCGCGTCCGCCCTGCAGGTGATGTTCGCCATCAGCCGACAAAGGGTCTTCAGGAATGCTACTTTGTCCACGTCTTCAGAAGTGATTTCAAACGAATAAAGACGCTCCTTGGTTTCATAGTGACTCCGGCAAATTAAGGCAAAAACGTTTTGGCAGTCTGGTTAAAAATAAAATAAAATAATGCAATTCAGTGACCTAACTTGACGAGATTAACAATTACCTTCTGTTTCCGTAATGTCGATAACCCTTTTTACGTGGGAAACTGATATTAACTCGACATGCTTGTACGTAGGTTTACTTCCTTTTTCAGCACCTCCCCTTGGTGGTTGCAGGCTGATTGTACTGACATCTCTTCTCAAGGTGTTGCCTCTTGATCGACGCTTGCATATCTACAGAAACATTTGTTTATAATTATTGAGAAAAAACAAAACAACAACAGGTGGCTTCAGTTTACCTCGATGACATCAGAAAATACGAACAGCGTCAGCTGCCCACCACGACCAACGATGCCATCGCCCAATTCAACGACGTCACAATTCGACACAAAGCTACGATGCGAGGAAACAATGTGGGCCTAAATTCATAAAACCAACATTATTTTCTAGGAAATTACGAACATACGTCGATTTCAAACGATATACGTTGAACATGCAAGTAGCAAGTTTTTTGCTATACTTACGGGGCAATTCTCGATGTCGTTGAAAATGTCAAAAAGGACGACTTGGCCTTCGGTTCTTCGTTTATCTTCGTTGATGTGCGTCATCACCTCCTTGATTGTCGAAAGAGCCTTCTCCAGTTCGCCGTAATCGGGGTTGCTCTTAGGAGTCTGTTTCAGTAAGTCATTCAAAAGCAGGCTGATGGAGGGAAGTCGTTGTACAGGACGAATAAGCAACTCTTGAAGACTCTGCCGTCGACATTTGGGATTGCTCTGGCCCAATTTAAGGAATGCATGAAAACGAGGCTTCGATCGATCGCTGACGCTGAGCACTTCTTTGGTTTGCTCGAAAAAGTTGACGAACGGAGGGTAGGCCTTAACTAAGTCGTGCGACTGCAAAGGTAAATTTGTACAGTTTAATAGCAATCCATGCGTGTGGAAGGTATAAGGATTGACTTACATGCTTTAAAATCAACGCTCCGACGCTAATGTCTTCTCGCCAATTCAATGCGGCCTTCTTCAGTTGCGCAAGCAAGTCGGAATGGATTTCATGGATCGGCGGTAGATTGCCAAATATGATTTTCACCTCTGTGGGATCGAGCAGAGAACCACCAACTTGGTTAGGATCCTCCAGTGGCTTCTTAAAAACCTGGAAAATTCAAGTTTTTAGCGACGGGCTGAATAGAGAGTAATGAAACACAGCCAACCTCAACGATTGTTTCAAGTATTTCCACATAGTTCATTTCTGTATGCAACAACTCCATGAACACTTGATGTCGAGGCGACATTGCTTTGAGATCCTGTGGCGTCGGAACAGAAATGCTGAGATCTCCTTGTCCAGCCTTTTCGGGACTCGTTGCATCAAGAAACGAGCCACTAAGGCTGAGTAGCCCTGATTCACTGATAGACGAACGTCGGCGATGAACATCTTTTAGATAAACAGAACAAAAATTGCATGAGGTAAGGAGGAAAAAAATTAATAAATTGCTGGTTTAAATGTATTACCATGACCAGAGGATGGAACTTGAAGCAAACTAGGCGATCCTCCTTGGGCAGCAAGTTGAGATACCGTGTCCTTTAGACGCTTACGTTTACGGGTGCGTGATCCTGGAGTGGCGGGGGATAAAACTCCATTCCTCGGACTGGTCAAATGAGCCTACCAAAAATTTTAATCACTCACAGCGCAAGATAAATAAAGCCATGAAAATGTTAGTAATACTTCTTTGTATGGATAAAGTTTTTCACTGGCACAAATATCCATTTGAATTGAGACCCAAAACCACTTGACTTCAACCAACACAGCTTTACTGGAAAGTTTGTCAGGAACGTTTCCCGCTCCTAGCGGGTCTATGACCTTTAAATTAAAATTTAATAGTCGTTCAAAGCATCACTTATTAGGGTGCAATACAACATACCACATGAGTGCAATTGGGATCGTCTAAAGTCGTAACTGATCCTCCGTTGTTTATTAAAATTTCGTTCATTTGGGCCACTTCATCATCATTGACTCCTATCCAGCAAATACTAGTACCTTCGAAAATCTTTAAAGCATGGCTTGTTTGCTACAAAAAAAAAAAAAAAAAAAAAAAGATTTTAGTAAACCATCAAACAATAACCCCAAGAACTAAAAATACCATGGAAGTGTCGATGGCACGGACACCTAGTTCGTGGCGCTTCTCCCAAGCTGAGTGGACCCACGAAGCGCTCATTACCGGAATATTGAACGTTACAGCATACTGGTACTTCTCTCCTCCAACTTTATTAGCAATGAGGTGGGTGATTTTGTTGCAATCAAATTCCTTGCGAATACTGCCACCCATATGATGGATGCAGGAGACCAGAGTGTTCTGTTAATGAAACAATTGCTGGTTAAATGATTGCTCTGCTTTGTTTTGATAATAAATGCAGCTAACCACTTCTTCTCGGTTTCTAAAGCCAGTGAAGCAGGATACTACATTCTCCATTGAAATTGAAAACAATGGCCGATCCAATTCGGGCATGAAGTACTTTTTGGATACTATATCAAGTAAAGCTGGGTAACCCAAAATCCTGCATTCTTTTTTGTACAGGACCTCATACACAGGATCAGAAAATTCGTAAAGAACAAACACTGTGTCGTGTTGAGGGTTGACATATTCAAGGCCATCTTCAGAATAAAATACAGGCACTCCAAAACTCTAACAAAAGATTATTTTAGAAGCCACTTTAATATTATTAGAAAAAAAAAATTACTTCAGCAGCTTGTTGAACACCCTCAACATCTCGCACTTTCCCAACTAAACATATTTTTGCAGTGATCACTGAAACATGAATAGAAAAAATTTTAAAAGGAAAAAAACTAAAGAAAATAACAGGATAAATTTACCGGGTTGGGAATCGTCTTTATTCCTCCGAGATTTTTTGGACGGCGTTTGCAGAGTAAGATAATTCATTGAGGCAGACACTGAACCAGACATGTCACAGGTTGTCTCCATCGTTTTGATTTAACAAATACACCGGTTTTTAAATGTTCAAGAAATCAAACGTTCGAGTTTTTCTCAAACGTATAACAAACAAAGATTCGAACTGACATTGGGTTTTAGAAAACAATAGGGATATGAGCCATTTCTTGGAGTTTATTGTGCAACTGTTAAACCACACTCGAATGTCTTGCATTGACTAAAGAAGAAGCCAAATTTCAAATTTCCTACAACGTTGCCGGATTGTCTGCCGTGTTTATTGTACCTGCCGATCATGTTCTTTTTCCCCCTCGCGACCGTTATGACTTTTGCTCGTTATATGCACCTTGCACCTGCCTGAAGATGGGTTTTCCTTAAGCTATCGTTGTCTCGAATAAAAACGGACAAAACTTGAGACGATGACACACAACTTTCCATTTGCACCTTACACTGCTGCAGAACTTGTCAGATGTAGTACAGCTGGCGAGTGACATATACCATCTGCTCCTTAAATTACTATTTTAAGAAAAATTGGTTCGTATTCCGTTTATTCGTGTTACATTACAATATGAAAGAGAAACTGGGTTGTTGAGTCCAAAATGTCAAGCAAGAAGCATTTAGTTTTGAATGAATTGCCTTGTTTGATGCATGAAGTAAAATTTGGGTTAACAAAACGAACCTGAAAGATTAAATCGAGAAATGATGTTGACCGCAAGCGAGGTTTGTTAAGATGTTGAAACACAAAGCTCCTTGGGGGAGGGACGTGGACAGGTAAAGCATTGGCATTTACTACTTTCCGCTTTGGCGGAGAAACACAATAGAAGAGGGTTGGGAAACTGTTGAAATCCTAACCGCCAAGCAACCGCCAAGAGGTTAAAATGTTAATGGCATAGCAATGTCGAATGGTTGGAATTTTGAATCCCCTCGTTCGACAAATGATCTCTTTTTCCATTGTGAAAAAAGGATACGTCTAAGCCAAAAACATTATAGGAATTTCACCAACGACTGATAGTGTAGTATAGCAACCAGTGAATCTCAAGATCTTCGGTTGTAGATTACGAAACTTTCAGTTTCATTCAAGCCAGATTTCTTTCTTGGAAAACAAACCTGAATATTCAATTTCTGGGCTGCAATATGCAGTTTTTACTTGCATCCTTATTTTCAACTTCCAAGAATCGTGAACCAAACCTGTAACAAAACTATGTCGACCAACGTGCTTACTCTTTTTTTATGGGAACTCTCCCATAAGAGCCCACCCTCAGTTGATCGGGATGGTATTTCCAGCGAGGTGGGTCGGGTCCTCGGATGGGGTTCAGGTTCAACCCGAGCATGACCCGAACACCCGACCCGAACACCCGAACCCGAAGAATTCCAAACAAATCTGACAATGTGGCATCGTGCTTGCAGACGACAATAGCGGTAAAGTCCATTTTGTAATTTGTGTGTTGGACTGTTTTAAACAAGGAATGGAATAGATAGAATAGAATTTAAGTTGGTGGATTTCGGGTTCTTCAGTTAGAACCAAAACAGAAAAAAAGCCAGAAATACCAGAATTCAGTTTTCCCAAGATCATTACCACTTTACATAATGCCTTCAACTGCCCAATTGCATCAAGTCCTTAAATGCCTTGTTAGAAAGTATCTTCGTCGAAACACAGATGCTGGCCTCCTACATTTACAAAAAGCAGCATACGTTACTAGTAGTTCTTCTTCACTGACGTCTGCATTTAACTCAAAGCCTAGAAAACTCAACTTAAATTTTTCGCTAGCAACAGAAAACACGGTAATACAATTGTGGGTTGATTGTTATGGGCAAATAAAATTATTGAAACAATTTCTTTGAAGGGGCTTTTTGATATCCCCCAACTAAGGAATCCAGAGGGTGTTTACCTTTTGAAAGAAAACAGACTTCATCAAGTGGAAGAACTGGTGGCAGAATGCTGTGACCCCAATAGAAAGAGACGTATGGTGGAGATCTTTGATGATCTGTCAAATGCCTTGTGCCTGGTTGCAGACCTTGCAGAATTTTTGAGAATTGCTTCACCAAATCAGCAGTTTGCAAGTGCATCTGAAAATGCCTGTGTTGCCATTTCAAACCTGGTTGAACAGTAAGGCTAAACTATTTATAGTTTTCTTCTTGTTACATCTTCCATGGCAGAAGGCACTAATTTTAACAAAATGTTTTTCAAAAGGCTCAACACAAACAGAAACCTTTATGAGATATTAAAGAGATCTGTTGAAAGTGGAGATTGTTTACCCACTTCAGCTATGGATACACATGTTGCAAAGCTATTTATTTTTGACTTTGAACAAAGTGGTATTCACTTGGAAGAAGCTCAAAGACAGCAAGTTGTAAATCTGAATGAATACATTCTTCAACTTGGGCAAAGGTTCAGCATGAATGCCCATGAACCAAGACAAGTAAATAAGGAAGATCTCCCTTCACACATTAGGCATCAGTATGTACCTTATCATTTTAAAATAGCTCTTCAGCCATAGCATATACCGATTGTATATTCAGGTTCGCACTTGAAGGAGAAAATATCACCATAAATGGACTTTACACAGACGCAGCAAATGAAATAGCTCGTGAAGCTGCCTATAAGATCTACCTCTATCCATCTGAGGAGCAAGAGGCCACACTTGATAAACTTCTCCGGGCGAGGCACCAGTTGGCACGGTTATGTGGTTTCCCTTCGTATCCTCACAGGTATTTCTTTACAATCTGTGTTAAACAATAGAGAATGTACTATCAATCAACGTAGGGCACTGAAAGGAAGTCTTGCAGAAACCCCGGAAATGGTACTAGGCTTTCTTGATTCGCTATCTGCAGAACTTAAACCACGAGCTGCAAGGGACTACAACACTATGAGAGACTTAAAAAAGAAAACAAACTATAATAACAAAGTAACCAAATTAAGGCATAACTTAAAACTTCTAAAGCAAAGTGTTTATTCTCATTAAGGAATTGGCGGTGTGGGACACGCCTTACTTTACTGGATTGGCCCGTCGTCAAATGACTGGTCATGCTGACGATCTCACACCTTATTTCTCTCTTGGGGCTTGCATGGAAGGATTGGATATGATTTTCCGTAGTCTTTATGGTATTCAATTAAAACTTGGAGCGCTCAAGCCAGGAGAAGCGTGGTCTCCGGACATATACAAGATTGATGTGGTGCATGAGTCGGAGGGCCTCCTTGGTCACATATACTGCGATTTTTACGATAGACCACGAAAACCTCACCAAGACTGTCACTTTACTATTGTTGGTGGTAAAGAACTGTCAGACGGGACATACCAAGTAAGGGTTCAGATCCGGTTTTCTTCCAGTTGATTCTGAAAAATATTTTGATTTTAATGACAGAACCCTGTCGTTGTATTGATGCTGACATTGCCGTCTCCTTCGTGGGGAACTCCAAGTCTACTAACACCCAATATGGCTGACAACTTATTCCACGAAATGGGACATGCAATGCATTCAATGTTGGCAAGGTAATAGGAGATTTTCAGCCATGTCACCATTAACTATGTCTGATTTTTTTCTTCTACGGTTCAAAGAACCCGCTATCAACATGTGACAGGAACACGCTGCGCAACAGATCTTGCGGAAGTACCATCCATTCTAATGGAATTCTTTGCATCTGATCCGAGAGTAAGTGAAAGGTATTATCGCAAAAGACGATTAAATTTTTTAATTTCATTTTTGTGTAGGTAGTGTCTAAATTTGCTCGTCATTATAAAACCGGAGAACGGCTTCCCGCTGCTCGATTAGAATCCTTATGCGCTGCAAAGCATACGTTTGCCGCTGCAGAAATGCAGCAACAAGTATTTTACTCCGCCCTAGATCAAAAACTTCACATGCATCCACGTACGGAAAGCAAAAGTACAACGACTGAAGTCTTAGCGGAGACCCAGAACGAGTATTTTGGACTGCCTTTCGTCCCCAATACGGTAAGTTCTCTTTGCTATAACGGACGTTACAACTGTCATTCCCAATTTCTTTTAATACTTCACTACTAGGCATGGCACCATCGGTTCAGTCATATCGTGGGCTATGGGGCTAAATACTACTCTTATCTACTTTCTCGCGGTGTGGCTGCATGGATCTGGCAACAGAATTTTCAAGATGACCCACTCAGTCGCACGGCGGGCGAAAGTTTCCGCCATGGCTTTCTTGCTCACGGTGGCAGTAAGCCAGCGCGCGACATGGTCACCGCCTTCTTAGGGAAAGAAGTCAACCCGTCTACGTTGACGCATTCGCTCATCGTTGAGTTAGATTCCAAACAGGAGACACTAATGTCTTACATCCATAAGAAATAGAAAAAGCAATATTTGATTCGTATGATTAGTTAGCCTAGTCAAGTTATGTTGCATTCAAAAACTGATTTAACGAAGACCGCTTAAACAAATTTCCCGTTAAGGATTCTGTCAAACTCTATTCCCTTGTGCCCATGTCCAACCGGATTTCGACTAATATTTTCTCGAGACTTTTGATTTGCTCAAATTCACGGGAAATCGACGCGCTACCATTATCTGCTCTGCAAAAGGATATCAATGACCACGTTAGCTGGAGAAATTGAAAAACGTATAAAATGTAATCAAAGTACGTACCTCTGTAAAAATGGCAGTATCTATCGGGAGAAATAAAAAAAACGTGGCTCGATTGCGATGAATGACGAAGAAAATTACTTTTGATTGAATCGTTTTCGGGAAATTACCACTAGTGTGGTAAGATGCGCGAACATTCTTTCTACGCTTTGTACACAACAAGTAAACCGGGTAAGAAAAATACCTGACAGTATCTCAAACGATATATTCTAGCACGACAAATATGAGAATGAAGAAATATTGTGAGAAGAAAAGAACTAAAGAAGAAGACATTTCTTTACTTGATACGTTCGACCCGTTGCAACCAGAAATCCGCTAGCGGTTTTAAGTGGTTGCGTGTCATTCACTTTTTTTTTTCTTTCGAATTCCTTTTTTGTTTTTTTAAGAAAAGCGGCATTCCTGTAAAAAAGCGTAAAATCAAAGCTTTCTCAAATTGCAAGCATCCGTTAATGATAAACATATCCGATAAAATGGAAATGAGTCACGCAGTTGGAGAAAAGAGTGCTGGGATTGATAATCGAAGGCGGGAAGTGAAAAGAGGTCGAGAGAATTCAAAAGCGGAGAGAGCAAATTTCTTCTTCATACAGAACATTCCGCTGGTAGACACGTCAGAGAAAAGAAGGGCAAAAAAAAAAACAATACAGACGGGATGAAAATGAAGGCAGAAAAACCCAAACACAAATCAGCTGGGAAGAATGAGGAAATAAATCAGCAACAGAACGGGAGGACATGATGCCGACGTCGAAAGTAAAAATTAGGTGAAAAAGACGATAACTGCTGTACAGACAGACACACACACGCACACGCACTCACCATACAGAACATAAATGGGCTGTGAAAATCATACTACAGATGGGTTACACGGATAAACGCATTCAATCTGTGGAGAGGGATTTACGAACATGATGACAGATACATTTTTTTGTCTTTTTTTTCTGTGGGTGGGGGGGGGACGAAAGAATTTGCTCTTGTCCATAGAATTCCTTCGTTTTCCATTGTGGAACTCAGCTTCTGAATGATTATTTGTTGTTTGATGTCAAGGGATGCGAGAGACTAGATTCCTCGATACCAACACGAATATTAGAGAGAGTGAGAGAAAGAGGGAAAAAAAAAATCCATTAAGGTCTGGCGATGACGAGTGAGCGACCAATCTGGGAATGAAAATAAGCGAAATCACCTCTTAATTCCTCCCTCATTTCCCAAACGAACTGAAACAAAAGGCAACCTAAGATCAACCATTTCTACAAAATCAAACACAAAACTTGAAGATACTGTAGATCGAGATACCAAGTTGCCCTTCTGCAGTTATTCTTTGTCACTTGTCATTTCTTTGTAAGCAATTCTTTTTGTGCCCCATCGAGATATAAAAAAAAGAGAAAACGAACTGGGCGTAAATTTGTCCAATTAATCAGGGCTAACTAAGAGATTAATTTCACAGGATGAGCTTTAAAATGCACACTCTGCAGAGCCTTTTGGTAGTAATCTGAATGCAGAATAACTGCATGATTAGGTGGATGAATCGTTGTGAAAGGAGATGTTACGGGAAAGGGAGTCACTGAAAGAGTTGAGGTGATTCCTCTGCATTCTGCATCCTTCAAACACATTGGGTTTTTCAAAAAACCCACACAAAATTTGGTTAGAGCTGCTTGTGTTAAAACCGTCTCTAGGCGATTTGTTGTTGCATCGATCTTGCGGCAGGAGTAGGGGGTGCAAATGGAGGTGGGGTGTAGCCGACCGGCTTGGGTAAAGGTCGAATAAGGAAGAGCCGTTCTCCTTTATCCGACGTAAATATTGGGGATCTTTGGTAGTGATCTACCAACTGATCGATGGAGTGGAACCTATTAAAAATAATGGATGCATGAAATTTGAATGACTTCCATACGAATTGCAAAGTGTTGGGACTTACCTGCGCTGACCAATAACATATAATGCTCCTTCTACGTGGACTCGGAAATGCTTATTGCGGCCGGGTGCTTTCAGGGAGACGGAATAATCACCCACCTATTCAGGATAAAATATTTAGCGGTTAATCATCAGTCAGAAGAAATTTTTGGTATAGTAATTACGTTGGTTTCTGAAGATCGCACAAGGAAGTCACCATCCTGACCATACTGGTTGAGTAGATTGTCGCATTCGGATCGGGTAATGGCTCCATAAAACCACTGTTTTTCCTTCAGATGCGGGAAGGAAGGATCTTGGCTGGAATTAGCCGAAGTAGATGGCGGTACATTCAAACTGAGGGCATCCAAACTTCGACCCATTCCATCTACTGCGTTATTTCCATTGTTTACTGTATGGGGTAAGTGAGTAACGGCAGAAGGTCCTGCAGGAGCCCCGTTGACAGGTGCTCGTTGACGAAAGGGTTCTGTCAAGAAATCGCTAATCTCCTAAACGAACAGAAAGCATATTGAAAGATGACGGTTTTCGATAAGAGTCCCAAATTACTGTAAAATCATTATTACCTGGACGTAGTTCTTTGGAATCAAGCCAATTGAGCCAAGGGTATTCCGAGCTCGATACCAGTCGGGATCCGCTGGTGGGCGATCTAGGATTTCAAGTCTCTCGCCTTTGACAAAGCTTAACTCCTCATTATTTTGTGCAACGAAACTGTTAAATGCAAGATGAGAAATTGATGTTGCCAAAATATAATATTTTAAATATCAGTTTACCTGTAAAGGGCGACTACCACATCCAAAACATTTTCTGCTGCTGAGTACATATGCTCTCCAGCTGACATAACCATGGCCGATGCAGCTGGCGGTGCAACACTGGCTGACATGTTAGCCACTGGTTGCTGTTGTTGTACAGATTCTGGCAGAGTGTAATTGGATGGAAACCATCCAATTTGATTTTGGTATTGACCTTTCCACCAACCATCACTGCTTTTCTCTAGCACAAGCACCTTCGTTCCTGTATCCACAATTTATTTTAATGTTAGGTTACACACTGCTGACTACACAACATTTTAAAATAAAATACCTTTGACCAACGACAATTCATCTGTTTGCTGGGCAGTGTAATTATAACGAACAAGGGCCCAACCTTGGTGAGGTCCCGCATTGAGATCATGAGCTGGATAGTGTGATGTATCAGGAGGAGGGCGCTTGATAACTCCTGGGGAATCAACCTCTCTGACTGGAGAGCCACCAGGACTAGTGGATGATTTGTTGATGCTATTGCCCTTTTTCACTCTTTTCTTGATTGAGTCAAATATTGATGGTTTCTCCTTTTTTACATAATTGCTAGGGACATATCCCCATTGGTGTTGAGAGTTCTGAACTTTCCACCAATGTTTTGAGTCATCAAGCAAAAGAAGTTTGTCATTCTTCCTTAAACTTAGTTCTTGTGATCCTTGGGCAACATAATCATACTTGGCAATGACATAACAGTCTTCAATGGCTTTGCCTAAAATGAACATATAGACCCTCATGTAAATATCAATTCAAGGTAACTGCATAATGAGTCACCCTATAATAATAAACCGAACGTACCCATTTTCAGACTGCTAGACATTGTGTTGTGCGACCCTTAGCGGACACCAATGAGCAATCACTGCTCAAAAATGCTTTGATTTTTTTCTTTCTTGCAATAAGCTTACAAAACAATGAAAATGAGATGCACTGACTGGTTATTATCGATTTCAATTCTCGGGAAACTTGTCGTGGGCAGGGCTCAATATACAATGTATAGTTAGGCTGCCATATTGAATAGCAAACTTGGCTGTGTTGCCATCTTTCAAATTTAGCCTGCAGCTATTTATTTTCCATTTGCGTTGGTGGGCGGAGTCACCAAACACCAAGTATTTACATTTTGCATGTCTTTTATTCACGTTATCAAGTTTAACTTAATATACTTCAGAGACAAGTTAATGCCGAAATTATCACTCGAAATTTTTTGCGCCTCGTGAAGAGCTAAAATAGCATTTTCTTTTCACGAAATTATCCCATAGTGTCTCGCCTTGCTCATGAAGTCCGAACGTGAATAATAACAGCCTCGTAAAACTCTTTTACCCTCATAATTATTTCTTCCATGAAGCAGTCGCCAATTATCGATAATCATCACTGTTCCCGGTAAGAGACGAAACCAATATTCATTTTCTTTTTGCCTCACTAGCTTTGCCATGGTTCTTAAGTGACGATAAAAGGTACCGACTTCCGATTGCGGCACACTTGTTAAAGGTGCCCGGTCGAGCATGTTGAACCTGTTGGAAAGGAAAAAGTTTACCAAAATGATACAAGGCTGTATTGACATGAAAAATTCTCACCGTAACTGTTCAAGCTGGCCGCTCACTGGATCATGGCGGAGAATAGCACCTCCAGAAGAAAAATGTTCACCTGGCTCTATGTACTCCGCTGTTATATTAGCCTTAGATAGGTAGTCGTATGCAGCGGGATCGAGCTGCTTTAATTGTTTTGCCACATGAAATCCGTCTACAAAAAATGACTCCCCACCCGTTCCATTGAAATGAGTACAATGAAAAACCAAATACCTTCAAAAAAAGAAGAACGTGGTAATTTTCGATACGAATTGAAAGTCAATTAATTGCCATACCCTTGCGCTTCAGTAAAATAAGTATTGTCCGTATGCGCTTCTAAATAGCCGTTCAAATAACCGGTGTCCATATGGTCGAAATTGGTGCCTGTTTCCCAAAACTTTCCGAAGACCGTGCAGGACATACGGCAGACACGCTCAATTATAATTTTGGTGTCGATTTCCGTCGAGGGTACTTGTTCTATTTTAGCGAAGCCATATTGGATGACCCGGCGATAAATTTCACTTAGGGTATTATCATCGTGCAATGCTTCGCGGTGCAGAATGGGCTCTAAACTTGGTAAGTTCCCCATTGAGCCATCCCACGTAATCAGTCGGCTTGCCTCTTCCTCTTGTTTTTGGCACCTCCCTTCATATGTATTGCTTATAAGCCATGGGATGGAATATATTGATTTATGTCCATCAGACCCTTCATACAAAAAAAAACAAAAAAAAAAAAGATTAACTTAAGAACTTGCTATTTTTAGATGTCTCAATGCATGCTGATAACTAATATGAATACATACATAAGACATGCAAGAGACCGTCGCTTTGTGAATGAGCTGATATAGTACTATGTTCATTCAACTTCAGGATATCGTTGTTCCTTTGATAGGTGATCGCATTATAACAATCTGGACATCTGCAAAAAGAAAAAAAAAGGAAAAAATTCGCACTGATAAATTCTAGATAACCGGTTGTTGAAAATAAATAACTTACCTACAATGATCTCGAAGCCAGGTCGGATGAAGCTTCAATGTTTGACTAGCGTTCGGTAAATGCACATCTAGAAATCTTGGCGGGGTAAGGTGTTCGTTTTCTAAAGAAAAAGAATATATATTATGTATATATCTATTTTTTAAAATATGCATATCTTACATTTTCTAACAGGATACGATGTCAATATGATAAAAATAAAACAAACAATTAAATAAATAAATATGAAAAAAAACATAAATAAAAAAATTAAAAGGCTTTACTCTTGGAGAGCGCTATAATGATTAATGAATGACATCGAATAGACTTCGTTCAATTAAAAATCAAAATTTACGGAAACGTCGTAATTTAACAAAGAATGTCTTGTTGTAAATTTTTCAAAGGATTGCAAAAAATCGCTCGTCTATCAAGCGACATCATTATCATTGAGTAACTTCCAGTTAGATTCACAAACTTACCTTTTAATTGAAGACTGTTTCCAGAACAATAGTGAGCACTTATGAGGTTAGACTTCAAAAAAGTTTTTCTTGTACACAAATTATTGTTCCCAAAAAGAAAAGAAGGTAATTTGAATAAATGGCTTTTGAATTTCAAGATGCCCATTTCAGAAAACCACGTATAATTCAACTTTTCAATAGCTTAATTCTGCACTGCTGTTCTATTACAAGTGGATGGAGTTCACTGAGAGCACTTTGTCCAGTGGCAGTTTTATTCTTAAAGCTTTGGATAATCCGTTTGTCAAAGTAGGCCCCGCTCTCCCTTACGCCAGTAAATTATCAGAGGCGATTCATCTGTGACCGGGTGCAAAGAATACGATAAACATGACGTACATTGCGGTACTTTATCCGAAGGAATGCATGTCTACTTTGCACCTTCTAAACCCTTGGATTTTTCCCGTAGGCTATCAAGATTAACGATGATGGAAACGTTATCTTTCGTAAACTTCAACTTCAGGTACCAACAAAACCTTTGACTTTGAATAATTTTGTTTGTTATTTAGTTTCAAATTCTTGCACGTTTACAACTGCAGCAGACGACCGTGGGCGCCTAAATTTTTCGACTAAAATGCGAAACTCAATGTGGAGGAGCCTCTGGCGAAAAAGCTGCGGAATATGCAACTACCGCCGAAAGGGTTGCCTAAATTGCAAAACAGTGTTGCGAAATTCTCTCTCGAACTTCTAATGAGTTCTGGGTTCTGCATTTAATTGGCCAAAGTCGTCGCGCTTCTAGTTGATTCTAAAATGCGTACAATCTCGAAATTGTAACAAACAACATCATTAAATACATAAGTGAAAAGTTTAACCCGGTATTATTTTGTCAATTCATGGTCAAAATAATGTTACTTAATATTGATCATAATGATTCAATCGATAAAGATGAGCTGATCCGTTGTTGAACCCCGCAGCCATATAACCACCGCTTGGAGAGAAGTCCATCGTGGTGACGCGGTAAGTTTCCTTTTTCTGTACAGGAAAATTTTTGAACACAGTCATAGATGGGAAGTGCGCCAATCGGACGGCATTCTCTTTAGCGTCGGAAAATATTGACACAAGTTCAGAACTTGGATGAAAGTTAATGCCAGAAATTCTTGTCACCAAGTTGAGAATGACTGAAAAAAAGAACACGAGATTAAGCATATTGAACGAAATATAAATAGTTTTTTTTGGATGCAAACCTTTGTCTGGCTTTGGTATAGATTTGTTTTCTAAATTGCTAGTATTGTACAAGTTAACAACTCCAGAAGAAGAACCACAAGCCAAATATTGCTGAGTAGGTGACATGGCGAGAGCTGTGCCCGTAATGCAACCGTCATCTATAAACTTATGGACGCAAGCTCTGGCGTTCATGTCCCAAACATAAACTTCACCATGCTCTGTGAAACAGGAAAAAAAAGAAACAACAAAATGACAATTTGTATCAAGGCAGCGTTTTATACGGAGGAAGGCGGTTTACCTCCGTGGCTATACAGTTTAGTGCCATCCGGGTTAAAAGTCACCGCATTAACTTCTCCGTTCATTTTCAAAGAAGTTATCCATTCCTTAGAACGCGCACTCATTAAGTGGATGTATCCAAACTGGCCTTGGTACGCTATAAGCTTTCCATCGGGTGAAATAACGAAGTTCTGAAAGTCCACAAGGATTAAAATTAATACACACAAAAATGAAGTTGCATTTTAGAAACAAAATATTTCTACTTTGTAAGATCCTTTGTCCATTTGTTTGTTGTGAGGAATGATGACGCTTCTTCCGTTAGTCAAATTATATGCTTGAATGTTGCCAGTTGCGTGAGAGGAAGCTATGACTTCTTCGCCATTTGGCGAGAAGTGAGCCATGTGTATGGGAAACTGTTTGAATGTGATGGACTGAATTTTGGCATTGGATGAACCACCAATCTATGAAGCACAATACTTCTCAAGCAGTTATTTCTTATGATAAATTATTAACAAAATACCTCAAAGAGGCTGAGAACTCCAGAATTTCCCGCTACAAGGGCAACATTTTGTTTCTTATGAAACTCGACAGATTTGATAAGAACTCCTTCTGCCCTGGTCTCTTTATTAATATCCGACATCCGTAAAAAGTTTAGTATTTCTTGGGGCAACGACACCGATTCTTTCATAAGAAGATCCGCAGCAGTCTAAGATTCAAATGGATGTGATAATTATAGTGAAACTTAAACTGTAGCTTCTATCTTACTTTTGTTAAGTCTCTCTCCTCAACTTCATCACTACTGCCTTGTTTTGGTTTTTTTTCATCTTTTTTTACCAACTGGGCCCATTTAGGTGTGGTGTGACCATGAATAGATGCAAATTTTTGCTCCAAGACTTTTTTGTAAATTCTGTCAGATACACCCTTTTCATTTGCAAGGCCTGTTTCTTTCATAGATGGGACACTTTTACACCTGTTTATCATTAAAGGAAAACATGAAGTCATAAGGAATAAACTGAAGTAAAGATGGAAAGTTTTTTACTTCAAAGCTTCATCATCTTCGTCAACCCATGCTGCTTTTCTTCCTTCTACTGAGCTAATACCTAAATTGTTACCATAAACATCTTGCGGAAGGGAACCTTCTCCTTCACCAGGCCCTTTAGTTTGGGATTGTTTCCCTACCTTCCCTTTACCTTTTTTTTTTTGTTTTTCGATAGCTTTGTTTTTTTCACTTTTGACAGCCTGTGGACCTACATCAATTTTTCTTAGTAGCTCACCAAAGAGTAACTCTTCTAGTCTCTTTTCTTCCATTTCTCTGTAGTCCACACCTAGCACTTCAGGTCGGGAATTTTTGAACCTCTTTGGTTTTGACTGTTGCTCGTCTTCTTCATCATGAATTTCTGGCAAATCATACCCATCTAGAACTTTAAGGTCCAACTGAAATTCTTGACGTCCATTTTTTTGCTGTTGATTCTTTCGTTTAGTTTTTTTCGCTGCAATAGTTTTTGTTTTTTGTCCTACTCCACGCACTGTTTCTTTTTTCTTTGATGGGCCACCTTTAGTTTTTATTTTCAGCTTTCCAGCAATTTTCTTGGCTTTTATGGAGTTATTAGGTTTTTTGCTTTCCATCTTCGGGTAACTGATGATTTTGGAACAGTTTTACGTTTCACACACCGTTTAAACACGTGCTTTCTCACTTGGTTTGATGCCTGCCCTGCTACTGTGTTTAGATCTTCTACAGCTTCAAAATTCGTCTGCATCTGAAGTTTTACATTTTCCTAAAACGCATAATGATAACAATCGTATCAACTCGGTAAAACGTGGAATTCTATCATACACCGGTATGTGTCTTCGTTTGGAAAGGAACTTGAAAGGATCGAAAGTCGAAACAAGACTTTTACCGCTGTTTTTCTCTTACTTCGTGGGCAGCCCTTACCCCTTAGTGGATTTCCCTTTTTGTGCGTTTAGGTGGATGATAGTTTATAAAAATAAAAATACTATAGGTACGGACTGGTACGGTTAGTTAGGTTATGGTGCTTCCGTGCTGCTTAGCACGGCTCCTCCGGTTTCCTCGCATTTAATTTTCCCATTTTTCATGTAGTACATGTTCATTCGCTCTAAGGACAATTTTAGTCGTCGACGTCTCATACACTCCAGGGACTTGGCGATAGTGTATTTTCGGCGGACGAAATACGGATAAGCACAAATAACAAACAATACATCTACAATATTATGGAATTGGAATTTGGATATAAAAATTAATTCAGAATAGTGTGTCTATCGTAAATATGTCGACGTTGTTCCTGAACGGTTTTCTTCCACTTGTCAGTAGTTTGACCAACACGATTAAGTACACCTGCTCCACTTGCCCTTAGGGGTTGGGAATGTGTTTCACTTTCATCCTACATAATAAATAAAACACTATTAATAACCAAAGAAAGTATCTGATGAAGATTGGTTTACCTCTTCATTATTGTGTTCTTGATACTGTGTAGTTGTTTTCTTATTAAGAAGTGGATCCAGACAAACCAAGAAAAGCATGTATATGACAAGTAGAGAAATTATCCAGATGACAATAATAACGACAACCTACAGAAGTTGTTTTTGGAATCTTTGAAAAGCTGAAATGCAATAATACAAAAATTTTTTTACCTTGATGGTAGTTGTGTTTCTACTTTCATACTTGCACTCACACCGTGGACAGAATTCTTTTTCCTTGCCTTTAATGTCATCACCTACACGAGGGAGCACAACATTGGTACAGTCACACTTATTGGGAGGTACATTTTCAATGTAGAGTTTTCTATGTGATTGAGTGCCATTGACTACAGCGGTATCAGGACAGATGCATTTGCATCTTACATCTTCGTATTGGGCGTTCACCTATTAGAGAAAAGTAGACAAATGCATTTCAGATGCTGAAGGTGACATACTGCTTTAGACTGCGGAAATTCATACATCTCTGATACCGAAAGAAAAGAAGAAAAGAAAGAAAAACGAAAGAAGCACAGGCACGGGAGTCGTCATAATGAAGACGTTATTGATGATCTAATGCCTAGGAATCGCTAGAAATAAACACAAACACGGTCGACAGACAGAAACTTCACTGTCAGTGGCGCCAACTGGTATCTGGCAACTGGGAAGAAATTGGTTAATTCAGGGCACCGCCCCCAAAAGATTTGTTTTCAAATACTTCAAGTTTAAAATACTTGAAAATGGCTCCATGTATTGTATTCAACAAGGCAAGGAAAATTAAGAAAACAAGAAAAGATCACCGAAAACTGAAAAATTACAATTTACAAACTTTAATATAAACTATCAAACAAAGTCTGGCAATATTGTTTCTTTCTTTTTTTTTAGTATTAGCGCAGTAGCGCGCCATCTCTAAAGTGGAAACCCATAAGCTCATTGAGAATTTGAGAATTGCGACAAACGTGTCGGCTGCGAGGGAGCGACGTTCGAATTTCAAAGTGGAGTAGAATCGTATAATAGTTGGTTCCACTTAAAAAAGTAACTTAAAAATTTAGTTTCATAGTACAGGGAAATCTTAGTCATTGTACGTCAAATCAAAATTTAATCTGTTCATAACGTAGCACATGACGTACCTGTTCATTCATTAACACATGGGATTTCTTTTTTCGCTAGCAAAGGCGGAAAACCATGGAGGATGATTTACCTTTCCGAGCAGAATACGCAAAATCGGGTCGATCGAGTTGCAAAAAATGCAAATCAAATATTGCTCAAGGTACATTGCGTCTTGCAGTTGTTTTTCAGGTAATGTTTCTTCTTTCTTTTCCACGATGGGGTAGCTAATTAATAATAGTGTTTCTTGTTTGTTTATTTTCTTTTTTTGCTTGTTTATAACACAGTCAGCCAAATTTGATGGAAAAATGACTTCTTGGTACCATTTTGATTGTTTTTTTGAAAGACAAAGACCTAAGTCTGCAGGTGACATTGAGCATTTTGATCAATTGCGTTGGGAAGACCAAGAAAAGATCAACGAGAAGATCAAAAGTAATTCTGTCATTTGGATCACTAACCTGAGTTTTTGCTTCATAATTTTTTTCCCCGATTACAAAGGCATAAATGATGGCACCATTGCAGTGATACCTAGTAAAAAAGGGAAAGGGAAAAAAGACAAAGTAGTGGAACACTTTTCTGACTATGTAATTGAATATGCAAAATCTGGGAGAGCTGCATGTCGTGGATGTTTGGAGAAGATTGCCAAGGTACTATGTAGAAATATGATTATCATTGACAAATCTTAACTAAAAAAGAATAAATAGGATGAAATAAGAATATCCAAGAAAGGATATGATACCAAAGGTGGCATGAGACATGGACATATGTTAGATATGTGGTACCATGTCAAGTGTTTCAAGGAGCGACGGGATGAACTTGAATTCGTAGATGGGGTGGAAAAAATTCCTGGATACCAAAACTTGACAGCTGACGATAAAAAAGTTCTATCGAAAGAATTGCCCGCTCTTTCTGTTCAGTAATGAAAAAAACTCAAATTACTTAGAATAATTTTCCTCACCGTCTTAAAATTATGTAGGAAACGTAAAATTGAAGATACTGTAGACGGAGATGGGCCTTCTGATACCAAAAAAATCAAAAAAGAAGAAAAAGAAAATGAGCAACAAACTGAAGAGATCAAGAAACAAAACAAAATCCAATTTAAATATAGGGACCAGTTGGAACCTTTAACAAAACAGGAACTCCAGGCTCTGCTAGAATACAATGATCAGCAAATTCCTTCAGGGACATCAGAAGTAATATACATTCTGTCACACATGTTTACCAAATGGATGACAATGGATTTTCTTTTATAACCTGGTTTCTTTAGATATTGGATCATCTCTCGGATGTCATGACGTTCGGAGCTTTACTTCCTTGCCCTGAATGCAAAACCGGGCAGTTATATTATAGGTACAAAGTTGTGCTTAGCGTACTTCTGTTCAGTAATCGGCAATACCATCACATTTGATTTGAAGGAGTGGAGTTGGCTACCAGTGCTCTGGAAACATCAGTGGCTGGACGAAGTGTTCTCACACAACAACTACGCCGCAGAGGAAAGCATTCAAAGTTCCACCAGAACTCGCCGAAGAATATTCATTCTTGTAACTACACATTCTTACTGCCAAAATGAATATTTTTTTTTTTCAGTTCCATTTTCATTCGTCGTGTAGGAAAAAGTACAAGTACGTTGCCAGGCAGAGAGTGATTCCCGCGCTAACCCGAACAGTTCGAAAAGACACCACCGTCGAGGTGAACGTGAAAAAAGAAAAGTATGTATCCAATGGGTTAGCTCGTAATGCGTTAGTTCCTTGTTTAGTCATATGTTATTAATTTATTATTTATATTTTCATTTATTTTATTTTATTGAATTTTTATTAGCTTTTTATTATCATTATTTTTAGTTCTTCAAACAAATCGCCTACTTTGGAAGGTTTGAAATTCGTTGTCGATTCAAAGCTCGGGCGTTCGAAAGAAAAAATCGAAGAAGACATTAAAAAGCTGGGTGGCTCACTGGGCTCACGCGTCACGGAAAAAATTGCCGCTGTTATCTCAACAAAAGGTACGTAAAAATAAAGTTTACATGTATTTTAAGTAGATATATGCTCCATTTCTGAAGAAAGCTTCGGAGCTCGGTATTCACGTTGTTGATGCGACCTTTCTGGATGAATTTAAGAAGAACACCAATGAGTCTGCATCTTTCTTAATCACGAAAAAGAACATTGCACCCTGGGATTGTCCAAATGTAAATATTTTTGTTACATCTTCGTATTTCAGTTTTAACATATTTTATAATTCTCTGCATTTCAGATAGAGAATCGTCTCGGTTTAAACAAGTCGGGGGGAGCGAAAGAAGGGGGATCAGGAAAGTCAACAGGCTCAGGTGAGTTACGTTTCGAGTTTTGTTCTATAAAGTACCTAGTTTATATGGGGGAGTCATACGCTTTAAACTTGCAAGAAAATCGGTTTGATGTCACAACTCACCCCTAAATTAACTGAGCCGTCTGATGACTATGAGGGGTCAAAGTCTGCTCTTGTAGACAGATACGCGGCCAACAGTTTCACTTCACTTGTACTACACCGCACAGCAAAACTTAGTAAAGAAAAAATCAAAACAAAGCTTCCATTTATTTTTAGGGAAGTCAAATTCGGGTATGTCGGAGAAGCTAAAACTGAAGCTGAAGGGAGGAGGTGTAGTCGATCCTGATTCCGGCTTAGAAGATAAAGCGCATGTCCTTAAAACCAAAGATTGTTTGTACAGCGTTGTCCTTGGAATCGTTGATATCCAGGGAGGACGCAACTCCTACTACAAGCTACAAGTTCTTGAACATGATAAAGGAAACAAGTACGTTTGCTTATCATCATCCATTGACAAAAGCTCATTAAGATGTAATAATGTATTTTATTATTGGTAGATGGTATGTTTTCCGTTCGTGGGGTAGAGTTGGTACTACCATCGGGGATACCAAGTTAACCAAAATGGAGAGTAAACAAGAAGCCATAGATGATTTTGTTGCACTGTACGAAGAGAAAACGGGAAATTCGTGGAAAAATCGCCATAATTTCGAAAAACAGCCTGGAAAACTATATCCTCTCGATATTGATTATGGAGAAGTATTTGATAAGGACTTCGTGCGAGAGTCTCTTTGATTTAAACAAATTTTAATCCTTGTAGGCCGAGACAGCAGCAAAAATGACGAGCGCCAATTCGACGTCGAAGCTTCAGAAGTCTGTGCAAGACTTGATCTGCATGTTGTTTGATGTCGAAGCCATGAAACGAACATTGGTGGAGTTCGAATTGGATTTAACTAAAATGCCCCTGGGCAAATTGAGTAAGAAGCAGCTTGAAAAGGCTTACGGGATACTCAGTGAAGCACAGGAGTTGCTGGACTCAAAGGAAGTTTCGAAAACTAAATTGGTTGATGTATCGAACCAATTCTACACTCTTATTCCGCACGATTTCGGCAGGAAGACCCCACCTCTTCTTGATAATTGTGAAATTATCAAGGTAATTTGATCTAGCTGCATATATTAATTTTTCATGGAACATGCCGAAAGCTATCGTCGTAATTTTTACCTAGTCTAAACTAGACATGCTTGAAAGCTTGATGGAAATTGAAGTGGCCTTCAGCTTGCTGAAAGCCGGCGATGCCGTCAAAGACAAGGACCCTATTGATGCCCATTACGAAAAGCTTAACACCGAAATTGAAGTAACGCACTGCAGTTTATTAATTTTTCATACATATATTTGATTTAATTTTTGAAATCATCATTGCTAGGTTTTGGACAAATCTTCCGAAGAATTTAAACTTATCCAAACCTACGCAAAGAACACGCATGGCGCAACTCATACTCAGTACTCTCTCGAAGTGGAAGAAGTACGTTGCAATTGTTTGCGTTTAGCCATCAAAACTGCGTAACAAACGAATTTATTTTTAGGTGTTTAAAGTTGTACGGAAGGGTGAATCAAAAAGATTCCGACCGTTCTCGAAATTGCCCAACCGTAGGCTCTTGTGGCATGGCTCTCGCGTATCCAACGTGGCCGGCATCTTGTCGCAAGGATTGCGCATTGCCCCGCCTGAGGTGAAATTCTATTTTGGACGTTGTCTTTTTCTTAACTAATGGCTTCTTTTATTTATTACGTTTATATTTTACGAACGCGATTGAATGCAGGCTCCAGTTACAGGTAATGTGTTATTCAACATAGCTCAAATTGTTCTACTTTTTCACGCGTTCATTTGTTGTAGGTTACATGTTCGGCAAAGGTATTTATTTTGCGGATATGGTTTCGAAGTCGGCCAACTATTGCGTCACCTCAAAAAGCAACCCTGTTGGTCTGTTGCTTCTTTGTGACGTAGCTTTGGGCAAATGGTATTTATTTTTTCTTTCTTTTTGTGTGTTTCTGTTGTAATTGGAGAAACTTCTTACCGTTCTTGGTTATTTCCATTGCAGTTACGAACGCAAGGAAGCCGATTACATTGAGAAACTAAAGAAGGGATATCAAAGCGTTCTTGGAGTTGGCAAAACCGAACCTAACCCAGAAGAAGCTAAGGTATAAGATTACGACTGTTTTAGTTACGTTGAATAATTCACTAACAGGGCGTTCCTTTTTACTAGATGTTGGGCGACGTCAAGGTACCGCTCGGTAAGCCAGTCCCCACGAAAGTTAAAGACACGACGTTACTCTACAACGAATACATCGTCTATGACGTTGCACAGGTAATTCCAGCAGTGTAGTGATTAACTTATTATGAATAATGCCAACTGCTTTGCGTCTTTAGGTGAACATCAAATACCTGGTGAAAACGAAATTTAACTACAAGTAATGGACTACTTATTAACGTTTTACAGTTTTTGTTAAAACAAAGAACTGACATCGCATTTTATGTTAACCAATGATTGAAACACTCCCTCCTGAATCCCCCCCCCTTTTTTTTTTTTACCTTAAATTTTTTTGTTTCTGTACCTGTTACCTCAAAGTTAAACAAGTTATTGACAGCATACATCTTTGGAACGATGAATCTAATTCCTATTTGAAAGTTTTTGTATCAAGCGGAACTGTGCCAGTGACAAGAGTCATTCGCTCATGTCTTCCCTTCTAGTCCAGTGATGCGAATATAACAAGTAAGTGTCATCTTTTATATGATAGTCTCTACTCTCGTACAGAATGTACTTCATGACAAGAGTTTAAATTCTGGCCTTCCACCTTGCAATTTCCTTGTATCTGTTCTCATATCCGGTCGTTACGTCTAGCGTGCAACGGTTGAAGCCATTTGCGATGCCATCTACCCTCTTGATGTTTCAAAACGAAGAAGTCGACGATGACGAAAGGGGATGTTATAGTAACCGATTGACTTTGGAGATTCCTAGTAATGTGACAGTTGCCAATGTATTCGATGAAGATGCACAGTATACAGAGATTTTATCAACAAAGAGCAGACGGGCAACGGAAACGGCGATGACAACATGCGTTTTCCCAAATATCGTAAACGCGAAGGAAACGTCTCGTTTTCTCTGAACCGGAAAATCGAATATATTCTGTATAAATATATACACTATGAATGCAGTGAAAGAGAAAGAAGGGAGGGAGAATAACGACGGTGAGCAAAGAAAGTTAAAATAACAAACTAATGGGGAGAAAGTGAAACAATAACTGAAAAAAAAAACGGTTTTCCTAAAAGTTTGGGATATTCGTTGAAAAAGATGTAGAGAAGAGAGGGGGGAAGGATTCAGATGACGGTGCAGTGAAAGGGAAACAAATTGCCGAGAGCTTTTAATTGGTTGCCTTGTAACAGCGACCGTGTAGTCCGTAACAAAAACATTTTCTGCCGTGGATCCAGACGAAGGTAGACGTGCCGCTATGATGAGGGATCTGTTTGTCTTCCTGTATTTTCAACATCCCTATAGTAGCTCTCAGTTTGGCTTGGATATTCTTTCTGCCAAATGCAATCGCGAAGCCGATGGTCGATCATAGAATTTCATCATACACAACATGCAAATCGAAATCGATCATGAAAAACATTCGCATCATTTCTAACTTTCCGATTCTTTTTGATCCGCTAAATTCATCACCGCGATTTGGGATTTATCATCGTTAAAAAAAAAGAAATGAAACAAAAGGAAATGCCGATAAGAAAACACATCACTCGGCATAACCGGGTTTATTATTGTGTAGGAACTTTTATTCGACAAACAGCCGCTTTTTCTATTCGGTGAGAAAAGCTGGTTCACCTGCCCAGCCATGAGGAAATCGAGTGGACGCAAAGCTGCGATATCAATCCAGCCAAGATAGGTAACCAGAACGTTACAACTGTTGCACCTTTAAGGACCAGATTACGTGAAAAGTCGTGACTATTTACAGTTCAATTTGTAATTAGAAAGATGGAGACTTACCTGGGCATGAGGATGAGGTTTCTTTCTGGCGACTTATCGGACGAGGATTGGTGCCGGAATCACGTGGTGCATCACTCATGTCTAGAAGATTTAATAAGAATATTTTGAATGGCTGATTTAAAGGTCAATGTAAACGTAGGGTAGAAGCCAAGTGCACATTGAAAGGCATGATAGAACAGTATTAGCTAAACTCACTTTTGATTCCTCCGTTATTGCCGTTGGCCACTTGCTTGTCCGTCTGTAAGTCTTCGGTCGATTCTAGATCAAAGATTACTTGTAAAGTCTTTTAATGTTGGTAAATTTAGGAATTCATCTAAAGATACCCGTGCTTGTCGTAATATCAATTTTGGTTGTGTCCGCAGTGCTCTGAACTGTTTTGATCAGGTGACCCGTCCGATCAGTTTCTACACCATTCAAAAAGAATTGATTCATTGGTTAGGCTTCTTGTCCTTTGATCGCATAACAATAGGAGCATGTTACTGTACTATTATTATGCACAGATTCCATATCCGTTTAGCAAAAAGCCTAAGATATAGCAATAGAAAACCAATCGTTGTTGAGGCCGCAAAAATCAAGCTAAATATAGCTGTTCAGAAGATAGTAAAAGCTAACTTTGACTGGGTCAGCAGAAATCAAGCTCCAGAATATAGCTATATTAAAAAAAGAGAGATAACATGTAATGGCTAGATTTTTGTTACGTAAACCCTCGGTTTGATAACCCGACCGATTACAATCATAACATACCATACGTATGAACGATTGCATCCAGTCAAAAGTAGATGGATTATGAATCTTTATGCGATTCGGGGATATATCGACTACAAGCGGAAATGCGTTCTTCATTCGACGACTCATTATATTATATTGATAAGGGGGGGACCACTAAGGTTGATTCAGTTGCCGAACCACCGACGTGAAGCATCTCTCCCTTATTCTCTACGTCTCTTTTCCTTTTCTCTGTTGAACTCCTCTTGATCTCTATGTCCACGAAGCCCGCTCGCACATGGATAATAGATAGCATGAAAAGCCGGGAGGGCTAAAAAAGAGAAGTGAAGAGATAGCCAAAAGGAAAGAGCGGATAAGAAAAAAATAAAAAGGACGCGGGAGTCTTCCGCATAGGTAGCAGACGGAGCAAAGCCAAACTCGATCAAGCAGGATGCTCTTCCCTGGAGTCAGTTCCCATTAGGAAGCTGCCGCTTCTCTCTATTTTTTTTTTTCTTTATTCCCGACTTTCTCTTGGCTGCGGGAGCAAGTGAAGCGAAATAAATATCAGAAGAACCTTCCTACACACAGACACTGACTAGATACAAAAAAAGGGGGTAGGCGAAAAAGAGAGGTAACCCTAAAGGCTAGTGAAAAAAGAGGAGAAAATTTTTGAAAAAAAAAGGGAAAGGATTCAGAGAAGAGAAACAAAACGACAGTTGACTCACGTGAAGCGCAATGAGATTTTAGCTATAGCTCCTTGACTTTCTTTCTTTTCATTCTTTCCTTTCTCTATTTTTTTTTTCAAAAGGGAACTTTTTCTTTTGATTTCTCGTCTTATTCTTATTCTTCTTCGACTGCTACATTCGATTCCGACTGCGAAAAGGTCTCGAGTACTAACGAGGGAGTGATGTTGTCATGCTTCCCTCTTGTTGCTCTGTTCTTTTTCCTTTTTGCATTCACTTGTGTCTTCGTTCACGTGCTTAAACAGTATCACTATATATATTCTTTTAGATATATCGCTGTTAAACCTACATCACAAGGAGTGTGAACAAGAATGTTAGAACCTTCCCTTTTTTTCTTTTTATTCGTATTTCTTTTTTTTTCATCCAACAATTCGTCATTCCTCCCGGCAAGCAACGCCTCCGTCTTGCGTGCGCCACGACGACGTAATCTGATTCACTCGCCACTTCACTTTTTTTTTATTCTTCGATAGATCTTCTTCTTTTGTTTCTTCTCCTACACTTTTCCCTCTGTTACACGTTCCTCGTACGCGTCCGAAAAGAACAAAACCAAAAAAAAAAACTTATTGCCCTTTTGTATTCACGCGGAACGATCTGTTCGTCTTATGTACATGTAAAAAACAGTTGTGCTCTGTCGGATCGGTATATGGTTGTTCTATATCTCATCTTCGGTTGCTAGACATCGTGACACGAGTTTCTAGGCGTCACCCGTTTACACGCATGAATGGGAGAGACGTCAGAGAGAGATCACGTACCGTCGGATTCGTTTCATCCGCTTTAATCGCATTGTCAAACGAGTGCTATTAACAAAACAGGAAGCAGACTGCCATCGAGGAAAAAAGATGTAGGCAGGGCGTTTGCATTAATCTGAACGTTTCTTTGAATTATAGTTTGAAATTTATAGTATGTCGACCGGTAAATTAGCCGTGCTGATGCTGTGCGATTAAAACACAATCCGCAAAGCTGACTGATCTGTGCTAACCGAAACTTGGCGAAGCTCTTTGCCCCTCGTCTTCAGTATTAGTTTGATTAGCTTATTAATATTAAGCAAAATTTGAGTTCTCCTATGATGTAGAAACATGAAAATTTAGTCGATGTTTACTAATGGCACTATTGCTCAAAATAATAATGCAAATTAGCTTTCTTTCCGCGCGTCCTTGGGCCCACGGATGTTTTCAACCAACTTTGTAGTGATTTTTAGATTTCTCTTGACGCTTCCGTTTCTTTCTTTTTCTTTGGCCTTGTTTGCACATTGTGTGTATATATGTTGGAGTGGGAGACAATGTGTATATAGACACTCCATCACCCATGTGATTAACTTCACGCACTGCTACACGTTATCCACCCATTTTCGAAGCCTTCTACAAAGGTAGATATGGCGTTTTAGAACGGTGGTAATTAAGCGAGATGTAAGTTCATGCAAGGAGAACGAAACGAAGACAAGGACACGGTACAACAGACCGAAACTTGCTGTTGCGTATTCAGCAGAATTCCTGGACATTTTGACCTAGCAAAACTCTCGTATCACATGTCAAGAGGAGCTAAAGCGTTTGGCAAACATGACATTTCAAACTTATGTGTTCTCGTGATGCCATTTGACAACTGCTTTCACATCAACATTTACATAATGCGACTTTATTTGTGTTCCCTGCTTTCTTTAAAATTATAGTTTGTCTGAGCGAGTTAACGAGTCAATTACAGCGCCATCGAATTTTGATAAATAGCCATAATATGTCATCAATAAACTATATACTGCCTGTTCAGCAGAGAAAAGGCGCTACACGTCATCATAACGAGCCTATCAATATCAACATTTCTTTCTCCCTTCTATTTCTTCATACGTCAATAAGCGGATGTAACGCATGAAAGGAAAGACAGAGACGAAGAGAGGGGGGAAAAAAGCAGGAAATTGGGGATAAAAACTATGTCTATGTACAGGCCTATCGTCAGTATCACAGAGATCCGCTCGATATATAAGGTCGTTCACTTGTTAGTCTGTACCTTGTATAGCGATATCGGATATAACTGCGTGACGTATAGACATCGATACCGAGGTTAGAGTATCAGTTTTATAAGGGATTTTTCTTATTTACATTCTTATATCAATAACGATTAACGGTCTGTGACGTAGCTTTATGACCCATTACTACTAGCGATGTCCTTCGTTATATAATTGGACCGTAAAAGGCCCCAGCACGTACGTTGTTATCGTAGACTGAACACACAAATTATTGAATGTCTTTTTTGGATCGCTTATTTCTCTTTTCCGCTTTTCTTTTCAGGAAAATGAATCGATAAATGTATCAAAAGGAAAAGGTTCTGTTCAAAATAGAATGCAACATCTCTCTTTCCTCGTTGTTGTCATCATATCCCTTTTGATTCGCAGGAGCTGTCGGAAGCGATCAGCTTGTCCTATTCTATGTGACAAACACGACCGTGCAGCATAAGCCCGTCATGTCTCCATTATTCACATGTATACGGCAATGAATTATTGAAGTTTCTTAAGACCTCTGCCTCCCCCCGTTTGGCCTTATACATACACTGAGACCTGTGCCCTTTTTTTATTTTAACATTCACGTTTCCTAGAAAACGTCATGAAAAAAACTAGACATACAGCCGCGTAGGCTATATGTATACAACGTACAGCAGAATTTAAGATTTCCGACATGTTCGGCCACGGCTTTCTCTTCCATGTCGACGACGCATTTCCGACTCAGTGTCAAGCATCGTTAGGAGGTTCACATTCTTGTTTGAAAACGACGCCATCCTCTTTTTAAGATTGTCGTTGCCCGACTCACCGCCCATTAAGCTCAAGAGCTGTTACAGTCAACATAGGCAAGGCATATGCGATAGTTTGTGTGTAGTATAATGCGGGTAAATATGTACGTAACGCATGCGGCGATCGTTTTCAACAAATACGATCCAATGCAAAGGGCAGAGCTTTTGAATGTCTGTTGTATATGCAACGTCAGCCACGCCCTTGATCGATTTTCAATCAAAGGCGCGTCGTGATATCGTCGGGAGATGCGTTACCGTTTTACTGTGTATATATAGGAACGGTCAAAACGCATCAATCTCGACTTGCTATTCATCTCGTATGGTCTATTTTCTATTTTTGAAAGGAATAATGGGATAACTCACGGTAGATCTTAATGGTTCCATCCGTTTCTCCTCGTGGATTCTTGGCGACGCAACGATACCTTTCATTCGTTGAGGAAATCAATAAAATAAAGAATAAGAATCAGTTGGAATTCAAAAGAATATGCAATAGCTTTTAAAATGGCAATGAACAACTTCCAGTTTAAATATAAAATGGGAAAGGTGAAACTCACGGTCCGTAATCACGCACGGTCAAATGGCGAATGGTTAATTTCAGATGGGTCATGTAAGACGATGGGTTCAAGTTGGGCGTCGCAAAAGGGGCATCACCAGCAATGTTTTCTTAAAATAAACCCATACAAATAATTGATAATCAAACAATAATTATTGATAATTGACGTCTTACTCTTCTTGTCGTGAAATCCGTTGTTGGACGAGACGGTGTAGGATGGCCAGGTGGCGTTCATGTGCTGTTGGGGTACTGCCGCCGTCACACCGTTAATACTCTCGATCCTGTACTTGGTCGGATCGTGAAGCACCTGGCCGTCCGGTCGTGCCCAATAGTGCAGCGCAGCCGGATGAGCTTCCAGCCAACATTCGATGGTCACAGTCGCGCCCAGCGGAGAACCCACAAGCTGTTGGGGTACCCAAACCATCGGCGGAACTGTTCCAGCATAAACATTCGCGATAAAAAGATTGAATACATGGCCAATATTCAGGAAATAAAACTGGGGCGTGGAATATCCTATAACGTTTTATGAGTAGCAATGATATCAGCTTTAAAATTGCAACCAATTTTTCGATCGCGTCAAACGTTACGATCACGTACTGAATAAACCAGTCGTAATAGCGGAATGATTCATTGAATAATAACGATTTCATATGCATTAAGTGCGCCGCATATTACATCGTCGCTATTTGAAATGGTTAAGTTGAAATGCCCCAGGATGGTTTTACCATCATTATGAATTCAAACACTTTCGTTCGCTATGGCTGTCCGTTTTCATTTTTGCTATCGTTCCGCCTCTTGTGCTCTTCATTTTTTGCCCAGATCTGCGGAAATCCTCAGCAAAAACAAGAGTTAGGGTCTTACGCACACATGACGTCATTACAACCCCAGTGACTTAGCTCATGCATTTTTATCTGTCTGTTAATAATTCTTTTGAATGCATGGCTAAAAAACTCGTGTTATTTGTCTCTGGTTCGACTATCGCATCAAGCACGCCCAGTCTAATCCGTTTTTCTACGGGATGTTTCGGGATCGACTCTCTTTCTCCTCCAATCATCGTCGTTTTATTTTTTATTGTAAAAGAGATTCTTTGATAATTGCGAAAAATCAAAAAGATTGAAGAGAAGAATTTGATGAAGTAAAACGAAAGAAAATCCTTTCAGCGAAAAGCTAAAAACGGCCTAATCTGATGCGGAAATATTGCGCACGTAACTGGCTGTTGAGCAGCTTTTGTATAATCAAAGAGACTGTTGTACACGAAAAAAAAAGAGAGTCAAGAGAGCAATCCGATAACGTAAAATCAACGTCTGGACATAAAAATAAATAGCAAAAACATGAAAGATGTACTTACAATCGACGCTGACATAGATCCTCTTGCTGACCGTTGGGGGCACACCGTTAGAGGCGATGCAGAGGTAGACTCCCATATCCAGCCGACTGATTTTCTGGAGTTCCAAGCTCGAGCCTTCCACTTCAGTGCCTATAGGTATAGTTGATGAATAAAGCACCGTCAAAGGTATATCAACACTCGGGCTTATTATGTTATGTCTTTTTAAGAAACAAACATCAGCCTCCAGGTAAAGGTGAAATGATCCTCTTATTGTGCTCATTGAACTTGTTCGGGTGTATACGTGAAAGAAAGAAAATGTGGACTAACTAGAGAAACTCTTGTTGGTCGAGATTTTGCGGCCGTCCTCTCGGCGCCACTTGACCGACGGCGTTGGAGACCCGCGAGCCTGACAGGTGAGGCTTAGGTCGCTACCTTCGCGCACAATCACGTCCGAGCTGCTAGCGCTGTCTTCGATCGTCGGCGGGACTGTGTCCGTTCACCGTATTTAATGAAGCAAAATAATTCGTGGACAAATTAGAGGATTAAAACATGAGTATTTACAGTAGGGTAATGTCAACAATTAACTTCAGGCAAACGATTGATCTACATTTAAGTATTACATCGTATTTGAATTGAAAAAGAGTAAAAGAGGTGAATCTTACCGACGATATTCAAATAAGCAGATTGAGTTTTGGCCTGAGCTGTGTTGATTTGGCAAAGATAGCGGCCCCTGTCAGTTTCCTGGACATCATTGAGGTGTAAATGCCACGTCCGATGATTCTCGTGTGACACTAGAACGCATATAAGCATTTTTATTATACTCTTCTAGTACAGAGTTTAAATAATCAGAGAAGATCCTTACCTCCCACCCGAGGATTTCGTGTTATCACTTGGCTGTGAACCGTTAAAATAGCTGATCGTTCGAAGTGAATCCATGCCACCTATATCGACATCAAAACAGACCGTACAAAGCCAAATTAAAGGACAGCGTCTTAGTTTGAATCTAGTTTTCTCATCCATTCCTGAAGACAAAAACAAAAACGAGAATAAAAACAAACAGAGTATGGAACATAAAGGACGAACAACAATAACAGAAGGCATACTGTGAAAGGAATATTCTAAATGAAATTCTACGAAAATAGATTTTTTTTTCAACTATTGTGCAATTACAGCAAGTGTATATGGGACACTGTTAAGCTTTAGTCCGGGTGCAAGTGTGCGTCTCTGGACAGAAGGCGGTAGAAAGCATAAAGTGCTGGACCGGAGAGCGATGCGTTCGTGTTAAAGGCAAACTAAGTTATCTACTCTGCTTCAGCAACATAGTGAAGACAGTACGAAATGGACTGCTATAGTCGTGAGGAGCTGATTCGAATGTTCAACAAAAAGACGGTGGGGGAGACAGCCTCACAGTCTGTGTGTCTATATACGCTCCAGAGGGACTCGATATAGAGTTGAGGACGGTAGAGGAAGAATAGAAACGAGCAAAGTGAAAGGCAAGTTGGTGGGCCAAGGAACAAGAAGATTCGGATCAGCTCCGTTTGACGACAGCAAAAGAATGACCAAGTCTTTTTTAAAAAATGTCAATCATTTTTTTTTTACTGAGGGCACGTCTTTGCTGGCCCTTTAGAACAGTTGTACGTGTTAAAAAAGAAGAACGACGAGCTTGAAAATGAAATTTCAAAAATAAGAAATAGAAAGCAGAAAGAGACTTTGTAACTATTGCCCAAGTGTCGAACGTGACAGGAGAACTTGACGTCCCGGCCGACGGGCACCGTGATGTTCTGAACTGCGTCCACGAATTCCGGCTCCAAGTGGCCGCTCACTGTGAATGTCAAATATAGAAATTGTTCTTTTTTTAAAAACATTTATTTGTTGCCATGGCTACTGCTTATTCAATTGTTTTTTCACCCCGCCTTTTTCGAGCGAATTCCGCTTGATATTCAAGAAGACACGAACACACATCACAAACTTTTAGTTAGACATTGTAAAACTTGGGCTATTTCTTATTGTCTCCCTTTAGAAGAACAGAGTTTGAAACCTTTGGATGCCTCTCGTTTAATAACGACGCCTTCAAACTCGTCCTACAACAACCCAAAAGCTCTAAAAATAATAATGTCGTGAAATTGAATGAATCCCGTCAATGCGCGTCTCCTTGGCAACGATAAGTACGTACGGTACATTCACCCCCGAAAATTCGTCAACACCTTCAAACAATGGCACATTCGACAGTGTAGTGTGCATTTTCCCCAATGATTTTTTTCGGGCCGAAAATAAAGTTGAAACCGAGGATACGTAAAGTGCCCTTTTGTGATGGACGAGTTTAGAGATGATGGTGGGTGGAAGATCGTCCATTTTCCCCGTGGAAACTAAAGGACCCGTGTTTATTCTTCGTTGGGGTACGTATGTATGCGTTAAATGATGCATAGATTCATGTGTTCTTCCATGTCAGGGTATATATTTATGCATATGTATAGGATGTAGAAGCATAAGTAGAATCTACATCAGTACATGTCGAAATGAGGAGAACAAGGAGAGAGCGATCTAATCGCATTTGAATGATTAATCGATTGCAGAACTTGTGCAGAAGCGCTACGTGGCTACAGCAGCAAGTCGCCATCGAACCACTGGGGGAAACAATGGTTTATAGGTAAAGTTATGGCCTTACATGTTTACGAAATGGGTGGAGCGTTTATTGCTTATCTAGCCACTGGTTTAGCAGGTTATCATCGTGGTCAATGATGTCATGGAACAAGAAAATCCATTCCACATACTACGTGCAACTGAAGGGGTTCAACAATCTTCAAGATTCAGGTAAACTTTTTCCTTATAGTCTGACTGCAGGATAAAACCGAAATTGAAGCAGAATACGTAAATAGTATTTTCTGTTCAGTGTAGAGCAACTCCGAGCATAAGAGGCTTTACATAGAAAACCATCTGAATACAATTCAACGTTTTTTATAATTCATTTTTTCTACCTGGTGCTCATCAAATGCAACTCTCGCTGCAGGATCTAGAAAAGGGCAAAAGAATTTGATTTCTTTTCACCATTAATGAAACGATGGATAATAGACTCTTATGCTTATACGATCAATAAGACTTCTATTTATAATGGGGCCGTAACAGAATATGCCGGTCTAACCTCTAGAGGTTGGCGTATTATGCCCCGAGTGTACACACCTAACGAGGCCAAGTTCCATACGTGTAGCAGAGCTTCTGGTACATGGGACGTGGTAGAACGCCAGAAGTAAAAAAGACGGGCAATAGATAAGGAGTAACAAGATCTTTGAAGATAACAAGGACACCGAGACCCGGTGCTTGTATTCTATATGTTCAGCTATTATGTACAACATTCAACGGTTGAACGAGGGGGCCACATCAGTCCTTCTATTTTCAAAGCCAGTGGTCCTCTTTAAGACGATTGGATAGATGGAAACAAACGTGTGTGTGCATTTATTGTGTGTAGAAGGCAAGTCACCTACGTCCCAACGGTCTTTTTGGGGGGCGTTCTACTTATGGTTTTGCGCATCTCGTCGTCGAGAGTCTTGTCACTCGACTCGCACTTCAACGTCTCTTCAACGGCCTTCGTGCATATCATGAAAATGAAATCAAAACTGCTCCGAATTCAACAGTTTTGTTAGAAGAGATTCGTTCCGCTGACCGGTTGGCAAGCGGCTCAATTGGTCCCTTCTTTACGAAGTCAAAGAGGACGGATAAATTTCTAATATATACACGGTCAAACTGTTGTTCACGAGATTACACGTGAACATGTATATTGTACAGAATGGAATCTAATCGATTCAATTCCTGAACGTTTGCCTCTCTCTCGTTCGGACCCAACATACGATGTCGATCGAGGCCAATTTCACGAACTAGTGAACCGAGGATCAACTGCAATTCCGAATGCTCAGGTATCGAACAAGAAGAGTCTCATTCCGCACGAACGATAACACCAAAGAGCACCCTAGTCTTTTCCATCTGTTTTTCTCCACTGATTTTATTTATGTATTTGCTACATTTTTTGCTGTCTCATTCGCCCACTACCGAACGAGCCTCATTCAAAATGAGCTAAAACTAAAAGTTAGACGTCTATATACTATATGTTTAGTGATTGCGGCCAATTGACGCAACTTGATGGAAGGCTTTTGTAGGATTACCTATCTCGTTTAAAGAACTAGCTCGCGTTCGTTGTCGGCTATTAAATGAAGCCGATAAAAATTTTCGTCCTAGCAGCTCTTCCTACATTGCATTTTCTTAGACTTTCAGCTCGTCTCGGCTTGATAAGTCATCGTGCACAAGATTTATAATGCATCACAGTTGTGTAGGAAGAGGGACAAAAAAAAAATAAGGTGATGATGAAAGATAGATGTAAACGCTCAAAGATGGTTTTTAGTATGCGGCGAACGATGCGACGTGGCGTTGGAGGATACGTTCAGTGGCGTTCTTAATATGTTACGCGATAGATCCTCGGGATTCCTCAGCGCCGGCAAAGGGGGAGGCGGCAGAGGGGATCACTTTGAAAACATGTAACAGACGCCGCCGATTTGTCAAAAAGCTTTTCATCCTTCCATCGCATTTTATTTTCATCTTTTTTTTTTGGCGTTACGTTTTTCTTTTTCACTTAAAAAAAAAATCGAATTCTTTTCGCTGGTGATGATATAGGGAATAAAAGAGATGGATGTCAGCTACTTGTAAAGCCGTCGAATCTAACAACCAAACTCCGCCGCATTGTACCGGTTGAAATTTGTTTTGTTTTTTTGGATCCATTCGAAACGAATAAAGTGAAGAAAACATACATATTATCGTTGATTTTGTACAACCGACAAATGATTTGCCCGAGAAATCTCTGATAGGTTTCTTTGTTTTTTTTTTGTACTGAAATATTTTGTATCTGTTTCTCTTTTCTTTCAAATCAAGGAAACGGTTTTTTCGAAAATGTCTCACTTCCGCGATAGGCCAGGAAAAAGAAGTGCACAAACGTATAGGGGGTATAAGGTTGCTTTCACGCGGTGCCACACATCAGACGGGAGGAGGCGGTTAAACACTCGACTTGATAGTGTAGTATAATGGTGCGAGAAGCAGCGGAGAGGACTCTTCAGCATCAATCAAATGGAGCCCTTCAAGCGCTCCATTCTGCTCGTTGGCGATTGATTGCACTAGCGATATAGCGCAACAAACGTTGGAGATTGGTTTCCTCCTAGTTCGATTTGACATTTTCATTGTACAGTGCCATCGTGAAGCAGGATTGCAGTTTTGAACGGTAAATAACCGAGATGAACGTGCCGTGTACATTCGACAGCGTTTCTCTTCGTGACGCACAAGTGACCCGCGGAGCTTCGAAACCGTATACACTTATAATTGAATCGATTTACCATTGCACGAAAATCGACTATGTAAAAAGACATACTCTTGCACAGCAAAACGATCCCCGCCCTGCTTTCAAACGCAATTTCACAGAGTTGCAAATAAAAAGAGAAAATGCCAGGAAATCAATCGCATTTTTTAACAGCTTCCCTGCAAAAAAAAGGAGGTCGTTCCGGCAGGTAGAATAGATCCGCTTTCATCAAGAGGGTCCAATTGATTCATGCGGCCGACTGCGATAGAGTGGTGGATGAACATCCATCGTCGTACAAATATACTAATCATGCATGTTAGAGGCGTTTCTGAGCGCGTTGCGTGTAACATCCGCAACGCGGCCCATTTGTCTCTATTAGGTCGACACCCAATCCTCCTACGCTGATGGAGCCATACGATTTAAAGCGAGCGCTATTCATTCCAGTCATCAACCAATAGGTCGATTCTTTGGGCAGAGATCATACCGGCCTTCGAAGTAACAAACGTAGGTAAGAGAGAAGATATGCCGAAATGGGTTTACAAGATGCGAGGATATGCGATGAGTAGACTTCCAATTAATACCTAATCTAATAGTCATCGATTTTGAGCGGGGCCGGCCGGCGGAATATTTATGTGCGTAACTCGACTGGCTCTCCAGGCTTTTAACCATCTTTTGAAGTTGAGCCGGAATGATTTTCCAAAACATCCGAGTTCGCAAATGACCCCGATAATTGTATTGGGGTTAGATGGACGAACCAATTGATTGATCTTGTGTACTATACAACGATGATGTCGTGTAACATGACATGAAACCACTTACTAAGTAACTCATTGCCGGATCATTGGCTTCCCCTTTCCTTATTAAAGGTTTATAACATGAACATGGAAACATTTCCTCGGTTTTCCATGTTTTGTTCCCAATGATTTCGAACGTTCAAAGCGATTGCTGCTACACGTAGTGTAAACACACGTTTGTTTTCAATCTCGTCCTAAGTTTTAGCGGTTTGCTATACATTTATTGCACAGCAGTTAGTTTCTTTTCTTTTTTCTCTTCTTTCTTTTCCCTTGTTTTGTTTTCTCCCCTCCTCTTTAAACGCGAATAGGAAAGTCGTAGAAGTGATGTTAGACGAGCTCGAAGCTATTCGGCTATTTCTTATACAGAGCCGATGGCCACTCGCAAGAACTTTGATGGGGCTCGTGGGGAGGCATGAAACCATTTACGGGCGCCGCAACGCCAATCAGAGATTCTCGGTTATCTATAGTGCGGGACAGAATGCTATGTATAGCACTCAGGGAAAATCGCCCTCGTCATTCGCAATACCCGAGCAGCACATTCCCTCCCCCTCTTTTCGCTAGATTGACGTTTCAATTCAGCGTCTTCAATCACAGCAATCTGCTAAACAATTCGAATATTAAACTATGATAACCCTCAATGCATAATTTGAATGTGTAGACCAAACATAACGATTATGAGCCTATATCTAATATATCGGAGACCAGCAACTTCCTTGCTATTCGCTTGTTATGTTATACCGTTTCGAAATTCTACCGACTAATTAGCAGCGGGAAATACAAATGAGGCTTGAAATAACAAGCCCCCAAACAAAAGGAAATGTTATACAATAAAACAAAAGTAAGCTTTTATCTGTACCTGGATACGCGGTGAATAACAGTAGACAGACGACAAGGAAATCAGTTGCCATTTTGATCAATTTCCTTCCCATTTTGTTTTGTTTTGTTTTTAAAAGCCCACAGATCAGCAGCTTCCCCTCGAAGATCGTAACGTTGGGCGCAATGAAATTTGAAAACAACCCAAAAGGAAACAGTTGTACAGATGCTCTCAAAAGAAGTTCCCGATCTCTGTGATTGTATATAACACGCGACCTGTGATAACTCGACTCTTTTCACTATCCTCCTGGCTGCACCGAGAGACTAGTAGCGAGTGGAGTCCAGCCTCCGCCGGTTGTCTCTCTATATGGCGCACGGCAAAGCGGAGAGACGCTCGGATGAAAAGAGGAGGAGCCAGTTAGGAAGCTGCATTTTCCCCTGTATATAATAGCATGCATATAGTCTCATTGTCATCGTAGATCGTCTACTATGCATATGGAAGGGGGGGGGATCAGACCCATCGCCTATTATCCTGCTAAATCGTTTACTTTTTTATCGACAGTCTTTCAGATTGGACAAAATATCCTTTTTTCCCGATCCATTCTTTTCTAGAAGTTTACACTTTAACCGGCGGAAAGAAGAAGAAAAAACGGAAATGAAAAAAAAAGCGCAAGAAAAAAAAACTCATTATCAAGTGCTGTTGTTCAACACTGGATTTCCTTGGCGCACTAAACAGGATAAAGGACTTCAACTAAAAAAAGAAAAACTAGTGCATAAGAATTTGCATAATAATCAGATCGTGATTGAGATGTAGAAGTCTATATATCCCCGCGGCTGCTCATTGTCCCTAACAAGAGTATAGCTATTTCCGACTCAACAGGCCAAGCGTGCTGGCATATATCCGCTGCTGTGCGTATCCACATAATCGGTTGGCTGTGTGCTTATTCCCCATTTTGTTCTCTCCGTTGATTCCCTCTAGTTTCTCTATAAACTTCAGCCGATAAAGTCTACATCTATAAGCTAATGGGCAACATAGTGTCTGAAGTCCTTTTTCTTCCCCATTTTTTAAACAGATGCTAAACCTGCCGGAAGGACCGTCTTTGCTAGCGTTGTGCGTGATCTGGCATAATCGAGTCAGATCATCACGGGCAAGTTCCGGGACCATCGTCATCGTCCCGACCAGTTATAACCCTACGAAATGGAGCGGGAACGTGTTAAGATAATCGAAGCCATCATCCTATATGCACACACTATCGATAGTCATCCGCGCAGAAACAAACCAATATCCTCACAAAAATTGCCCAAGTATTTTAAGAAAAAAAAGGAATGAAAAACACGGGCCTTCTTATAGTCAAATAACAGAGAAGAACAATGTTACATTCAAATTTGTAAGGCATCCGATTCTAAATGATTGTAATACGCTGTAAACGTATACTGCCGTCGTTCGTAATAACCTTTTCTTAATCACATAACGAGCAATATTGAATATCAACAGGCCGTCGTTTCATTTGATACGCGCACAAATTGGCAGACGGACCGTTACATACAGGCTGCCACTATACAACCGCAGCAGTCAAAAAGCCAAAATTGTAATAGCGAAAATAGGCTACCTCTCTGTATACGCTCGTAAAAGAAAGAAAGGCCATATAATACTACACACACACACATAGTATAAAGTTGATGAATACGAAAACTCGTAGTATATAGCCCTCTTATGGAAACTAGATGAGTGCTGTTCGGTATAGTGTGACAACGGCGATATAGCCAAGAGAGAGAAAATACGTGCTCCGGCTGTATACTCTGATTATAGACATATACACAGTACATATATGTACACACACACAGCTCTATATTTCTCCCGCTTTATACATTTGTGATGGGTTAACAAGAGCCTTTTCAACGCTCAAGCGATGGATGATGATAAAGCACAGAGAAGGGCAAACACTCACATTGCCCCACACAAGCTCACGATCATCGTGATTCGCCACGGACGCGACCGAGATGACAGTGTGTACCCAAAACTACTATACGTATCCCTTTCAAGCCAGCTAAACATTTCGTCAGGTAAAGTGTAATAGATGTCGTCGCTCTCTCTTATTCACATCAGCTATACTATACGGTGATGATTCATTTTTTTTTGTATCCCTCTTGTCATCGTCCCTGTAAGTCAAAGATACGACAGTTTAATCACACTTTGATTTAAGGTTTATTCTATTCACACTTTGAAGGGGCCTGATGTTTACCTTTTTCACAGAGAAGCGCCTTCCTTTTGCTTTTATCTTTGTAAAAAAAAATTATTACACACCGATTGACTGGGTGATGTAGTCCACGAAACACTCCGAGTATAACGTCATTTTGGGGCGTTGTGTTCTCTTTAGTTTTTAACGTAGTTGCCATGACACTTCATCTTAGCTTTTATGCGCGCTGACAGATATGTTTATATGTTACTATACACAATGTATTCATGTACTAGCTTTTTTTTGCTGTGTGTTTCGTCTTGTTGCACGCAAGGGTTCGTCTTGAACGACGCATAGGAGTGAAGAGCTAAGCGTTGTGATGGCAATCAAGTCGAATGATCATTGTGGATGGACAGCATTAGAGCTGACTTGCAGTTTGGCCGGCGGGGGGTAATGTTAAATGGTGTCATTTTTCATTGAGAACAAGAAGAATGATCGGCAAAGCAATCCCCTAAGACGGCCTGCATCCTATCTGCTCTTTGCCTTGCTGTTTCGTATTTAGTTGTCGGTGCTTGGAAACCACTCTACTTTGTCTATAGGCTCTTCCGTATTATCCGTATATGAAAACCGACTTCTTGTGTGGCCTCAACTCCGTTCATATATACCGTATCCCCTCCCTCCTTTTTTTTGAGTTGGTCCTATTTTCGGTGTTACCTTTCGAGATGCGTGAAACGCCGTCAAACTGTCGTGACTCACAATTTACAACACGATGTGCTTTCAACAGTCCGATCACGTGTAGGCCGTTGCTTCCCGGACGTTAGGCTTATACATATATACGTTGGCCAGTCTGTTGCCACGCAATTCAAGCTGAAAAAAAATTTTTTTTTGGTTGAGTTTGTTTATTAGTATGTATGTTTATATTGAGGCTTGGTCATTCATCTATTATTATATAGTGGCATCCAGTATAACGTTCGTTGAAGCCATTTGCTGACCGAGATCTTATACATTAACAACTCACACTATGGCGTAGGCGGATTTGTATATGCTATCTATAGAAAAAAGTGAATAGAACCAATGGAAAATATATCAAGCTCAATGCCATAGGTCCCACCCTTTTCTAAAGGCGAAAAGGTAAAAGAAAAATCGGTTGAAGAATTTCTCCGTTCTCTCGAAAAAAAAAAGAACCGTTCACATTTTGCATGCGGCTGCGGTTACGGTAGGGCATCAAGTATGGACGAGGTTTTAAAAGATAAAAGAGCCAATAAAATTGTAGCCGTCGCTGTTCGCCGAATAGCCGTTTCTTGTTTGCTCGTCCAGACGGAAAACAGAAAAGAGCAGGAAGCAACGAAAGCTGTTTCACTCGCCCTTTCACAGTTTTTTTTTGTTTTACACATTCTACTTTTCTTCGTCTTTTTCTTCTCTTTTGAAAGCCTTTCGCTCGTCCACCAAAGTCATGGATTATTCAAAACGGTACTCGTTTGTCGACAGCATGTCCGTCCAAGGCAAACGTTGGAGTGTATACTCCGCCTCCGCGTATCTTGTACACCTAACATACGGAGGCGGGTAACAGAAAGAGAAACATTGCTCTCAAAATAAAAGTCAAGAAGGATGATGGTAGATTGCTGACCAAGAGAAGAATCACAAGTCTAACAGCTATAACAGGATAAATAGCATTAACTACCCGCGCATATATTTGGCAGTTGTAAGATATGTGGAAGGAAGTTGATCTAACTGCAATACTAAGATTTAAGCAGGGCCGAGCAGGGCTTAGCCAACGTTAGATCAACTTGAAATCGATATTAAATTTGAAAATGAAGATAAAAGCCAGAGAAAAACGGGAGCCCGGTCACTTGACATTCGACGAAGACAATGAATAAAAAAAAACGGCCTACATCCTTTTTCATGTTGATTCAAAAGATTTAAACTACAGACAGTGGCACCAGTGGCCTAGTTCAACACGGAAGACGGATGTCAAAAGGGAAGCGCCAACGCCCTCGCCGTTCAACTTGTCACGTATTCTAAACGACGACGAACAAGGCGTGCGCGTGTTATACTCGTCCGGCCACTCTGTACCACTCTGGCGTTATATCACCATCTCAGGCGCGTGCCGGGACTGCTCCAGAGGCCTCTCGACACGAATACTGCCGGTCGTTATCTGTAGAGCGTGAACAGGTGCGTCGCGTTGGGCGGCGGTTAGGTGTTGAACGGAAAGCAAAGCGCCAGCTGTTCCCGCTGCTCATTCAAAGCTATAGAAAAAGATGGCAATCGACGCTCACAAGACGCCAGAGCTTTTTGATGTCGACAACTCGGTATAACACTCAAGACGCTCGGGTCGTTTATATATGCGCTCAAAACATGACGAAAATCCAATCATTTTCTTATACTCCTGTAACTGTAAAAATATTTTCTATTTAACGGTTCTTTGTAGGCTAATACAGATAACGATGTTGTGTGCGCATCTTGTTAATATAGCATCGTATACATATATGGTAGCAGATACGCTTGGGGGTTATGTGTAAAACTGCGGGAACGAGTTAGGCTACCCGAAAAAAATCGAATATAAAAACGAAAAAAAAATGAGAAAATGAATGTAATATGCAAAGCAAATTGCATCTTTGTGTTGAATAGACATCGACCTCCCATCACAAAAAAAAAAGGCAGCCAGCAAACGTTGCTCCAGGCCGGGGAGTTTGCCGACTGCATAGTGGCAGAAAAGTTCGATGGAGATGGCAAGCGCCGGTAAAAGTTGAACGGCGTCATGTTGCTTTTATAACCGGAGGAAGTGACTAACGAAAAGAAGGGAAAAAAAGGGAGGGCAGATGGTTCTCTCATTTTCAGCCAACAGGGAGCGAAAAAAAAAGAGCAGCATAGTATTCGTGGCAGCAATAGTTTTAAAGATCTGGGGATGATTCCATTCGCGTGTCCGTTCCACGTAAGACTGACGCATGTCCCGCACTGGTAAAGGAGCTAGTCTGGCGCTGTTTCTGTTCGTACAAACCGGAAAAGATTAACATAAGTGCATCATGTCGAGAGCGCCGTCTCGAAAACTCAGAGGTCGTAAAGTTCCGCCAACTTTCTGTCACTCTTGTGCTACAGTAGCTCACGCAGTTCGGCCAGCATTAGACTGCAAAGAACGAGACTGTTGGGCATCAAACGTTTGCATGGAAATTAAGGCCTATATGTACTACCATATTCATACGCTATTTGGATATTCAGGAAATACTCATTACATTTTCATCTCGAACGGTCAAGTCAAAGCCTACGCAAAAAAAAAAAGTCCAGCATTCCTGCTGGAAATCTAAAACAAACCATCTGACCCCAGACCTTCCGCCATAAAAGTTTGATCATATGATAAACGAGTGCAATCGTTTATTCATTATCAGTTGATAACCTCATACGATATGATGGAGTTACTGTTTTAAGAACGATATGTCGTTAAGAATCAGCAACGAAGAATCTCAAAGAATCCTCTGTGCATTTTAACGTCCGTGTGTGTGTATAGGACTGGCGTGTTAGGGCGCACGAAGAAACAAACGGGCCCTTTATGGGGGAGTAGCGGAAGATCGATCGATAAAGTTGTATAATTAAACGGCATTCCAGACAAGAAAGTTCACAACCCGTGTATACGTACATCATTGTCGATGAGATGTACGCCTTCCCTACGTTCTCCTTTGTATTTTTCAATTCTTTTTTATTCCATTGTCGGATGCGCTGGAATTCTTTTCGGGACTGGAAACTGTCGAGAAAAGGAGCACCGCTTCAATAAAAAAAAAATGAAAATGTGTTTGATAACTATATCGGGACGTGATGTGTCTGTAAACGAAGATTGTTGTGAAGAATTAAAGCAACTTTTTGTCATTTTTAACCGCTCTTGTTCGGACCGACAGGCTATAAGATTAATGGTCTGTTCACCATGAACGATGTGCCGAAAGAATGCCATTGAACCCGTTTGGCATAATAGCGTCCGAGAATATCTTAATATCTAAAAACGTCTTGACGTGAGTTAAAAAAACGGGACGCCATTTACCTGATGACCTTTAGTTATCGCGTCTCTGATTAGATTATTATCTCGTTAAATGCAATAGTGAATTCCTCCACCGGGATACACGACGGGCAAATAATATTCTGAATATCAGGTCTAATCAGTGTTGCCAATAAATAAAAGGAAATCAAGACAAATAACCGGTTTATATTATGTATACGGAAGTGGATCGTCGACTCCTTTGCAATTCAACGAACGTTACCAACAGACCATCCAGATGAAATCCCTGGCTTGTTTTTCCAACCCTTCCAGCTGTGCATGGATCACACGCCAGTGTGTCAGAAACAAACATAACACGAGCAGCTCACGAAAGACGGAGAGTGAGAGAGAGAAAAAATAAGGGTGAATGTCGGAAAAAAAAAATGCGGGGCAATTATTCGCTTAGATCTGCCCCGGGGTCCACTTAGTCCGTACATCAGCAGCGGAAACGCATATAAGATCCGTACAGCCGGCAGTGATAATCGGCATAAATGTGTAGACACGCAGTACATAAATTGGGCCATCTACGGCATGACGGAAGAGTGGTGCATCAGCGGCATCATCATCGTCAGCGAATGCAACTATTTGACCCGCCTACGGCATTGTTTTAGAAAATAGAATGAGGCGGATTGTTCAAGAGGTCGAGGGAGAAAAATCTTGGATATTAATGCGAACATCAGCTGCAGTTACTACGTCGTTAACCGATAAGCCCCTTTGCCCAAAGCGTCAGGCTATTTGGAACTGTGTAGTTGTCGGCCTTTTTTAAAATATGGATAGAAAGTGTTATTATAAATATTAGATATAGTCCGCGTTTGTTCCATGGTGATGTGAAATGCAAAATGAGTTGACAGTTCGCGACACCAAACGTTTTATTGACTCGCCAACATCGTCGCTAACATGCCAGCAAAAAGAATGTGGAGTAGGAAGAAAATGATCCGGAATATTTGAAGGCTTATAAATCGCGTTCGAAACTAGCGGGGAAAAAGCTATTGGCTAAAGCTATTTGCTAAAGCTATAATTGCTATAGACCTTATTCCAATGAAAAAGTAGTAGTCGAGCAAAAAGTCGTGCGTAGTTTACGCCGATGCGCACCACAACGACAGATAGCAGAACTAAACTTTTTATTACGCTTGACTCCCAATCTACTTCTAGTCCTTTGTTCAAGAAGCAGTCGGATATGTTTGTAACACTTGACAGTTAAAGTTTTCCACAAGTTGTAAGACACATCGTAAAAACTTGTGTTACAAACAAAGTGAAAAAAAAGTGTTACAAACATATGCGACTGCTTCTTGAACAAAGGACTAGAAGTAGATAGGGAGTCAAGCGTAATAAAAAGTTTAGTTCTGCTATCTGTCGCTGTGGTGCGCATCGGCGTAAACTACGCACGACTTTTTGCTCGACTACTACTTTTTCATTGGAATAAGATCTATAGACGAATTTTTTCGCAATTTCCCAGTGCATTATTCCGCCAAACTCTGCTGCCCTCTAGCGGCTGAACTGAACAAATGCCTCGGCCATTTGTTTAGTCTACCGCTAGAGTGCAGCATAGCTCGGCGGAATATAGCGCATGGAAATCACGAAATAAAATCACCCCAACTAGCTTTAACTTTTAATTTGGAATAAGCATTCTATTTTATTTAAACATACTGAATTCAAACAAACATAAATGAATCTTTTAAAGTGTGTCCATGTTGATTAAAAAACATGCATCGACCGGGAATCGAACCCGGGCCGCCCGCGTGGCAGGCGAGCATTCTACCACTGAACCATCGATGCTTATAATGATAATTTTCTACTTAAAGGAAATTTCATCGCGATTAGATATTGAATCTAGCACCCCATTTTCAACTCTTCGTTGAAAAGTAGTTATTCTGACACACTAGTCCAGTGGCTATTCATAAATTTTTTGCTTGTACCAAAGTTGAATCAAAATTTTTCGATCCGACCTCAGCAACTTCTTTGGTACGGCAATCCGAGAGGTAGCAGGCAGAACTTGAACTGACATTTGAAAATGAACAAGTTGCTGGAAAAATGTTTGTCATGCAGAACTTAATGCCTAAAAGAGTAATTATTTTAATAACCAAACTAAAAATTAACCATGATCTAAAATGATGTTCCATTTTACCAAAATCTTTGTTATTCATCACTTGCAATGAGTTGCAGTGTGGAGCTGAAGCTATAAGAATAAACGCTTTTAACTAGGGTATTAAAAGTTTCCTTCAGCTTTGAAACGCCATTTAGAGACTGGACGCGTATGGAATATCTATTGGCATCGCTTTCAATTTTGCAAAAAATTAAAGTAATTTTCAATAGCCACACGGTGACGCCATTTTCAACAGAATCATAACTTCAAATATCTACCATCATGGAGTTTACCACCGCATCTTTCTTCCTGGTTGGTGTGAGTATTTTGTTGTGGGACTTTTTCGTCCACAAAACGCATGAAGTTCCAGACGACAAGCCGCGTGGATTACCGAACGCGTCCCGAAAGGCCAACGGTGCTGACAAAAGTGCCAAGAGACAAGTAAAAAGGGACCGAAGAAAGCGCAAGAAGTTGCAAATCGCTAAACCTAGTGGAATCCCAGAGCAAGATTTAACTCCTAACGTAGACGCTCCGATTAATGCCGGGCAAACGGAGGACGATGGTGGAAACCTGAGTCCTCCCTTTGACACCTGTGAGATTGATCGTGACGCGTCTTGTTCGAGTAAACTTGCCAAGGAGCCACTGGTTGCAGCAGCTGGATTACCGAACGTGACCCAAAAGGCCAACGATGCTGACAAAAGTGCCAAGAGACAAGTAAAAAGGGACCGAAGAAAGCGCAAGAGGTTGCAAATCACCAAACCTAGTGGAATCCCAGAGCAAGATTTAACTCCTAACGTAGACGCTCCGATTAATACCGGGCAAACGGAGGACGACGGTGGAAACCTGAGTCCTCCCTTTGACACCTGTGAGATTGATCGTGACGCGTCTTGTTCGAGTAAACTTGCCAAGGAGCCGCAGCAGGTTGCGGTAGCTAATGAAGAATCACATGCCACTGATCTTTCGAGTACGACTGTAGAGACAAGGGACATTGGCGAAAAGTCGAATTCCTTGCCGTCTAACAGCTGCAAGATGGATCAGGACATGCCACATCTGACCAAGTTAGAACCGGTCTTGCTACCTGGTGAAAACGACGGGTGCATCACCACTCTCCGTTACATTTCACGTTCAGAGATCCCTCGAATTGCTGGTAAAGGCGGACGGATTACTAAACTGCTAGAGAGAAAACACGGGGTCAAAATTGATCTTCCACAAGGCGATAATGGAAATATCGTCATCTCTGGTGCCAACGAGACAACTCGCCGAGCCGTCGAAGCTTGCATTCGCGACAGGCTCATCATGACAATTACATTGCCGAATGTCGACGCACAAACCCGTGTGGCAATCCGTCAACTAGTTGACCTACGAAAGCTAAAAATTTTGGATGAATCGAACCAAGGTTCGGTGACCTTTACAGGACTGACCAGGGACTGCAAAGTCGTTCTGAACGTCCCAAAATGTTTTTAACGTTTTGTCGTTATAACTGAAAAATACAATCGTTCTGTCGATTACTTGCTATTGTACGTTTTATTTTAATTCATAGACTAATGTTTATCATCATGTTTGAGCAACCAACATGGTTAATAACGTAGGGCTCTTACGAACAAATAAAATGAAATATTACACAATATTAGCAATGGGAATGGATTCCCTCTACATGATAGGAATTTCACACATGAAAATCTTCACAGGGGTCTCGAAACCTGTTGTAACAATTTGCTGATTTGCATCGCAAGCTCAGTCCGCACGCACCATTGAGCAGGTTAAGATGAAGACTATCAAAAGACCAAAATATGCATATATTGCTTACCAAGAGTTTGGAGCGGTACAGTTGGTTTGCCTCAAAACACAAGTAGCTATAAGCATAGTTGACAAGTCTGCGTGTTAAAATTAATGCATGTGGTCCAAATATCGACATTCTGTTAGCACAGCTCGGCATATAGCTTCATAATGATGTAGTGATACGATTGGGCTTAAAATAAAATACGTAGGTGTTAGCTATAGCTAAAGGTTCTTACAGTCGTATTGACAAAGTGACTCATAAATTCGAAAACACGTGGCAAGCAAAGAAATTTGGACCTGTACCAGCTACTGGAGCTGTGTAAACCAACCCTCTAAAAATACACAGTCCTTGAATTCACATCGCTCTTCCAAACGTTGCGTTGCGTGTACCTGTACCCTACGCCTTTCCCTACACCTTTTGCGCATCTGAGACCGCTAATAGACACCTGTACAAATCATACGCGTCAGTGATGCTTTGTTGAAACGAGATCGCCCACTCAAAATCATTTGTATAAATTGTTGGTTGATTTGGCACCTGATTATCAATTCATCGTCTAGAAGCTGGGGTTGTCGTTTCAACAAGGTACAACTTCACCAGTATGGCCCGTCAAATCCTTTTGGTATAGCTTTTTTCCCCCTGTTTCTTTCCTTTTACTTTATAATCATGCTATTCTATTACTGCAAGTAAAGTGATAATTATACAATCTCTTTTTCTTATTTCACCTGTACAAACTCATAAAGGTTGTGGGTCTTTCTTTTTATTTGATGGTCTGGAGTGCACAAGCATCGTTCATTCGTTTCAACGCCATCGAAGGTATAAAAGTTATTAAATCCGCTTGTATGAAGTAAAGTTTAAATAAGCAATATCTAATGTTCTTTGGCCAGGGGACCCTTCGGACCGAAACAAAGATGAAGAAGGGGAAGTTGACCAAGTTGTAGGTGGAACAGCCGTCAAAGAAGGAGCAATTCCTTACCAGGTAATAATTTAACTTGTAAGATAATCAATCGAATTGAATCGCTGCCTTAAAAAAATGAGAGAAAGAAGCGTAAAAAAAAGCGAGACATTTTCTGTTATTTACCCCAAGCCACTTGGCCGTTTTGGTCACCTAATGGTTAAAAAAATTAATTTACAATTGTAACTTTTTACTTTGATTTCTTCGACTAGGCTGCCTTTTTGCTGAACGAAAAATTGCATTGTGGTGGATCGTTGATCGACAGCACCCACATCCTGACTGCTGCCCATTGTTGTAAAGAGTAGGTCTATAGTAACAGATAATATGTTCCTTCCAGACTTCTTCTTTTTAACTTTTCCTTGAAGCCATCTTCTGGCGCGTATTGTCCGTGTCACGTTGGCAAAAATCTTAGTATTTGTACCTGCTTTGGCTATATTTTTTTCAAAATAGGGTAAACCATAAGGATGTGACGGTTGTATTGAACAGCATTAAGTATAAATCTGGGGAGCGTAGCCGCGATGCTGTAGTTCGGACGGTAACCAAGCTGGTTGTGCACGAGAAGTACTCTAAAGCCGGTGGTAACATGGTGAGTCTGCAATATAAATGAAATTTACTTCCCGTGAATTATGCAAATGGTTCAGTCATTTCTGGTGTACACTTGTTTTTCGTAGGAAAACGATGTATGCTTGCTCAAATTAAGTGCACCTGTGACTCTCAAACCAGTAAGGCTTCCCGCCGCAAGCTGCAATTCCAAAGATTATGTCGGAAAGACTGCGACGCTCAGCGGATGGGGACAAACTACCCCAGGTATAATTCAGCTAGCTTCTTTACACATTCAATTCAAAAATAGTTTATTCGAATAAAAAGCTAAACTACGTTCTTAACATGCCCGTTTGTGCTCATAAACAGGGGGTAGAACAGGGCAGGTTTCTGACACTTTAATGCAAGTGAGGCTTACTGTTATGTGCAATATTAAATGCCAGGAAAAATATAAAAATCAACCCATGAAAATCAGCGACTCGGAAATTTGCGCTTTTGGCGATGGCAAGGGTTCTTGCTACGTAAGTCCTTTTTTCGTACAATATTATGTAGCATTGTGATTCCGTGTGTATGCACTGTATATATAGGGTGATAGCGGTGGCCCCCTAGTCGTTGGCGGAGTTCTGGTCGGTGTTGTTAGTGGCGGAGGCAACGGTGGCTGTACAGCAGAACCTGGATATTATGCACGTGTCACTTGCTTCATGAACTGGATTAAAAAGAATATAAAATAAGTTTACTGAACTGTTACTATACCGGACGCACGCCACACCATTACGGATAAACTGATCTGGCTGGAAGTATTTTAAATAAATCTTTTTCTATCAACTCAACATTGGCCACCAACTGATTCAAACCCTGATGGATTTTAATCATTTCATCGTTATGATACAATTTTGGCCTTTGATTTTCACCCAGAGAGCAAAAGTACACAGAAAATGCAAAAATTTTAACTCTGTTATGGCCTTTTTTTTTCTATAGGCAAATGAATATGCAAAAGCGTCACAGTTACGCGCGTCAATCAATGGCAACTATGAACAACTAACCAAAATACTTTTTCATTTGCCATTGGCCCACATTCGACTTGAATTTTCTCAAGCGAAACTAACGCCAGAAAAAAACAAACTTCTGTTTCTGTTATCTCCAGATAAGCTTGTGACGCACATGTAAATACCGTTCACAACAGTCGCGTTGCACAGACACACATGCACGGCCTTCACCCTCCCGGAACTATAGAAAATTAATTCATAATTGAGTGTCACGCAAGTGCGTCATCGGAAATGACAAACTGCGCAAGTGTTTTGCAAGAATTCGGTTAGAAAATGCAGGTGGATCCGGGTAGATTTCGGCCATCTTACAGCTTGAACCCACTAAACCCTAATGAAACTTTATATCACTATTAAAGCTATTAAAGCCACCAGCTCAAGATTTTCACTAGCAACGGGTTTCATAAGCACATGGCAAAATTTTTGGTTAGCGCCACTACAGGCATTATACATACGCCATTCATTGGCAACGGATTATTATTCTTCATTTCATTGATTATGAAGGCTAGGTTTTTAAGCAGTCATTGTCGGCCATACAATATACAATAAGAATGAATGCTGCATGTTTTGTTTATTACCAATCAAATGAAAATATATCGTAGTTGGAGGGATTTCTGCCAGGCCGTGTATAACAAGGTTCATGTCAATTCCGAATCGGGCGGACGTCGTCAGACGTCAGCATTCACCAGTTAGCCATAAACGCCACATCTAGCCACAGACACAAGGGCATTTTGTCGTGGTGCGTTTTGAAGTAACGGTCATGGGCGGGCGTTTGGTGGTAGTAACCTTGCGAGTAGTGGCAGTGGTCTTGCGTGTGGTAGCGGTGGTCCTCGGTTTGACCGTGGTAGTGGCAGCATTGCAGCAAGTTGCGACTTTGGCAGCAAAAACATCCAAAGCTGGGAAGAAGTCCTGACACACAGGTAGAATGTCTGATGCCGGCAAAAGAAACCCGTCTATGCCTGTGTCTGGCAACTCGAAGGTATAGCTATATTTGATGCCAATCGATTTGGCCCAGTCATCCGAACCCCCTTTTTTCACGAAAAACATGTCTCACGAACTATTTTTGAACACTTAAGCTCAAGTTTCATTTAAATACCTGCGCCTATGTAACCCAATGCGCCTGTATTGCCGACTTTGTAGGTGTACTCCACGAATTTGGATATGGCATCCTTGGCTAGAGCCAAAAGATCGTTGTGATCAGGTGCGTAAACGACGTCATATCCATAAGGAATTAAGGCGACCTGCCCGTAGCTGTGCAGAGTTAGGTACAGCTGTTTGATGACACGTTGTTATTAGCAAAGCAATGCTTAACTTGTAACGGTCATTAAAATGAAAGTTTTACTTTAATCTGGTTCTTTTTCGACGAAATAAAATTGGAAGTTGCAAGAGTCTCCGACTCAGAAAAAGCTTTAGGGCCCCTGTAGGTTTCTTGACACGGATCAGCGCTCGAGCCCCGACCACCCCACTAAATCATTTGGAATGGTTACAGAGATTAAAATGTTTGCTAAAACTCTGAAACATTACAAATAAGAATCACCTTATAACCAAAGTTGCGGTTCGGATCAACACCGAGACACTCGGGATCGTTCGTCACGGAACGGGTTTTACGCCAGAGACGATCAACCGTATGTGAATGCTCGTAACCTTTCAATTTGAAACTCGGGTTATACTAATGACGACCAATTTCCATGAAAAATTACAATGGTAAATCGTAATACCATCTGGATTTACGACGGGCATGATGTACCAGTCGACCTTGGACGAGAGCTTCGCGTTTGCCGGCACTTCAACTAACTGTTGGATGATGTACGTGGCGACAGCTGGCGAAATCCATTCCCTTGCGTGAAATCCTAGGATACAAAAAGAAGATTCAGATTATAGTGGAATGCGTTGTAAAAAGACAAAATTTGTATTGGTAGAGATAAATACCTCCATCAACCCAGATGGCAGGTCTGGTGCCAGGCGAAGAAGAGCTGGAGATTCGAATGACGTACAATGGACGTTTTTCATACGAGGTACCGATTTGTGTTAACTGGACAAGCTTCGGGTAAGTGGCGTTCAGGTAAATCAAGAAATCGTAAATATCGCTCAGTTCGTGATAGGTATCCCAATCCATATTGTACGCTGCCAAGCGCAAAGCGTTATTTCAATTCAGGGTTTTCATTTTAAAATTAAAGTTGTAACGATTTAATGGCGATGGAATGATAAATAGCAGCTTCGCCTTCATCTTAGTTTTACTGTTTTTAAAATTGTGCAACATTAAGGTGACTGTCAATGCGAGTAAAAAATTACCGGCTTTCGTATCAGAAGTATTTTTGTTGCGGTTGATATTTAGGCTGTCGATAACCGTCTGCAAGTCGCTAATGGCGACGTCGTACGGAATTTCGCGCTCAGTCAGTTTAAAATTTAGTTTCGTCTGACTCTGTGGAGGAACTAGGACGTCGATTGGTCCGCCCGGAATTTGTCTTTCATCCCACCTCCGTAGTTCTTTTATGGTTCACGGGAAACATACATGCAGCAATCATTTTAGAAAAGGTATAGGCTTTAGTAGACTATACTTCGTTATGTATGAAACATTCGACTTACTAAACAAATCTATCATCTCCAAAACAAATTGTCGATCTTCCTCGGAACTAGATTTGACTTTCCAAACCTGGAATCCTGAATAAGAAACCACCTCGCTTTCTTCCGCCACGATTTGACTGGTGATAAACACGCAGCTCAGCGTGATTGCAAATAATAGAGACATCGTCGATTACTGAATAAAATAACCAAAAATATATATTTAAAATTTGTATGGTAACAGGCAGTTTTGTACTTTGTATTTCAAGTTTGGCACAATAAGAACTGGTTAAGTTCTCATTCGGACTTAAACACTGTGAGCTTGTACACTATTTCTATACGAATCGCTAAGTTTTGAGTGATTAAACTCTAAATTGATTGAAGACGTTTGCGGTGCAACTATATTCAAAATGAATGACTACTAAACCTTAGGATAATTTTTAAAATCTTACCTTTGCAAGTGTAGAGTTCGATAACTGGCCCCGAAGAGCTTCCTTAGCCGTGTTACGTACTTGAGAGTAGCAGCGACGGAAATGAGCTGTTGTCATCGCTTAAGTTTGTGTGCCCTTTTTAAACACGCAAGCACGAACATAAAGTGAGCTTTTTTCAATGGGTAAAACAAAAAAGATGCCAAAACATTTGTGTCTGTCGTCGAGTTCGTGACGCATTTCGACCAGACGTGTGCAGTGCAGCACTGCAGTTGGCAACTCCAAGGATAACCGTTTTCTCACATTTCATGATGTGTTTTTGCTTTATCGTATTGCACCTTTTTCTATTCAAAAGCTAAATTCATGTAAGCACATTTTAATCCTCCAATTTGTTTTCTTATTCGTTTTTTTTTCCTTTACAAATGAGACAAGTCAGATACCCTACAATCGATTGTACAATGCACAGTTTATTTTACTAGGGCTATGAAATTTTCACTTTAGAGGAACAGCAAACAAGTATATACTTGCGATAAATTGGTTACGTCGCATAGCTACGTGGCTTTAGACAATTGCTTAACCTGTTTCAATGTAAGTTATACTTATTCCTACTAGAGTGCAAACAAGAAAACCAGGGACCAAAAGAGGGAAATGTTCACTATACCGTATATGATGTGTTGTACTTAGCTTCCAAACTGTTAAAAAACCATTTCAAACTTTCAAGGTGGCCACTTTAGCAGCAAAGACATCCAAGGCGGGGAAGAAATCCTGACATACCGGCAAAATATTAGAAGCCGGCAAAAGGAAGCCGTAGGCACCGGTATCAGACAGCTCAAAGGTGTAACTGTATTTGATGCCAATAGATTTGGCCCAATCGTCCGACCCACCTGGAAAAGCAACACAAGAATGCGGCAATCAAAATCAAAGGTAACGTCATGAAGCGCATTGTTTGGCAAAGTGAGGTATGTACCTGCAGCAGGATAATAAAGAGCGGCCGCATTACCAACGGAATATCTATACTTGGTGAATTTTGAAACGGCACTTTTGGCTAGCGCCAACATGTCGGAATAATCTGACGGGTAAACGACGTCATAACCCCAAGGAATCAGAGCGGCCTGGCCATAGCTATGCAGGGTCAAGTAAAGCTATAGAAAAATAACGAAGGTTAGAAATGGAAGAAACCTAGATGCACACTAGGAAACTAGATAAGAAGATGTTACTTTGATTGAACTGGCTTTGCCTTTGATAAAATTTGAGGTGGCGAGGGTCTCCGGCTCTGAGAAGGCTTTAGTGCCCTTATAGACGTCCGAGCATGGGTTCGTGCTGGTTCCCAGACCACCCCACTGGAGGAAAGTTATTAGGCATAAATGTAGATTTGAATAATAAAGACGATAATCTAATAACCTCACCTTGTAACCAAAGTTACGATTGGGATCTACACCACGACAGCTGGTCGAACTCGTCACTGAACGAGTTTTACGCCAAAGTCGATTGGAGACGTGCGTATATTCATAACCTGGTAGTTAAATATTTTATTCTAGTTAGACTATTACCCATTCAAATATATTTTTTAAAAATTTCTTATTATAATAACCATCAGGGTTCATGACGGGCATGATGTACCAGTCAACGTTGCGCAGAAGAGCCGCGTTGGCTGGCACTTCAACCAATTGCCGGATGATGTAAGTGGCCAAAGCCGGGGAAATCCATTCCCTTGCGTGAATTCCTTAAAATCCACAAGATTACCTTTAACAATGATTGAAAACAATTGGTTTGCATTACTGTGCGCAACATACCTCCGTCAATCCAAATGGCGGGTTTAACGACAGGTGAAGAGCAGTTGAAAATGCGAACAACGTAAAGGGGACGCTTCTCGTACGATGTACCAATGTTGATTAACTCAACGCGATTGGGGTAAGTGGAGGCTAGGTAACTCAGGTAGCCGTAGATGTCACTTAATCGGTGATAGCTAGTCCAGTCCATGCTGTGGCCTGCGGTAATCAAGACAATTTGCACAATGGTGTAGGGTTCGCATTACACTAAACTTAATGCCCCGCGAAAGAAATAAGATGGTATGATACTGTCTTAAGTGGGCTTTACATACATGAGCGATCACATTATTTATTTATTTGGCATCGGCTACGCTCGTAACACAAATGCTATTGCTATGCCACTACAAGTACATATTATAGCATTATGAAGGTCTGTATACTTCTCATCTAATTCTATCGAACAGTTTCCTGTTTGGTGTATTAAGGTTTTACCTGCTTTTGTGTTAAGAGAGCTCATGTTGTGCTTCGCATTTCCGTTATCGATGGCAGCTTGGAGGTCGTTGATCTTGATCACATAGCTGATACCTGCTTGAGTCAGCTTCACCTTCAGTTCCTTCTGAACTTGTGGAACTACTAGCAATTCAGTTGTCGTCACCTTATCAGTTTTGGGTTCTTTCCACACCTCAACGTCTGCATTTGATCAAAATTCATCTAAGTTTTAAAACGTTCAGACTGTGAAGCGTGCGTTTAACTCACCGTACTGATCGATGATTGTTCTCAGTATTTCACGTTCTGCATTGGAACGAATCGTTACCGACCAAACCTGGAATCCGGAATAAGAAACAGCTTTCTCGTCTATTCCGAAATCTTCTGCTGCAGAAGATGGGTCTATGACATTAAACACCGAACTCAAGACGAGTAAGACGAGCAGCGTTGGCATTCTATACGTTAGATAGTATTACAAACATATATACATTATACAATCTACTTGACATATAAATGCATACAAACAAAAATAAACACTATTTAAAACGGTTATCGTTAATAATTGCTTAAATTCTGTAAGGATGCAACAGGATAACACAGATTTTACCTTGTTTCGTTTTCTGTCGTTCTGGAACTCTATTTGTGATGAAGCCTTCTGGACTGGTAGTCGTCGCTTAGTTGCTGGGCCACTGAATTTATCCAAGGGGATGGTCCAGTAAGGATATACGTGACATGCCGTGTAAACCCAGCTGCTGTGTAAATACAGTTGGCCCTGTTAAAATAAAGCTGCAGCGCAAATGTAATGATGAAGCATTTGCACTAAAAATCGATCGAGATCCGCCATGCGTGAATTCTTTTGATTGGTAACATAACAAGGTCTAATAACGTCGATGGTCTGGACCATATTTTCGTTCGTTAGTACAGAGCCATTCAGCGTTCCATTCAAATACACGGTCAAAAGATACATTTTGTCCCGGGTCCCATAAACCGAATTTCGCCAAAGGCCAAGATGTTTTTTTTTAATTGTGTGCATCCACACAGGTCATGAATTTGTCCATTGTTTTGGTAAATACTTTCATTGGCATCGCCCTGTAGCGCAAAATAAACCCGATAAAATAAGCCCGACAAGGGCTCAGCCACAGTCATGAGAACGCCATCAAGCGCTGTCCCGGGCGGCGTGAAGGCTCTGTGCGGCCCATGCTTGATGATATAAACGAAATAAATACCCTCCAACTTAGGTGATGGAGCAACCAAGGATAACTTAGTTATTAAGAAAATGAGCGTTTGGGTCTAATTTTCATTTGTAAAAAAAAAGATCTTTTGGTTTCCTATCCTTTTCTAACCGTAGCATAAGATGTCATTAATGGAGAATTCTCTGTATGTAGATCGCCAAACAAATTTAGTTTATAGAACATATTTTAAATAAAATAGAAACGGAAAAAAAACTTTCCCATACCGGGAATCGAACCCGAGCCTCTTGGGTGAAAGCCAAGTATCCTAGCCACTAGACCATATGGGAGAAGTACTTGCCGAAACCCGGGATCGAACCAGGGACCTTTAGATCTTCAGTCTAACGCTCTCCCAACTGAGCTATTTCGGCGTATCAAAATGATATTAATATGACTGGGAGCTGCGATCTCGTGTATACCAAATTAATATTTCAAAAGAAACTTCAGAGCACCTGTTGTTCTTTGCCATACGTCATAAAAAGATTTATATGATAATTGTTACTAGGTTTTTTTTTATTTTATGAGTTTCGTTTTAATTTTTACCATGAATGTTCTCCTAATTTAGTACTGCTGAACTTCTTCAGATACTAACCAAGTTAACATAGCAAAGCTTGGTAAGTCTACATTGCTTATCTAGCCAAGGGCTCCTTTTTAAATGATGGCAGGGCGACTAACCCTTGTATTTATATCTGGTATAAAAATCAACAGGTTGTTAATCGCATTTCTCAAAATTAAAAAAAAAGGTACTTCCCATACCGGGAATCGAACCCGAGCCTCTTGGGTGAAAGCCAAGTATCCTAGCCACTAGACCATATGGGATAAGTACTTGCCGAAACCCGGGATCGAACCAGGGACCTTTAGATCTTCAGTCTAACGCTCTCCCAACTGAGCTATTTCGGCATATCAAAAGTGCGTTAATGTGTTTGCAGGACCTGAGATATTTTAAAAAATCGAAATATCATTAAGCTAATCCAACTATTTATAAAAGAGAAAAAGTTAGAACTTGAAAAAAGAATAACCCTTAAAATTTATTCAGTTCCATAAGGAACGAGCATGACTATCTACATATAATACCTTATACTAATAAGTAACTACATTTACTTAAACTGAAAGCCGCAGAGATGCCAAGAAGGAAACCTGACTCCCAATTTTCAGAGAGAATTCTGTATTCAAAACGCTGTCGTCATCTCATTTCCTCTTTGTCCTTTTAGGATCCACCATACAGAGTAAACCGAGTGACCGATATAAAGCCTCGGACAGCATTTCAGAACAGATTAGCATGTAGGCTACGCGGAAGTGAATGACATCCTCAACCAGCTTGCGTGATAATCTCTACTTCCTTCTAGGCCGGCATGATGCTGATCATGCACCTCAAGAGTAGCCCCAGCAATCCGCCTAGCAATTTGGGCATTTCTTTGAAGGATATAGTCACAGAACCCACTTCCACGTTAATCCTCAACACTTATTTCTCTTTAGGTCTCGTGTAGCTTTAGCAGGATAATTGTTTATTCTTTGACTATATTAAGACCGCAATACCGCGCAATACCTCAACAACAAACCCGCTTGGAGCAATTGAACCGTTAAGGCTTTTTTTTTTTTACGGAGCCCGCAGCTGTAAGAAAAACTTAAACAAATAAGTAGCCTAGATTGCTTGAAGGCGTGATTGTGTACATCAATTATGAAATTCAAAAACATTAAAGCAGAAAAAGCTACCAGCGGACTCGCAAGCTCAGTTAACACTTAACAGGTCTATGTTGGAAGATCAGTAAAATGACAAACATCATTATTGACACCAGATACATGAGGCTGCAGAATTACGATAATTGACCTACAGTTCTAATTAAATACGGCAAACGCACAAAAATAGTGAAGTAAAAAGGCACGTAGCGTACCAATAGCGGAGACATCTGGTCGGCTCCTAGTTGGATGACTCACGCAGAAATTGGACCTATACTTTCCACAGGAAGGAATGGATATCTAATCCGACTGATCCTACCTCACCATCATTGAAAAAGCTGGGTGTTCCGCTTGTTTTTGCAATGATGCCCTCTACTTCTATACTGAAATAGTGGTGATGATCCTTTGGCCGGATTGTTCATCCGCTGATGGTAATTAAAAGCGCATCCCATTATAATCTATGCAGTTTCTCTTATACGTGTCCCCCCTTCCATATTCCTCATCAGCTTGCAAAGTAATTGTTAGCCGATATCGACGTTCGATGTGGAACCGAGGCAATGAATAAGGGATTGGTTGTTTGCCAAGCTATTGGTGAGCGTCCTGAAATCCGATCAGTCTACCAGCCGCCGTCTCTCTTTCTTTCCGGCGAAAATATACAGACATATCAAAACAAACCCTGTGCCCTGCAGAAAGCAGGAAATGAAATAAAAATCTTTTAATTGAATAACGGGATGGCTTTAAAGAAACCGAATAAAAGAACGAATGCTATTCATTGCACAACTCTATATGCATTAGTGTTTTAAAAGCAGATCAAGTGTCAATTATTGGAAACAGGCATTTCCATTCTATTTTTGATGGAAACACTCACAATTTATATTTAGTCCTTTCACATTAAGTATACCACCATTCGTCTTATTGAGTTCTTAACACCAAACGAGATGCAAATACTTGTAAATAGAATCTTTCATTGTGCCATCACCCTCGTTTTGTGTTTTGGTCGCAACTCGCCACCACATCCCTAACGTCAGTCATCGTTAATTATACAAGGGGGTGTCTAGCAACGGGGTACGACGAAGGTGTATTTACAGTGTTACTGGATCTAATGCGTGCCGACAGCCCCCTCTTTTATTTCTGTCATTCTTCTGATCCAACTGTCAATCATTCGACCCGCTCACAGACACAACAATGGCACACACATATCAGCTGCGACCGAAAGATGCAGAAGCAAACAACACGTTTATTCCACGCGACAAACTATCGCCGCAATCGATTGCGATATATATATAGCTCAGCGAATTGAATCAAATTTAACGTGAGTGCGTTATAAGAGTAAAAAAAAAAAAGAAAGACGGGGGAAGGGGGGGCGATATATGGATGGTGAGATTGGAAACGAAGCAGAGACCCGACAGCAGATTCTTGTTCTCTGTGTGCGGCTATCTGCCGAACGATTTTAAGCCGATCGGCGGCTATTAATCACGTCAACTTTTGACCCGGCCGTAGCAGATAGATCCAAGACAACTATCAATCCGCTCAAGAAGAAGCCTAATATATACATGCCGCCGTTACTGTACAGCTTTAATATGTTACGTATATATACCAGATCTTGCGGTTCGACTCCTCTCGTCTCTTCCATTTCCATTCCATGTCTATGTGCATGGAACAGACAGAGAGAAATTCTCGATGCAAATTTGGGCACATTGGTTTGAGACGACTGTATGTTTTGGACGAACTCGTGCCGTTCCTTTATAAATGATCTACTTTATGTGATTAAACTTTGTGTAAGAATTTTTTATTGGAAAATGACTGAGACTTTCGCCCACACCATCCAATTATCAGATGTTTTATCCCATCACACATAAAAATCATGTTTTGGTAAAACAACAACACGATGCGGTTCGGTGGGGAAAAGAGGGGCCAGTGCCTCTGCTTGGGGGGGGGGGGGGCATGTTTATGCCCGCGTTTACTAATGAGGCCTATGATGTCAAAACGAGCGGACGATAAAAAAGCAGCTCATTTCACGTCGTCGTTGACATATCCAATTCACGGACATGTCAATAGAAAGTATAATAAGAGTTGCTATGACTGATTTTGCTCCGGGCACGGGAAACCAGTCAACGGGAAAAAATGGAAGAGATAAGAGACAAGCAGACGAGCAAGCGGGTGTCCATAGATAATTAGCCTTTCCCTTCTTTTTGTGTCCGTTTTTTTTTTCTTAACGCTTCATGCGGCTGTATGTGTGTCTATAATATATCTCACGATGAATCCATCAATTCATGCGGGTTTCCTCGTTCCCCCCAAAAAATGTGATTAAGGCTACACACCATAAGAAAAAAAAAAGACACCATTAACACCAAACCGTAAATCGCTCGTCGTGATCGGGACAAACGCTCAACTACCCTCTAACACCGCGTATATACGTTTTTACTAACATACAGCGTTAATTCGTTAACCCGCCGAAACCTGTTCGAGACATTTATGAGATAAATGACACGTTTTGATTGTTTTTTTGTTTCTTATACGATGGAATGCTTTGTGAAACCAGCTTCATATAGGGTCTAGTTATTAGTCATCAGTAAGTCATTAATGTTGGACTAAATCCGCGTCCTATCGACTGTTTGCCTGGGATTGCTTGTCAAGTTCGCCAGCACCAACTGGCACGTGAGGGCACAATCCTTGTAGTTAACGACTGACTAAATAAATGGCAATCGAAGCGGGTGGGCCTCAGCTGGACATCGAATCACTGCTGGCTAAAGAAGTATAGAGGTTCGGTAACATCTGCGCTCATGGCATACTCGGCTAGTATATACCGCAGCAACTGGAATTCATCAAGCGTTGCCCGTTCACGCGCACATTGCACGCTCCGCGGCCAACGGATAGCCTGTTTACACACACACACAGCGCAATTAGATATCCCTTTTTCTAATATATTATCGTCTGTGCTGCTGTGCTGACTGTATAAAAAGTAGCAGTTATTGGGACGGGGGCCTTGCCAGATCTTTTTTTTTACGTAGTTTTGTTCGACCAGGGCAAGCAATTCATGCAGTTGGCCCAACGCAACAAGGAGAAGCTTTCATTCGTCTTGGTCGTGGTCTTTAATTTTAATCTATAATCCAAACGGAATATATATGCTCAGTCATCCGAAGTTCTTGCGCAACTCTCTTTTTTTTTGCGTCCCAGCAGCAAAGTCTCAGCCGCACGTGACGCTGATGGTCTGGTCAACGTCATTCTTTTCTCTCCTGCTCCGCTTCTGAGAGATAAACGAGTTGACCCGCCGCCCGCAAACAAACAGATGCCTCAGCTGTGGCCAGCACAGCTCGCTAGAAGCCTGCTGGCCCTTGTCCGCTTCGTTTGCGGGACTCACAATCGGTTTTTTTTCTACTCTATCATTTTTATTTATTGTAATTCCTCTTTCACGGGGTTTTGTGTAGAATCACAGTTTTATACGGAAGGCCAGTCAAGTCTACAATGAAGTGGAATGGATGGTGTCGAGGCTCGCCATTCTCTATTGTGTATGGCCACAGGGAAAGACGGATGGCCTATTAAATAGGCCCATTGCTGAGCTCCTTCCAATATGTGTACAGTCGGCTAGCCGACGTAACAGTTTGGCTATATTAGATTGGCGTTCAAAGAATATCTTATACATATTCCATTAGCCGATTGCCTGCCGTGCTTGCCGTCTACTCGATTGATTAGCAAAACGGCCAGATAACACAAGGTTATTTATATATCCTACTCTATATCTTCTGTTGCTTTCGTCAAACATAACCTTTACGCCCACAGTTGTCATTGCTCCCTGCCTTTTTCTAATATTCCTGCTTGTTGGCAGATCTTCTGATCTCTCCCCTCTACCTAAAAAAAAATTATTTCTTGTGTCCTTTCTTTATTCTTGTCGGCTTGTATAAGTAGCACGCGTAGGCTTCGTACAATGTGTGCTCGATGCGGGCGCCACAGCTCAAGTTCAGAGCAAACACCGTTAAAAAGCGTATTTGATGACCATATTCTTTTGATGTCAAAGAGAGGCATAAGAAGAAAGCCAAACCACAGCCAACAGTTGTGGTTTAACAATGTTCAAGTGAAACCAAAAGAAGTCTCAAATGCCCACTTGCACGACCTGTGGATGTATAGATTCTAGCCCATCGTATGAAGAAAACATCAAGAGGATAAGCGGGCGGCCCCGTAAACAATACGTCTCTTCTGCCCTTATACATTACCACGGACGTCTATAACTTGTGTGATGACGCGTAGCGTTTGAAAAACAGCGACACACGAACGATATATAACTGATCGAGTGTATTTGTGTTTGTTTCACAGAGTTGTCGGGACTCATATATTCTTTTTTCTCGCTGCTTAGGATGTTGGCAAACAATTGAGTATAGAGAGAGAGAGCATAGGTACAGCAGGTTCTTTTTTTTTTCTTTCTTTCTTCCATACAATTTGGATTCGCTATAAAGACGCCATATAAAGAGTTGTACAATATATAATACAGACGATGCGGTCTAATGGATTGAACTTTCCCATCTCGACTGAATAGCAACAAAGAAACGGGTAAAGAAAAAAAGAATGAAAAGAAAAACAGGGGGGGGGGGAAAGTACAGGAATTTGTCGAATTTCTCGTCTTCGTCTATATCTACACAGCTGCAAATAATATATATAAATAAATATATATTATATACTTTTCAAAGTCTTTTCGTCTTCTTTTCCTTTTGTTCACTCCCCTCCTGCACGGCGGCAGCACAGGAGGAGCGGCCGACTATTGTTTGTCCGTCTCTGCCAGTCACTGAGTAAAAGCAATCAACTGATGAAAGATGGCCGGTTTTTTTTTTTCGGTGACGTTATTATATCGATGATCCAGCACGCCCAGCTTTTTCTTTAGGCCGTGCTATGGCTGCCACCGCACGAATGTTGTGCAGGGTCCGGCTCCCTTCTTGGCGCTGTAGCTGCCGCTGCCCCAATTTGTGTTACAGCCCGTCAACGCGCAACCACCAACACACACAAAAACGGGCGATATATAAATAGGTTTTGATATATTACAAGGATAACGAGGGGGACAAGGAGAATAAGTCTACACACAACACAAAAGGGAATAAACGAGAGAGTATAGGAGAAGTGATGATGATTTTTGTACACGACTCAAAACGGCCCACGTCAATCCGACAAGCCACAGCGCTGACGCGTTTCATAAACTTAGCCGGGGATTGCTGTCTGCATAGGACTAATGAGGCTGGACTTCATTCTCTCTCGCTTGCTGTTTGTTTACTCTGAATCAGGAAAGAAAGCATGGATTAAAAAACAAGAAGGACACATTCGAATGATGACATCGTTTTCAAATCCATTGAGTTTCCACTGGATGTTAGACTGCTATTAGATCATCGCTAAACGCTACCAGCAGCCATTACGCAAAGCTTTGAGACGGGTTAGGGAGCATTTCTGGATTGGAAATGAGACGAACAGACAACATGAGGAAGGAGTGATTTATGAATGTACATAACAGCATCAGGATCAGCTGCAGCGATTGAGAAGAACAAGCATTCCGTACAGCATGTTTCTCTTCCCCCGACTTTATAAGCAGAATATAACTCTTGAATGATTGTGTGCCGATGTAATCAAAGTTCACGAATCATCCTTTTCCTTTACTGTACATTGTCGAGCGCCTGATCAAAAGTAGCTCCGGATATGCATAAAAGTTGACGACGAGTGAAGGATGTGATTCTTGGTCGATGCTCATGAACATAGTATACAAAAAAGCTGGGCCACATTGTGCTACATATTTTCACGGTTTGTTATACGACATCACCATGTCCACGACGACATAACCGCAGCGGCCAGCGTGAAGACAAGGCCACCGCTCCAACTGGCGGGTAATGAGGAAGAAGAAGAATGCCCTCCCGAACGCGGCCGCAATGTCGCTTTCATCATTTCATGGCCGTGTCGGTTGTGGTTGTTGCTGCTGGCCGATCCGGACGGCAGGAATTCGGCGTCTCCGATCGGCTGCGTCGGCAAATCGACATCGGTGTGTCGAGGCCGGGTGGTGGTGGTCAAGACGCGATCCCGCTGCGAAACCAGCGTCCACGCCGTCGTGCCGATAATCAGCGGATAAATGTCGTTTTCGCCCATCATGAAAATGGGTGGCGGAGTCGTTGTTGTCGTCGTAATCAACGGCCTCAAGTCTGCGATCGAACGGGGATATTAGAAGATACGAATCCAGCACGATTAGAAATTCAAAGGAATATACCGTGCAATTTAACGGTGCCTTCAGCTTCGCCGTGCTCGTTCCTACACCTACACTCGTACTTGCCAACGTCCGTTTTGCGGAAATGCGCTATCGTCAGGATCATGCGGACACGGTAAGACGATTCGATCTTCTCTTCGTAACCCAACCGACTGCTATTGGCGATCATCTTGTCTATTTGAGCGGAGGATAAACAAACAAGGGATTTGATTTAGTAATGATCAATTCGAAACAAATGGGGTCGTTTCACGCAGGCGTTTGTCGCAGCGTATATTTCTGAATTATGCATTCAGAGAAAACGGGGAGAAACAGCATCAAAAAAATTCAAAACGAAAATGGGGAAATGGGGAGTGTAGATTGGCTGGAAAAGAAAATAGGGTATTACCATCTTTGTACCAGACGTTGATCGATTTTGGAGAGGATTCGACGATACACCCGAGCGTCACGTTGTTCCCTAAAGGCACGCCCACAATTTGATTGTCCACCGCTACGGTCGGAGCGACTAAAAAAAAAAAAGGAAGTAATCACATCAAATCAATATAATCTTTTCTTTTTTTTTTTTCCCGTCATCTTCTTCATTCTTTCGTGGTGATGCGCCTTTGCTAGCTAGTTTCTTTCACGCTCCCGATCGACTGCGGGGAAGCAAAAAAGGGAGGCTGGCCGATTGAAGGGGGGGTTGGGGCAGACAGAAAGCAACGAACCGCACAGAGCTATACAACATTGAAAGAAGCTGAAGAAGAGACAAAATAAAATAGAAGACAAAATCATGCCGTCCTTCTCCTTTTTCGTTGTGCCCCTGCCTATATAGACAAAAATATCGATCACGCAATCCCAAAACCAAAATCCAACCTCCCAGCGTACCAACCCACCTCAATAACAAACCAAAAAAATTCGATGGGAACGTTTGGAATAAAGGAATTTTTAACTTTGCTGCAAAATGGCATGCTGCATACACGATGGTAAAGAACCCGGAGATAAATCAATAGGAAATGAATGAATCAACTCACACAAAACGGTCACGGCCACTCGTTTGCTAACGGACGGCGGTACCCCGTTGGACGCGATGCAATAGTAAACGGCCATATGGCGTTTCGATACTTGGTTGATCCTCAACGTCTCGCCGTCGACGCTGTACACAGCCGGACTGCCGTGGCTTCTATTCCGGAAAGATCCGCCAGCCCCTAGACACACACAAGAAAGCCCCGCCGACGAAATAGAGATTACATCAAATATGCAAATACACTTGCCGTATTTCCCAGTCTAATGTTTCAAATATTGTGAGCTATATTATTTCTATCTCACATATCTGCATGTTGACCGTATAGAATAAGAGTCACGAATAATGACGATACCATTTTCTATCAGCTCACCTTTGTGTTCATCTCGGGAGGTCAGGTGCAAATCGTGGCCGTCTTCGCGTTTCCACGTGATCCGTGGCGCGGGGTTACCTCTGGCCTCGCATGTCAACTTGACCGACTCGTTCTCCCGCACGCGAATTTCTCCAGGCGTCCGTTCGTCGATAATATCCGGCGGTTCTGTCACGTCAAGGTAAGTCACCTATAGAACGAGCAAAAATGTTCCATGAGATTTTGAAAAAAAGTTAAATAAAGTAAAGAGAGAAAAAGTTTTGGTCGTATAGAAGACCGGCTTTTCTTAATAGGTAATTAATTAATTAAATAAACATAAAAAAGCCTGTAATGAATGCTTCATTAAGAGCGTGGGTTTACCTGACTCTTCATCGGATCGGTGTCTGGCGGACGTCATTTGCAAGTTAGCGTGATTAGCGAGAGGAGAGAATAAGGTCGTTATTGATGAACAATCAAATAAATACGGTACATTGTGTCACGATTGCACCATAAGGCCGTTATGAAAAGGATTCAAGGAAAGAGAACGGAATAAAAGATATATACGGATGGAAAGGGCATCGGTTCTTATTTATTTTTTTGTTTGTTCCACGTGCTGTGTGTGCTTTGGACGGTATAAACAACTTACTTATTTGCGCCATGTAGAAACCGGCGTCTTCTTTGCGGACGTTCTTGATGATCAGTTTCCACTGACTGGAGCCGATGTGCTCGACCGAAACGCGCGGATTGTGCGTCACCACAATCAAGTGGATGGCTTGGATGGCTTTGGTGTCGGCTTTCACCCAACCGACCTATTATCGTCCGTTCACAGACCCGACAATAGCCGCCCCACATCCAGCGCCCCAACACCAAACAGACGCAACAAACGAAATAAAAACCGCACGAAAAACAAAAGAAAATCGTATTAGACCAAGAAGGACACCCATTTTTTTTTTCTCCGTCTTATTGGCAAAAGAAAAGAAAAAAATAATGTCCAATGTTCCGCATAGAGCAGCACAGCACACGATTAACGCGTTCTAAAAAAAAAATCCAATCATTCGTTATGAACAAAAGAGAGAGACTTGTTTGTTACTGTACACCTAGAGTGATTGGATTCGAAAGGGAAACAGACAGCGAAATGCGAGTCGACAGACGGGCCGCAAGAAAAGAGGAGGACAGAAGTAATCAAATCAATAGCTAATACTAGTATGGACTGCAGGAAATAGGCAGTGACAACACGGTCGAAGAGGCCACATCAAACGGTTTGTTCTGCAAACAGTATCGCTATAGACGTAGGGCGCCCAAAAAGATGGATATCGGCTTTCAAATCCCGGGGCATTGAATTTTTCTTTCTTTAAAGAATCCACTTTATCTCAATGGTTTTTGACCGCAATTCAGGATTTTTTGTGTGTCCCGCCTTTCTATGGTAAACACCATTGCGATCCAATAACCAGCGCTCAGCGCAATCCATTACGGTCCACTCCACCTTATATTCTAAGGTCCACGCCGCAAGTATATATACCGTGGCGATGGACTTACTCGGCCGTCTAATCTATACAGCCTTTATATGTATTTTAAAAAAGCCTTAAAGGCTCTTTCTTTAAGTCCTTTTTTTTTTTACCTTGTGGCCACCAAGATTGGCGACGCTGCAACTGAGCACCGCGTCCCGGCCAGTGGCCACTGTCACGTTGGTCATGCTTTCCGTGAACTCCGGCTCAAACCCTAAACTGGGGCCGTCCGAATGGACGCGGCCCTCTATCGAAAGATAAACAAAAGGGAAAAGTAAACATTACAAAAAAATAGTATGATAATCTTTTTGAAAAAAAGAAATCACAGAGAATTTTATATATTGAGATTGCTCGTTATAGAAACATTTGGGAACGTCGAAAAGTCTAAGAGTCAACGTCTCCGGTGGCGCGTAAACATTCGGCTGAAGTTGGAGCGAACGGCCCAATTAAAATCGCGCCCCGTGATGCCGGCGATTCTCTCTTGGGGTAGAGGAGGACGAGGCAAGTCAGCGGGCGAATGAGAGAAAAGAGCGATAAACTCACCAACAATCAAAGGCGCGATAGCAGCCATGCAGAAAGTGCCGATCCAAATCCAAGTGATGATGCTGGAAGCCAACAGCTGGGCCATGATTTCCGACGAGCGGTTGATCTTGTCACTGTTATACTCGTCGTGCTTTTTCACGCCAACCAGAGATGAGTGAGTATAGCTGTGTGTGTCTTGCTACTTAAGAAAAAGAGGAAGAGAGTCGTTTCACACACGTCGGTACCAAACGAGAACAATTGACAGCTAATGGCAAAATCCCTCAAGTCTTGTAAGCTTTATAGACGCTTGTCAATCCTTTTTTGCTGATTTTATATTTTAGATTCAAGTAGGGGGGAAAAAACGCAGATTAATTAATTGCATTTTACATATAATAAGAGACATACATACACCTAGTTTGAAACTTATTAGTTTCAGTTCGTTCTTAATTAGCCGAGCCGCCCCAATTAATAACTGTACGCAACTTTTTTCGCCTTCAGTTTTGGAAAATACCAAGTGACTAAGTCAACTATACTCCGATACTTTCGTCTTCCCATCGACACGCATAACGGAAGGGTGGAAAGAAAAAAAAAATAAGTCCCTCATTACAGTCGCTTCATTGGTTATTCACGTATCGTGCATTATTCAATATGTATAAGCTCTACCTCACAACGAATAGAGATGGCCGCACTTCAAATGAAATTATACACTGTCGAGACTTTGCACCGGGTCCCAAGCAGCTTTTCTTCACCGCTTCAGTTGTATCAGTCAAGCGCTCGTAATGAAAAGACAAGAGATCGATTTAGCTGGCGTCCTTACGTCCTATAACGATGCGCCGCGATTAACAGCCTCGTCTTAAACACCGGTCGTTTACTATACGAACAGTTAGTCTACCCACTCGTCTAAATATTCTTTTATAAGCGAGCTCGACAGGGAAATGGTTCTAAAAAGAGACATTAACATAGACGTTCATTTAATATCTGTGAAGTATCACTCGGGAGTGGTGATTATAAGCCTCTTATTACAGGTCTTAACGACAGGCCGAACGTAGGGCGATGCAGCCAAGTTGGAAGACCCAAGGACGTGAACGCGCATTATGCATGAGGCTCACTTCCGCTTGTCTTTGTACTATATAGCCTCGTAAAGTGATGAAAAATGATGGCCACTTAGCACTCAATCGCGAGAGAAAAACAAACGGCCTTTCGTCATCGTTTGTCTTTCCCTTTTTTTTTTTCTATATCTTACGCATCGGTTTGATCAACACGCTCACAGCTTCCCCACAATAAAAAGCTTCAGCAAACACTACATGACGATGAAGAAGATGGTTCTTTGAAAGAAAAAAAAAATGCGAACAATAAAAAGAAAGAGAGAAAGATGAAAGAAAAAGGATTTTATTTTTCAATGTCAAAAGAAGAAGATTACTATAGAAGTCCCTAGCGCATGTTGACCGCGGGTGGATGAGTAGACCAATGGACGCATGTCAATGGTGAACCCGCAATGATTCAATATGCTATCCCTTCAGTTCAGCTCTTTGCTCTGTGTTCTAGCTATAGGAATAAGGCTTGCTGCTTTGCTCCTATACCTCCCCCCTGTTTCACGTCACTGAAGTTAATGGAGCGACTGGAAAAGAATGGAGATATGTAAGGTACAGAAGATTAGGGCCGTACAGGATTGGAGGATTGTGCGAGGTACCCGCAGCCTGTCTGTTGTCTGGAGCTAACATTAATGCAACCATGATGATGGGACCATCGTGGATGATCAAAGAGCCCCACAGTTGTGACATGTCGATGAGGGATCACACAGGATTTAAAGAAACTAAGCTACTCCCCCCTCTGGCCCTTGCCGCGCAGTTCAAAACTGTGTTCGATCCGAACATGATTTCGGAGCTCTGCTATAAAGTGAACGTTCGTTATTTCTTTTTCTTATTCTGACAAGTAAGAAACAAAACCAAAAGAGAGAAGGAAACAAAGTAAAATTGAAAATGTTTCAAGAGTGGATAGTTCATTTCCACCACTTCTTTTCTTCCTTCTTTCCTCCTCTAGGCAACGTCTTTTTTTTTCCTTTTAGTTTTAAACTCCAGCAGGCTGGTTGCACGAAAAAAAGATTTCACAGCGTTCACAAGTGGCTCGGGTTCTCATCGCTAGGCCACTTTCCATCGACACGTTATACTAGACTTTCTTTTTTTGAGTTTCTCTCTTTAGGCTGTTCTCCTCAGTTTCTTCAACCCCTTTTCTTTAACGAAAGCAAAAAAAAAAAAAAAAAGGGAAAAAGTCGTTGAAAAAGAGTTCCGCCGAGTTCCAAGTTCTCTGACGCGCAACTTTGCTTATATGCACACACTCAGTCGGCAAAGGGGGGGACCCACTCATTCAAAACCATCCTTTTTCTTCTTCAGCTTGTTTCTTATTCTCCGCCTCTTTCGGATGCAAACACACTCTTCGCCGACCCCGCTTTTCTTTCGCTGTGATAACTGGTATATACATATCGTCCGTTTGATCGGGAACGTGAACAGTTGTTGGCCATTTATTTTTCTTTTCCCTCCCTACGAAAAACTTTTGTTTTGGTTCTACTTAAAAAAAAAAAGGAAAAATTCTTTTGTTTCTCTGTTTAAAAGGAATATCTAATTGGGTGAATGCGACATGTCTTTTGCCCAGAGGACCCTCCAAGTTGTTCCATTTGAAGCGCGTCCCGTTGCGCTGCGCAGTTAAGGAAGAAAGGAAAAAGACATTTGACTATCGGTATTTCAATTGAATAATTTAATAAGATCAACAATGTGCTTCCGGACAATGGCGAAAATCGTCGTGAAATCGACGTGTCCTTTGTCATGTCATTACAAACGGGTCCATTTCACTATAGGGAGCGAGAAAGGAGAGGGGGTTCGTTTTGCGATGCGTAGTGGATGTTTTAGCGCAAAGAGATTCGGCAACACGTCCTACGCTATGCATAATCGCGAGTTGTTTAAAAGCGAAGGCAAGTGGTTTTTATCTCGTTTTGTTGTTTTTGATGTTCCCTTCTCATCTTCGCACGCCTCTTTAACCCATTATCGGGCCTCTCCCCTCTCCCAGGATTCTATTTATAGCGCAAGTGAACAACGTATTTGCATTCATCTTGGTAGATAAAAGCAAAGAGAATAGAAAAAAGAATATTCTATATTATCAATAGCAAAAAGCACTATCCAATTATTAATAATTCAAACAGCATAATAATGCGACCTGTTGCGGACATAGCGTCAACAACGAGAGGCGCCGCTCAAAATTCAAAATACGGTGGGAGCTCTGCTATCCTCTAACGTTGGTGTGTATGTGTTATCTTTCCATTTAGAATGCAGCCTATAATCCAGTTAGCTAATGGAGTAAAGAGGATGGAAAAGAGTTTTCTGTGCGTGAGGATTTGGCTGTTTTCTTTTATCAAACATTTTTCACCGCAATCCTCTTGCTGCTTTTTACGAAACACAAAAGAACTGACGAACCTACAAAAAAAAAATTGTATTTGCTATTATAAAGACTAACCAAAAACAGTGACAAATAAAACAAACATTTGTAAAGCCGTGGCGAAAGCGAAAGGTGTTGGCGCACATGATGAGCGCGAGTGCGGAGCGACGCACTTTGAATAACAAATGAATTGGCTTAAACAGCGTCGTCACGGATGGTGGTGCTAATCACCACACAAGGGGGAAAAGGGGAAAGCAGCGAGTTAACAAGAACAACTAACAAAGATTTATTCGCCTTTATTATCCTAAGGCTACGTAAGAAAAGAAAATTTGAATAAGAAATTCAATTGCGACAATCAAACAGCGCTGAAAATGGCAGTGAACATACTACTCGATGGCAACGGGAAATGTTGAATCGTTCGCTATTCGGTACGGGGGGGATTGAAAAGCCAATTCCAAAAGGACATTTGAGGTAGAGGGAGAAAAAAGAGAGAGAGTGAGTAGTTGTCTAATTGAAGTTCGTAAACCGACACGAGGTTGTCTGTCTGTCGACACAAAGCAAAAAGCTTTTGAGACGAGAGCAGTGTTGGAGCAATGTCGCAATTCATCGCCGGAATTCCATGAACGCATCCAACCCTTTCATCCCTTATCATTTCGGCCATCTCGTTTTGCATTAGACGCGATTGATCGACTGCTATACTTACAACTACTCATTAAGTGAGTCAAAGCGACAAAGATCCATTACAATCTAATAGGCACTTGCTTCAAATTTAGCGCGGAGCACTTGACATTTAATGTTTGTTCTTTGCCACGGATGCAAACGATGAGTCACTTACCTAAAGAAGAGTAGCGAAGACACGTGCGAACTGCTCAGTAACAATACCCTCAGCCGGATATGCTCATATTTTGTGCGGTTGAATCAATTGAACGATGACCAAGTGATTGGGGGCTTCCTCGTCTCGTAACGGAAGAGAAGCAACTGACTTGAAAACCGTTCAGATGGCCCACGTATCTTCACAGGGTGAACCCCATGGATGGAGCAAAAAAGAAAGGTTGTGGCAGCGCGCGCATATTGCAACATCACTCGGATTGTCCGGGTACGAAACAGGAAAGCGGACACGAAGCGAAAAAGGGCGAAGGGTGGCCGAGAACGCGAGTGGGATGCGTCTAATATCTCCGACTGTATGGGTGAAGAGCAATGGAAAATAGCCATTGTAGATATCACAGTGCATAATCACGTCAGCATCGATAAATCCACACTGGTGGGATGTTCGCAACGTCCTATAGTTCATCCTACGCCACTCTTCCAAGGCACGTCATCCTGCCAGTCACAATAGGGCAAATTGAACTGATGAACCGACGGATCTCAGTAACCTATTTATGTATACATTACATACACGTGTCATGAGCGTATGATTGATAATGACATTTAAACCTGTTCGATTCAGCTATATGCGAAGTTTCAATTTACACAGCAGCAAACTTAAACTTCATCGGAGAGGCTTAGTAAAATTCATTAGTTGGAGTTGGCCGGGAAACAAAACTGAAAAACAAAAGAGCAAAGACAAAACAAGGAGAATCAAAAATGCGGAAAGAAAGAAAGAAAAAAAAAAACAGACGTGAAACAACAGACGGCGGTAGCTGATGATGTTGACCAATCTTATCGACGCTATACAGGAGCGTAGAAAATGGGGAGTAGCAAAACGGTTCAGCGATTCGTGGCACGTCACTGGTTTATGGCAACCGAAAAAGCATATGCTTCCTACCCCCGCCGACTCCCGGTGCGTCTGCACGCGCCAACCGTGCACGCTCCAATCGGTGGTGGTTGGCGGCAAACGATCACTTTTGGGGCTCACTCGTCTCGGCCTTTTAAAGAAGGGAAAGAAGAAATAAAAAACAAGGGAAAAGAAAGTCGACAACAAATCACGTCACTGATGGAATCGACTGTTTTGCAAGTAAACGGCTCTAAAGAGCTCGGCGGAAAGAGTTGCAACAGCCAAACCATAACACGACGTGTGGCCCATGCCGCCAAAATATAGCGGTATGATACTTTTGGCCCGCGATATACCGTGCCAAGCACATCTTTATCGCATTTTTAGCATACGTATACGTTGATGGAGTCTTTTTTTTTTAAATTCAGGATATTCCGGTGCAAAGGTATTCGTAGAAAACTTCTTGATTCGGTTTGGTTTTGTATGTCTTCCGTCTTAGTTCAGAAAGAGCTCTACCGTTTCATTTCAAGTTTTCAACTCACTGGCAACAACTTGGGGCAAGGCATTTTCCTTTACCGGCCCGCCATAAAAACCGGGCAGATACCAGCATATCATCACAAGCTACGTACCTAGTTGGAATTCTAAGAAGTTTGTCATAAATAAGTAATTAATTGTTCCCCTCTCACGACTGAAGCTTTCAACAGTCAATAATCAACAAACATACCACACTTTACGGGACACTTTATTAGCCTTTCACTTACCCCATTTACCCTGAAAAAAATGTGGTAAATAAAAAAAAATGTGAAAATTTTTTTAAGAATATCAAAAATCTTACGTGGCTTCGATGCGTCGAAACGTTCAGCTAAAGAGAATCGCACTTAGCGTAAACGCCATTTTCTTGTACATTTTCTTTTGGTATTTTTTACGTTTCTTTTGGCGTCTATTTTTTTTTCCCGATTCATCTTCATTGTTATGCGTTGCTTGTCGATCGGCAAATGGCGCCTCGCTTCGGTCCAAGGAACACCCCACCCGCCTTCCCATCTTCCTACCCAATTGTGGTTAGGGAGGCAAGCCAATTCATAGACGGTTGACGACTAGTTTTCCCCCTTTTTCTTTCTTCTTGATTTCATTGGGTTGGCAATTGTTCTCTCGACTCGACACACACACAACACACAAAGCCGAACGAAGAGAGGGAACATACCGGGCAAAACTTTCCTAGTCCCTACCTCATATTCCAAGGAGAGAAAGATAGGAGAGCTCCACAACAGTAAGGATCCCCCACCCATTCAACGAGTGGGGATTTGCTCGGGCGCATTTCCTTAAGCCCCACCAGAAATAAAAAGCAAAAATTTCGAAACATACATCTCTACGTGAAAAGAGAGAAGAAAAACACGAAAAGAATCAAAATGTTTAGAGACTCGGCAAGATATAAAGCCGATAATCGCAATCTCATTGCCCATCAACCAACAACATTGCCTCGCAGCCCATCTTCCATAGGGCTATTTTTCGCACACATTTTTGGTATCGATGATCACAAAAGGAGAAGGCAGTTCCTACAGGTAAGTAAATACCAAAAATAAATGCCAGATTAAATACCATGACAACCAGATTTCCTTTTTCTCCCTTATTCCGCCGTGTTCTTAGGGACGCACGATGTGTCCAACGATCTTCCACTTGTAACGACTTCGAACAAATCGATGACAGCCAAGATTGACACAATTTTTATTCAAAACAAAGAGAACCCAGATTTCTCTTGTCTTATTTAAAACAATTTCTGCAATAAGCCGAAACTTCCGGTTCCCTCCAAACCGGGGAGTCCCATGACCAGGCGTGAAGATGGTGTTTTGAGAAAATCCGTTTTGCCTAGACGATTCAGCAAAACAATTAAAAGTTTAAAACAATCTATCATATTCGAGATTAAATAAAGGACGAAAGAATACCTTGTAGTGTAGCATTCTTGAGAAATTCCGTAGCCGTTTCGTACGTCATTTGCTGGAACGGTGATGTGCAATCTGACATCCCGTGACGGCTAAATGGCCGGTAGCCTCCACCCGATGTCATGAAGCTAGCCACCAAAGTTAAATGACGAGGATCCACCGTGATTCCGTAAACTTTGAAGACGTTGTTAACCTCCTGTTTTCACAAAAACAAATTCATAAGAACTAACAACTGGGGTTCAACAACCATATAAAAATACCTTGACAATGACGCGAGAGCCAGCTTCAACTCCGTACTGTTTCACCACCTCGTGGATATCGTTACAGTACAGCCGGTTCATGTCCAGAATGTGGGCAAATTCGAACATGGCCTTGATGTTAACACCATCCGTTTTGATGACGACATCATCGTCTTCAGATTTCGGAGGCACGACGAATGCACGTTTGATTTTAGGAACGTGGTGCACTACGGTCGACTCTGCCCACTTCTTCAAAGAGCTGGACAAGTCCACCTTCTGAATCATCAATGGTACCTGAAAAGCAAACAAACGCTTAGCTTATGTGAACAATGACAATCACTCTCTCCAGTTCAAAGGCAGCAAAAATCTAACCGAGAGTGTAAGCTCGCAATATAGGCTATTTTGGGCGTCGAACGTGTAATCGATGATCCAAGGATCCTTATCAAGCAGGTTGTTTTGGCGGGTTTCGTAGATAAGTTCCATGGCCGGAGTCATTTCGTAGTGTGCCATTTCAGCCTCTTCCTGCTCTCCGTTCAACGTTTTATCGTTGGGTTTCTCTTCGTTGATTCCTTCTTCTTCCTCCGCATCCTTCTTCAGCTCGGTCTCTTCAGTGTCATCTTCAAATCCTTCGTCTTCAACGGGTTTCTTTTTTTCATCGTCTTCGTCCTCATCTTCGTATTCATGCTCGTCTGCGTGTTTAGCACGCTGGTTTGCCGCGTTGAAATCATCCTCATTATCTTCGCCATCGTTTGATTCTTCATCTTCATCCTCGCCACCCTTACGCGGGACCGGCACCTTGGCCGTGTCCTCACCGTCTAATTTATCCTCCTTTTCCCTTTCCTCGTCTTCGTTATTAGCTGCAGTATTTCGACTAGCGGCTGCTGTTTTACAGACAAAAAGTCTGGAAAGTGCAACAACAACAACAAAAATTAGAAGTGAGTTATATACAACATTTTTTAAGGTTTCTTACGATTGCATGGATTGAGCGGCTGCTTCCCTTTTAATGCCTGGCAGGAGGACGGTGTGGACGAAGCGTGTTTCGAAGGCATGCAGCACTTGTTTAGGTTTGACGCAGAAACGATCCTTGTACGAAGCATGAGGAAGGAATCTGAACGTGAGACCATAGTGCCGGGTACGATTCCCAGTAACTGACAATCGCTCCGTCACTTCCACTTTCTCCAAAACATCGGCAAGTGTCACTCTGGTCAATTTGAGCTTAATTTTTTCGGCTTTACGTAAAGCTTTTGGTCCCTTTTCCTGTAAATAAACCAAATCAGCAAACGCGTGACTTTAACAACAATAATTAATTACCAATAAGGGGATGTCCATCGATGGTGTTTGAATGTTGGCAGCAGCCACGATAAGGATTTCACGCAAACGGGGAATACCCAGGGTGACGTTCATCTCACCACGACCGGCAAAGTGGAAAGTGTTGAGCGTCATCTGAGTGGAGGGCTCACCAATGGACTGGGCGGCTAACACTCCAACCGGTTCTCCTGGTTCGCAAGACGCCGCAACTGCTTTGCTGTAGACGAGACGCGTCAATTCCTTGCGCCCAATGGTTACGTTAGGGCGATCCATGTAGCGCAACATCATGGAGTTCAGTTGCTCATCAAAGACATCAATATGTTGGGCAAATGAAAAATGAGCGTTCACGGGATCGGGAGGAGGTCCTTGTTTCTTCGAATACCTACAAAAGGCAAGGTAGAAACGCGTGGAATAAGCGATCGTTGCGCTTAACTTACGATGCTCTTTCTTCTGATGACAACGCTCGCCAGGCGTTTTCGATTTCGTCGGTGACCAAAGAACGACCCCTGGGACCCTTCGGTGCTATCTGTCCAGCTTCCGTGTCGGGCACTGTGGCCTGATATTCGGAAGAGAACTTCAAAAATCCACTTTTTCTCTGTTGCTTCTTGAAGGAGCCATGTTTTTTAAGCCAACGTTTCACCTGACAAAGCAAACGGAAAACCGTTAATCAAAACGAAGAAGTTGATATGAAGTATCAAGTACGAAGTACCAATTTTTTAGCCTTGTCTACTTCTACTTGATCAGACTCGTAAGACATTCTCGTGTCAGCCAAAGTGACACATTCGCGGTTAGCCACCAAGAAAGGGATGCCCTTCTCGTTGAGGTATTGTGACTTGCCGATATCTAGTCCATCTTCACCATAAAGAAACTAGGGGAAAATACAGCAGACCGAACAATTAGATCTACGGAATACTTTTAGGGCATAATTAAATGATACCTGTAGAACTAATCCGTCTGAATCGCGTACTGTGTGATCGTACGCAACGCTCACCCCCTCCAAATGCTTCACCAGACAACGTTGCAAGTAACCACTGCGGGACGTTTTGACGGCAGTATCGATAAGACCCTACCACAATTAGAAATCGTGTCAATAATGGATGAATGTAAAACGACTACAGATAAAGGTCAAACATACTTCACGACCAGCCATGCAATGGAAGAAAAATTCTTGAGGACGAATACCGGTCATGAAACGGCCTGCAATGAATCCTCCTGCTCGTGGCGAAGTGTCATAAGCGACGAAGGACGGCAGTGAACGTCCCGATATCATCAAAGGCGGCCGTTTACCTTCCAATTCAATTTGACCTAAGAGGCAAGAAATTTGCATAGCGTTGACGCTAGATCCTTTGGCACCTGACTGAATCATCAGAGAAAGATTGTTGTCTGGAAAGAGCCGATGCAATCCTCCAGGAATACAAGTCCTGCGCACCGCAACAAAATTGAATGAAGATCATTTTTCTAATTTCTTCCTTTAACAAATACCAAAAGAAACTAACCTATTGACTTCATTGTTGATCTTGTCCGTCTCGCTTTTGTATTCCCTGTCCAGCGCCATTTTCTTCAACGCTGACTCGCTAAAATGGATTTCTTCCATTTTATTATAAACCTCTTGCATGCCGTGTTTTTTAATGAACTCGGGGTCAACACCCACAGCTTTTGCTGCAACGCCATCTCCAATCTATTTCGATTTTCAAATTGTTACTTAGCTTGATTAGAAAATAATCAAAAATAATTAAACGTACTGTCTTTAGTCGTTTCAAAATCTTCTTGCGCTTCTTGTCAGCCTTGGGAGTAACCAAGATATCCTCGACACCAAGGGTGAAACCTTTCAGTTGAAGATAGGTAGTGAAAAGGCGTGAAAAGCACGACAGCAACCGGCACGAATATTTGCCACCGTACAACTCGCTGAAGGCATGAACGAGACCGTACGACGTGGCACCGTAATGCATCTTATCGAGTACGCCCACCAGCAACTCGCCGTGCTGAATGACAACTTCACTTTCGGTCATGCTGTTTGCATTTTCAAGAGGGGTACCCCCTGCCTTCCATGCACGCGGGGGGACCGTTTGCCAGTCCTTGACACTGATCTTAGCAGTGGAATTCATGTTAATCAACGGCTTGCCTTTCGGCGTCAAATTTACAATGAGGGTAGACAGAATTTGTTTTCCCGACCACAGTGCCACAGGCTTCAATATAGTGGGTGGAAGAAGCTTCGTTGCACCGTGGTATTCACGTCCCCCCAAGCCGGCAAACACCAGCTGCTGGTAGTCAGCTCTGCAAAGATACCAAACGAATCACTCAAATTCTGGCAATCGAGCAATGGAAAATGTTTATTACCTGTTAAAGAACTGTCCCCTCATCGTCAGTTTTACACCCGAAATCATGTGATCTTGAATCAGACCACTGAGGGGAGTGCCGTCTTTAGGGACAAGGTACTGATGAGGTACAGCCACTACAATGAAATGAATTAAGTTATTACGAACGAGAAGCTTACATAACGTATGGCATGGTACCGATATTATAGCCCTCTGAACGGGCTACTTCATTCTGTGGAAAATGGGCATTCATTTCGTCACCATCGAAATCGGCGTTGTAGGCTTTACAGTTGGCGTAGTGCAAACGCAATGTTTTCTCGCCCATCAGCACCTGAATGATTTTATTCGTGTTACAAAGTTCAAGAGCATCCATCAGAACAAGACTAGAAACTTACCCGAACCCTGTGGGCCATCATACTAGGCTTATGCAACGTAGGCTGGCGATTAAGCAACATGATGTCGCCCGTCTTCAAGTGACGGTGGACAATTTTGGGCTTGAATAGACTACGAACGTCGGCGGAACCTTTTTTGCGAGACACGGATTTGGATGAGACATTGATCATCGTCTCGGAAGGGGTCAGTAACGTTTTGGCAACCGCAGCGCGCTGTGAAGCGTCTTTGGGATTCAGAAGAATCATCTTGCCGTTGCTATCTTCGATGGCCGTAGCACCAGGCCAGATATTCGGTCCGTTACGCACCGCGTCTCGCATTTCCTATACAAGAACCTTAGTATGAGTTGTTCGAGCACGCAGCTACTATATAGCAACTTACAAAAACGTTCCACGACGTCACCGGTGTAGGATACGTTAATTTTTTTGCAAAGCAATCGGGCACACCGACTTCTTCGACATCCAGATTAGGATCGGGTGTGATAACAGAGCGGGCAGCATAGTTAACACGCTTTCCCATCATGTGCATGCGCAAGAGACCTTGCTTTTTCTCCATGATCTGCGGCAGTACTCAATGTGAATAGTTACTAAATAATTAAATGCCTTTGGTATTGTTTGTACCTGTCGGAATCCCGTCATTTGTTGAGTGTCTTTGCTGCTTCCTACGTCAACTATCATATTAATATCCTCCTGAAGCAATTGCCAAGCACTTTGCAGTTTTTCAAGCAGAGTGGTTCCTGGCATGCTGTTAAGTAAACGTTGTGAGTCAACGGGAAGACTGTCCATAGAATCATTTTTATGCGCATGGAGAGCTGTCTTCAAGACGTAGGTACCCGTTACAATTTTGCGTAAGATTATTGTTTGACCGTTTTCACTCATTTGCCCTCCGATAAGATTGACCGGTCGGTATCTCGGAGGTATGACTGGGATGATCTCTAGAAAGAACACATCGGTAGGATGCGTGATATTGGTACTCATCAAGACAGGGTACAAGCGCCCAAACAATTCTTTTTCGGTCCTCCATAGCTCGCGCAAATGCTCTCTGTCCAACAGTGTTGGTAAGTTCATATCACAATCCAACAACGAAATCTAATAAAAAAAGAAATACCTTGCGTCACTAGCAGTAATGTACATCATGGCTGCCGACTTTTTGGCTTTCTTTTTTTTCTTTCCATCGGTTTCTTCGCCGTTATCTTCCTCGTCTTCGGGTTCTTCATTTTCTTGATAATCGATGTCCGTCCTCATGATCATATTGCCCCTAAAAAATGGTTGATCACATAATGACGGTTAGAAGAGGCCAATTACTGTGCATTTATATGACCGAACGGTTACCCCACGACAGCAGATATTGTGCCTGGCTTAAGCGAGAAGACGATGCGGGATTTGTAAAGGATAATTTTCTGCCAGCCTCCTTTGCATCGAACGCATTGTCTCTTTCCTTTACCGGCTATACTGTCTAGGAAGTTTTTTATGAAAGATTGCCTCAGGTTTTCCACATTTCTTGTCAGCGCAGGCCTGGCACCTGGAGCAATTCCAGCATCTTTTTTCATTTTTTCAACAACTTCATTAATATGAATCCTCAGTTCTTCTTCTGCTTCTTCACTGAGATATGCTTTCTTTCCTTCTTCTTCTGCTTCATCATCATCATCTGCCATCTCCTCATCATGGGGATTCACAATCTGCCACAAATCAAGAGCCTCGGTAATCAAACCATAGAGGAGCAGTTCGAGTTGAGCCACCAAAATCAACTTCTTTTTCTCTGAAACAAAAACATTTCGTTCAACCAAAAAGACCATCGAACCTAAAGCTAAAAGCTACTTACGTGGAATTACAAAGAGTTTGCAGACAGGGCAACTCAATTTCATAATGGAGACTATGGTGCGTAGAAACATCGGGTGAAAGCAGGGGAGCGGAAGTACTATGTGCCCATAGTGGCCTGGGCAGAACTTCTTATCTTGGTGACATGTTCCACAGTTTCCTGATTTGTCAGAGCTCGGCCCCATTAAAACATCGTAAAGTCCACCGGTAGTCGGATATCCGAGAGCATTGAAGGTCTCGGGATTGGACACCTCGACGACACTGATCTTCTTTATGTCATCCGAGGTGTGGAATCCGAAAGTCACAGACTCGGGATAATAATGAAAACTAGTCTGCCTCGCAGGTACTGCCATTTTTCCGGAAACAAACCAAACAATAAATGTGGATAATGTTTTCACGTGAGGTGTTTAACCATCAGCCACATGGAAAATAGCAGCTCAGCAAATTTCAGACTTGGACCGGACCGGAGGGATGAAAAACACGTGTGAAGCAGACAGCTTTACGCCATCTGTCAACAACTGCGTCAACTTCGCTGCGGACACACAACTATTTTTCGGTCACAAAAAAAATTATAAAAATAAACAAACAAACAAGCAAAATTTATTCTAAAGCCATACAAAATATAAAGAAGAAGGAAAAGTTGCGAAATTGTTATAAATAAAGAAAACATAAAAAAGTTGATGCTTGTTATGTTTTACATGCATTGGAGTGTTTTGGGGTAGACACCGCACTGGAGCACTGAATGTTAACCGGCAAGTAAACGGGAATTCCATCAGGGTGGGTTCAAACGAAGAAAGTCGTTGGCCAAAGTTAAAAGGGATTTATGGAAATAAGCGTTGAAAGTTGTGTTTTTGCTTGGGGACGCGTGCTGAAACTCACATCTGCTTATTGTTGGTATAAGCTGTTTGGTCTTTGAGTCGCGTATTTACATCCCTAACTCATAAAAGTCAATTACAAGACGGTCGACTATACGTAGTACAGAGAGACTCGCAGTTTTTCACTTCCATTAAAAGCACGGAGGAAAAGCCCTCGATATTCCAGCGGACTCGGGCAATCGTTCATGATGAAAGTTTAGGACTCGCTCCGCTTTTTTTTTTCTTTCCCAGGACAACCGACAGGAATTTGAAAGTGCATGTCGCCGGATTTCGCGAAATGTATTCGATTCCGCTCTGCAAGAATGAAATAAATATCACTTTGAATTTCTCCACGACGTAAATCTAGACAAGCCGCTTTATGAAACTCATAAAGATGTTGATCGTCTATACACTCGCTCTGCATCATTGCATAATCAGACGCCAACGAAAAGCGAGATCTCCAGCTGAAAACGCGATGGACGCCCCAACTCGTCCTTCAGCTATTCTCTTTCCACATTTCTATATCTACCAGCTATGCAGTAGCCAAAAACTAAAACGCATATTGTAACGAATAGATCGCCTCAAGTAACATCGATGCCCTTGCATTGCCGGAAGGATGCTCGCAAAGTCCATAACCATTTCAAATAGATCGATAAAATAATAAGGTTACGGTTAGTGCACCGAGTGTGTGTCTCCGTGTTTGCGTGTGTCAATATACTTTGTACGCTTTATCCGTTCTTCGGTTCACAAAGGATTTGCGGGCAAAAAAAAAACGTTTTGACTGTGTGTTATTGCCGATATACGTTTTCGTTTTACTTCAATATTATTCATAAAATATATACCTATAGCTTTACAAGCATGAGTGCCGCTGAATATAACTATTTCTTGATACTAGGAAATGTATATGCCGTTCGTTCCTGTGCGTGTATATGTGGGTGTGCAGCCGCACACACACCGTGTCTTTGACAGTTCCCAGCGTGTGGAATATAGAGAACCTTGGAACGACGAAAGCATGACTCGTGCACATTTCAATAGTACGGTAGAAATGTAAATATTGACTCAAAGGCCATCGCTGCCAGTTTAAAATAGCGACTATTTTATGTCCTAACACGTCACACGACATCTTGGAAATTCACTTATACGGCCTTCTCGATCGCTCTTCTGTCCAGCATTTATTTATTTTTTTCCAGCTGTCCTTATTCATAGATATCTTTATAGCCTAAACTCTCCTTTTATTTTCTGCATCTCTCTCGAGGGGGCAATTCAGCAAAGAATAAATCTAGGCCCAAGTCCATCTCAATTTAATATTGTATGAATATTGTCGCATCTGATTAAATGTAGAAACAAAAAAAAAAATGAAACTGATGAGAGAAATGGTATGACGGGGCTCGTCGGATCAACTTTGATTAGATATTCCCCAAGCTGCTGGTGTGCTGTTATGCTTCTTGTAGGGTATATATAGTATATATATATATAATAGCTCTATATACTAGTACTAGTGAAGATCCACTTGGGCAAGCCAGTAGACAGAAAAAGAAAAAGATTTAGCGCATAGTTTCCTTTTTTCTTTATCTATTCGGGCTCAGATGCGTACGAATAGAAAGAGGCTTCATCGACATCGGACTGCGGGGGCTCAACTGTGTGGCCGTGTTGCTTCTTGTGTACAGTCTCCTATACTGTTATATAAGTTTATATCTTTATTTTTTCTTTATTTTTATTTTTTTTTTGCTCCATTGATATTTTTTTCTTAACGTGGCCGATATACTTGTCCCCTCTCTCCGGTCCTTGTGAGAAAGATGAAAGACACAGTTGTGTGTAGCGAAGAAAAAAAAAAGATGAAAAGCAGCCGGAAGGGGATTAAGATCGGTCCTGTACTTGTGGTCTAGGGTAGGATCAGTTGTCGATCCCTTTTCTTATTTTATTTTTATATTTTTTTCTTTGAGGGGGCAACGTTTGTAAATGCATCTATTGTATGAAATTTATTCTCTATTTATTGATATTTATCGAGCCTTTCGATATCATTTGCTTTTTCCATTTATCTTTCACGCCATTTTCGGTCGTGATTCACTCACGCGTTTATTTTTCTTAAACGCACAACGGTCGCAGTGTGTAGGAAAATGCGCTCCGAGATCTTAATCTTCTTTTCTGATTTATTTACTTGATGAATCAAGCGAAGGAGATTTAATTGATGCAAGAACACCACCACAAATTCAATTGTATAATCAACCGGCAATCCATCACCGTTGACTCGGTCGACTCTCGCTTCCACATCCTATGAAGAAAAAATTCTTCCTCCCCCTTTTTCTTATTTTCTTGACACTCACGCCGGGTGGGGGGGGGGGAGGCTGTGTTGCAACACGGTTAGGGTTGGCCCGTTTGTTGTCGCGCTGAACCCGAAAAGGCCTGGGCGTCTATAATACACTAGACAGACGCATTAGAATTTGCGTGTGTGGCCTATACTTCACTTGCTAACGGTCTCAACGTGTCAGAAAGTATTAGCTCTCCAATCCGTTTGGCCATGGGCGATTAGCCGACGCCCTCGGCGCCGATTAACGCTCACGTTGCGTATATATATATACTCTACTCTGCTATACTACGCCTATATAAACATGTAGCGTACATTCGCGGAAGAACGCCGAGCCCGCAAATGATGTAATAATAGTCTTTCCTTTTTTTATTATTATTATGATTATTATCCCCCCCTTTCATTTTCCCCTTGCGTTCGATATATATACAAGAACGTGGGAAACAATCGAACGGAACGCAACTGTCTAATAGAATCAAACTGATGATGGACGCGTCCTTCTGTACAGAGACGCGGTAATGGTTTCGCAGTGGCTCTAATGCACTGAAAATGTTGAATTGTTTTTTCTTTTTAGGTGATTGCGGTATGCGTTTATTTGAAGTGACGAAAGCTGTATGCGTAGGCCTTTTCAGACGTGATGAACTCGGGGAAAATCATTTTGCCTTTGATGAGAAAAGACGTACACAAGCGTCCACAACTCCATTAGGGAAGAAACTGGAGACCGTTGTTGGAACGGAGTTCGCCCCGTTATACATTTGTGGGCAGAAAAAGCTGAAGCCTTTGCCTAGTAATATAAGACGGTTGGACAAAAAAGAAAAAGTTGAGATTAGACAACAGGCAAAGACAAGCGAATCTGCTTGTCCTATTTATATATATATACAGCAAAGAAAGAAAAAAGACGCAATCAAGTCCGCTCTTATTTAAGAGCTTCACTCGGATGGTTTATACATATACAAGCCCGAGAGAGAATGAACGGGGGGAAGAAGAAGCTGCTAAAGAATATCCGTCGCCCGTTCCATTTCAAATGGCCTATAATATAATAAGAAAAAGCAAAATAAGAAAAATCCAGTAGAAGGCGTACATATATCCAACGATCGTGGTTTTCTTGCTTTTTTTCCTCGTTCTCTTAATAATATTTATTACGTAGACGCAACAATGGACGGAGAACTAGTATAGAAGCAGTTCTTCTATGCCCATTTTTTTTGTTTTCTTTTTCTTTTTCAGTTAAGTTTTTGTTTTACATTCTTGTTCGTGATGTACAGTCATCAGCGAAAGAACCCAGAGTTGCTCTCGATCGTCTCTTGAATCATCCCCTTTCAAGTTTGTTTTTATTTTATATTTGTAATAGAGTCAACAACAAGCGGCGAACAGCCACTTGTTTCCGCCTCTTTTCCCCGTTTCTTCTTTTTTATTGTTGCATTGCTATTATTCCTTTTTTTTTTCTTTAATTTTCCCTTTCAGCGCTCAGTTGTTTTCCACTTCAACTCCGCGTGCTAAGTTGCATACACAAAAAAAAAAGCGGACCCCTCGTCAAGTCTCATTTAAGATTCAAACTGTCTGTCCAGAAAGAAAGAAAAAGACAAACGGATATATTCTCGCATACGCGGGGGATTCCGGATCCGAAAAACAACAACAGCAATTCACTTTTTCCCGGAAAAAAAAAATCCCCGCTTTTTCTATCCCCATCCTAATGTCGAATAATAAATATATATATACGGTCGAGGGGAAGTGGAGAGATCCTTCATCCATATACATAAATCTGATGGCCGCACAGCCGCCTCTACAGGACCCGACAAGACGGAAGGCAAACAGTGTGAAATATTTTTTCCCCTCTCTCCGCATGTTTATCCTATATTTTTCTATATATGCCAACATTCGTGGTATAGAAAAAGAAGATGCTCTCCAAGACGAGGCGGACAAAAGAGAGTATATACAGTTATATAGATGTTGATGTAGTTGAGTCTTTCTCATCCGCCTGTCGTCACAGTTGCGCCCATGGTCGACTGAACTGCGACAAGGGCACATTGAGATATGTGTAACCCTCCTTCTTCTTCTTCTATTCATTCGACTCACCATTTGGAATGCTGATGAATTCATACAGAGACTGTGTGTATCTCTTTTCATATCGAGCTATATGTATAGCTAGCAAACCCCTCGAATCATCGCCTTAGAAAAAAGATGTTGTTGTGAAGGCGTCTCCCTAGAAACCAAAGACTTTGTGTTTCTTAACATTTTGTCCTGTTTTGGTAGGCTGTCAGAGCTGTTTCTATCTTATACACAAGCAATAGTGTTTTCTAGCTATTTTGGAATGTTTTAGATGTATGACTCGAACTAATGTTGCTATACGAGCTATATACGGTATAGAGAACTGCATAGAAATGAATATGGCACATGTGGTTGAACGCTTCCGGACCATGTTTTTTATAGATTTGATCCCTCAAAAAAAGAAATGGTTTGACCTCTGGCCACGAAATTCATCACGATCCTCAACTGCTTTTAACCAGCATTCAGTCTGTGTGTGTAACTTGTATATACGATTACCCCTTGTGTAAACATTACGACGAGCTTGATTGATACGTATATTTCTTTATACAGCACATATAGCCCATCTCATTTTTCTTATCAAGCTTTGTGTTTATACTAGACCTTTGATTGAGTCTTATCAACGCAATTCGATGCACCGTATAAGCTGTGTGAGGGGGGTGAGGTCCATTGATGAGCTAACGTACATTAACTACACTAATATAAAACGCCGCACGAGAAAACTCATCCATCAATTGGGATTCCTATATTATGCACATCGGTTGTTGGATAAAGACTAACATCATATAAGAAAAAAAGCATTTTTGTATACATACGTGGATGTCTAGCATGTGTTTGTATACCAAAACTATCGCGAATGCAAAAGACAGCGTAGCCCAAGAGCTTAACCAACAGCCGATATGACACACAGGATCGCGTACTATCATAAAGAACACGTGTCGGAAGAATATTCGTCGTTTTTATTCTTCTATTTTTCCATCGCATCAACATTTGGAATACATTTTGTCAGATCATTCTTCTTTCTTTCTTTTCAAAAATCCACTACCCGGATTTTGCACGCACGTGTGTCAACCCAAACGTTGCGGCCACACATCACAAGCTGCTGCATTTATTTCTCGCACATCGTTTTTGAAAAGATCACGTAACCGATGCAAATGGGCCCGCAACACCCAACCCCGTTGGGCGAGGGAACAGCTTCGTTTATTTTCTTGTCCCGATTCCGAGCATTTATTTGCAATTTGCCATCGGTCGTTTTTGCATATCCCGTCTCGAACGTCTTCGACGTGCTGGAAGCAGTTGGCCGTTTTTCTTTTTTCCCCCATCAAAAAAGAGACGAGACATTGGACCGACAAATGGCGTCACACCATCACGTAAGAATGAAAAAATAAAAAAAAAGGAAAAAGGGAGGATATTCAGAGCGCCTACGAATTAGGAGCCAGTCGTCCGGAATGGCACACAGCCCATCAGTCTTTTGAAAAGGATGAATCCTTCCTTTTTGCTACAACTGCTGCACAGCAGCGGTTTGAATACAAGTCGCTCGGCCAAATGCCTCCGTTTTTTTCTTCAAAGCTTCCGTCGAAAAGAAATCCGAAATCTTTTACATTTTTTATTTTTGTCGTTTTATTCTCAGCACAAATGTCGCTATAGGCAACAGCCAAGAAAACGTTTTGCCTTTTTCGATCTGCAAAATCTTTTGCTTCCCGTATTTTCACGAAGGCACGGGTCTGCACGCAACCGCACCTTTGTGTGTGTGTGTTGTTGTTAAGGAAATTGAGTAGATTATCGAATTCTGTCGAACAAGTTGAACGTCCATTTGTGTGTAAATGCTATATCTACGTATAGAAATGTCGTAAACCGATTAAGGCTTACCATCTGTGCCATTTCATACCTATATAAAAAGGGAAAAATTGAAGCCTATATACTGCGTTTAGATTCAAATAACAGCTGGCAGCGTACCCAAGCGGACAGAAATCAGCAAAAATCATACAACCCTTCATTTTCTTTTTTGTCTTGATCATCACGCAGTCCTTGATGAATTGCACGAATCTCTGGCCGTCCGACGTTGTTTCTACATTCATAACGTTGTCACTTGCCACCTTAAAAAAATAGTTTAGAGAACAATTGCCGTCACACCTATAAATGCACCCATACATCATCTTATATAAAAAGGGAAGAGACAAATTAGCATCGCGGTCACGTCGGAGACGAAACGTGACGGCTTGAACGTCGTTCGTCCGGGGCGGGGTTTTGGTCTCTTTTAGCGCTCGACGCGGCTTACCGATTCGACACGGCAATTAAAGGCCATCAAGCATATATAAAGAACGTTTAGAACTCTGCTGGCAGATCTCTCACTAGCAGAAAGCCCGTCAGCAATTCAAACATGTTGTTTAGTCTTGATGTCTTTCAAACGATGCCAATCAATTTGATGTTGAGCACCGTGCAACGAAAGAAGAGTGAAACAACGAAAATCCCTTTTTGATAATTGGTTAGTGTTAGGAATTTACACTGAACACGTCACAGCGAAATCCGGACAGTTATACATGCCGTCAGTCGAACAACAGCCATGAAACTTTATCCCGTTTTCGTCGGGTATATGTCTCCAACATCCTATACGTTTTGCATAAATCATCGTGGGCTGTGGGGAATTGCGTAGGGGGCCCACTTGCTGCATCTTTGGTGGTACATACACATACCATCCCGAAGAAATCATATGAAATAATCTTAAGAGATTACAGATCGGCTTGTAAAAAAGAAATTTTGCATGCATTCTGCTGCTTTAACCCACACCCACGGAACGCGTTTGCATTGTGGGAAGGTTGTTTTTTTTTTAAGGATACAAATACTGGACAACAGAAAATAAATACTATATCCAAGTGGAACGATATACTTCTTCTACGAATGGGAGGACATGGACGTCCTTTTGTGAATAACGAACCATCATAGCGTGACCTTTAGCAATGTAACCCGCAAATCAACGTCCAGCACGGACAGCATTACATATATACAAAAACACAGCCAGTGTTGTGGCTTTTTTTATGATTTAAAATAATAGATAGAATAAAATAGATGCGTCGTATCTTCAACCAGTCCCATCATCTTCGAAACAGATTTTATTGGCGTGGAAGGGGGAGGGCAACATGTGCCATTTTCTTAATAGAAAATCAGCATATCCCGAACGAATATATATTTATGGCGTTGGAATGTAACAGCTCTGAGACATCGACCCCGCCCATACATCAAATGAATGCGTAAGTAGACATGTCATACAAAAAGCCTCTTTTTGTTCGATACATGTATCACATCAGTATAGCCTAAACCATTGAAATATTACGACATATTCAAAGACGTGTAAAAAAAAAATAAAGGGTTTTCTCTTACACATTGCCGCCACACTCATGTACGGATTTCATATTTTTTGATTCCCAAACATTTATATTTTTGTTTCATTGTTTATATAAGCCCTTTTAGGGCAGTAAATATCTTTTGAGGGACGGAACCTTCTCCCTTGTTGCTGTGATGTTTTTTCCTTTTTATTTCGTTATTGTTCTTTTATTGCGTCATTTTGGCCTCGCCTCCTCTTCCACCATTACGCATAGAGATATATATGGGCGAAGGAGCTAGACGATGTGCTCTTCGTTATCCAACTATACGAAGGAGAAGTTGAAAAGGCGGATGGCTCTTCCTATTGTTTTTTTGCATAAGAGACAAGGCCCTTTTTTTTTATTATTAGACTCTTATTCCTTTTTGCGTGGCATCTCGTAGTTTTCTGTTTGATCACTTATGGTAATGCATGCTGATGATCTGTCACCATGTTTACGACGCGTCAAACACCATATAGAAAAATACACGAGCCGATGGCGAAATGCGGAGGACAAAGGAAACATTGTACGTCACCAGCAGCCGCACCCCCCCCCCCTTCGTATGTAAGTCAACAAAAATATAAATCAAGCTGTTAAGTCATTTTCTTTGTTAAAAATCTAAATACGATTCATTTCATAACCCCCACTCTAAAAGTTCGCAAACAAATACCGTCACTTTTCGAATCGATTACGTAAAGTGGTTCTCCTTTTTTTTTTTCAAAAATGGCTTGGTATATGTACACAGACGGATGAGTTCTATGTCAGCGGGGGCGATGCTGTAAGTTTGGGGGGAAATGTAGGCCATGATGGTTAACGACATCGAAAGGCAAGAAACCTAATCGAGTTCTTCGCTCCATAAAATCCGGCAATGGTTACCCATCCGCTTCTTCTTCTTCTCACAAGCCGTTTCACATCCTTCATCCGCTGTGTGTAGCCTATATACAGCTCCTTCCGCACAAAGAAAAAAATTGAATGAAATTGAAAAATAAATATAGAACGCTCTAGATCTATTAAACACTATAAATTTATACGCGTTTTCTTTTCATTTCTTTTGTAAGTCACATTTTTAAATGGATGGAGTCTCTTGTTGCGTTTTCAAGAAAGCTGTGACGGGCTCGCAGTCAGCCCTAATGGATGTCCGTTTCAATGTCGGATGTATATATACAGAAAATAAAAAAAAACAGGAAGAAAGCCAAAGGCTTATAGAAAAAGTCCGAATTGTAGACAAGGGCAGCATCAAAAGAAATGGAAGATGTATAAGAAAAAAAAAAAAGGCTGAAAAGAGAGGATGATGATGACTTTAATGTGATTACATCCGATGATATGCTGCAAGTAGATGGCCAATCGATCCATCACATCTGTCTCGACATGCGTAATTGCGTTGGACATATATTTTGTGGTCCTTCCCGCCCGCGTTCTCCAGTGAACATCATGATGTACAATTTCCTTTTTGGAAATGCAACATCTTTTTGCGAGTGTCTTTTCGTTTCATCGTCATGCAAAAATTGAGAAGAAAGAAAATAAAAAATTCAATTGCTTATTCATGGCTTAAATGTGGGACACACATCTCGGGACAATCAATGTGACAAAGACGATGTGTGGTCGTCTGATGCGAGTCAAGTGGGTAGTATCCGAAACATCCGGCCACTGATTATCCGCTCAATTGCTTTTCAAATGGAAATGCTGGCCAAACAAAGTCCTCCCTTATAGGGGATCGTAACCATTTTCATCTCATCAAAGAACAGCATATCATTCTCGATCTTATATAGATTTCAAGAAAAAATAAAAGACCAAAATAATAGAATAAAAAAGGGTGGGCTTTCATTTGATGTCTTAAAGATCGAGACATATAACGTACGGAGTAAATCTTATACAGTTACTCCCGCGAGATTCCATATACTCTACCAGTATATACCGTGTAGACATACTACACACGTTCATTGTAGTATATATATATGGAAGAGATTGCCAAAAAGTCCAATCAAAGAATATAGGAGGCATGTGTAACCTTATAGTCTGGATTGTAACTGGGTAAGAGGTCAGTGACTTCATCAGTTCTCTTTCCTCTTTTCTTTTTGCTTTGGATTATTATCGTCTTGATCAGAAAAGAAAATCCTCGATTTTCTGAAAGACCTTCGTATAGAGTTTATATCTATTTGGCTGTTGCTTCTTTCAAAAGGGTCAACAAAAGAAAGGAATGACGTTGAAACTTGTCTATATAAACCCATTCTCTTGATGGATGTACGACTCCGCAAATGGCCATTGTATAAAAAGCCTGGAAAATGAAGGAAATAAAATATAAAAAGAATGCGAAAGAAAAGGACAACAATAACGAAATAAATCTAAACTTTTCACGAAGGGCTTTTGGTGGCCTTTTTTTAATTCACCACAGTTAAAATTCCTATCTGATATATCAAACATCATGTCCGTCTTCATCTCTAAAGTATGAAAAGCTTGTAAATTTGTCAGTTGAACGGCTTTAGTACTACTGGAACACGAGGCAAGCACGTCAAGGGCATTAAAAACTCAAGCCTAATAATAGTATATGGATAATATTTAAAAAAAAGAAAAGTTTAAAGATGATATGTATATACGAGACTTTGAAAAAGTTGTCTCATCTCTCCATTAGTGGCCGATTTGAATAATGCACATCAGACGGACGCGGAGTGATTTAAGAATTCCTTTCCACCTATAGTATCCTTTCACATCCCTATACATGTAAGCCATATTTATAGAAAGGGTGCACACGACACACACACTTTTTCGCTAGACAATAGAAAACATTCGCCGAAAGGATTATCTATCCCCCCCCCTTTTCTGTATACACAACACATATATCAAGCTTTGAAGACAACGCGAAAGCTCCTTTTAGCCTTTCTTTTTTATTTTATTAAGTCGTAACGGATTATCTGCAAAAATGGCTAGTCCAGAGCTTTTGTTTTGCAACAAAGAAATTATAATAAACCGCTTGTAAAGAGCATAGAGTCTTGATAAAAGTATACAACAACGATGAAGAAGAAGAACAAGGACACACCAAAAAGAAACTCGTCCATCTTGTTCAGATCGCTAGTAATACCATCAAACGCGCTTGACTCGATCCTCAAGCGCCCATTTAACCACAATGTGTACACACACTTTCTTGTGCGCCCCACACACGCGTCCAAAGTCGGTGAATCCAACAAGGGGAAAAAAAAGGTCAATTCTATGATGAAGAAGAAGAAAGAAGAAAAAAAAAATGAATCGATTTTCAAACATCCCGCGTTCCATGATTTATCCATTACGTACATAGAGTAACTGTAAGATCAAAAAGACGAGCCAGTCGAGGGAAAATGGACGATGTGATTTCTTCGAAAGTAATAGAGAAAACGTGAGTTTTTGTATTCTACTTTTTTTTTCTTAGATATATAGCTGAAGGGCTAGCCATCCTTAAACATGTCCAAGGGCCATCTCTCTATCGTCGGTGCTCTCTCCTTCAAAGTCGGGGCCCATCTTCTCTTTCGCCGGTTAGCGTTATATATCATCACCGCTGTGCAAAGATACTCAAACGATGAGTGCAGATTGAAGGAGATAGGAAAAGACTTGGGAAGCTGTTGGACTCTCGTCTGTCTAGATATATATATATATACTTTTTAAAGGCAACAAGAAAAGAGAAAAAAAAAAGGTCTTCATCCGCAACATCCGACGAAGGCTAGTAAACACAAAGGGTAGACAGAAAAAAAAAAGGCTATATATGTTTACTTGACGCTTGATTGAATCGAGAGACAAATGCGATACAAGGTTCTATATATTACGAACAACAAACAGCGGATAATAGAACGGAAATGATGTTGTCCATCTTAAAAAAGAATAATAAAAGAAAAAAACAAAACAAAACATCTCGAAAATTGTTTGGCTGTATGAGTCAACATACGTGGCGGACCGTATATTATACAAGACGCAGCAGACAAACCCATTTGAATGATTAACCATGAATAGAATAATGAATGAAAACTATGGTTGGTATTTCGTATTATACATAGCACCCGAGTCCGCGCACGAGATTTGCTGTTTTTCTTGGCTATTTCCTTTGACCCTTTGCGTGTTGTGATTATTCAATTACAGTTTGAATGAAAATAATAAAATAAACGAATAAAAAAAAATTTAGATATATAGAAAGAAAAAGGATGCAACTTTGATATGAAGGCAAAAAACATCATTCTGAATCCGTCAAAAGCGAAAGAAGTCCTTCGGGCTTTGGGCTGGATGTAAATGTTGACGACATCCTATTTTCATCCGGCCAAACGCGGATGAAACTAGGACTCGGCTGCATGGGTTAGACCCATCTGGTAAAGGGCCTCATCCCAGCAAGTTACTAGTCTCTTTCAGAAAGCCAAGTCTTAACATATAACGTCTAGTTTTCAACTATTTTTATTTTTCTTCAGTACGTGACTGCAAAAAATAAATATAAATAAAAGAAAAAAAAACATAAGCATTTCACTTTTATTTTTTGTTGATTCTTTATTTCGTAAATTTCATTTCACGGCGACTGCGCGAATCACTTACAGCCGGATTGAATTTGAATCGAGTTAAGCGATTCGCTTTACATTTCCTCCCCTTTTTTTTTATTCACTATTTTCTGCTCGCCTCTCTCCGGTCTGTATACAGCCAAACATCTGCAACACAGGCCTCGTATTAACCGTGTCCGAGTGCTGTGTATGTGTGCAGAAACAAAAGGACGCCCTAGAGAGAGATAGAAAACCATTCAAATGGCCCGCTCAAGAATCGGCGACCCAGACGACCCAAATTTCTCTTTTTTTTTCACTTCAAACAAACAACAGCAAAAATCCCCCCAACTCGTCTATTTATTATTGCGAACTTTCTATCGAGTAATCACAGTCATCGCAAATGCACGTATACATTTAATAACACACAGGAACTATAAGCGACATATTTTTTCTTGCACGTTTTGCTTCGCTACTTTCGTCCTCCACTGAACCCGCAATCATGACTACAACATAACAGCAAAAGAAAACGCACGATTGATGGTGCGCCGCCGCTTTTTACAACAGGCATAGTGTAGTATAGACTACAAACATCTATACAACTCTCTTTAGAAAAAAAAAAAAAAAAAGGGAGGCGGAGAATGATATCCAGCGGCAGGGCGACAGCGCACAGTTGAAGGAGCGTAGGCCAAATGATTCTCCATTCCATCGCTGGAGCAGTACGACGTATAATATTTGTTGCGTCCCCCCCCCATCGTTCCGGCGTGGGTTTGTTCACTAGTATAGACTTATACTCCCCCCTCTTCCCCAGTCGGGAGTATGCTAGGGCTATAAGCTGACGGGTCGGGCCAGTTGGCCGCTTTATTCGTTGTCGAGGCAACGGACGTCTTGGATCTCTCGTAAAACTGCTCCGCTACTCTCTTGACGTTGGGAAACGTCAACAGGAGAACCTATATCGCACGCCGCACATACAGAACAAGACGACGTCGAACGAGCGAAAACATCATCATCATCCGGTGCGATTTGCCAGAAAGCGGGAGAGAGCCGCGCATCAACAACAAGTACAATACTACTAACGCAGCCTTCATTTTTTCGCGTGCTGACGCTGTCGCTCGCGATAGTTTGCAAAGGGGGCTCGTTGATTGATTGTTATCGCTTGACAGCCAATGATGAGCGTATAGACTATGGTCTCGACGCTTAGTGCTAGTGCGACGGAACACCAAAGGTCTACAACAACAACAACAACAGCAGCCACGTGAAAGGAAAATTGCTGTGCGCTCCACTCTGACGGTGATTGAAAATAAGGTAAACACGAATCTCGGTTAACTTTTGCTTAGCGATTTATTTGAATGTGTTATCGAACAGATGTCAGCTGTTATTATTGTTTTTGTTTTGGGAGGGAGAGGGGGTTTGAATATTGCAATAGCGCTCGTTTGGCCATGTTTTCGTGTTTAGTATAGGATCGTACGAGATTCCTTCGTCAACTGTCAGTGACTATTGCAACCGATACATTAGGAATGAGTGGCACGTCTCGTCACCAACGTCATCCATGCTGAGCTATAGCAACTTCCGTCCAACAAAAATCTCAGTCGAGAGCGCGGATAGCCAAGTACTGTAAGGATGATAATGCTATAGTGCAAGCGCGGTAGGAATGCCGGTCAATCTAAATCCTCCCTCTCCACCCGCCTTGATTTGCTCGGTGCGATTGATTATGTGAGCGCAGTCATTTATACAGTTTTGGCTTGTCCATTACAACAGAGATTTTTCAAACGCTAAATGTCGTCAGTGGCGAAGGCAATGGTTGAAATATGATGAAAAATAATGACGATTTCTGGATGAAGTCGATACGTGTCAGCTGCGTGAGCTGTCAACATCAGCTCAACTAAATAAATGTGTTAAAGATATCTTTCTTTTCAACGAGTATACTATATATCGAGCACGTGTTTAGGGTGAAGTTGCAAGCCTCTCTTTTTCTTCCTCCCCCCTAAAAATATATAGATATGAGGGAGAAGGGGGAGAGAGAAGTGGACCCCGTGTTGAGGAATGCGTCGCGACGCTTAGCACGGAACACAAATCTATATCTAGTAACATCAATTTTTGAAATGAAGGCTCACAAAAGCCCTCAGCAGAGACTCCCACAGATGCAGTGAGCGGGGGAGGAAACTATCGCGCTAATGATTCACACAGCTTCGTAACGTCGTTACTCAAAGTCGACTGTCATCTCGACTATTCCATTTTTGCTTTAAAGAAAAAAAGAAAAAAAAAGTAGATTCTACTTTATCCTGCACGGTATGTAAAGTTAGAGGCAAGTTAGAATCGAATATGTTTCTACCTACTGCCAGGTCACGGTCGATGAGAGGGGTTCATAAATTTGTCCGATAGTATTTTAGTATTCTCTCTATCTCTTAGACTCGTCTCTCTTTTGTCTCCTCCCTCTATAAGTTGTGCATACCTAAATTTGCCTGTAAAATCGCTCTTTCGTGTGTGCATCTGTTGTGTTTGCAACTCTGCCATGTGTGTGTGTGTTTTTCTGCGTAAACGTGGAATATTCAGCAGCAAGCGTCGCCGATTCAACGTCAACACGCAACTTCCCGTATAGATATACAGTCAGACATATCAAACCAGATCGCGCGCATCCAGCAGCCATCGGTCGGGGAGGGCGGCAATAGGAAGACGGGATAAATAGACATGAGATGGCGAAGGAAAAAAACAGTGAACCGGAGAGAGCGGTAGCGAATACAACCCGCGTCGAAAGTGATGAGAGGAGAAAAAGAGTTTGAATGTCCCGGAAGAGCAAAGAAGTGCTTTGAAAAATCGCGTTGTTGGTGATAGAAGTCGCTCTCCTCGCCCGTCGAGTGCGGATGTCCTTTTTTATAAGTCCAGCGCTTATCGCGGACGAGTAAATAAAAGAGTAAAGTGGAGGGACTTGTTCATCCACTTGTGAGATGGATATTCTCTGCTCCCGCATATGAAATCTATTTTTTTTTTAAACTGACCAGTGGGGAAACAAATCTTTTGAAATCGAGCGATTTGTTAAAAACATAACCACAATCTGATCCGTGCAACACGCATTTGTTTTTGTTTTTTTTTTGTACCAGTGTTCGGATAAATAGAGCGCAATCATGGCGAAGACGAATGGGACGGTATCAATCAACTGGACGTTACCCATCACCCTGTTGCCATGGCTTTTCATCTCGATGGCAGGTAAGGAATGAAAAAAAAACACATGCACAAAGCAAAGAAAATATAAAAAATGATTCATTTAAAGGACACAAAAAACGTATTTAAGGCACAGCTATATTTATGTATTTATTGGCTATTCGCTATAGAAAAACGAAGCCCGACGGGGATGGTGAGTGACGCAGAGAGGGGGATGAATGTTAGAGGGGTGCGGTGCATGTATATAAATAAAAATAGATCCACGAGACGGATATACATACAGAGCCAGGGGAAAATGAAGAAGAGGAGAGAGAGGGGATACGATGTTTTGCACTCAATCCGATGAGAATCGTCGCGACTTTCGTTTTCTTTTCTTTTCTTTTTTTTTCTATTTTCCAAACCGAAAACTTGTGTTGCCCGCCATTCAATTAAAACATTAGCGCGTGTTTGGTGGCGTTGTGGGAGCCGAACGTGATGTCGGGTGTGTTGGGGCGGATGATGCTGCCGGCGGAGAGAGACAACGGAGCGGGGGGGACAATAGCGCAGAACGCGACGCTGTTTTGTTGTGGTGAGTGAGAGTAGATAGAAAAAAGAAATCCCCGTGCCGACTTATATTCGAGAGTTGATGTGAAAAACCATGCGGAACGTTGGGGCGGGATGACATGCCATGCAAAACGTTCAAATATAGACACGATCAAATGAAAGGGCGGGATTCACAAGAATTAAATCATCTGAAACAAAAAGAAATAAGAAACTTCAGAAAGAGTTTCTTTGAAACGTCGTCTGATTAAGCAGATTTTAAACCTGTTAATCACGCAGTTTGAACGTTCTCGTTTTAAGAACAGTTCGCGTTGTTAGGGCGTTCATTATAGTTCGAGAAGATTTCGATACTACGCAAAGTGAGAAAGACATCACCTGCTGCAGATTTTATTGAGGGAGGTTTCGTAATGTAATGATTTCGTATTATCATTTAATCTTTTATAGTTTCTAAGTTGTTGTGTATTCGCTTGTTATCGAATCAATTGCGCACAGCAACGTGTGCGTACATCCAAACTTTGACGTGTACGCAAGTTAGTGGATGTAGCCGCAAAACTTGTAAATATATTCATTCGCTTTATTCGGCGAGCTAAAATAGCCAACGGATGTCAATCAAGACCTTTAGAAGAAACATTTTTATGCGAATCCTATTCAATAATTCCGCAGTTTCATACATTCTAATTTCTCTTTTATTTTCGATATTATCACCAACGATTAACTATCTGCGTCGCTGACATTCAACCAGTGACGGACAGCCGCTATTTGCCGGAATTCGAGCGGCCGCTGCCCAACCAGACGGTGACGCTGGGCTCTGAGGCCGTCCTGTCGTGTCACGTCGCTCATCTCGGCGGCTACAAAGTCGGCTGGATCAAGTCGGATTCGAAAGCCATTCAGGCCATCCACACGCACGTCATCACGCACAACACCCGCGTATCCGTGCGCCACTTCGGCCATTCCGTCTGGCAGCTGGTCATCGCCGACGTCCAGCGCGAGGACGAAGGCCTATTCATGTGCCAAATCAACACGGATCCCATGAAAAGTCAGGTATTATAATAACATATATACCACGATCACGTGGAGGGGTTAAATGAGATGCCATTTTTACCCCCCGTCATCTCCAGCATCCCGCTGGTTTTGTTAATAATGCCAACGCTTTCCGGCGTTCGCCATTCTGTCGACTCTAAAATGATGTAGCTTTAATAATTCCATCATTTCATCAGAGCGCTTTGAATCATGATTAAGAACTCCGTCCCGATGTCGCCCCGCTGATTAGAATAAAGTGTTTTCCTGCTCGAGGTCCCCCCCCCCTGTATGTAAGCGTAAATAGTTTTTCTGCATTTTAGAACATGTCTAAAAAAAAGGAAGTAGGGTCCCCTTTTTAAAGGGAAAAAAAAATTGAGTTTCTCTGCATTCGCATGGTGGACCGTCATTACGTATACGACCATCAGTGAATGAAATGATCCGCCAGGCACCGGAGAGCGCCGGGCGATTCGCGCAGAGATTGAACTGCATAATTGAATGATGTGATTTCGCGTTCACTTTTTTTTTTCTTCTTTACTTGACTGCTGCTATCCATCTCTCTGATTTCCAACCTTCTACGTATACCTCTCTGTGCTATTCACATCTGCCTGAGTGAGAGAGAGAGAGGGTTGCTAGGGAAAAGCTGCCACTTTAGACCAAGTTCTAAATGAATTATTCAACGGACGAGCCTGATTGCGCGTACGGGTTGCCATACGGATAGAATCGGGGAGAGGGCAATCTTTGTCATACTATATAGTTTGAATGTTTGTGTCTTTTCTACGTCTCGCTCTCACGCCTTTTCTGTGTAGGTGGCTTACCTGAGGGTCGTCGTGCCACCAGAGATCGAGCCCGCCGACAGCGGGACTAATGACGTCATGACTTCCGAAGGCAGTTCCATTAAATTGGGATGCAAAGCGAAAGGTGAAACTTTTAATATTTTTTTTTTTCTTTCCCTCATCAGTTCAAACTTTGTGAATAATTGGTGCAATTATCGACGTGTTAATCGTGCATCTTTCAGGTGATCCTGCGCCGACAGTTCGCTGGCACCGTGAAGATGGCGAAGACATCACAATGCGCACAGTCAACGGCGAACGTCTCCGCTGTAAAACAACTTTTTTTTTCTTTCCTTCGTATAATCTGAAAAGTTAAATGTTTGTTGTTGTTGAATACTTCCCTTTCGTCAGTCTCTGTATTGCGTCAGTAGATGTCCCCAGCTTCTTGCGAGTCCTTGTCCTGTAGTTTCTTTCGTGTCAACATTGGGGAATCACTCAAAATTGCATAGTCCCATTATCATTTCACCGTTGATGGAGTGGAATCAATGAGAAGGCACACACCAGACTGGCAGTTGAGAATTATTTAGTGGTGGAACAATAGTACAATTGAATCGTTAACATGCAGTGTTACCAGAGAGGAGACCCTTACGAAACAATCACATCAGCGCTCTTCTAAATTTCATTCGTCCTCGCTTTATATCTACGATATAGACCGAGGCAGTCTATCCCGTCCCGCTCACGCAAAGATCTATAGACCCCAATCGAGAAAAGCAGACTGAGCCAACAAGATTTGATGAGGCGCTAATAATGGATTCTATTTTATGTTTTATTTCTTCCATCCAGCGGATCTGCGCTTGTAAACAAAAGCGCATGAGAGACAAAACAAAGAGAAACGAGATTGACAGAGATAGAACAAAAGAAATGGGGAAACACAAGAGATTGGGCCACACTCTTTTCAATCAGAATTTAAACAAAGAATTCATTAATAAAATATCCTTCGTGTCGTTTCTTGTTTGCTGCAAGTCAACGAAACCTTATCCTCGATATGAAAATTAGCCAAGTCAATAAGAAAATTGAATCACTGTTTCAACAAAGAAACCTGAAATCTGTTTTTTGAATTCCTAATTAATCTGTGTCCGACGAAATGATGCGTCTACGTGATATTAACCGATTGCTTTTATTTGATGCATTTTAATTCAACAGTCGCAACGTACGAGGGCGAAACGCTGTCGCTGATTAGAATTAGCCGGCTCGACATGGGCGTCTACGTTTGCACGGCTTCCAATGGCATTCCGCCGGCCGCCACCCGCCGGATTGCCGTCAACATTAATTGTATGTCTTTCTTCTCTATCATTTAACATGATTAACTATACCAAATTAAAAATAATTCTTTCACGTTTTTAATTCCTCAGTCAATCCCGTCATTAACGTGCCCAATCAGTTGATTTGGTCGACCCAGGGCAATAATTTCACGATGGAATGCAACGTCGAAGCGTTCCCACGCTCCGTTAACTATTGGATTAGAGGCGATGGTATGAATTTGAATATACTCGTCACATACTACACGGCCAATTAAATATTTTGTTTCCTTAATTCTCGATGTAGGCGAACTGATCATCTCGGGCAATAAATTCGGCGTGTCTGAAGTGCGTGACTCGATATTTGCTTCCAGGATGGCACTGACGGTGCACTCGTTCGAAAAATCTGATATTGGTATACAGACCCATGCTGATGGATATGAAACTACCTAGAAATGAATCAGATTGTTAATAACGGAGCAAACTACATCCAGTGTTGTGATTGGTTGTTTTTTCAATAGGCAAGTACCGGTGTATCGCCAAGAACTCGTTGGGCGAAGTTGAAGGACGCATTCACGTCTACGAAAGTAACTCTTGGCCGTCTGCCCGGGCAACGACAAGGAGGCCCATCGACTACTCTGAAGACCTGGAAGAGGCCAATAACGGCGTCGATCATCACCACCATCATCGGCAGCAACACCAGCAGAGGCGACAGCAACAGGACAATGAAGTGGACGAGCGCAATATCGTCGAAGATGAAGATGAAATTCACCAGCAAGGCGATGGCTCCTCGATCTTATCAATGCCACCGCCAGGTCGAGACACTTTGCATTACCAGTTGACGACGACCGAGAGGAGCTTGTGGCGGAGCGGCAGCCGCAGCGGCTCCTCCGCCCTGACGTTCCAGTTGCTTCCGCTCTTTTCTTCGATCGCGTTCACTTCTTTCCTCTGCCTAGTCCTATCTTTCCCCCATTTCATTCCGTTTTGCCGTTATTACATTTAAAAATCTGCGATTTACTCCATCAAAAAAAAATTATTTACGATTGTATAAATATAATCCGTTTGTCCATCGCGTCTGTTTTAATATCTTGTTTTGAATAGCGCGCGTCGTGTAATCATCGTCGACGTGTGAATCAGCTGAATGCGCCTTGTCTTTCATTTTGCCTTAAATGAAGGAAACTAAGTTTATCCTACCCCCCCCCCCACTGCTGCATTTATTTATTCCTATATATCTAGAGTCGATGACGATGAACATTTCCAAGTCACTAAGCCTATAAGCCTCATACAGAGCGATATTGAAGCAAAAAAGGAAATGCTGTATACTCTTCTTCCCGGGTCCTCTGTCTCTTCCGTTTCCTTCAAACTGGGCCTCACTGTCTCTCACTGGTAGCGTCTGAGCGACAAAAGGAGGCCTCTTTGGATTTTTTTTATTTTATCTATTTTTCCCCGTCGTCATATGTGTAACATAGGCCTAACGCTGAAGTCCCCATATAGACCCATCTATACTATATCCCTTTCGAAAAAAGACCTCTTGCCGCGATTTGTAAAGATATATAATAGAAGATCCAATCTGTGTGAGGCAAGACGAGCGGGTGCTGGAGTGTGTAGGAGGTCCAGTATAATATTGCGGCCGGAGGTTTTGATGGGGTCCGCACCAGTTTGCCGTCCACTCGAACAAGAGGCTACGGGCGACGACAGTCCGCACTTGAATCCGCGGCTCCTTCATGTGTATACATAGATTCTCCTTTTCTTTTCTTTTTCTTTTCTTCTCTGTTTATGTACCACCAGCTTTTCGAATCAGGAAGGGTGGAAAGCGTATAGGACACTGGCAAATACTTTGTCGTCATGGGCGACGTGGAATGGTTGCTCGAAAAATAGGAAAGGCACAGCGGTGTAATGGAGAAAGAGAGAGGCTGTATCACACCACTAGTTCAACGCTGGCCATGATCTCGTCATCACAATCGACACATATACTCAGCCGGGGAACAGATTTGTTTCTGAACAACCACGGAAGGGCGCAAATTGCCGGTCTTTTAGCGCACGTACGCGCGGACCGGTCTAAATGTTGTGACGTTGGGTATATCCTATATATATATATTTTTCTCATCTGTCCAGCCGATTCCGTCTCACCCCGTTTTGAGTAGAAATCGATAAGTCATGTGTGAGCAAGCGAGCTGGGCAAAATAGAAAACACAAACAAAATGAGGTTAAGTATTTTGGTTCTAAAAATTTGTCCTTTTTCTTGCGTTTGATGTCACGGTGAGGGACGCAAAAGAGCAGCCCTCATATTTTCCGATTGCCAATCGATTCGTTCCACAAGTATTGTTGCATTTTCAAATCGAATGTAGGTACGCGCTATTGACGAGTTTGAGGTCAGTGATCGAGTGTTTGATCTGTCATTTTGAAAGAGTGGCATATCCTCCGCCTCCTCTATCCGGCTTGAATAGGCCTACGCACATCCTCCGCTTGTGATAGTCTGAAGACAATTATTTAAAAAAAAAAGAGATAGAATTTCTTATGACTGCTGTACCTTTTATATTCTTCGCCTCTTTCCAGGAGAACAGACGTTTTCTTAGAAACGAATAGAACAATAAGGCGGCGGGCATCACCAGTTGCGCAGTTCATCGCATTTTTCTTGCCCGTCTCTACATGACTCTGGAACGCAAGCCCGTTCATCACCACCGGCTCAATCGTGGGATACATACAGTATATATATGGCCAGCTCTAGATTTGACACACAAAAGGTGATGTCTCCTCCCCGTCCGTTGGATCCCCCCTTTTTCTTTTTAGCCGAATGCCGCCCTTCTTGTATTGATACGAAAACCACCTCCTTTTCGCTATACATCCGTACAGTGCTACTACTACTTCCGCTACAGCTTTTTCCGCCAGCTATCTTCAGTCGCCCCTGAAATCTCTCACCATCCGCTCGATTTGTCGTCAGTGCGCCTCCGGAATCAAACACGACCGCAACTGCAGCTCAAAACAATTCGTGAGTTTTCCAACGTGAACTTATTTTTAATTGCTGAAGTGTTCATTTGGACAAGCATATACCCTGAGTTCTAAGGTAAAATGGCTGCAATTTAATGTTCGAAATGAATATTGTGATATATCATTAACGCATATACGCAGTATACATTTTTTTTTTTTTTTTTTGCGGATGATGCAGCTTAATACCAACTCATCAGAATTTTGGCTCCATCGACAACTGGTGAGTACGTATAGTATTAACACAACTCTATATATCTTTCATGCGATGAATAGGATAACGAAGTAAAGAAGCTCCGGCGCGCTCTTAATCCAGAATTGACAGGACGGGCATGAGTCGGCTATTCTGTTTGTGTTGCTGGTGTTGGGCGCTTTTAACGATGTCGCTGGCCAGATTACCACTAGCTCTTGCCGGTAAGAGTTTCTTCCTCTTGATTATACACGTTCGTATTCCCCCCCCCCCCCTTTTTAAATTAAGAGATTCGAACAGTCTGACTGAGTTGCAAGTATTTAATGACCCTTTACAAAAAGGTACAGATGAAGTGGAACCGGACTTTATCGGTCAAATAGACAACGTGACGGTAGCCCAGGGACGAGATGCCATCCTATCGTGTACAGTTTCGCACTTGAACGACTACACGGTAAGAACTTATCAAGAGAACAGTGGCCAGCAACGACGCCTAGAGAAGATATGTTTCTAATTGAATTCCTAACGCTTTTCGGTCGTCAGGTTGGCTGGGTGAAGGTTGACACGAAAGCCATTCAGGCCACTGGCAGGCGAGTGGTGACCTTAAATACCCGCGTCTCAGTCGAGAACATTCCTGACTCGCCCGTTTGGAAACTGTGAGTGGTCCTCATTTTTCTTCTTTCCGAAGCTAGACTATATATATGCACTCCAATCTTTGTCGATGATGAGCAAAGACGCAAGACAATATATATATAGAACGCTGAGACGATACTAGTACAGGTCGACAGTTTCTTTTATATTATCTCGCCATTCTCTATGTTCTTATACATTTGCGCGATGCACAACGAAACAAAAGGATCATCAAGAGCGCCCAACCCGACGACGCTGGCTACTATATGGCGCAAATCAACACGGACCCGATGAAAAGCCAAGTCGCTCTTTCTCTTTAGCAATTCCATGTCTCTGTTCTATCATTCTAAGAGCAACGTATCCATTTTCGTACCAATCAACAGATGGCTTACTTATCGGTAATGGAACCGCCTAACATCGACGACGAAGCGACGCCCAGCGTTAGACAAGTGCGTGAAAATGAACCAGTTGAACTCTACTGCCAAGCTACTGGCCAGCCAGTGCCGGTCATTGCCTGGAAACGGGAGGACGGTACCAACATCAGTCACGGTTTGAATGATTATTATTTTTTTTTTCCTTCCATTCTGATTTCGTGTAAATTGATTACTGATCCCACCGTAGATCCCTGCCGCAACGCCAATGACATGCAACAGAAAATTGTGCCATCCGACGGTTCGCTCCCCAAGGGTCACGGCCGATTATGCATCGCTTCGGCCGATCGCTCGTCAATGGGCACATACTTTTGTATCGCTTCCAATGGCGTACTACCATCAGTCAGCAAACGTATCCAACTCGTCGTATTGTGTGAGTCCGAAGAACCCATCGACCTTATACAACAGCCATCGATCACACATAAGAAAAGCGGGTTGTAAATCGACTGCATTTTTGGATTTCAAAAGAGACAGCCGGCTCTTTTACAATTGGGTGTGATCAATTTTTTGGGGAGGTTGAAAAGAGAAAGGCCAGAATGGGCGATGATTTTCATTTCATTTAAGAATTAATTTATCTTTTTTTTTTTTAAGAAATATGTTCCTGATGAATTTCTCTTTGTCTAGTCCCGACAGCTATCAGGGCTGAGAAACCATTAGTGGGAGCTCCCGCAGGAGTCAACGGCATCGGCCTGGAGTGCATTGTTGAGGCCTCGCCGATGAGCCATCATCTTTTCTGGTACTTTGGCAGTAAGTTTTGGACTTTAAAAAATGATTTTAAAAAATTTGATGTCATAGAGCTATTTTAATCTATTCTTTGATTCACGGGAAGACACTTCCATCGGGCCGAACGAGCGACACACAATGACTATTCATAAGATCAATGCCTACACCATCAAGATGACGCTGGCAATTTTGAATCTACGGGAAACAGATGCCGGCCTTTATCGGTGCCAAGCGGGCAGGAGTGAAGCTACAATACGGCTTTATAGTATAACAAACATTTGAATTTTTTAAAAAAGAAATCTACATATGTTTATGTTATTTCACGGTATGCATTGTTTCAATCACAGTACACACTCCAATGACGACGCCATCTCGGTCAACAAACACTGAATTCACGCTGGACATTAGAACGACGCCATGGAAAGAGAGGCATTCACGGACGAGTGCGACTCATTTGGCTATTATTCAATCGCCGGTTATCACGACAGAAGCTTACCGGCCCGTGACGCTCGTTCGACACACATCATCGCAGGCCGAAGTGCTCACCAGCAGCAACAGGCCAGTGCAGGAAGTCGTTTATAAGAATATTTCTATTCACAGAAGTCATCCCATTAGCTCAACGGCATCCGATTTGAATGGACATCAACTGATGTTGATGTCTTCAATGATTGCAATGTTTACTCAGGTGATCAGCTTCGTCTCGTGCTGAAGCGTGAACGAGAGCGGGTTCGAGAGAATTGACGAAATCGATGTAACCATAGCAGTTTCCCGGTGTGTGAGTTGTGTACATTTGATCGTGACAGCCGTTTGATATTCGTTTAGATCAAACTGCGATAAGGTAGAATTCAATGTTTGAATATTTTCTGGGTAATTTTTTACTTGGTTTTAGGACAATCGATTCTTCTTTTTCCAATATTATTTCACAAATGTATTCAAATGGTAATAACTAACTGGTAAGAAATGCATGTCCCGCGTTCTACTTTCCGATAAAGAGTGAAACGGGATATTGAAAAATTGTGTAAAGGCTAGTTTGTTTGAAAATTTGTTATCGTAACGTCTAAAGTTTCACGTCTCTGTTTTATACTTGTTTACAATTCACAAATCAGCGATAATTGTCCTGAGGGGCACAACATTTCGTGCTGTAAACAGCGAATACAATTAATGTATAAAAACGAAGTCCTCGCAAAAATATCGTGAAAAAGGGCAAGATTTTTTTTATGAGCTAAACCCACACAGACATTCTCAGTAAATGTGTTCGGTTTGCACGTTCAGTATGCTATGATTTTCGAGCACATGCTAGATTCAAGTGAAGATATTGGGCACAGCTCGCAACGTTGTATTGCCTTTCTCTTTCCACCTCCGTGAGTACAAATGGGCAATTCAAATGATGGAACAGATACGTCTGTTCGAAAGGCGCCACGCACGCATTTCGTTGACAGGCACAAGCGCGCACAAATGTCTCGGGACATCCATTCCGTTTTGAAGCATCGCATCCACGAGAACGCAAACGTTGGCTGACAACACATTTTGTTTCGCTACATCTTGCTCTCTCGCTCAAGGAGGCTCTTCGGATCCATTTGACAGGCCTTCAACAGGTAGGAACATATTGCAACAAGAACCCTAACGTTTCTTTCTCTATAATTCTTTTTTTAAATGTTCAAGTAAATTGTAGAAGCCTATTATACGACTTGTATAGTACCGTAGTAATGCCAATGTAAAACGTCTAATCAATCAGTTTGTTCATCGAAGTATCATCTACACAAACAGATAACGAATGATTAAGTCTGCTTGAATGCTCTCTGTTAAACAACGTTTATTAACTTACTTACTAGTTGTTTTATTCATCAACCGACGATGTCGTTGTTGTTTGCAATTGCGTTGAGCTGCGTGTTTGTCTCCAGCCAAATCGCTGCAAAAGAAAGCGAGGTGGTTTCTTATGAGGGATTCCAGGTATGGAAAATCAAACCGAATTCAGAAGAAGATCGAAAATTTATTTTGGACATTGAAGATCCATATGGTAAGGCGAATATTCTGTACTATTTATATGTCATACCCTAACTCAAATGATTGAATATATTTTTCATGTGAATTAAAAAAGAACTTAAGCTGTTGAGAGAAAGAAGAATGGCCGGGGATCCTATGGACGTTCTAGTACCACCGCAAAGTCAGACCGAACTAAAGTTCAAACTGGCTGAGCGCAAAATATCCTACGTCGTGGTCACCAGCGATTTGCAGACGGCCATCAACAACCAAAAGACCAACAACAAGAACCATTCTAAGTCGAAAGCCGGTAAATATTTATCCTCACTTATGGGGTATTAAAAATTATTGAGTGCAGTGCTGCACTTAAGCATTTGTTCGTCATGAAACTCTTCATTTGAACTGCTTTTTGCTCGACAGCTTACAATATGGATTGGACTAGCTATCACAGGCTGAGCGACATTTACGCCTTCTTGACTTACCTGAACACCACTTACCCGAAGCTTGTCCAGTTAACACAAATCGGTACCTCCTATGAAAAGCGCCCACTCTACGTCCTTCGAATCTCCAGCTCTTCTTCGCCCGGCACGAGACCCGCCATCTGGATCGATGGAGGTATGATCTCTACCGATAAACAATTTATATCCCTATACAATGCAGTTCAATTAGAAGCTTGATTGATAACTAGGATTCCACGCAAGGGAATGGATTTCGCCAGCTGTCGTCACCTACATCATCCAACAGTTAGTTGAAGTGCCGGCAAACGCGAACCTCTTCAGCAACGTCGACTGGTACATCATGCCCGTCATGAATCCCGATGGTATAAAGCGTTTTTCTCTATAATTTTATTCTCTATTGTAATTTCTCCTAATTTGTAATTTATCAAAAAGGTTACGAGTACACACACACGAATGACCGTTATTGGCGCAAAACTCGCTCTGTCTCCAGCACGTCAACCTGCCGCGGTGTTGATCCCAACCGCAATTTTGCTTTTAAGGTGAAATTTCATAATCGATTATTCAAGAACTTATTACAAACGAATGTTATTGACTTTTTTTTTTGACAATTTAAAACGATGTAGTGGGGCGGTATGAGCACGAGCTCCGATCCGTGTTCCGACTTATACAAGGGCACTAAAGCCTTTTCTGAGCCTGAGACTCTTGCAATGTCAAATTTTATTATTGGAAAATCGAAACAAATCAAAGTATGACTTCCATTGGCTTAAAACACAATGAATTAAGTACTATTTTGCCAATGATAATACTGCGCGCACAGCTGTACCTGACATTTCATAGCTACGGACAGACCATATTGGTTCCTTACGGATACGATGTCGTTTACCCACCCGATTATAACGAACTGTTGGCACTTGCAGACAATGCCTCTACTAAATTCGTCAAGTACGAATACACCGTTGGCAATTCAGCCGCGTTGCTTTACCCAGTTGCAGGTGATTTGATCGAAGCTATACAAATGTTTGGCCAATGTAATGATGAGATTGTTCTGTGTGTACAGGTAGTTCCGATGACTGGGCCAAATCGATTGGCATCAAATACAGCTACACCGTAGAGTTGCCAGACGATGGCACAGAGGGTTTCGCTTTGTCACCATCTGAAATTTTGCCAGTGTGTCAGGACTTCTTCCCAGCTTTGGATGTGTTTGCCACCAAGGTGGCGACTTGCTGCGGAGCTGCCACGACCACCACGGCCAAACCTTTGACCAGCACTACACGTCCGGCCACTACGACCAAACCTAAACCCACGACCACGACTACCAAACGTACCACGACAAAGTGTCCTTGTACCTGTGGATAAACGAAGCAACTTTAAATGACTGTAGACTTTGACCCAGACTTTTTTACCCCGACTATGTACACCTAATTCAAGAAGTGCTTCAAAAATTTCATTCGGCCTGATAAAAACTTCTTTAAATTTCATTGGTTAAAAAATACAAAATGCAGCAATCGGTGTTCTACGTTATATAATTACATGATGATATGGCACTTTCATCCCTATAAACGTGCCCTAATTGTTTCGTATAGACCTCCAAACGGAAATTTTCTTTCGTTTACCAAAGCGCAAATCACTTCAACGTCAAGAGAACCTCATGATAATAAGACTCCCCGAAAAACTTGGCGTGTTCCGATATTATCGTGCACCTGGCGCAGATTGCTTAATTTTTTTTATTGCATTTGCCAGCTGCTAGTGGGTAAAACAGCCAACCATATAGCTTTGCCCAGCACCTGAATCAGCTCTGACATCCCACTTGCGTGCCTGCAGTTGGCTGAGGTTGTGCTCAGGGTTGCGCGTTTTGCTTTGGGCCAAGGCTCCCCAACAAAAAAAAACAACAACATCGGCTTGGCCATACTCTGAATCGCAATATGGGTTCATAAGCGATATAGGGACAAATTCATTTGCTACGGGCGACTGCATCAAAAGCCTTTTCAGTAACTGGCAACTTGATTAATCTGAAACACATGCTAGATTCAGGTGATGATAACACGCATAGCTCATATAGTTTTTTTTTATTACCATTCTTTTTTCCAGCTAAGTGAGTACAATAGTTAAAGGTGAACGGTCGAACGGATGCAACTGTTCGAAATGCGTCACAGTCTAACGTCACGCGGACAGACGCAAGTATACATTAAACCTCGCTTTATAAAAAAAAAATAAATAAATACATAAACTGAATAGTACTGCAGCTTGCATCTGCCTTTTTAAACGACAACATCGTCGAAAAGTTTAGGTGACTACAGTTCGTTTTGCTCCTTGCTGCTATCAAGTACGTCGGCTAAAGAGGCTCTTTGGATCCCATTGTCAAAGGTTGGACATCTAAGAATAAAAATTAATCGTGAAATATTTTCTTTCATTATTCTGAAAAATAAGTAAGACGTCGTAGATTAAAATGAGTGTGTTACGAGTAATTTCATTCAAAAAAGCTTTAAATCAATTGAAATTCGGTAGTTAAACCATGTTCACATACAGACCACCTAACGTTCAAATCAATTTGAATGATCTCCGTCTCAAAATAGGAAAGATGCAGTGTAGTAACGTTTAACTAGTTTACTGATTTTCAATATCTTTAGTCATTTTATCCATCATCCAATGATGTCGTTGTTGTTTGCAATTGCGCTGAACTGCGTGTTTGTCACCAGCCAAATTGCCGCAGAAGAAAACGGTGTGGTTTCTTATGAAGGATTCCAGTTATGGAAAATTAAGCCTAACTCAGAAGGAGACCGCCAATTTATTTTGGACATTAAAGATGAATATGGTGAGATGAATGCTCCGTGCATAATTAAGCCCAACAACTTTTTTAACTTAAAAGATTGCATACATTTTTCACGTGAACCAAAAAAGAACTTGAGCTGTGGAATGAAAGAAGATTGGCCAGGGATCCCATGGACGTTCTAGTACCACCACAGAGTCAGACTGGACTTAAGTTTAAACTGGCTGAGCACAAAATATCGTACGTCGTTGTTATCAGCAATTTGCAGACGGCCATCGATAACCAAAAGACCAACGTCAACAGAACTACCTCCAATTCGAAAGCCGGTAAACCTTTCTTTGCATTTTTGTAGCCAATTGAAAAAATAATTGTAACAATTAGAATAATATCAGCACAAAGCTGCAATGGAACACGGTGCTGGCATTTCAACATTCGTTCACAATGAAACTTTAAATTTGAATGCTATTTTGTTCGACAGCATACAATATGGACTGGATCAGCTATCACAGACTGATCGACATTTACAACTTTATGACTTACCTGAACACCACTTACCCTAAGCTTGTCCAGTTAACACAAATCGGTACCTCCTATGAAAAGCGCCCACTCTACGTCCTGCGAATTTCCAACTCTTCTTCACCCGGCACGAGACCTGCCATCTGGATTGATGGAGGTATTTTCAACCCAACAGGCATTTTATATTCCTCCAGCAATGCATTTAAATTGACAACTTCATTGATAACTAGGATTTCACGCAAGGGAGTGGATTTCGCCAGCTGTCGCCACGTACATTATCCAACAGTTAGTCGAAGTGCCGGCAAACGCAAAGCTCTCGGCCAACGTCGACTGGTACATCATGCCCGTCGTAAACCCCGATGGTAATTTACCTTTTTCTTTTGTAAGCTTTCACAGTGATCATTGCTAAATTAATTTCTTCGAATTTGAAATGAAACAGGTTACGAGTACACACATACGACCAATCGCATGTGGCGCAAAACTCGTTCTGTCTCCAGCACGTCAACCTGCCGCGGTGTTGATCCCAACCGCAATTTTGGTTATATGGTGATTTTGATAATCAACATTTTAGCAAATAATAGCAATCAAATGATAACCTCTGTCACCATTTCAAATGATTCAGTGGGGCGGTATGGGCGCGAGCACTAATCCGTGCGACGAAACGTACAGAGGTCCTAAGGCCTTTTCTGAACCAGAGACTCTCGCAACTTCCAATTTTATTACGGGAAAATCGAGTCAGATCAAAGTAGGTGTCTTTCATTAAGTCATCATACATAGAATGAATTTTTATCTTAATGAAATCATACGCAGCTGTACCTGACTTTACATAGCTACGGGCAATACGCGTTGGTTCCTTATGGGTACGACGTCGTTTACCCATCTGATTACAACGAATTGTTGGCACTTGCTAACGCCGCCGCATCCAAGTTCGTGAAATACAGGTATACCGTTGGTAATTCGGCCGACTTGCTCTACGCAGCCGCAGGTGATTAATTCAAACTTCAGCTAAAAACGTTTCAACAATTAAATGATGAGACTCGTTCTGTGTAAAGGCGGTTCCGATGACTGGGCCAAATCGATTGGCATCAAATACAGCTATACTTTCGAGTTGCCAGACACTGGCGCTAACGGCTTCACGTTGCCACCATCTGCAATTTTGCCGGTGTGTCAGGACTTCTTCCCAGCTTTGGATGTTTTTGCCACCAAGGTGGCAACTTGCTGCGGTGCTGCCGCGACAACCACGGCCAAATCTTTGACCACTACACGTCCGGCCACTACGACCAAACCTAAACCCACGACCACGACTACCAAACGTACCACGACAAAGTGTCCTTGTACTTGTGGGTAGACGATGCATTGAAAACTGGCCATAGCTGTTGACCGCAACATCTTCTTCTCGACCATGTACACCCATTTCAAGAAATGACCAAAAGAAAAACCATATTCGGCCTGATAGAAATGTCTAAAATTTGATTGGTTAATAAAATACGATATACAGCAATTCATTTTCTACATTCTAATCGACATGGAACTTACTAAATCTTATAGCTTTCAAGATAAGGGAAATGCAGCAGCCATATAATCAGTTACTGAAGACGTGGTGAAATTCTGTATCGCAATATGTAATCTATAGCTATAGAGCTTCAGGGGGGCCATTTAGATACCTTATTCTTTCTTGGTTAATTTTCCAATAATGAGTGAAGTAGGGTACTTTTTAAAAGGTGTAAATGCAAGATTATTTGATGGGTTTGTACTTGTAATGTCATTTTCCGATATCTCCCCTTTTAGCTCTTAATTGCTTATATTAAACATAGTATAGACTAACTTATTAGAAACTATGGCAATTGGTAATATAACAGCGACGATATGTATTGGAATAAACAGTGTGCTATTGATTCTTAAGCAAATGTCGTAGTTTCAAAGGAAAACAAAACGCATGTGTCAGTTTTACCTTTCTTTTTCAAACTTCCGTGAGTGCAACTGGACAATGAACGAACGGATGCGAACGCGTCTGGTCCAAGGGCGTCGCACATACGTTTGGTTGGTAGACACAGAATTAATGCCCCACCTTTGCCACAAAAAAAAATAAACGAATATATGTAGCAACTAGCTCTCGTGTTTTTAAAGGACACTGACGAAAAACTTAGGTAACTGCAGTTCGTTTCACCCCCTGCTACTGTCAAGTAAACCCGATTAAAGAAGCTCTTCGGATCCATTTATCAAAGCTTGTAAGCAGGTAAGAATAGATTTAAATGAATAAAATTTTTTTTTTCCTTTATTGTCCTTTGAAAAAAAAAATGCAGCATCCGACGATGTCGCTATTATTTGCGATTGCGCTGAGCTGCGTGTTTGTCACTAGCCAAGTTATGGCGGAAGAAGGTGAGGTGGTTTCTTACGACGGATTTCAAGTTTGGAAAATCCAACCTAGTTCCGGTGAAGATCAACAATTTATTTTGAACATCATAGCTCTGTTTGGTGAGGTTAATTTTTCATAAGCAAGGTAAATCCTGATGGCTGATATAACTCAAATGATTGCATTTATTTTTCATGTGAACCAAACAAGACCTAGAGCTGTTGAGCGAAAGCAGATTGGCCAGGGATCCTATGGATGTTCTAGTACCACCACGGAGTCAGACCAAACTAAAGTTTAAACTGGCTGAGCGCAATGAAATATCCTACGTCGTCGTCATCAGCAATTTGCAAACGGCCATCGACAACCAGAAGACCAGCCCCAACAGGATCACTTCCAATTCGAAAGCCGGTAAACCTTTATCCGCATTGTAAATAACAACTGATTGCCAAACAAAAATGCGCGTGTTTGTTTTGATGACTTGCAAATCGTTCGTAATGTCAACTGTATAAGTAAAAACCAAGTGAGACGAGAACCAATCTTCTCTTGGTGCCAGCAGTGCTCTAACAAAAAAATTGAAACTATAAAACTAAAATCAGCACGAAGTCTGTAATGCAATGGTGTGCTGTCATTTCAACATTCGTTCGCAGTCAAACTCTAAATTTGAATGCTTTTTCGTTCGACAGCATACAATATGGATTGGATCAGCTATCACAGACTGATCGACATTTACGACTTTATGACTTACATGAACAAGACTTACCCGAAGCTTGTCCAGTTAACAAAGATCGGTACCTCCTACGAAAACCGTCCACTCTTCGTCCTGCGAATTTCCAATTCTTCTTCGCCCGGCACGAGACCTGCCATCTGGATTGATGGAGGTATTATATCTACATCCAGAGAAATTATACATTTCTATAATTAAAAGTTTCATCGGTTACTAGGAATTCACGCTAGGGAATGGATTTCACCAGCTGTCGCCACGTACATCATCCAACAATTAGTTGAAGTGCCGGCAAACGCGAAGCTCTTGGCCAACGTCGACTGGTACATCATGCCCGTCATGAACCCCGATGGTAATATCCCGTTTTCTTTGTAAGCTTTCACAAAGATTAACTGTTAATTTATTTTTTCCTAATTTGAAACGAAAAAGGTTACGAGTACACACATACAACCGACCGTTTGTGGCGCAAAACTCGTTCTATGTCCAGCACATCGTCCTGTCGCGGTGTTGATGCCAACCGCAATTTCGGTTATAAGGTGATTTGATAATCAATGCTTTAGCATATCATAGCAATTAAATGTCACCATTTCAAATGATTTAGTGGGGAGGTCTGGGCACGAGCACTGATCCGTGCGCCGATATCTACAGAGGTCCTAAAGCCTTTTCTGAGCCAGAGACTCTTGCAACTTCCAATTTCATTTCGTCGAAAAAGAACCAAATTAACGTAAGACTTTCATTGAACTAATCATAGAGAAAAAAAGGTTTGTTTTGCTAACAATGACATATCGCACACAGCTGTACGTGACACTGCATAGCTATGGGCAGTACGCGTTGCTTCCTTATGGATACGACGTCGTTTACCCACCTGATTATAACGATATATTGGCACTTGCTAAAGATGCCACATCTAAATTCGTCAAGTACAAGTATACAGTTGGCAATACAGCCGCCGTGCTTTATGCAGCCTCAGGTGATGGATTTGAAACTTCAGCTATAATAACATGTTTCAGCAATGGAATGATGAGACTCTTTCTGCGTCAAAGGTGTCTCGAGTGACTGGGCCAAATCGATTGGCATCAGATATAGTTATGGCTTCGAGATGCCGGACAAGGGCTTTAACGGCTTCATTTTGCCGCCGTCTGATATTTTGCCTGTGTGCCAGGATTTCTTCCCAGCTTTCGAGGTGTTTGCCAACAAAGTAGCGACGTGCTGCAGCGCTGCCACGACCACCACGGCCAAACCTTTGACCAGCACTACGCGTCCGGCCACTACGACTAAACCTTTGACCACTACACGTCCGGCCACTACGACCAAACCTAAACCCACGACCACTACTTCAAAACGTACGACAACAAAGTGTTCTTGCATCTGCGGGTAGACTAAGCGCCTATAAATGATTATAACTGCTGACCCCAACATCTATCTCTCGACCATGATGTACGCTTAACACTGTACACAATTAACCAAATTATATTATATTCGGCCTGTTTTTAAAAAATTTCTGTAATTTTATTGGTAATAAATGCAAAACGCAGCAATTCATGTTCTAGTTCATAATCGACACCGACCCTACAGAATCCGGGAAATGTAATAGAATTAGCAGGGCGATATTAATCATAATTTTGAAAAATTGAAGCTTAAGTGAAACATACATATAGGCTGACTGAATAACTAGGCCAGTTGACTTCTGAGCTTTAAAAGCGCTCGAACACATTATCAAAGAGGCTGAGGATCTACATCGCAGTCTCTTAGCTGATTGCCTTCTAGAACATTGAGACTGACGCCTGTTACCAACCCCTCCAGCCAGACTTCCCGCACCTGCGGCCGAAAATCTGATTTGCCCTTATTGTGTAGCCGGAGCTGTAACGATTGTAATGATCAGCAAGTCTGGTGTGGTCAAATGTTCTTCTTCCGCGAGGTGAATAACTTAAGCAATTTAAAATTTGCTTTATTTCTCTTGAACGCAAAAGGAAATTGTGACACATCCTTAAGCAATTTCTACGTTTTAACGATGTGGGCGTTCCGTGGTTTGTGAGTGAAATAAAAATGGGGGCGGCATTTCCATTTTGCTAGATTTCGTACACGTTATACACGGCCTGACTCAATTTTTATTACTATAACCAACAGCTGTAATAAAGAAAAAGCTTGTGTTGATTTGCTCCTTAAATGAGTCAAAACGAACACAAATTTTAGAAAAGGGAATAATGGAACATTTTCAGTCGAAAATTGTGTGTAATAAGGCACAGTTAAAAGCTGAGTGCAAGTCCATTAAATCACGTCAAAAAAAAAAAATGAAATAGAAATAGGAATGTGGGTCATAATCATTTGGGCCGGTATACCTGAAAACATCGGGCAATCGGCAAGCGCCGTCTGTTTGAAAATTAGGTCAAACGGCACCTTACTCTTTATAAAGCGAGCAACATCGTCGAGTGCGCACCACGTCATCACTGCAAAGAGATTTCCTTCACCAGCGCGTTTCATCCGCTATTGCTAAAGGTTATATAATATTTAATTCAAATACAAATAGAATTTTATTTTGAAATATGCGCATTTTTAGCAGTACCTGAATTAAAGCCCCGCAGTGATTCCGTCATGCACCTGCCGTTTGCTTGTTTAGTTCTGTGTTGTTCATTTTGCTTATTCGGCCAAGCTGCCCCAATAGACGACGAGGACTTTGTTTCTTATTCGGATTATCAAATCTGGAAAATCACGACCCGATCGAACGAAGAAAACAAGCTCCTCTTGCAAACTATACGACAATACAGTAAGAACAGGGGGGCTATTTCAAATTTCACAAAAAATAATGTCATAAATCCCAATTTTGTGTGACGCTAGAATTCGAAGCGTGGAAAGACAGTGATGCTATTAGTGCCCCGATTGGTGTCCTAATACCACCACATTTCTTAGAGGAAATGAAACTGAAATTGGCAGCAACCAACATCTCCTACGAAGTCGAAATCAGTGACTTGCAGACCGTCATTAACGACGAAAACCCGAACGTCAATGTCAGCACAGTTACTACCAAAATGGGTAAATCCTTAACGCTAATTTTTCTCTATTTTATAACATAATATCGAGGATCAGAAATCAATGTTAGGGCAAGTCACTGGAAGTATGAACATTGAACTTCGTACATTGAAATTGGTATTCCTTTGATGTGTTTGTACGTTCATAGCTCACAAAATGGACTGGACCAGCTATCACAGACTAGACGACATTTACGGCTACCTCAGGTACCTGGCTGACACATACCCGAACCTTGTCCGGTTAATTGACATCGGTACTTCGTACGAAGATCGGCCACTCTACGTTGTTCGAATTTCCAAGTCACCTACGGCCGACACGCAGCCGGCCGTTTGGATAGACGGAGGTACAGTACAGCCTTTTGCCATTTTAAAGAAAGAGATTCAATTTCATAATAAAGTATTTTTTAATTCTATGGAACATCGATGTTAGGGATTCACGCCCGTGAATGGATTTCACCAGCGGTGGCAACTTACATTCTCCATCAGCTCGTCGAAGAGCCCACAAACGCTGGGCTGCTGGTCAACGTCGATTGGTACATCATGCCCATTATGAACCCCGATGGTATGACGATCTTTCATTGGTTAACTTAACCTTACAAGAAATAAACAAGTCTTTATTGTAATTATTTCTTTAAAACAAAAAAGGTTACGAGTACACGCACACGAAGAATCGTCTATGGAGGAAAACTCGTTCTAAAACGTCATCGAAGAAATGCCGTGGTGTGGACGCAAACAGGAACTTTGGTTATAAGGTATAATTAATCAAATCTTCCTACCGCATTTCATTTAGCCTAATTCATTTCTGGGATTGGACCTATAGTGGGGTGGTGCTGGATCAAGCAGAGACCCTTGCGCAATCAAGTTCAGAGGAGCAAACGCTTTCTCAGAACCAGAGACTTTGGCCACTTCAAATTTCATCACAGAAAAATCAAAGCAAATCAAAGTAAATTTACATACTCCCTCTTGACTATTACCTACATCCTTTAATGCTGTATGTTTATATACTTGATAAAAACGACCAGCTTTATCTGACGCTGCACAGCTTTGGTCAAGTTTTTCTGCTTCCGTGGGGTCATTCGGTCGCTTACCCTTCCGATTACGACGAGATGAAAGCGCTCGCCAAAAATGCTGCGTCTAAATTCAAACGCTACAAGTACAGAGTCGGAAACTTGGCCGCCGTTCTCTACCGAGCTTCAGGCACAATCATTTCAATCTCTTCGCTGTTTGCGACATCTGATTCAATTTAAGTTATAGATGTTTTTATCCCTTATATATGCAGGGAACTCGGCAGATTGGGCCAAATCAATCGGCATCGATTACAGTTACACGGTGGAGCTGCCCGCCAAAGATTTCATTCTACCAGCATCGAGAATCTTGCCCGTCAGTCAAGACTTCTTCCCTGCCTTGGAAGTCTTTGCTGCTAAAGTTGCCACACTTAAGGTTACCTAATTATTCATATTAACGCAGGATAAAGAGACTTTTAAAATGATTGGGAATCAAACTGTCCTACACGCGTGTTCGTGCAATAAAATTACACTAATCTAATTTTCACGGAGCGCTATTCAATTGACTATTAGAAATAAAACGATCAAGTCCAGTCCAGTCCAATCAAACTTTTTGCGCAGAAAGTCAGGCTTATTTGTTTTGTTTTTGCCAAAACCTGTAACTAATACACGCAAACTATGCCTGATTTTAACTTAATCTTAAGCAACGATCACGAAAATCAATTTTGATTTTGCTTGAGACCTAATTGCTTTTAGTTATTCACTTTCGCTCGGTTTCAAAGTGGGCCTTTCATCAGCGAAAAGTTCTTTTTCTATCCCCATTTATGAATTTCACCAGCAAAGGAACTTTGGATAGCCTAAGTAATTATAAGCTAAATCTATATTGGCTATAATTAGGCAAGCCACGCGTTTGTACACAAAGTCTCCTAATAATAGCGCACAGCTGATTGGTCATAATAAAAAGCGAACCAGCAACACTATATTTGAATAATATAGGTATGCAGATGTTATTTACTAATCATTGCTACCCAGTTCTACAACGCTAAGCACATATAGATCCGCAATGGACAGCAAAGCCATATTGAGAGTTCGACCTGGTCTAAATCTGCTCCGAATTTGCTTGTTTAGCATAATGTATATAGGCGCACTCACCGGCTATTGAGCGTCTGTTCGTGCATCCTGTATTAAGTCTACAGTGACCTATTAATGCGATCGATTATAGCTAGATTAAAGCAAATTGCTCGCTAAGTGAACATTCATTGTGCTCATTGCTGCTCGAACGGACTGCTACCATCACGGCCTCTCTTGCGTTTACCTGTTTCAAACGAGGTATGGATATAAGATTACAGTCACCTTCTTGATTTCAATGATTAAAGTTGAAAGTGTTCGATGTCAAATGCAAATGATAATTGACGTGTAGCCTATTATCATTTATCTTTCTCAATTACAGAATGTCGGTGTTGTTCTCCTTGTTCGCCCTGGGTTGCCTTTTGCTCGTCAATCAAGCAGCGTCAGATGACAAAGCCGTTTCTTACTCCGGTTACCAGGTTTGGACGATCACGACTCGTTCGAACGAAGAGCACCAGTTCGTTTTGAATCTCAGACAATCTTATGGTAAGGTCAACACACAGCTAATCAATCGACCGTGCCTTATTAGCTTTTACTTAAAAAACAAAAGGACTTGATGTGTGGCAATGGCACGAATTTCAACCTACCGATGCTGCAACCGACGTTCTTATTCCACCACACCTCATCAGTGAATTGCAACTGAAGCTAAACGAGGCCAACATATCTTACGTCGTTAAGATCACAGATTTACAGTCCGCCATCAACGATGAAAACCCCAATGCCAACTCCAATTTATTTGAAACGAAAGCAGGTAAAGATCCCATCGCTATCATTTAGCCAATAATTAGGCTATACCTAATTTTTACACTTGCCGTTTAATTAAAACTGAAGTCAGTAACTGATCAGCCAAGCATGTTCCACTAACCACAAACTATCATTTCAACGTTCTTTTTAATTGTTTTATGATGGGTCCGACAGCGCACAAAATGGATTGGACCAGCTATCACCGTCTAGACGACATTTATGGCTACCTGAATTACCTGGCGGCCACGTACCCAAATCTTGTCGAGTTAATCAATATCGGCACGTCGTACGAAAACAGGACGCTCTACCTCGTTCGCATCTCGAACGCAACGGCCCCCGACACCCAACCGGCCGTTTGGATCGACGGAGGTATTTATCCGAATAAACATCACGTTAATTTTATTAGTGCATATTTAATTGTAAAGAACAACGTTCAAGGATTTCACGCTAGAGAATGGATTTCGCCAGCACTTGCCACGTACATCATCCAGCAGATCGTCGAAGAACCGGCCAACGCGAAGCTTTTGAATAACATCGATTGGTACATCATGCCCGTCGTTAATCCTGATGGTAATCATATCAATTTATTATCGAGTCTTCTTTAACAAAACACGATTCTATATTCAAGGCTACGAGTATTCGCACGTGAAGAGCCGACTTTGGCGTAAAACTCGATCCAAAACATCGTCAGCCAGGTGCATTGGTGTCGACCCGAATCGTAACTTTGATTTCAAGGTGATTCGAGCATTCGAATAATTTCCAACATTGATAATATTGCGCAATTGATGGTCCATAGTGGGGCGGTGCGGGTTCGAGCAGCAATCCTTGTTCCGAGGTATTTAAAGGATCGAAAGCTTATTCCGAAGTGGAGACTCTTGCCTATTCAAAATTCATAACCAGCAAATCTAATCAAATCAAAGTATGTTAAAGCCAACTGATTGTTTCCGGCCATCGCAAATGCTCACGTACATACATCATTGTTTATATAGCTCTACCTATCGCTCCACAGTTGCGGCCAAAAACTGCTCATTCCTTGGGGTTACAATCGAGAATATCCATCTAATTTCGATGACATGATGACCCTTGGCAAATGCGCTGCCTTCAAATTCAAACTGTTCAAGTACGGTGTTGGCAATAAAGTCGACCTTCTCTATCGCGCCGCAGGTATATACGAATAACGTAGCCTATTATCGTTAAAGTTCTGCTCATTAAAAATTGTGTTATTATTAACGTATAGGTAACGCCGCAGATTGGGCCAAGTCGATCGGCATCGAGTACGTGTACACCGTCGAACTCCCTACCACATCATTCATCGTACCGGCCTACAACATTTTGCCGATAGTTCAGGATTTCTTTCCTGCCATCGATGTCTTTGCCACTAAAATAGCCACACTTAAAGTTTAAGTGTTGTCCATTTCATTTTTTGTTTGACATTGCCCATAACATTGTGGTGAGGTTTCATTGCATGACCGTACTGCACTCTTCTTTTTAAATTTATATACACCTAAGCAAAGCAAATAGTATAAAGGCTTTGTTTTTCATTACCTCACCTGGATAGTCCTTCATAGTTTATCAATGATTTCATAAATGAGCCAAAAAGTCGGGCTTAATTTGTCAGGCTTACGCACTACAACGTTCTATAAAAAGAAAACACATAAAATCAGTGATTCCAAATAAATTACAAATTTGATGTTTATACTTACCGTAATCTGAAATTGCTGCACGCAGCCAACAGTGAAGAACGCCCTTCAAATTAGGGCGTCACTTTAAATCGCCTTCAAATTGGTGGTTGACGTCTTTTCGACGTAGTGCGTCAATAGCACCGATCCCGTTTCATTACACACCGATTTAAAAAGAAACACACTAGCCTATCATTTGCCATTTGCGGAGACTGTTAGAAAACGTTTGATTGGATTGTAGGCGTGACTATCGACAAATCTGATGGAAAAGAAATAAAAAAAAGCACGGACAAATCCTGAAGTAAATGGTGCTGGCCAGGACGATATTATATAGGATTGCTCGTAGAACTTTAGTATTTAGACGTCTAACTGTATATAGCCGATTCTGCTATAAGAAAGTAAGAGAGGGAGCCAATCTTAACTATAAAAAGAAACGAAAAAAAAAAAACTGCTGTGATTGGCTGATGGACGAAGTGAATTGCCCACGTCCGGTTGTTCCAACGTTCACTGACCCGCGTCTAACTGGCAAGCCACTTTTCGTGACCGAGTTTCAGGCCATAATGAGAATTGACGTCCATTTCCCATCTTTCTGTAGCCTACTACAGACTGCATTCCCCACCTCTTCTTTTTCGAGCGTTTAACCGCACGACTGGCTGAAGATATATAAAAGAAAAATCCTTCTTTCCGTGCTGTACAATTTGCTGTTGGCTGGGCAAATTGCGATTCGATTGCTTCCTCCCAACTTAACAGGAAACCTGAGAATGAGTTTGTCATGAGTTATGTGCCTCTTGAAAACATTTGGGGCTGTCATGTCTTGCGTACCGCCATCACACGAACTGAAAAATCCAGAGTTATATAATTCCATTCAATTTTGATTAGTTTGATGTTTGCTGGTGAAAATGAATAACACGAATATTAAAAAAGACAAAAGACAAGAATGAAAGTCTAACTTCATTTGGCGGTTATAGATATAATTCAATCGTTTTTTTTTCTTGCAAAGCGTTGTATTGGCATCTGGTAGGCGATTATTTTTTTTGTAATTATTTTTTTTCAAAAAAAGAATTTCTTTTTTTTTTCATTATCCAGCTTGTTTTAAATGGTACTTTTAAAAGATTATCTGTTGAACAGTGTAGCACTTACACGATCCACGCTCTCAATTAAAAAAAGAAAAATGAAAATTTTCAGTGCCATTGCGGGAGGGATATAAAGAAGGAGAGAGAGAGAGAGAGAGAGAAATTGTGTGTCTTGTTCTAATATACGATTTTTCTTCTTACTTTTTTGTTCATGCTTTTGTTTGTCGTGATCCTGTTCTCTTTGTGAAATATATACTGATAAAAGGTATACAATTTGGTTGTTGTTGGTGGAATAGCGGATATAGTATAACAATTCTTTCTTGTTTCGTATGGGATCAACATCAGGGAACGTCGTATTTCTCCATTTCTTTTTTTTGTTTGTGTGTCTCTTCGTGTTGGGTGAAACGAGAAGAATTCGCAGGATCAGGAGCATAGAGATAGAGATAGAGGAGCGAGAAATTTTTTTTTTTAAAGAGATATCATCCGCAACAGGATATATTATAGATAAATGGTCGCGCAAGTATATATAAGTATAAGAGAAAATATGATGATCAAATGAGAGTGGGAACTTTATCTTTTTTTTTCTTCTTTGTATTTATATTTATTTTTATTTTATTTTTTTTGTAATTTTTAATTTTTGGAAATTTTCATTTTATTTGCTTATATAATGTACTTAGAAAATTAAAATCTCAAATGGGGAGGGAGGGCGAGAGAGAGAGAAGAGAAAATATATTAGGAAGAGAGGAGGCAGAGCAAAAATACCGGACGCGGTCGGCGGAGGGGAGACGAAAAAAAAAAAATGCGTTCCAAATTTGGATATCAAATATAAGAACTCGGGATTCATCTTCTTGGTTTGAAGTTAGCACACGAACAATTTTTCTTTTTGTCCTTTGACTATCATTTTGTTTTTGAAATATTTCATTTTCGCGCCATCGTCTTTTGAATTTGGCGCTTCGTTTTTTTTTTGTGGAAAATAGATAATCAAATCCTCTCTTTAGAGTCGTGCGCTGCGATGGAGGAAAAACAAAACAAATGATGAACGTTATATATTCTTCAGAAGAAAAGAAGAATTGGGAAAAGATCTTTCAAAATAATCGGCTTCAGCTGCAATTAAGAAGGGCATTTTGTCTATTTGTATTTGTTCTTTTCTTTCTTTTTTATCCCTCTCGAAACATGATGTAATATACTGTGTTAATGATGCGTTAAGTGGAGAGAAACAAAAAAAAATATATACTACCTACTCGATCAGCGCATTTGAATACGAAATCAAAAAATAATTTCTTGAATCCAAATCGAGAAATTAAATTTAAAAAAAGAAATTGCGACTAGAAAAATGTTTTCAAAAAAACAAATGAATTTGGGTTAAGTATATCGGATGATTTCAATCAATGATTCGCTTGGCTAATGACTTCATCTTTTCTTCATTTTGAATTATTTTTTTTTTTTTGTATGTTTTATGTTGTTTTTTTTTAATACTTTCTTATATCCTACATTAGCGTTAAAAAATGATACAGGGTCACTGGGGAAATTGGTTATATGGTGAACGAGAATGAACGCGATTATAAAAGAGCATCCAATGAATTCATTTGGCCCATTTGCCGTCTGGGCTATTAGAAAATTACGGTTGAACGGGGGAGGGGAGGGGGGGGTCTGCGGGAGCGAGAAGGTGGGGCAGATATAAAGGGAAGGAGGGAGGCAATAAGGGGAGATTCATATAATAATCGATGGCACTGCAACGCGTATTTTCTATTAGATCAATGAAAAATAACCGCCTTCGTTTGGGCCTAAAGTATTTTGGGGCAAAAGTGAGGGGGGGAGGGGGAGCTAATAGAAGAATGAACGTTATGTTTTTTCACGCTACGGGGGTTTCTTTTGTTCAATTTTCAGCCAAGCTCGCAAGCTCTTTGTGCTCGTCAAACACAACAAACAAACAAAAAATTCAAAACGATCCGATAAAGCGGCAGTTTCAAAAAGAAATGAAATCTTATCGGAAATTAACTAACATTTTTTTTCTTCTTTAAGTTCTACAATGTGCTGGGTTTTCAAATGTGGACCTCGCGATCGATCCGTTCATCGCACAAACTTCTTTTTAAAAAAAGATTTCCCCTTCCATCTTCAAAGAGAGAGAGAGTTACATAAGAAAAAATATATATAAACGAGAGAGGTAAAACTTTTTTTTTTCTATAAAGGAGACGACGGTTCGCATTTAAGTTCGAAAGTCAAAAGTAATGATGGGGAAACTTCCGCTGGAGAAGGTGTTTGAAAAAAAAAAAATTAGGATTAGAAAAAAAAGGGGCCTGGAGATTACAAGTTGAGACGAACGAGAGAACTCCTAAAAATGTCTCTTTTTTTCTTTGGCTGATGTAGGACGTCAAAGTCTGTCCTGAAAATTCTCTTCTGTGTTGAGTTTCAAATTAAAAAAAAAAAAATTGAAAAAGGATTTAAAAGTCAATGGGAACACACGAGATTTTCGAAACAAGAAAAAAGGGTATCAACACTTGCGTCATACTCGCCCACTCAAAATTGATCATCAATTCAAAGAAATAATGTCTCACATTTTAAAGGGGGGGTGGGGATTATTTCATTCAACAATTCTGCCACACACGAGAGTATTTAAATGATATAAGTTTTTTGGGAGGAGAGATAGGCCGAGCAGATATAAGGGGGTAGGCGCGTACAAGAGAGATAATTTAGCAACACTATTTAAAAAAAAAAAATGGAGACTACAATTGTTGACTAAAAAATTGAAATGAAATGATTGAGGGAATGGTAAATTATCATAGACCCGAATTTTTGTTTTGTTGTTTATCAAAAGTGTCTCTTGATCCACTTTGAACAAATGTGAGGGAATGAGAGAATGAGATCAAATTGTGAACTGACTAGAATTTGTTATTCAAAAGCTTTGGCTTCATGTTGATGTCGATCCTGTCAGCATATAGGGATCATTTTGAAAAAAAAAATTGGGCTATAAAAAAACCTGCAATTACAAGAGTATAGAATAAACAGCACGATTTTCATTTTTGACTATTAGAAATTAAAAAATCATCTTCATTTTCAATCGATAGTTGAACGCTGTTCGACTTCATCGCGGAATGCCACACGGAAAAGGTACGATCCGAATGTGTGTAGTATGATAAAACGTAATGTTTATCGTTAAAACAGTTTAATAACACACACAACCGTCTTCTTTCTTCATCCGAATCGAAATCACATTTTCTCTCGCCACACACGAAACGAGTCTCTTCATTGATTTCTTTCTTTGTGTGTTGATGTGTGTGTCTGTGTCTGTGTGTGTAGAGGAGGTTTAGACGTACAAAATCCCCCATCGCACTAAAATTGAAGACGTTGATTTTCTTCATTGATTTCTTTTTGGCAAAGTTTGGTCAAACACTTTTTCTTCTTTTCGTCCGCAATTCTCCAACCTTCCCCTCCCCTTCAACCCCAAAAGTTCATTTTTTTTTTTTTCATTCGCTTTTCTTATTCCCGACGTGCTCTGTAAAAACCAGGCGCGTGAGCAGAGAAAAGCCGGAAGATTTATGTGTTTCGGGAGGAGGCCCGCGGTTGTGTGGAAACGGGACTTTGGATGATTGAAAGAAGAAGAAGAAGGAAGGAAAACAAAATAAAGAAGGGGAAATGTAGAAATAAGCCAAAGAAGAAAGTGCAGAAATTCTTTGTTTTCGGTTATTGTTCGTTAGTTTCCGCCTCTTCGAGAAACAAAAGGGCTAAATGAGCGGGGGAGGGTGTTGCCGGAACCTGTTTTTTTTTACTCCAACTGTCGTGTACTTCCTTTTCTTCGTCCGTGATGAAGAAACGAATCGCGGATTAAATGCGCACACACGTCCCGTGGCCATCGATTGAGTTTTTTGTTCCACACAGCACAACATTATACTCCGCCATTGTTCCACACGCCGTTTAAACTCGGACACGTCGACACGAGACACATACGAAAATTTTGCACAGTGTTTTTTCTTCTCAGCCCTGGATAACAAAACGGAACCAACGAATAATTGAAAACGTGCCAACAATGATCGATCGATATGTTTTGAGTTACCTGTTTTCAAAATGATATATGACGTTTTTATTCAATTGTTTTTTGTTTTTTTTGTGATGCAATTCTGCTGATGTCCGCTTTTGCTCTATAATGAATGTTTTGTTGTGGTGGATGAATAGAGACTAGTAAGGTCGGTTGGCATCTTTGGGCCGTTTGAGCTGCACTTTGAGTCTCTTCATGCCAATCTGGAAGCCATTCATGGCCTGAATAGCAGCCTGAGCACTGGCCGGGTTGTCGAAACTCACAAAACCTGTCAATCGCAATTCAACATTACACACGTAAACAAATGCACGTATAACAGAGACCAGTTCATCAATCAATACAGAAACAAATCAAACTTTGAAATTGAAAGTGGGAGGGAATAAAATTACCGAAGCATTTGCTTTGATTGGTAGCCCGATCGATGAAGACTTTGGAACTGATGACGTTGCCGAAAGGTAGGAACATTTGCATCAGCTCGCCGTCACCGAACTCTTGTGGCAGGTGATAGATGAACAAGTTGCAACCCTCGGGACCGGAGATGGAACATCCTGTGACATATCCCACATGGCGGGATGTATCGTTTCCGGTGCGCGCACACACACGACAGGAAAAAAACAAAGAATAAAAAAAAAAAAAACAACTTTAGTTTTGATTTCGTGTCAAATCAACTTGGAATTGCAGGGAGGAATTCAAATGAGGGTTTTCTGCGGTTTAGAGGGTGGTATAAAGGATTATTAGTTAAGCAGTTAATTATAAACGTGGGGATTGTCTTATTACTATTATTATATTCCTAACTGTTATGAAACCAAACACGACCTCCCAATTGAAACTATTAATACTACGCATCCTCTTATAGTGGATGTAAATGCGCTCACGTCAAAGACGCTTTCAGGATTGAAGTCTTTTTGCATCAATTCAAACAACACACACTATTCGTTCGATAAAACTATATGATTAATGGAGAGGCTTCTATGGAAACGAGGTTAACGTATCATTGTGTGCCCATAAATTATAGGACAAAACAAGCGACAAACACGAAGAGATGTTCAATGTAATATGCGAGACGTCTTTCGTTGGATGTTCGATCGCATGATATAACAAGTCTCGCTGTATATGTAGTTTGATATCGTTAGACGACATTTAAAAAAAAAAAGCAAACGAGATGATATGTTAACCCAGTCATGTTGGTCTCGTTTACTTTGAGCTTCTCGTGTTTTGTTCTCCATTTGAAACCGATGACAGACAACCCAAAAACAGGAATAGAAAAATGAGACCGATAACGAAACGAATGCTCTTATATCCCCCTATTTTTTCGTGTGTTCTTTTGGAGGTATATATAATATAAAAACAAATAAACAGTATCGAATTTCACAGAGTGGCGAACAAAAAAAAAATGAATAAATAAATAAAAGGAAAGACAGCAGCAAGAACGGGCTTTTTTTTTCAAATATCAATATGCGCCGGTGTAGTGTTATATAGCACATCTATACGATATATATATGCATATAGAGTGTAAAGTCAACACCGCTGGCAACATCGACGACACATCATGCGACACACGGATGCCGATATGAAAGATATAAACAGGGATATAAATGTATATGTACATGTACACAAACATCGAAGATATCAGGCCACAGTCACGCACGACACGTTTTCAATGTGATATTATGCCAAATGACGAAACGTCGTGTGTCAAACTCAAAAAGAGGATATCGAACCCAAAAAATTCAACACCAACCAAATAAAAGATGAGTGTTAAAAAAAAATTGTCTCTTTTTAATATTTAAAGTTTGAGTTTCGTATATATATATATCCTATTTCCTCTTCCCTTTTTCGTGAGTGCTGACAGTCAAAACGAATTAGATATAACAAACTGCTATAGATCTTTTGAGACGGGGGGGAAATAAAGAGGGGGGGGAGAGGATGGGTGATAGCATTTGCATATGGACGGGGGGGACTTGGCGAATTGGCTTACCGTGAGCACTACCTTCGGTAGAACCTGGAGTCAGGGCGGATACGTCGTTGCCATAGTGATGAGCCATGGGTCCGTACATGGCTGGATAGGCTGTCAAAGGAGGAATCGAACATTGCAATTTTTTCTTTCTTTTCTTTTTTTTTCATATATTTTGGATGATTTAAAGGAAAAGAAAATTGGGAAAAATTGAAGAGAAAAACCAAGGAAGTAGGAAATCAAAACAGAAGAATTTAAAAAATGTAGGAAACAGATGTCTTTCGAAGAGAAATCAACCAACAAGAAGTAAAAAAAAAATGAAATGAAATGTAGAAATTGAAATTTGGAACTCATAAAAAAGGAGAGAACCAACTTGGCTTTCGTGAGGCAAAACAAATGTTGTTTAATCATACAGGACCTATGTAGATAACGCTGTCAACTTCAAACGAGTTAAGAAGAAAGACGTTTGAGCTTAAACACGACAGTTTTCTATGCCCCCCTATTTCCCCTTTAAATCTGCGTTCAACACGTATATTTAAAAAACACGGCTATATCCTTCCATCTTTTATTATATCCCCTCGTCTAATTTGATTATGCCCAACAGGTAGGATTCCCCCAATGAAATGCATCGAAAATCAATTATAATCGAGCACGGAAATATAACAACAAAAGAACGTGAGTCCTTAGAACGATATAAACTTCCTCGGTTTCTGCAACCAGCTGTTATAAATGCTGAACGTTTGACTATAAAAACGGATATAGAGTTGATCGTATACCAATAAAAAAAAATGTTTTACGAATGAATAGGAACGACGAAAGGTAATAATGGATTTGGAAGTAATTAAAAGATGTGGCAAGTATACGGAGGCAAAACACACCAATGTGGCATATCATCCCGAATATATAGAACGATGCTGCAAAAATGATAGAAGGAAAATTCGAAAATCATTGCGAAACACAAAGAGAAGAAGAGAGAAAAATGAAAAACAAGTGAGAGCGCGTACATCGAAATCGATCACGAATCCAATCTAAAAAAATGAAGGGGATGCTGGCTCTCTTTGTTGCCATCGTTTAGCACGTCGGGACACGAGAATAATAAAACGAAATTGAAGGTGTATAACAGATAGAATATTATGCAGAGTTAGATGAAGTTGTGATGTTCCAAGTTTGGAAATCGAAAACATCGATTAAATAAGGTCATGGGGGGAAGAGTTTTAGTTGATGGACATGCAGCATTCGACAGTTAATTTGAATATCCGTTTTGTGATAGAGTCAAGAAAGCCAAGTTTTTTTTATAGAAAACTCAAAGAAATTAAAATCAAAAAGACTTTTTTTTTTAAATAATAAGAAAGAAAAAAATTTAAAAAAATAAAATAAGATTTGACTTACCGACGCCGGGGTAGGTTTGAAGTGCCGCGAAAGCGGCGGGCTGAAGCGCCGCTTCGCCATTGGCCAGTCCGCCGTGTGCTAGCACCAGTAAAGAGGGAAGATCTGCTTTGATTATTGGTGGCACCATCTCAGAGTGTGTTGCACCGTCTAGATGGGGGCATGTCTATCGCATCCGACCGCACGCCATTTCCCCCTTTTCCTCCTTCACGCCTCTCTCTCTCTCTCTCTTTCACGTTCTTTCTTTATATCCTCCTTTCTCACTCATTTTTCCCAATAAAAATATAACCCCACTGGCTTTCACTTCCTTTTACGACGTACAAGAAAAAAAAAACTTTTAAAAAAACCTACACACACATACACAAACAAGCCTGCCCGATCAATTGCAGACATCACGCCGAATAACCACCATCACGAACGGCCATCAGGCAGCTAGCACGCCAGACTGTTATAGCGGTCGAAAGATCAATGGACGTCGTGGCTTTTTATTTTTTTTTTTCTGCTCTGTGCCCTTCACTGGAGCGTGTGTGTCTTTTCCATTCCAGCGTGTCGAATGGACGAATATATAGAAGAAGCAATTACTGAAGGAGAGGGGGGGGGGGGGGGAACGCGATCGATGGAAGGGCTTTGGCGCGGAAGGCTCAACAGTCGGATCGTGACGTCACAAAAACAAACGCAATAAAAATAAAGCCGTCGGGGGGGGGGGGATGGATAAAAAATGAGGCAATCAAAAAAGAGGGAGAGAGAGGAACGAATGACGCATGACGCAGAAATAGCGATGAGCGAGAAAGAGAGAGAGAGCCGCACGGAGATATTGATGGAGAAATGAATGCAAATCATATGCAAAACACACCCCCTCTTTTTTTATTTTTATTCTTTGCTTTTTTACCCTCCCGAAATACGTTTGTTCTTTTGGATTTTTGAAAAATTGTTGATGAAATTCCACATTTACCCCAATAAAAGATAGAATTTTTTTTGTTGGGTTAAATAGATCAGAGAATGAAAGTATTTCGGGTCGGATGAAATGCAATCGATATGATTTGTTTAAAAAAAAAAAAGAAAAGAAAAAAAAGCATAAGGAGACTCACGTGAAGGATAACCCTGAGCTAGACCGTTGTAGACAGATGAAGGATCTTGTCCGTTGGGTCCGTTTTGGCCGTTGGCCGAATTGGGGGCCATTCCGAAATTGGGCATCGTGGGCGATGGGATCGACGATAGGCCACCGTTGACCTGACCACCCGATCCTGTCCCTATTCCCGTATATTACATTTAAAACAATCGATAATGTAATTTCAAGTTCCAAGAATTCAAATAAGATAAAATCCATTAGAAAAAAAAGGGCAGACCTTGTGCAGAGGGCACGACACCCGGGCTGGCGATGCCGTTGAGGGCCGATGGCGGAATCTGCGTGGCGATGGCCATGGGCGCGGCTCCGATGTAAGCTCCTCCCCCAGCGGCGGAAGCTGCTGCCATGATGGCTGCTTGCTGCTGTATCAACTTGCATCAATGTAGTTTTAAAACACATCAAATTCCACACACAAAAAAAACATCTGCCCCCCCCCGCCTTGGAAATCAAAACATTCAAAAAAAAAAATAAAAATAAATAAATCATGTTTTGCTCACCTGAGCGTAGGATCCGTAGGTTCCGAACTGATTGAAAACGAACGGATGGATGAGGCCCATGTTGCCGGCCATCTGCTGCATTCTCCTCAGCTGTCGCTCCTTCTCCGTGTCGGCGAATTTCACCACAAGGCTCGATGATGCACCCTGGTTCATTTGGCAATAATACTAGCGCTCTCAGTCAAACCGCCATCCAGCACAGTACAACGTCAAACACTAAGTCCCCCCCTTTTTTCCCCCCTTCTTTCTTTATAGTGCCCCTTTTTTTTTAACTATTATGATTCTCGTATATATACACCCCCCCCCCCCCTCTTCATTATCATTCCGGACATGGTTTTGGCATCGTGCAATACTTGGAGCACCTCCACTCTTCTCGAACCACTGTTATCTTTATATTTTCCTCTGTGGCCCAGTTATTTCCATACGACACAATGGGCAGACTGGGGCGGGGGAGAGCGCGGGCAACAGCCGCGGTACGTGACTCGCGTAGAGTTACGTAATCGAATATAGTACGTTTTGTGGAGAAAACAAGAGGGGGGAGGGATAGAGAAGAGTGTAGGCCACTATAAAGCGCGAGTATAGAAAAAAATGGCCTAATCAGTTTACAAGATCCGACGGGGGTTTCATCATCTCTTTCTGTTTGGGCCCGGCTTCGAATTAAGGATGAAGGGGACCTTGTTTTTTTTTTAAAGGAAGATGACGGTGACGTGCCGTCAATCACCAATTTTTTTTTTAAACACAGAAATAAAGACGGAGAGAATGGAAACGTTTAAAAGATATGAGAATTAATGCGAGGGGGAGGGGGAGGTGGGAAATGAAGGAGAAAACTCGACTGTTGGACTCTGAATGTCAAATTAAGCTAATGACCACCTATACGGCTGGGTGGGCGGCTATAGCGTGTGCAACTAGGGCTCCGCAATCAATCCATCATGGCCAGTCAGATGGGGGGGGGGGTGCGACCGAGTGGAAAGTCCTATATATGCCGGCACGTAACAATAATTAGCTTCATCGCACTAGAAAAGCGGAAACGCATAGAAAAAGAGCATTTTGGCCCCGGCCTTAGCAACGTAAAATGGGCTCAAACACACACACACACACACACATAGGGCACAAAGAAAATGGATATCGATCGAATCGATCAAGGGACCAGCAAAAAATTATGATTTTTCAATTACACTAGAATCTGAATGCCTGATTCTAATAATGCAATCAAATCGGTGGGTGTATACTAGCGTGAACAATAATTTTTTTTTAAATAATAATTATTTAAAAAAAGGGAAAAGAGCAATTTGAATCAATTGCTTCTATGTGTGTGTGTGTGATGTATATAAGGCCAGCGTATGTTATTTGACTATAACGAAAGGCGTTGCGCGCTGCTGCAAGTTGCACAGCGACACGTCGGCGGACTCTGCAGTACATGGCCGCCGGCAAACTGAGCGTGAGTTAAAGGGGGCGAGATGATTATCCCCCGCCCTCCCCCCACCAGCCGAATGATTTATAACTAGACACTTGGCGTCGCCATAAATTCCGACGCTTTATATTATACAAAGCGGAGGGAAAAGAAAAGAAAAACAAAACAAAACACGCGAGCCCCACTCTCCTTCATATCCATATATATACCATCGTATAATCGTGCTCGCTAAACTGCCCTGGTTTGTTCTGGAGAATGGGGGGGAGGGGGGAATGTAGAAGAACAGGGACAAGAAGATTTTATTTTATGTTAAGGACAATCAGCTGAGAAAAGGAAAATAAACTTGTTCGTTCTAACGCGGCTGAAAGAGAATTGCGTATGCAAATATTCTATGCCAAATAAGGAAAAATAGAATCAAACTCGTGATTGCCCAACACAAGGTTCTATCCTTCTTTTTTGAAATATTTAAACTATATGTTTCGCGCGTTTTGCTGATGCGCGTCTACTAGTTTTTTTCTTTTTTTGCTTTCCAGATTTTCATGCCGACAAATCAAAATGCACATCCCCTCCCCTTTCGGCCGAAATATTGACATTTGAATAATGTCAAACAAACAGAAAATCACGAGAATCAGCCATACACATCCTACGCGATAATTCAATATCATCGAATCCCAACATTTCAAAACTGCCTTCAAACTATACGACTATACACTTGCTTTCAATTTCTCTCCCGCATCCATTTCCATCATATCGTGAGTATATACAGCCCGCAACAGCAGAGGCTTCTCTCTCTCCCGACACACGGAGAAGCCTCTCCAGTATATACGTCTACATTGTACATTATATGCAACTAATGAAATAGAACCGTAGCGAGGGTATAGACCAAAAAAAAACTAAATAAAACGAAAAAAAAAAAAAAAAAAGGAGGAAAGGAAGGGGAGGCAGCCCTAGCGTGTTTGCATGGTAAACTTTATAGTAGTAGACTATATACGTACTTATTACAGAAAGTTATTGAATTTCATAAAACAGATTATATATATATATATACTATATACTGCAGAAGAGGGAAACCTTTATACTTTGCGCTGTCAGGGGTAACGTCTGAAGTGTTGCCCTGGTAACGAATCCCGAGCGCGTGCAATTGTCATCTCCCACTGGGTCGCAACCAAGACAAGGCGGTGGGGGGTGGGGGGGAGGGAGGAGTCAGACGATATACAAAGGGCAACAGGAAGGAAGGAAGCAAGAATAGGAAAAAAAAAAAACTAAAAAAACGAGTGGGTGAAGAATCGGGGTCGAGATGATTAGATTTCAGTAAACAGATGCTGCTGCTGCGCGCCCTCCGTTGGAAACTAATTAAAAACGCTTAATGAGATCGGATACGCGCCCATGAAAGGTTACCGTAGTAACCGGTCCCGAAAAAAAAAATAAAACGGCCATTTTTTTTTTTAAACCTTCGTCTTTCCATTTTCAATCCCCCTCCCCCCTGTTCACGAAACTGGTAGCAAAAAGAAACTTTTAACTTTTCCCGTTTCACTGTAGTATACGACCAACACATTGATACTATCCCCCCCACCCCCCATTCCAAAATAAAGGAGAGACAGCTCTTAACTCTTCGTTTTTATAATAATAAAAAAGAAAATGTTAGAGTTTGTGTGCGTGCGTGGCATATACTCACGGGCATGGTCTGGCTCCCGTGCAAACTGTTGATGGCCGTCTGGGCTTCGGCGTGAGTGCTGAACTTGACGAATGCGCAACCTGAAACAATAAAAAGAAAGAAGTTAAATTTAAAAAACAAACAAAAACAGAACGGAACATGTAAAGAACAAAATATTATACAAGAGAGGCTTTTAAAAACGCAGTCCGAAAATGAAGGAATATATATATTGAATTGAATGCGCATATTTATAGAAAACAGCGACACGAGCACTTTATTTAATGTATGCAGCCGAAAAAAAAGAATGGAAAGGGGACAATCGCATTTGATTATGTCTATAAGCTGATATTCGCAGTGCTGCGAGAGATGCTTTGAAAGGCAAAAGAGGGGCTCCCCAGCATATATCGAAAGCAAGTTACATACTTGCGTTTATAACTCGATGATGTATATAAATCAGGTTGACATCGACCAGCCCAGTATATACGTCCTCGCTCCTTTGCAAGCTGCAGGAGATAATTGAATGAAAGAAAAATGGAGGGACGATATTCGATCGGTGTGTTGTATTAAAAAAAATGGGAAGAGCCGATTTCGTGTGAGCTATTGCATCTTTGATATGGCATTTGATATGGCATGCAACATACTACTCTCTGTCCCCAATTTTTTTTTATTCCTCCTCCCCCTCTCTATACTCTATACTGTTCAAAGCTTCTCGTGTTACTCTCATTTCCTCCCCTCACAGTTGCTGACGTGCCTTCCTAACTCCGGAATATAGACGTTTAGATTATTCTATATACATGCCTTCCTATATACTCTTTGCTTGAAGCTCTTATATATAGAGGTTTAGTTGTCCCTGCAGACCGAGTGGCGAACACTGAAGTGGAATGAAAAATATAAATATACTTGAAATTGATGGAGAAAAAGAAGAAGAACATCCCAATCCTTTTCTCAAACTTCTCCATTTTGGGCTATTGCTTACACATAAGTTGAGAGGGAGACACGATTGCATTTCCCTTTTTTCTTAAAAAATCCTATTAAACCCAACACGTCTGTTTGCTGTGCTTCTCTATTTATTTTACATCACTATATCCCCATCTAAATCCAATCTTCGTTGGTGTATTTGACAATGTTGTATTCCAACTTGGCCTACATTATATATATAGCTGTGGGCCTTTATAAACTCTACAGTTAGGCATTCGACACTTGTGGAATGAAGCCCCCCCTCATCGTCCGGCCCCAGCCGTTTGATCCTCAAGTAGACTAACATATAGAAACACACAGCAAAGTGAGAGAGCGCTACTCGAATGCCCTTGGCTGTCAACTGTCAAGTTCGTTACACACGATCTCTTGTTTGTGTATATATCCTACCCATTGTTATCAGCCTTATATAAGCTATATACACACGCCTGTTTCACGCTATATATAAGTGTGTATGCATCTCTTTTCCAAGCAAGTGCATTCATCTGCCCCCGAAATTGCTGTACGATGGGTCGTCCGGATTTTTAATCAACCGGCTGGATCGAGTTACACACAGCGAAAGGCGGCAACGTCGTGTTGCGCTATACATGTTTAAAAAAAAAAACCCAAAAAAAGATCTACCAACATACACCGAATTCCAGTTGATATGCTTATATATACGCACATATATACTAAATGAACTACATAAATAATACCCATATATATTTATACAATATATATATTCAATTCTATTACAGCCTCCGGCGAAGCGGAGCCTGCTGTGCCATGGATGGAATATAAGAGAGTTTGCGCTGCTGCATAAGCAAAGGCCTATATATCCCCCTGGCCTGGAGCATTGCAGCCTGACTCTCTATATAGTCATCGCATCACGCATATGAAATACACACAACAGCATCATACATGTAAGACGAAAATCGAATTCTTTTTTTTTTTTTCCGGCTCGGTTGACGGGCCATGTGAGGAAGGAAGAAACGCGGAGGGGGATCCCCTCCGGAAATCAGCCGCTACCGGTCCTCTCTCTTTTTCTAATCAAAAAGTGGCAACAAAGCTTTAAAGAAAAGTAAAAAAAAAAAACCCACTTGGTAGTGCATAACGCGTTCTCTGTATACTTTCTCACGCATTCTGCTGTGTATGGCTCGCCGGAAGAATAGGAAATGAGTAGGCGCGATATGCCGTGCATTAACGCGCCCCCCCCCCCACACTCAAAAATAAAGATATTTAAAGTATGTATGACTTTCACGCAGAGTGTGTGTAACGCGCACTTTAGCAGATCGTGATTGGATCGTCATCTAAATGGAGTGATTGAGAGATTTAAAAAATTTAAAAAAAACGTCAGTTAATGTAATATTGCATCATCAAAGGTCGTTCACATCGCAATGCAACAAGTTCCCCAACTTAAATTTATGTTCCATTTAGTCTTGACTTCAACATCGTTTTCAATATAGCTTTCCGAATTTTAAATGATTTTCAAAATTGATTTCCCACCATCTTAACGCCTATTCACGTAACAACGTATTCAATCGTTAACAATGAAAACCGTATATATTGGATGGACGTCACTCACGTCTTGCTCTTTGGCGTCCATCAATAACTCCAGCACATCACGAAATCCAACATAAGAAACGATTGGCCGCACGTCTAAGCTGTTTGTTACTCGGTGAATAAGACGATAATTGATGACGTGCGAGTGACAAGAAAGATGATTACAACTGTTCAGCCTTCGCAAGGGGTCGCAATGTATTGCGCTCTATACATTTATAAGAAGACAATAACGAGTTCACTTGTTGTGTGTAGACGTGGCCTCACACACACACGAGCTCTCCTGGGCCCAAAAACTCGGCAAACAGCAACAAAGAAAACCACTTTAGATCGAACGAGGGGATGGGACGAAACTCATTCTTTTTCTCCCTCACTATCTCGAGGGGGGGGGGGGTCAGCAACGGCAGTCATACGAAATTGCGACATATTGTAGATAGCCTACATATGGCCACGCCATGTTATTTGTTGCTTCCATTTACGTGTGTGTGTGTGTGTGTTAGATATATACTTTTTGCTCGTGTTGGCAGGCACGTTTTCCCTTTAATGTTATTGCATTTTCTGCAGTGCCAGCGTGTGTATATAATTCGATTTTCAAGACCCTCCTCCTCTTATTGTTTATATCGCATTTTTTTTTTGCTTAACGCCTTTGTATAAATACACACATTTTTATTGATAGAATTTTTTGTTTATTGGCGGGCATGGCAATAGAAGTCGGAGCGTTCGGTTAACTGCAACCATTTGTCTTTAGCTGCTAGCAGCCTCGCAGGTGGACGCTATAGCAAATGCAGTTAACAGCCACCTGGGGCATCGTTCCGGCCCATTAACTCTATATACTCGCAATATACGTATATATAACTCTATACGCATATATATTGAAGCGACAGCTCCACTTTTACATCGCAACCCCTCTCTATTCTTTTTTTAAACATCTTTTACAGCTCTTTATTGCATTTCGGCAAGCACTTTTGATTTGACTGCAAATCTATAAAAGCGATAAAATATATACGCGTCCGTTGGAAATTTTTAATCAAAGTTCTCTTTCATTTTGTTTCAAGTCCTTTCGGAGGGCTTTACATTTCATAAAAATTCACTTGCCCATCGTTTTCTTATATAAAAAGGTCAGTAGCTGTTTTATGTAGGATGTGATGTTAAACATCGAGCCATACGCAAAAAGAAACGGACAATGCAATATATAAAGGAAGCATTTAAGACATTTCTGGTTTATATGTTAACCTCTCACCTTTACTCTGTCCGTCTGGGCCGCGAAGAATGGTGCATTCCTCGATGGTGCCGTATGGTAGGAACAATTGTCTGACGTCTTCGTCCGTCTGCTGCTTGCTGAGCATACCCACGAAAAGCTTACGATCCTCTGCAAAGCGCAAAGAAAATCAAACGTGAATTGGCGAGACACGTATTCGGTACTTTAAAAACGCTTAAGGTTTATATGACACTGTCTTCTTCCGCAAATGACCGTGAATAAATGCTGTCGTCCACGATATTCTATGTACAACAAAATGGGTGTAGGCACGTGCTGGATATAGCGGGGGAAAAAGGGGCGGGATTTAGAGGAGAAAGAATCCCGAATAACTTAAAAAAAAAAGAGGATCTAGATATTCAGTGGATAGAGCGGTGCTCATTGTCAATCCCGGTCGCGCACAATAGGCCCCCGCTTCTCGTCGAGATATAGAAAAGAAAATGGCTACAAGCAATATCTTTTACCCGTGTTATAAGACTCCCCGGACGAGGCCTGTTCTCGTCAAGAACGAAAGAGAAAATGAGGCAGCAAAGAAGAAGAAGAAGAAAATACAAAGAAAATGGATTTATATTATATAACATAAGACATATGCCCAGAGGCAAGAATTTTAGCGATAGAGGATATATGTATAGCGTTTTATAATAGATATATCCTGTTCCACATACGCATTCGATGAATGGAACCAAATCCTCTTGCGATCGTTAATTTAAGCAGAAGATGCCAGAGCTGCCCCCCCCCCCCTTTCTTAACAAACGGCATCACGAAAGTCGAGTTTCTTTTTTTCTGATATGCTTTTTTCTGCTTTCATCGTTATTGAATCTCTTTGGCTTCATCAATCGCCGCTGCTAGCGCATTAATAACGTTAATTGATAGTATAGGCCCTTCCTGTGTGTACATCCCTAAAATAGATACACATGCAAGCTATAATAAATCTCTTGGTGCGCGATGACCTTCTTCCTTCTCCACCCTTTCACGTTTTGTTTTATTTCTTCTTTTCTTTCCTTTTCTTTGATAATTCTTTAATAATTCTATACTGCCCACTATCTTATATCAATCTTATATATACAAACCGTCTCTTTCTTATATTCTTCCCCCTTTATACACGGCCAATCACGTTTAATACATGACACGGTCTACAAGGACAAGCCAACCCATTTCACAATGTTCTTCTTGAACATTATTTGCGATGGCCTCATTTATAACGATCAAAAGTTTTCAAGCGTACTGTATGTAGGCTACACACACAGTACACACTGAATTGCTACTTATTGCAGCCCCATAGTTTCATTTCTTTTTCATTTTTTTTTTATATTGAAAAAAAAAAGATGAAGACACTAACACACACACACACAAAAACTCATCACTCGAGTCGCATCGACGGGAAGCAGCAGTTCCATATATCGAAGGACATGGGGGGGGGGGAAGAAAGTTATTGCTCGATATTAATTCGGCGAGACGATGACGAACAAGACGCACCGCTCGCAGCAACCAGAGGGAAAGAGGATGGGATCTATCAATCTAAAGGTATATATTGAACATCAGGATGTATACTAGAGGGCAAAGGAAAGAAGAGGGGGGGATGAGGACGAGAGCAATATCACGAGAATGTTGATCAAAGAAGAAGGAGAAAAATATTTAAAAAAAAAAATAATAATAAGAGGATAAAACGGCAGAAATACAAAAAATAGAAAAGCAATTACAGTAGGACGGAGATATACAACGATCAATCAAAACATCAAACCCCTGCAAAAAAAATGTAGTATATAGGGCCTTGTGAAGATGATGATCATTTTGCCACCACGTATAATACAGCTCTATTTTTAAATACACAACACGTAGTACGTTATATACGCTGATTGCAACTGTTCTGACCAATTTGGGGCAATCAAGAGGTCCTGTATATATATATTTTTCAAGTACAGTAGACTATATATACACAAAAGGTTGATCAACGATTTGCTGTATATATACATTAAACGTATATATATGTTGGGGTGTATATATAACTGTTAGCTCTCCTCCGAGGCAGTTGAAATCATTAGTATGCATCTCTCGTTTTATACGTCTCTATTTAGTTTTCCCTTTTTTTCTATACCCAATTTTTTTTCTTATTCTTTCTCTTTTATATTCCTTGGAGCTTTCGGAAAACAAAAGCACACTAACTGCTGCTAGCCTTCTCCCTTCCCCCGAAATACATGATGCTTGTCTACTCGGCACGTCTTATAGATGTCGTTTGTAATAACAGAACAAAGGCCGATGTTTGTTATATAGCGTTGCTTGGCCAAACACATACCCAACCCCCTCTAGGGTAGATGCTGGATGTTATTGTATATTGTCTGATGACGATGAAAACAGAAGGTTGGCGAAACAGCAACAGCCAGCAAAGAAGCACAGCAGGCCAATATAATATATAGGAAGAAAGCGAGATTGATTGAGCGCCAGCGCAAAATGTTGCGCCATATGTGTGTGTGTTTCTTTAACACATTGCGTTCCACACACACACATATGTATATTACACGTATAGAATGTCTACTATTTCGCCCACGGGCTAACGTTCATAACCCCGCGGCAGAGTGGCGTGCTATATATAGGGTTTCCGCTATTCGCCTAGATGCCTTTTGTGTGCTGTTGCTCTACGTGTGTACATTCATTCTTGCTTTTCTTTTATATACTTGCGGCCTCGAATAATGACGCCATTGATTGCCAGACCGTCTTGAAACTTGAATGACGTTATCCCCACTCGCTTTTCCCCGACAAACACAAAAAAACCAGTGCAGGAGATTCGAAAACCCCAAAAGAATTAGAACGGGGGGGAGGGGGGATTCTAATCCCACCGCAATCATTTCCGTGTGCCAAGAAAGGAGATTTGAAATGTGTTTCCTCTCTCCGTGTATATAAATCGGAATGTGTTTTACACGTTGTAGGTCCCCTTGAAAAAAATGGGGGGTTCGATTTATCTCAACGTCACGAGATGTGATTAAGTTTAATGAATGCGTGCGCGACACACGCAGCCTGTGGCATCACGCTCGCTTTATTCCTATTAACTCTCTATACTTTCTTTCTTAATTCCATTCTATTGTTCCAGTCTGGGTCTATAAAACAAAAACATATGGTAGGGTAGGCATACATATACATCGCTTGTATAATAAGAAGAGGAAGAAGAAACAGCCTGATCGATGGCCAAAGGGTGTAGGTGGAAAACGGAGAGAGTGTATAGTTGGCCATATTAAAGGCTGAAGGGAATGTGTATATATGTATACCATATAGAGGCATATAAAATAAGGAAGGGGGGGGAGGGATAAAGGGCGACGTATTGATGTCGGACATTTGGTTACGACGATAGGGCCGGCACGCAATAGGACTGTAGGTGCTGGAAATATATATATATAAATTGGGCCAAGTGGTATAGACACTTACCTCCTCTGTTGTCGCTGTCTGCTGGTTTCACTTGAATAGGACGGTTCATCTGTTGTCACCAAACAAAAGAGAAGAAGAAAAACATTGTTGAAATTAGATTTTCAAATGTCGAGTGCACACACACTTTCATCATCAGACTGGAAAAGCTTTTACATTAAAACGGACATCCTATAACAGCAAGAGTCTATATATAGCCTACATGCCCTGGACTTTGTTTGACTTGGCCTATATAACATGTCAGAAATTAAACATCTTTCATTAACCCCCCCATCTCTTTGAAGAACACTTCCATTTAAACACATCACAAAGTTCTAAATTTTTAAAAAATAAGAACTTTTTTTTTCATAGAAAATCGAGTTGTCGCCATCGTTACGCTTGTCTCCCTACACTTGCAAAAGAACACGTTTCCAGCAAATCGAAATCGATTCGAAAAAAATACATGAGACGGTCAACCCTCTTTCTTGCTCCCTGGAGCCAAAAGAGTATAAGACAGCTGAGCGGCCACTGACTTGCTCAACTCGATCAAGTCTTTCCTCTTCCGTTTTATCGAGTGAAACGGAAGTCTTGCCCTCTCACGGACCATCCGAAAAAAACGTATTGAAACGAGCAATTGAAAGATACACGCCGAGTTGTCGGTCCACTCTTTCAACAGCCGGAGAAGAGCGAGTCAAGTGAACAACACACAGCACTTATATACGACATATAGAGATCTGGTCTCGCATTTGACACTCGAGTTGGCCGTGTTAGGACTCATTATAGCTTCACCGAGTTTTCGCGTGTCCTTTTACTCGCTTTTCACGCTCCATCTGAGCCCAATTGGCGCTCTCTCGTACAGAGCAAAAAGAAGAAGGGAAATCAAGAGCATACATATACGATGAATCAAGCCAACGTTGATGATCCATCGCGTTTTCTTCTTTGTGTTCTGAGCGTGAGACGTTCTAGCCGAGTCCGCTGCAATCGATTGAACATATCTTCCGAGGGCTTGTATAAGCCGATTCATTATATACTATATAAGTATATAATGTATAACCGAGTGTGTAGCCGTGCGAGAGATGAACGCTATCGATCGTGCGTTTCATTGTGCTGGCAAACTATAGCGCCCAATGGCAAGATGGGAAAATGTCAAAGTTTTTTAAATGAAACACGGCTGTTATGATTCATTTGCAACAACGTTTTTGCTTTCTCCTATTTTTGAATATCCACGTGTTCATTATATACCTTACGATCTTTCGAAAGCGTCTCAAGTTATGCCAATCTTTTGACGTTCGATCGTACGTATATAAAGCAAGACTTTGATTGAGGTCCTTCAGTCCTTTTGCCTCATCTCCCCAACTCCGTCCCTTTTATACATTCGAGCTGATGTTGCGCTTTACTATGAAAAATACATCTAAATCAAATAAATCCTTACAGTTTTTTTTTTCTAAGATCCTCGTTCCCCGAGAGACTTGCCTCGCGAGACCTAATTAAAGCCCGCGCTATTGCGCTCCTCTCGCTGCCTGCTTGCTCGTTATAACGAGACAGTCCCACTGTCTCTCTCTCTCCGCTTTCTCTCCTTGAAAAGTATCTCTTCGTAAACCTCCCACTCTTGTGTGTTCTTCTTTTCTCTTCTCGTCGGTTTCCCCTTACCGCACATCTTTATACTGTGATCCTCTTTCCGCATCAGTGGTTGCCAATCAAGGAGCAGATTAGCGGCAGCGACATCACTACTCTTCAACCCAACTTGCAGCTTCTACCCTTATACAAAAAATATAAAAAAACCCTCTTTTTTTTTAGAGAGAGGAGGAGATTGTGAAGCAAAAGGATCCCAGGAGGCCATAGGGTCAGCCATTAACCATCTCTGTGTACCCTGTTGCGTGTGCCACCGCGTTTCTTGTAATATAGTGTGTATATATATATATAATATGCACACTCGGCGAATGCAAAGCAGCTTAAACGTCATTAGGAACTTTGGGGACTCGGAAAATTTTGTGGGGGGGGCTCACCACAGACATGTATATTATACGTCTCTATATATACGTTATATATATAGTTATAATAAGAGCTTAGCTATATACATGATTTTCAATCCTATAGCTTTATTTAACGTTAAAAAGATGTCTAAATCTGATTGATTTCACGAGCGCGGCGTGTACGAAAGTCATTTTTCAATGTGTCACTCGCTCAAAGATCTTTGCTATTATGCAACAAATTTTGTATAGCCTATGTGTGTGAATAAACGAGTGTGTGAAATACACGAGAGGCCGATCGATTCAATTCTCTGTTAGTAGTTTAGCTATGTAAAAAAAAAGGGGGCTTCACACTTGTGTGTGTGTGACAAGGGCTGTGTTTTGGATGAACGATAACACGGTTGATAATGATGGTAATGCACATACACAAAATGGCGGAAAACCGAATAGCTGAGGGTGGGGAAATGTTTTGGAAAAAAGAAGATTGAAAGACGAAGGAAAATGTCACGTCATATCACGGGGTAAAAACGTCAAAACGTGGAAACGAGAAAACACATCATTAGCATAATAGCGCGGTCTCGAACGATTTTACACAACGAGAGTCTTGCCCCGCTAATTGGAAATAGAAAACATTGGCGGACCTGACAGCACACACACAAAAAAATCAAAATGAAAAATGGGAAAGGATGATGGCAATCAGCCTTGTTTTGCTAATAACTCTCGGACCAATTTGACGTGTACATTTATATATGCCTAACTCACGCGGTCGTCTAGACGACTTTAATAACTTTGTTTCATTTCCCTCTTTTTTAATTGGTTTTTTTTTGTGAAAGGGATAAAGTCTTGAAAGAAAATGATCTTAATGCGACGTGTATAATATATGCATATTTCCTCTCGCCATCATTTCCGCTTTTTTGAAAGAAGTCAGGTCAAGTGTGAAACGAGAGTTGAAGCTTTACGTTTCTACAGGGAATATGAGAGAGAGAGCTCTGTCCAAAGTTATATACGAAAGGAGGGCTAAAAAAGAAAAAAAAAGTTGAACTTTGAAAGGCTTAAACTTTGCGACGAGGCGTATGATCTCTTGTCATCCGCTTCCTTTATACTCATCTCCTATGTATATCCGTATAGTCTCTCTCTCTCTCTACTTTATCCGTATACTACACACCGCCCTCTCTCTGCTGTGTATAGTCTAATTCGGCACGTTACTAACCAGTTTACCATAGGAAGTATAGACGCACACATGATGCAGTTTCGCTTATAAATCGAGTTTTATTCTTGAATATAGAAAGGGCGAATAATCACTGGATGTTGAGAAAGAACGTGAATATATTATTTTTTTTATTTTGAAAGAAGAGAGATGCCTAATCTCTCCCGGTGGCCAGAGAATATCTTTAGAGGGATGGAGGGAGTCGGGGTATAGCCTACACATATGGAAGAAAGCAAAAAGACGGCCATCGTGTACATCGATGACGTCGATGTCAGGCCCTCATATGAATGCATAAAGCTCTCTTCATTCTTCATCTCATTTTTTTGGGAAATATTTCTTTCGTACTTATAACATAACCTCATCGTAAGAAGGAAGGACCTCTGTTAATAGACCGGGCCATCATCTTATAAATCCCGAATTCTTTAGCGGAAAATGAAATTGAAAATCTGTTTTTAATCGAAAAAAGATCGGTCAGAAAAAAAATGGCGGTCTGACGTTCGTTTTTTGCCTGACGTCAGCGTTCACACGGAATAACAGGACACGCTATGTAGACGCGATTACGCACGCCACGATTTTTAGTAGAGCGTGCAAAACGGGCGGCATTGGCCTTTCATTCAAATACCGTGAGCCAAACCGATTAGGATATGTTAGACCTACACACATATATATTCTAGACTATATAGGGTCTCTCTCTCCTCTGTGATGTACAGTACTATATATATATATGCGAAACTATTCAAATTACATTCAGACCTCCTTCAGGGGGCAGAGGAAGGAACACGACAGTTTTTTGAATGGGCCCGTGAGAGTCACGAGAGTTAAACAAATATAAGGTTAAATGAAAGTTTTTATTTTTATTTTCCTACCCCCTTTTTTTCACACACTGGCGGGCTTCTTTGCATTTGCCATCATTCAAAGTCGCTTAGTGGACGTGTCCTGCATAATGGACTTTATTTTTTTTTTGCTCTTTCAATTCTTTATATAGCGAAACGGACGAGAAAAAAAAAATGGCGACTGATGGATGAGCTAAAACAAACGTTGTGTCACATTCAGATTCCCAGTTTTTTTTCCAACCAGAATTAAAAATAAAACAAAAAATGTAATCTTTTTTTCTCTATATCCGAGTTCTATAGACGCCGGATGTGAATGACGTGTTTTCAAATAAGCATTGGGGCCATTTTTTTCCTGTGAGCATTAACTCGACAACTTGAATTGTTTTGGAGATAATACGAAACCCCTATATCCTTTTCAATATTTCAAGAAACAAAAACATAAACAAATGGTGTAATAAAAAAAAAAGGCTAGTGGGCAAGTAGAATAAACAGAACGGGATATCAAAATGAATCTATACCATCCTTTTTTTTTTTTTAAACAAGAAAAAACGAATGAGAAGAGGAGGATATATATACAAGATACTTGACGATATAGAAAACAAGGAGAAGAGATAAAAGCTTTTTTTCCATCCACTTGAGACTGGCGTCCTCGTTGTCTTTTCGTCATTTTCCCGATCGACTTTCTATACTTCTTTCTCTTTCTCTCTTTTATTTTTTGTTTCCCCTTTCAAACATCCTACTACTCTTTTTTTCGTGCTCTTTTCTTTCCATCACACAGACCAACCTCCTCGCAAAGAAAAACCACTGCCTTTTTTTTTCAATCTCTTTTCGCTGCACACAATCAAAAGAAAAAGCTCTTCTTATAACGTATATATAGATGTGATTGCGACTAGCCATCACATTTGTTTTAAATCACCCCCAACGATATAGTCCAAAATAAAACTATTTGAAATCGATGACAACAGAACCCAGCCAAAAAAAAGAAAAAGACATAATCTAAATTTCTAACAAGCTTATATAAAAACACACACACACAGGGACAGCACTCGAGCGCACTGATGGCGAACGTGTCCGACCGCTGTATAGTCTTACCTAACGCCCCAAAACCGAAAGAGGATTTCAATGTCGTCCGGCGTTCTTGAAGCAAATCAAATGTTTTATTTTTTTTTAAATCGAAAATTGCACTAACTTTGACGCACCGAAATGAATTGAAAACCCAATTTCGAAGGAATATAAATTCTTGAACGTGTGTGGGTTGGATGACGCTCGTCACTATGGGGCCGCGCGCAACACTTGATTATTGTTTTCTTTTTAAGTAAATTTCCAGAACTTTTCGGCAACCGAAGATGAAACTTTTGGTATAGGACAAAGAAAGAAAGAAAAGAAGAAGAAGTCGATAGTGTAACTGATTGATTTTTCGTGTCGCTGGCCCTTTTTTTTTTGGGCGAATTGCCGAAACACCCCGACGGAAGCCAATGGCGCTGCGACGCAAAAAAAGAGAGAGAGAGAGCCAAGGCACAAAAAGATCCGCAAAAAGGTTCAAAAAAACGATCCCTTTAAAACAACCCCGGATTGAACACGGGGGGGCGGTTAGGCAAATTTGAAGAGTTAATTAACAACACTTCAATTTCGAAGATTCAACTGTTTGGGATTGGTATAAAAATGATAGCCACACTGGAAAAAAAAACTAAAATAAATAAGAAAAGAAAAAGAAAAACAAAAAGGCGGAAGAATTGCGTTCGCAACACACACGAAGAGAGAATGGGAAAAATTAGGGGTGGGGGTAACGAAAACCAAATTTATTATAATTTTTTTTTTGGCAGGAGACGAGTGCAACGGCTTTGCAGCTCAACGAAACAGTGGCGCTAGCAAGACTGAACAGACTCTTCCACACACACATAAAAAAAAAAAACGGGAGTCCAAAGGAAGGGAAGTGGGAGGGGGGAAGGACCGAAGCGGGATTCCTTCCTCTCGGCGCCGCTGCGTGTGTGTGTCAGCGTTCACGCACGCACAACCAGTGCTGTATGTATATTGGGTAAGAAACTTGCGCGCGCTATATGCACAGAGCTTATACCGGCCAGCACGACACACACAGGGCCTACACACACAATCCACTGGGTGGGTGGGCGAGTGGAGGAAATATATATAAGAAAAGAATATCTAAACACAGACGTGTAGTCTACACATATATAGCTATACAAAGTTTTCGGCGACTGCGCACACACGAAGATGCGCGTCGTTCGTGAAAGAGATTCAGACGGGAGGGGGTAGGACAAAAGTTTTTTTTTTTTTTTTTTCTATTCTCTTTTTTTTGGGGGGGGGGGGGGGGTTCTATAAAAGAATCAACAGGCTTCTTTCAGTTCCGCTTTCCTATTTCTTTTTTTTTGTTCTGCTATTTGCTCTCGGCTGTACTTCGCTGTGTCTCTTATATATTTCCGTCCTTATATATGTATATAAAGCCCCTCGTTGCACTGAAGAAAGAGAGGCAGCTGAGTGTGTAGGCCTATCCGCTGGATTACTAGTGGGAGAAGTATATAGATTCAATCCTCCAGCCTTCTTTTGATTTAAAAGAAAAGTGAGATGATGCAAATAAGCTTTATGTACATGCCAATGCATTACGTGAAATCGTTGATCGCACATAGTTAAAAGAAGATGCCGAATCTCATCGAGCGAGCCCGGTTCAATTGAATAACCTCATTTGCATGTGCGGACTATTGTTCTTATTAGTCCCACAAAGTCGGCATTGTATAAGACGAAACAAAACAAAAAAGGACATGTATAGAAAGGTCATAGGTCTCGAAACGAACGTCTACCCCATCATCAGCTTAAGAAAAAAGAAAGAGGGGGGGGGGGGGGGGGGAGGTGCTAGCAAGAGATTGGAAGGCTTGCCAAGGGTTACAGTCCCAGAACACGTAGATATAGCCCAAAAAGATTTAAACCCTCGCTCCACTTGGGCTCCCCCTCTTGTTGTCCAAAAGATTGTACAAATCTCGAGGACAGCCAGCACAGAATCAAATACGAAGCAAGAACATTAAAAAAAAAAAAGAGAAAATAAGAGATTAGTTCGAATCGAACTCCGCCTACATAGTACACACACCCTCAGGGAAATGTATAGAAAATTCTAATATGTACATTTTGTCTTCTATATAAATATAAAGTATATTTATAATATGAGTGAAAAACTCTTTCGTCTGTGTACATATACAATGCTCTTCAAGTTTCTCTCTCTCTTCTAAAAAAAGATGGAGAGTCCATGGAACAATGAAATTGCAAAAAAGGGACGTCTGTATATGGGGGTATACGTTCGTAAGATCCCGGGCTCTCTCTCTATATAAAAGAGAACGTCTCTCGAATGAAGCATAAGCGGCAGTCGTAATACTACTACTCTTCACTATTACTACCACCGAGTGTATATAGAAGTTTCCTCTCTCTCTCTCTGATATCTCTCTCTCTCTCTTCGTGTGTGTGAGTGTGTGTGTGTGTGCTCTCTGACAGAGGCAAAACGGGATAGACGAGGAACAAAAAAATCAATACAGCAACGCGTACACACACAGACGAGAAAAAAAAAAAAGCTCTTTTGCAACTCGTTTCTTTTTTTTTTTTAAGGAGACGTCAACGACGGACGACGGTGTCGACGTTCTTTTTCCCGCCCGCTGTCAGAAAAACACGCGTCGTTCTCAGTCCCGTTTTTTTTTTGTTGTACTCGAGGGCGCATTATCTTAACACGTTCGAGTTTCTCTATATATCTGCCGGCTATATGTGTGTGTTTTAAATTTTGGTTTTTTTTTTGTTTGATGGGGTTTTTAACAGTTTTAATCGAAGAAAAGAAAAATAGGAGAAAGAGACAATTGAGTTAACTTTGTTATTTTTCTATTTGTGGTGTAGGATAGACGGATGATTGCAGAGACGTGGATAAATATAATGGTGTGCTGGCTTGTTTAGCGAACGTGTTGCCCCAAATAATTCGGCCATTATTACGGTCGAGTAAAGTGCAAGGTGGGGCTTGCGGGACTCTTTATTTTTCTTGTCCCGAAAACGAAGATAAGAGGAGCAACTGGATGATGGCAATCAAGCCATTTCTTATTACTTTTTGATGAAAAAAAAAAGGGAAGAAGGAGGGAGGGAGTAAGGGAAATGAGATTGTTTACTGTAGCGTGAACATTCGAAAAAAATAAAAAGACAAATTACAAACAGGAAATAAAACTAGCTTACATTTTCTCTCTTTTTCGCGCTTCACTTCGAAGCCCAAATGAATAAGAAGAATCATAGAAATATAGGAGAACTATCTTATATATAGTTTGGAATTCGTATCACTATAACGATCATTAGCGTCCTTATAATAATATCCATATATTCGTTCATATTTTTCCCCCTTCTTTGCTTCCAATGTTCAGTTCTCTTCTGCCCATTTTCGTTCATGTCATCTGAACATCCTCCCGCAAAACAACTGTAGCGGTTCGTTTTCCTTATTATTTTATGTAGCCTACGTTCGCAGTGTATAGTCACACGATCTTCGGAATGGGAGGAAAACCCAAGTCAAACGATATGCTGTGATCGTAGATATTCGCGCGTGACTCAGATCTAATTGCTCTAATCTTAATTTAAGAAGTAAAAAAAAGGGAAGCGATGAGGATCGTCTTCTTTTATTTCGGCTTTTAAACAAAGCTAAAAAATAAAAAATCTGTGCATTCCTTTTGTCTTTTATTATATCCTCACAAAAAAAAATGCTATAATAGATATCCATGCCAACGACAACGACGATGACACCTACGCTATAGTCCTTATAGATATATGGTACACAATAGAGATCCGGACGCTTCGCTTATTGTCTAACGGATTCGGAAATGAGGTTAAAAAATACATATTCTATATATATACGTATATCAGAGGAGACAAAGTCTATTATCGACAAGTACTATATAAAAACTTTCTAAAGAATAAAAAGATTTTGAGACATGAAGCGCTGACGGAGAGTCACAAAAAGTTAACCAAGAATAACCTCAAAGTTCATATTTTGTTTTCTTATTCTTCGAGAAGAGCGCACGGAACGCGCTCATCAAATTTCCTCGGCTTTATATAATGACACACACACGGAGAAGCTCTAAAGAAAAAAAAAATAAAGAAAAGCGAATAGGATGAGGAAGACAGTTTAGCTCGGCTTATATAGACCCCCGTGCTTGCGAATATATAACACTCTTCTCATTTTATTATTATCATTATTTTTTTAAACAAACCTATGGATGAAACGTGTCAAAATCAATTTGAAAATCTGAGCAACAAGCAAAACGAGATGAACGTACGTTACAAAAAAAATAGATCATATAGCGCTAACGGTAAGAAAGGGTTAAAACTAAATACAAAAAAATAAAAATAAATGAATGTGCCCCATCTGGTGACAGGGGAAAGGTTCTGGCCGTTATCATTTTGTCGGGTCGTTGGCGAATCAATGATCCCCTTTGGCCATGGCTTTTGGCTATATAGATGCACTCCGCCGTATATATATACTAGAGACTATTTATGGTTATGTGTTGGGCGGTAAATATATACTATATAGGTATATATATATATATAAGAGTGTCGAAAAAAGAATCTTATCCTATGCCACCAGTCTCTTTTACAATAATAATCATATATACAGTTATAAGACCCTTGCTTTAGTCAAAACTGCTGTTTCGTATAAGCTCCACCCATACCTATATACGGCGCGTGTTAGGGCACACACACTTGTCAGTGAATTGATGATCAGAGACTATAAACCGAGGAGGGGAACACCCCAACACGATAACGTGAAAAATTACGGGAACCGAATTTGCATACACATCCTTTCCGATCTATCGCGCTGATTTCTTTCTGCGCTCGGAGAAAATCTTAAAAGAAAAACAACCGACATTCTTACGTAGCCATGAATAACCCATATAATTTATACCTCTTTTCAAAACGAAAGAGTCTAGCAGAATAATACAGAACCTTTTTTTTTTGCAGTTTGTTTATTAGCCCTCGATTGATAAGCCGGATGTTGATTATGTATATATCTAAAAAAAAAGGGGAAGGAAGGGGAGAGCCTGTGCGCAGTATAGATTTTGATGATTGGATGTACTGTATAAGGGGAAATAGATGCATTCATAGCGTACGTGAACTTACGGGAAGTCTATCAAAAAAGAAAAAAAAGTCAAAGCAAAAAGCGCGACGAACACACACACACGAAGTTGTTGCAAGTTTAAAGAAAAAGAAAAATAGGGGCAAAAGAGAAAAGAGCGTCTATGTGTGTTCTCTAGTCCTTGTTAACAAGGGAAACTCAAATTGGGAGAGACGTATACAGCGAGAAGTCAAAGTCGGGAGCGGAACAATGGCTGCGCCTGATTGAAGTCGAGCGACGAGCGTGAAAAGGTCATCCTCCTTGTTCCTTCTTTTTTTGATTTATTTTTTTGTTTTTTATGTCCTCTGTTCACTTTCTTCAAACTTTGATGCAGACAAAGTTTTGAAAAAATAAAAATTCAATGTAATCAAACTATATAGTCTGGCCTTTGCGTGCTGCGGACGTTTCGAAAAATAAAAAGTTAATGACAACGAACATCAATTAAAACTAGCTCGTATATAACATCGTTCAATTTCTGAAAATGACGAACGGAATTAAGGGCAATAATTAGGGGGCAGGCCGCGTGATGCGCATGTGCTCTGCATCCGTAATCCTAAATGCCTTTCAATTAGTCTCCTCCCTCCTTATACCTTCGTTCCGTGAGCATCCGCTTATGTTCACAATTGAACACACCCGCATTTCGAACATGGTAGAATTCACCTGATGCTAACCAACATCGTCCAAAACAATAAAGCAAAGCAAAAATAAAAACTCAAATTTTATAATACGAAAACAATAGGTCCATTGTCTCAAGATCGATATAATAATATAGGGACTGTACTATACAGCAATAAGTTCTAGATATAAGGTCCCAATTTTTAGAGGAGGAGGACGATGACAATAAAGGTCCGGGACCAAGGTCCAAGGTCCAAATATTAAAAAAAAAATCGTCAGCTTTTGGAGCGGTGCGCGCAGCAGCAGCACAGCAGCACGCCACAGCGAGTGCAACCAAGCAAAGTTCACTGGTGCGCATAATTGGATTGGTCCAATCGTTTCGTCTATTCGAAACCTATTACTATATAGTCCATTATTGCTGCATCCATCTCTATCCATGCGTGAAAACAAGAGTTAATATGACCAGAACCATACTTATATATATAAAGCGCAAACTCTAACTCATATATGTATAGATGGGGGCCAGGCCAAAAAGATATTGATAAATAAAAGTACGAACAAGGACATAGTGGACCATCGTTTCAGTTAATAAAACACCTGACTGGACTTCTCGTTATGAGAATAACAAGGAGTGTTCCATATGATTAAAAAAAAATATATACAAAGTATATACGCTAATGTAATTGAAATTCTATTGACAACGAATATAAACAAACACAAGTGGGCTCTTGTTTGTTAAGTTCTACACGTCCTGGTGCGGTTTAGAAAGCGCGTTAAAAGAAACGGCCTGTGGTTCTCTACGGCAACAGGTATATATATATATGAAATGGCACAGTTGATGCAATTTGCCCATGTGGTTCGTGTTCGGCAACCATCAAACGGCATTTATTTTGGAAAACGAAAAAGACAAAGAACTCGGTTATAAAAGAGAATGTCTGAATTAGAAATAACAACGTCAATGTTGGTTTACACATTTTTTTTTTTCTTTACGATCTGTACCGAACTTTTGATCGATATCCGGTTAAGTCCCGTGTGGTTTGACCATCACGACTTAGCGGACGTGCATCGTTCATCATTAGAAAAAAAACAAATAAGGGAAAAGAGATTAATGAACTTTAGGACGAGGCGGCGTTCATTTATATATATATAGCCGTTTTCTATTATATTGATTTCTTATATGTATCGATTCTATAAAAAAAACCAGTTATCCCAATCAGCCGGTGGACACCCGTTGCCGGACGTGAAAATAGAAGCCATCCATCTTTCGATTGTTTTCATTTTGTTTTTTATTATATAAATAGAGACGATAATTTATGCACAGCCGCGTTTCGTAACACGTGCACGAGAACGATATGTAAATTAGCCCGTATAGTTTCACATATTTTGCCTGTGGTTTGACACACAGTTTCATTCATTAAAAACGAGTTTTTTTTTCCAAAACAAAACAAGTGACGAGATGAAAGACAAAAGTGTTGGCTGGAACAAAGGCCATGGCAATGTCAGAAAGCGGGAAAACTTGTGCGAATGATGAATGTTTGATCTTCTCATTCGGCGTGTGACGTATGCCGTCCCGCTCTTCAAGTTTCGTTCAATTCGCCCGACCCAAACTTTCGTTGGCGGGCAAAACTGTACTCACGCAGCGACGATTGATGATAACACTCGTTACGTATACACACACACGCTTCCCATAACATATATACGTATAATATGCAAAAACAAAAGGCGGTCTATATAGTTATTCCCGATTGAATCAGATTCAACGCCATTGGATTTTGTAAAAAGAAAATGAAAGTCAAATAACAAAAATAAATAGTTGATTTAATAATTTCCTCTAATTGTGCGGCACTTCCAAATATTAATTCAGTCGGCGTGTATAATTTACACGCAGCACCAAATTAACCGGAATTCAATCAACTGCGTATATACACAGCAGAGACGTGATGAAAATTCCATACCATCAGCCCCAGCACAACGGCTGCTGTACTTTTTATTTTATTTTTTTTGTTTTATTTAAATTAATATTCCAGTCCTCTCTCTCTGCTGTACAACTCCCCCCCTTCTATTCTCTCTTTTTGTGCTCCCGCGTGTGTCGTCCATGATGGAAACAGCGGAGGGCTTTTGTGTGCTGCTGCCCGGCTGCTGTACATAACGAGATCAATACGTGCAAGCAATTGCAAGCCTTCTTATTCTTTTTATTTATTTTTGCCAAAAATAAATAAATAATAAACTATGGGATGCATTTATTCATAAATATATATATTTCTATATATCGGTTGGGTCGACTATGAACTTTCATTCCCGACCCCTGTTTATATACCCGTACACGTATTGACTCATCCCTTTTTTTGCGTAATGTCCGGAAGAGAGTTTTAGCTCTTTGAAAATGCTTCACTAATTAGAAGGGGGAGGGGTTTCTTTTATAAGGCGACCGCATTTTACATCTTGGATGCCATTTTTTATTTTCAACAAGTTCTTCTTGTACCTCGTTCCCTCTTGATAAGGAAGTCAGGCCATCCGACTTTTTTTTTAATTTTTTAATGATAACTAATTAGTCATTTACGGAATCAAAGACATACACGTCGTCTCTTGTGTGTGTGTGTGTGTGTACTTCCTTGGGCCTTTACTTTTCTTTTTCCCCTCTCTCTCTTTCACATTCATCGTACGTATACACACATGAAAAGAAAAAAGAGTCCAGGAAGCAGCAGGTTACTATAGTTCCTGTTATAGTAAAAGGGAGGGGGAGGGGAGGACTATCAAAAACTAAACGGGTTGGCATGTTCGTATATATGACTCACGATCACCTGTGATGCGTGAACCCCGCCATATAGAGACACACGCATTTTAAATTGTATATATATATTATATATAAAAACAATATGAAAGCCTTTTCAAAAAAGTTTTTTAAAAATATTTCTTTTGATTAGAAATCAAAAAAAAGTTCAGATATGGAACTTTATTTTTTCGATGAGAAAACGAGATCTATCAAATAAAAAAAAAAGGAATGGAGTTGAAGAGGGAGGTCAGAACGTGAAAGAGTTGCGCGTGCTGGAGGCGGAGTTTCATTATTGTCTAACATCACGGCAATCTCTTCCAACCCCTTTCGCTCTCTATTGCGCCTCCATCCGTTCACGTGGAGAAGAGCGTCCGGCTGGAAGTAAATCCCAACAACCCAAGGCCGGACCAGCACCACAACGTCACACCATCCCCTTATGCCGACGCCCACGCACTTCGTCTATATAATATATAGTCTAATAAACTCAAATCGAAACGAATAAGAAATATAAAAATAAAAAAGGGGAACCCCAGTTGAGATGTGGAAACACGTCCAACAACAACAACAATTCGATCAAAAGAAATAAATGTTTAAAAAAATCAATAAAAAAAAATGTCCAGGCGCAATTTTTGTAGGTGTGTGTGTGTGTGTGTACATGTGCGTGGCCAAACTGTCCAGGCAGTTTTCCCTGCGGATTGAACGAGTTGGCTGGATATAGTGGGTATATATAGAGACCCCCCCCCTCCACCCTCTCTGCCAGACGTGGAAGATTGAGTGCGCGTCCGGTGCGACCCGTTTCTCTTTTGTTTTTTCTTTCTTTATTTGACTTGTTTTATTCTTATTTATTTTTCTTGATTATTTCTTCGGTGCTCTAATGTGTTTCGAAAATGCATTGGCGCACGTAACACCCTTTGATTCAGCGCGTGTTGGGCTCTATTCGATTATCACATCGTTGACGATGATGTGGCCTGAGGGTCTTTAATTAAAAGGACAAATGACAGTATGTATAAAACTATAACTCATCTATCAAGGATCATTCAAAAGGATTTCTCTCAACTTGATCTCCATCCGCACCGCGTTTTTCCTATAAAACGAAGGAATGTAAACGAGCGCACGCTTCCGCCTATTATTCCAGACGCCTTTTGTTCTTTCGTATACTAAAAGAATGTGAACGCGCATTAGCGGGGCATCAATGTGTTTCGCAATTTCTTAAAAAAAATAAATAAAATAAAGGATTTTATTTTCCCTTTTCTCCTTTTGTTAGGGGAATGTATAAAGTATTTGAAAAGATAAACGGACCGGACGGAGATGATTCTCGTTCATCATAGAGGGACACGAGACAGACGGACGTATCAAAAGGAAAAAAACAAACAAATGATGATGAAAGAATTCGACCGGAATTAAGGAAAACCCCAACATCAAAAAAAAAAATACGATTCAAATCCCTCTGAAGCTGAAGAAAAAAAAAATAAAACAATATAAATGTTTCGCTAGATTTAACACACATCAGCGCTGGCATGGAAAGCCGACCTCACAGATTCACGGGCGTTTAACAAAAGAAATCAAAAAAGAATAATAACAATCAGACATAGGCTGGCCTATAGCCTAGAAATCACGCAGATGAAGGATCGCCAGCCCACCAAAAAGCTGTAGCCTTTGCCAAACATAGTATATACCCGCAGGCGATATTGTATATAGTCTACGTTTGATTTAATACTAACCACAGCATGACTCCATCATATAATAAATACATCAAGATTTATTTATCCCCCCCCCCTTTTCTTTTATACTATTTGGTTGGCTGGGATGATGTTTTCGAGATATTTTGTTCGTGACACGGACATTTTTGGCTGGACGAGATGATAAGCGAAACTTGAGCTCCCCCCTTCCCTATATATCCTACCTTTTGTGATGGGATCATTTGTTGTTTTTGTTTTGGTCGTTTGATACTGTCCGCGCACATCGACGTTGCAAGTCTATACATGGATTTCTTATTTATGGCCAGTTCCATGCGACGTGTGTGTCACATATCCCGGTCCGTCCAGCACTTTGACATGTCGCCAAACGTGTATATAGTCTATACGTCCAGGATCTCTTTCTTATGTATATCCCCCCCCCCCCCCAGGGATAGACTGGAACAATACCACCGCATTAAAAAAAACAAGAGTAATAATGAACAGCTATATAGCAAAACAAAAGGTATATAAACACAGAGGGCACATCCTCAGGGTATTTACCGTTATGTGTGTTGCATCATTGAATGTATGTAATATATAAACATCCACACGTTATTGAGAACTATATTGCCTTATATAGGCTATATAAACTGTGGACTTTTGCATAAAACAAAAGTCAAGTTGTCTTTCCGCGGGCATGACAAAAAAAAACAACTTTGGGTTTCGTGAATAAATGAAACAAAATCTGTCGAGCCAGACCCCCAACTACAGCTCGATTATTGATAGGATTTCGCAGACTGTATAGCGGACATAATACATATAATGTAACAATAGACGCGTAGTTATATCCAGTGGTCCATGTATATATAGGCCTATACGTTAACGAGAAAATCCAAATGCGAACCCTATTTTCATTTGAATTATTCACCCCTAATGAAATTCAAATGAATTTAAAGAACTATTCTTTTAGATGCGCCACATCAATTAATGATACACACCTCTCTCTGCTCTTTTTTTTTAACTTAAGCTGTTAATGAAACATCAAAAACAACAACATCTCAGAGACCCTAACTTGTTTTTGATTTTTGTTTGGGCCGATATAAAAGTATAAAATAAATCCAACGGACCTTATCTCATATTTAAAAAAAAGAGAGGATATATTCAGGTCAACTTCAACAGCCGAATGGCACAACTTATAACGGGGCTATGCGATGTTCAATAACACGTATAGCCAACGATATCGTCCATCGAGATGTAGTGTCCCCTTCAAACCCTCTGTACCATACTATCTGGCCGCCAGACATAAATGAGAAATAGTCTTTTTCTTTTTTTTTCTATCTTATATATATTATACTTTCGCTTATGTCATCTTACGTCTTTTATCTATCCTGTCCAACGTGCTGCGCTAAGCTCTTTAAAAAAAAAATCTATTTCAAACACAAACTAATATGTATATAATCTTTTCTTGTAGACATATATAGACCAACATCAATCGAACTGACTGTAATACATCCCCTTATTTTTTATTTTTTTCTAATATGAAAAACGGCCGGGCCATTCTATAAGACACACTTGCATCGGGATCTCAACATCAAAGCCCGCCGGTAGTTTCACGCAATTCTTTCTGCCCAGCCCCTTTATTTTTTGTTCAGGCTTTGCTCTAAACAATAACATTGGCTATATAGCTGACCAAAGCCTCCCACCCCCCCATAGAATTAAATAAAAAAAGGCAGAAACAAATAAGAAAAAGGGCAAGTCAAGCGGCATCAAGCAACACATAAAATAAAAGGCCAAACGTGATTTATAATTTATAAAAAAAAAAGAAATTAGATCTGCACGTCTAACGAAAGTCATTGAGAAACGTGGTCGTCCGTAGAGATTTTCTATATAACATCGGTGGGACGAAGAATCCAACAGTTCTCCCGAACGTGATGGTGTACATTTCGAATATAATTCGTGTTAGAAACGGAGGGATGTACACACACGACGGACAGAAATGGGAAGAGATGGGCAGAGAGCATGCAAATAGAATGCGAGGAGGGACAACGTAGAGAACAAAAGAAAGAGAGCTCTTTTTATACTCTCTGTATATATAGAATGCAACTATACACGTATGTATGTATATACACACTGTCTCTGAGACACGTAAGAGCAAAAGAGAAATTTGGAGAAGCGCACCAGCAAACACGCAGAGGAAATTGGACCGTCTGTGTGTACCGAGAGATACACACAGAATATACACACACACACACACACAAAAGATATATCTTTCGACGGCAGCACTAGCCCCCGTCGTGTTCCATGTATGTCATCACGTTCACGATCCCCCCCCCCCCAAAAAAAAAGACGGCCAAGGATACCCGATCCTTTTCTTTCTCTTATTATTTGCCCATCCGATTTTGAAGACCCGCGTATTGGGCACATCATCCCCAATTCTTATTATACTTTCGAAATAAAAATGAAAAAAAAAAAATGTCCTCTTTTTTTTCTACACTCACGCTCAATTCCAATGGCCGGACCAACCCGAAAGAAAGAAAAAAAAATGGCTCCTTATTTCATATTCCATGAATGTATAACATCTTCCACCACCAAAGATATATGCTTTGAAAAATATAAGTAAATAGGCATATCATCAAGGAGGACATTCTCGTGCTTATACATACACAGCCATCATCGACACACACGCATAAAACGTCCCGTCCATCCATACGTACACACACACACACATTTTTTTTCAAGGGAAAATATCCAGCCGTTGGTCTATTGTTGTCACGCGGGAGTCGTGCTGATGCTGCGCGTGTTGGCCGGAGCTTCCTCCTCTTTTTCCGCTCGTCCACTCTCGCCATAAAGAAAAGATGTGTGTGTGTGTGCATGTCTAACACACGTTTTTTTATCTGCAGATGAAATACCCCCTCCCCGTACGTTCTTTTCCTTATCCCAATATCTTCCCTATTCATCATCTTCTTTCTCGGTTGTATACGTCCACGTGGAGGATGTATAAAAAAAAAAAGAAGAGATTCACGTCCGAATGGGAAAGAGGGGGAGGAGGAGGACAACAAAAAAAGAAGATGTTGCCTCTCGAGCGAGTGATCTGACATTCTATGGCGGCTATTGATAAAGCGTCCACATATCTACGTCACAGAAATTATATGGAGATAGTCAAAATCTAATACGATAGCAGAAAATTATATATCATTTCTATCATTATATTCTCGTGTCCTCGGATCAGAAATCCAAAAATCGTGTTTGATTTCTTTAAACTGTAGTTCATCGTGAATCCATTCGGATGAAAACATCTTGGGTCATTGTGGCCGGCCGATGAGCTAGTGGGTGGAGAGCATGTCGTCCATCAATTGACTTGCCATGTCCACTATCTCTTTTTATTCAAAAATAGATGTTGTCTTATAAAAATAAAAACAAAACAAAGAGACACTGTCTCATTGGAACCAACCGCCGCCCCTTTTGCCTTCCGCTTGGCGGATGCGTACATCCGGAAACTGAAAAAAAAAAATCAAAAGGAAACGCTTTTTTTCTTTTTTCTAAAAATATCTTTTTCTTACTACGATCTAATTCTCCGACGACACCGCCCCAATGTCGATCGCCACAATCCCAACTAAACCTTCTTTTGTTTTTATATTATATCCGATTTTTTATACGTCTTACGCCAGAAAGAAAAAAAGGAAAAAGAAAAAGACATCGCGCACAAGGACTTCAATCAACGAACAGCATCGATTCCTCTCCTTTATCCATCTGCAGACGACGGTCGGTTCAGTGACGCGGATGCAGCCCCTCCAGCTCGACGCCCGCATCCGGAAGAAGAAAAAAAAAAGGAAAAGGACGAAAAAAAAAAGGGCAATGCAAAAATAAAAAAAGAAAATAAAAAAATATGGAACTCTGGAACTCGACCGACACTGGAATTTAGTGCAATTCTCATTTTGTAAGGTAAAATAATATAAAATACCCCCCCCCCCTTTGATTGCTTTGACTTATTGTAAGGCTCCTCCTGCTATTATTATAGATTTTCAATGACTTCAAAGGACTTCAACTCCGCTTTTCTCTCTACGTTCTCTTGATTAATCCGCACGTCATTCTTCCGCTCAAATAAGGGAACCAGGAGCAATGCAGTGTCGAGTTTCCCAGTTCTGTTTCGCTCTAATTTTCTTCCCCTGCTCCCGATCCCGCTCTCTTTTTTCATCGCAGACATCTCATAATCAGTGCCATCTAGCGTCAGACGTCATCCTCATCATTTTCTTTGCTGTCCAAAAAACCAAGAAAAATAAAAAATAAAAATGAAATAAGAAAAACGACGTCGACAGACTTTCTACTTGTCGCCTTTTGTGTCTCTAATGCCACCCCAATGTCACCAACAGAAGCTTAAAAGAAAAGGAAACTTAAATATAAATATAAATATATTTTTTTCTCTCTCTTCCCTTCCCTTTCTCTTCTTACTTCCGTTGCTTGGCGCTTCTTGGTCGCAGTATAGATTCTCATTTCCGAAATGTCAACTCCATCTCTCCATCTCATCGCGTAAGCCGCTCTCTCTCAGTCTCTCTCTCTCCCTCTGTGTGTGTGTCTCGCTTTCTATCTTTTAATTCTTAGTTTTCTATAACTCGTCAACGGACCAAGCCAATGGTCTCCAGCTCTCCACGGTCGATATCAAATATATATAAAAGAAAAGGGCGTTAGATTGTATACATGGCACCCCCTCCCCAAAAAATAGGGAAAGGAAAAAAAAAAATAAAATAAATGGTTGTAAATAATCTACACGTACACACTTGAGGGTCTTCACTCGCAGCTGGTGACTGGGTACACACAGCAAAAAAAGGGCAAAAGGGAATTGTATTTTTTTGTGTGTGAAAAGAAATCGACCAAAACTCTTTCCGTAGGTCTCCTCTGACTCGTGAAAAGTTAAAAAACTCACGCGTTCTGAGAGGTCGTCAAAAGGTGATGGCTATTGAAAAAAGCCAAGAAAAAAAAAAGAAATAGAAAAGAAGAAGAAAGACGAAGCATCTGAGAAGGTCGTCGAGATGGTGTCGATATGTGATCCTTAAAAGAAAAAAAGAGAGAGCTACGGCTGAATTGGGTTTCGCTGTTATACATACACAGGCAATATATATATGTATATACATATTTGATGGCGAATATATAAGAAAAAGGAAGGGGATCCAACATCCCATCGATCGGTTCCAATCGATTCGAGAGCTACACACACAAAAAACTTGGTATATAAGGGTGTAGTACTACTATAGTATAGACTACTACATCTAAAGGCTCTTATATATACGTATTATCGTGCAGGGAGGGAAATGAGATGAGGTCAGCACAAGACGTACTTTGCCAGATGGATGAATGTATAGAACACACACACACACATAGCTAGAGATGGGAAACAAACGGGAAAAAAAAAAAACCATTTTCATCAACTGCTCAAGTTAGTCCCTCAATAAGTGTAACGAAAAAAAAAAAGCTGGGGAGGCCCCTTCCTTATCGTCGCAAAAGGCCAAAAGGCCCTACACACACAAAGAAGAGAGAAACGCCAGTCAGGCAAAAATAAAAGGGGGAAACTGCAGATCGAAAGGAAATATCATATCGATCTGGCCCGTATATAAAGTCTATCTATACATAACAGCAACCGCCGTGCAACCGATTTTCTCGCCCTCCCCATCTCCTACACCACCCTCCCCCCGAAAAAAAAAGTCAGTAAGGCTCTTTTTTTTTATAGATATAAAAGAGAGACCTCTGGCGTGTTCGATATTGATAGATGACGTACATAAAAAAAAAGAAGCTTATTACATCATTTTTTTTTGCACGGAAGCCTATAGCAGACAAATCTAACTAGAGTGTAGGCCTATATCTCTATACACGGTGCATGAAATTTTTTTTGGCCGTGATATATATATCGACGGCGGGCTTCATGATCCAATCAGTATCGATCGTATTTTCGAAAAAAACATACAATTTTCTATCGTTCCATGTTGTTAAAGAGAGCGGAAAGCTGCTGTTGAGAAAAAGAGAACGTCCGCACAAAAGAGAGAGAGACCAATAAGTCGTCTTGATCAAATGAAATAGAAAGAAAAAAAAGAACGTCATCACACGAAGCTTTCTTTTTTTTTCCCCCGAAAAGCTCTTTAATTCTACTGCTCTTTCCATTTTGATTATCGTCCCGTTTTATTTCTATAGCAAGTTAAAGTCTAGTAGGAAACTCTGAAACTATAGCGAATGTATATGTCCTTTTGATTTTCTTCGAGTGTATAGGTAACTATTACCCGAAGCTCTTATATAAAGTCGTGTATAAAGTCTACATATATACGCAAAGACTATATATCCCCACTTGAAAATGTATACTGCGATCCTTGTAAGTTATCAGAAATCTCTTCAAAATTGAACAGAAGCTGAAACATTTTCTGATGTATAAAAAGGTTTTTCCCATATCTTTTTTTTCCTACATCAAACAAGTCGAATCAATCCGATCGGAAAACCTTTCTCGATAAAAGGCATATTTAAAAAATAAAATCTTTTATAGAAATTTGTCCTTCAATTTTTATAGAATGATAAGCAGCAGAGGAAATCAACATGAAACGTTTGGGATATCTTTTGAATCATTTTAAATACGACTTGGCTTTTCTTCAATATATACCTTTTGCATCTGCAACAAGCCTGTTCGTTTTGCTATTGATTACGTAAACCCGTTCATTAATTATTACGTATCGAAATATGTAGCTTCAGGGGCGTTGTGATAACAAAACGATCTAACACACGCACACGATAAGGTTACGTGCTGTACAGCACACTAACACTCGCATTGTTCGCAATAAAACAATAATTTTCTAAAAAAAAAAAAAAAAAAATGGGAAAGCACCTCCGGTTGGCCGTTAGACAAGACGTGCGTGTTATGTCACAGAGATCTGTTGATATGGCCCACATTAATGTAATACACCAACAACTATTTAAAAAAATGAAACAAACAACGGTATAGCTATAGCGTGCAAACAAGCAATATGTTTGTATAGATTTTTCTCTTTCACTCGTGTACATTGAGTAATATATATATCGCACCGACGTGAGGGATGGTCAACAACCTTCATACGTGCTCTTTTCCTTAGCACGTTAATGAACCCATTATATTACTTCGATTTTTTATATAGGAGGGGGGTGTTTCATCGACAAGCGCACACTCTTTTGGGCCGTGTGTATATACACAACACTTTCATTTGTTTGTGAGCTTCTAACCAGGATCAAAGAAGAATAGGATATATATTTATAGACCATTAATTCCAGTAGATCTATAAACTATATGGCGATGACATTTCAACAGCGCAGAAAGAGAAGCCGAAACATTTCGTGTTCGCTCGTCTCTCATTGTTTTTTAGCCGGATAAAACATAGGGTTCGCATACAGGATAGACATTAGCTTAAGTGCTGTTTCCTCGACGCTAGTCGTCTAGCCTACATCAGCCTCACCATTTGCCGAATGAAAAAGAGAAAAAAGTTTTTTTTTATTTTCAATTTCTTTTTAGCCCTGTTTGTTGCTTACTCTCGTTCCATTAAAAACACAAGCCCGCGCATACATCGCCCGTCTATATTGTAGCCTACTCTCTTTTTATTTTATTTTTAAGGGCTTAGACGAGTCATGTGATTTGTTATACATTCGTTCCTGGCCATAATCTGTGCGAAAGCAGATGAAATAAAATTTAAAAAAAGGAAAGATATAACCCTCGTGTGCTCTCCTTGTTGACATCACAAAGTCGAAGAAAAAAAAGAATTCAGCTTATGATGAACGTTTGCGAGCAATCCCGACGAAATATTCAATAAAAAATATAGGGATTTAGATTTGAGGATGTATAGTACATAATAGAGAACGTCCTAAATGCTGTACACGTTCGAGCTCGAGCAAAAAAAAAAAAGCTTATAATTAATTAGGGCTGTATGCTCGTTTTTGGCCGCTGAATGGCTGGTAAATGATGAAGAGAGAAAGAGACTCACCCCTGGCAAGGTCCGCTTTTCATGAAGCGCGTTCTGGGCGTTGATGGCGCTCTCCCTTGTGCAGTACGTCAGAAATGCGCAACCTGTTCCAAAACATCGAAAGCATTAAAAGAAAATCAACGGTAGGCTACATAAATATTCATATTAAAAAACGCGGGACATTTTTTTGAAAGCATCAATCAGCGGGCACAATCATCACTTTCATCAAGGGGAAAAAGCAAGTTAGCGGCTTGATTGTCTATACAAGAAAAAAAAAGAAAACTTCTTCCCACATCCCCCCCCCCCCCCAATTTATTTTCTATTTTTCGTTTTTCCTTATTCTTTTTTTATTTTGCTAGTCCTTTTGTCAGTACGTGGAGAGCCCTCATCACCATTTCAATGGCACCGTTTAATTGGAACGAGAAGTGCGCCCTGAGCGCCACACAGCTGTTATGCAAGACTTTATATGTATAAATGTACACGCATAACATCGTACCACATTGCGTCATCGGAGTTTTAGCCAACCATCCCTAATCATCATATGTATAATCCTTGCTATTTCTTCTTTCTTCCATGTTTCACTTCTTTTAACTGGGGGCAAACGGATCGATGGTTAATGGCAGTTAAACGTCGGCCTGCACAGATGCGAGTGGGCGTATACAAGGCCTATTTTCTCGACAGCATCAAGATCTCGCCAAACTCTTATATATATGTATATACACTTCCCATATAACACACAACGCGTCATAAATAACTGTTTGAGCTAATAGCTGCCTTCCCTTTTCCCTCGTATACGTAATAATATTCTTCTGCTCTCTGTGTACGGCTTCCTATTCATTGCTCTCTCTCTCACTTTCCTAACCGGATTTTTTTTTTAATATATATATTTTAAAAGAAAGAGGGCAAGTTGCGTTGCTGGGCAGTGCTGATAAAAAAAACCCCATGTAAGATTCCCTCATTTTCTTTTTTGAAAAACTTGTGCTAGATGTGGTGGTCTCCTAGCAGAAGTGGTCGAAGTAACTGGGCAAATAATATAGGGGGATCTTCGACATTGTGTCCGCTCTATTGGACTCGATTCATCTAATACGAAATACATTTAACGATATACGTAGGCTATCTAAGACAGACCAACGTATAGCCCCGCACTAACCGAACTCGTGACACGCTCATTCACAAAGGACGAAAAAGCCATCGTTTATATAGGCGGACTGTACAACAACACGATACAAATTAAATCTTAAAATATATATATATATATGTATACAGTTTATCTCGGCCGAGCAGAGGAATCAAACGGTCCACTGGAAACAAAAAAAATATAGAGAGAGAAAAGAACAGTGAAGATTTTTTTTTTCTTTTGGAGGTTGATGTGAACGAAATCACGAAAAGAACGGGAAACGAGTGTGTAATTCAATTCGATTAATGTCGATGAATCTGGCCAAACGGAGTAGAGCCCTCCTCCTTCTCCTCCCCCCCAAGAAAAAAGAAAGAAAAAGGGAAGAAAGTTAACATGGGGAAACAGATAGAAACGTGACTCGACTAGTTGGAGGCCCCTCCCTGCTGGCACGTCGTTCACCAGTAGACAAAGTATATACACAGACGTGCAGGCAAACACAAATAAATAAGACGAAAAACAAGTGAAAATAGCGCCTAGAGAGAAGAACGAATTATTCTTTATTTTTTTATTTTGCCCGAACCAATTTGCATCTCTAATCACAAGCAGCAAAAAAAAAAAACGCTTCGGGAGCGCTTGATCGAGGCATTTCTGAATTCACGCCCCCTTCCTTGTAGGCAAAAACATCAGTTTTCGAAAGCAATTCGTTCAAACAAAACTCCACGTCTCTTGTTCACGAGCGCGTTCTCATCTCATTTTCAACATCATTCCCCGAATGTTTTCTCATCGTTACACAAGCGACGCGTTTCTACACGAACCCATCATGCAGAGAGAGAGAGGGAGAGAAATTTTCAATCAAAAGTTTTCGACAGCAATCTCGCAGCGCCCAATTGCAAATATATATCGAAAGCGCATTTCAATAATGACGAAAACTTGTTAACATGGTCTATACACAAGTTATTTTTTTTTTGCTTCAGAATTTCGGAGACACGTAAACGTGATGGAATGCTGATGATGGCATCCAATCGTTTTCATCTGCTTCTCATCATATCTATATTTTCTTCGGCGAAAATAAAAATTCCCATCATATATCGCATAAAGAGGGAACGGGCTCTATATATATTTAGGTCTTTTTCTATTTTGCCAGCTTCTGTAACACACAAAGATGGCGAGCGCTTGTGTGATGTGTACGAGATTAAAGGCCCCAGAGCTCTATATATATGCGCTCACCGCCCATCAGATTTTGTGATCGACGAGAGTTTCAGCGCATCAGATCACATCTATATGGCTCTGTGCTGGCCGCCACAGTAATCGGTTATTTTCTTCGTCGCAGCGGCAGAGATTGTTCGTTACACGGATTTTGTTTTCGACATGACGTAACAACAAACAACGTAGAGAGATAGCAAAAAAAAATAAATAAATAAAAATGTCCGACCGAGGGCGAATATATAAACCACAGCAATCGAGAAAGAATGATAATTCTGGTGATCGTGTGCGGCGCAGCTCAAAACGTTCTCTTATTTTTTTTTATAACTCACGACAACAACAACAACGAAGGCCATCCATCAAGTTGGCCAACTGAATGATTCAACAGAGCCCACCCCCCTCACTTCCCTCTTTTTTTGTGTTCAATTTTTGTTTGTCCTCAGCTCGAATCTTTTTTCATTTGAAAAAATAAGAAATATTTGATCGTCCTTTTAACCTCCCCCCACTGTAATTGCGGTGGCACTGAGTGAAAACGGAAACAGCCTACCAATAAAAAAAAAAAAAAAAGAAATTGATTTTGAATTAATTTATTATTATTTTTTTTATATAAGCAGATGATTCGATGCGGCTGCCATTCGGCGGAATGAATCAATGTTATAATCGTAAAAAAAAAACGAGGAGGAACACGTGATTGGGTACGGAAATATACGAAGAGAAAAGCAATATGCCGCCTTATTATAAACGATATCCCCTACACATCTGCGTGGACAGGGCTCGTAACACACAGTTAATAGTTATTAGAAAGCTTACATATTAATACCATCCCCACAAATAATACGTATTACAAAAATAAAACGCTATCTAACAGCGGACCGGAGAGGTCAAACGGCCCGTAATATCGATTGTTATATTTTCTAAATATAACCCATCACACGTGTTTTGTTTTTTATAAAGTCTATCGTTGATGGCAACGCACTCACATTTTATCGCTTTCCACCATGAAAGCGGCTAACCTTCTGGAACGCAGTCCTATATCTGGCAATCTAAATTTGTATTTTTTTTTTCTCTCTCCTCTCCGTTATCAGGGATGTTGCATGCGGTATTTTTTAAAAAGAAAGAGAGGAAGAACAATGGGTCCAGCATAAGACTTTATCTGATCCCGCCTATCGCTTTGTGTGTGTGTGTGTGCATCAGCGTTTTGATGACGCGCCATTTTTGATTGACCACTCCGCCAGACGATCGATCACTGCATAGCCGCGTTTCTTTTCTTTTAGCTCGTGATATCACGTGAGTAGTCACGCCTCCAAAATAAGGAAAAAAAAGAAGCTCATTTTATCCACGAGACGTTGGGAAAAAAAAATAGAAGACCGAAGCGACGCAGCTCCCCGATCTGATCGATCTCGTGCCCTTGTCCCGCTCTGTCCTTGAGGCGTACGCACATTATACTGCGAGCTATATGCGAGAGTCTATACGCAATTCTCATGGCGAATAACGCACACATCGGCTCGAAATTCTTTTTGAAACTCCCTATAACCGTTTTAGATTGCAAGCCCATCAGCTGTTTTTTGTTTGTTTCATTGCGGCCATCAAACTTAACCGAATGCCAATACATAAGCATCAGCTGTTTCTTATAAAAGCGACCGGTCCATATATATAGGGTTGGAGAGTAGTAATCGGACGGCCACTCGTGCCTGCTTCGCCCTCTCTTTTATATTTATAGGCCCATGATGACACTGATTTCCTCTCGGTTATAACAGCAAAAGTCCGACACGGCGATTTCGGAACAATCGAAACAAATGGACCGACAACAATCGTTACAAGAAATCGACTTAAAGGACCGGGGGGGTCAGTCGTTTTTTTGCCTTTGATCGGCTGCACAAAAGCGAACGCAGATTGGCTCTTCTAAACAAAGAGAGAGAGACGACCGTTTCGAATCTCGACGTCGCACACAAGGAATAATGAAAAAAAAAATCATTTTCCATCTTGTTTTGTTTGCCTTTTTTTCTTTATACACAGATGACGAAGACGTCAAAAGAAGCCCCACCCCACCCCATTTGATAGACGCCAACGCAAAGAAAAATAGAAGAACGGGACGCGAATTGAGGGGACGCGTATATACGACAGAGAATATATATAATCAAACGATCGATAATCGATGAAAGGACGCCCCAAAGTGTATAGTAAGTCTAAAGCTTCGTATATCCCTCTGGTGGAGGAGCGTGTCTACAAAAATACAAGCTAAAAGAATTAAAAAAAAAAACAGAAATAAATAGACTAAACACACGTAAAAAAAAAAACGAAAAACGCCAGAGAGTGCTGCTGCTTTTATTCACTTGGCTAACTTGTGTATATGTGAAACTTGGTCATGTTATTTGAGGTTTGGCTGTTTTTTCTTTGGTTTTTCTGTGTGTCTGTCTACCTTTTTTTTTTTTGGCTTGTTCGAGTGCGTATATAGCTATAGGGACTAGCCCCTGCTCTATTCCAAGTCTCTAAAAGTTATACCCGCAAACAAGACGCTATATACATACACACCACCTACCACCACTTCCTAACTCTTTGCCCCACTTTTGTCACATTTTTTTTCTTATGGTTTTTTTCTTTTGTAAAAAAAAAAAAGAAAAGCTCAAACAGCTTGAAAATTCAAAAAGAAGGGCGAGGCAGCACAAACACACGCACACACACGAAGTAGTAGAGAAAAATATATATTTATGAAAGTCCAAAACTGGCCACGTCCAACTGAAAATCTCATTTCTTTGATGGATTTATTTATTTATTCCGGTCATTTTTTTTTCGTTTCTTTTCTTGTTCTGCTGGTATATATGCCCCTGTCGCAGTTGTTTATATATATGTATACGTCCGGATGAACGATACTTTACTGGAACACCCATTTATAAAAAATATATTCACAAGTACATCATATCGCGTCGCTAGGCGATTTTTCCTTGTTTTTTTCCCCATTTCAGTTTGAAATCGTCAAATTCTTTGAGACAGCCGGCCCCAAAAATAGCCCCAGTGAATTTCGCTTAGCGTCTACGTTATATACCAGCGCCTAACTTTGAACGAAATCTAGGCCAATCTCCTGCCAGCGTACATATACGCCACTATAATATGCAAGCAAATGAAAATACAGGGTTGTCTTGTATCTCATCGTAATGTATGGCCTAATATTTATATAAAAATATACAAGTTGTGTATGTCTGTTAAAGCTGCGTTTCACACGCACAGACCTAATTTATTTTTTTGGAAAAAAAAACCTTAGACGACTTAAATATTTTATTTTATTCTAAGTGAAAAGTATGAGATTAAAAAAAAGGGAAAGATTTCAAAGAGCGCTGGCCATCAGCGTCATTGTGAGCGTTCTATATCTACGTTAACATAGGCCCGATCGATATAGGAGAACCTTCCCCTCGCTGGTTCTCTCTTTTCAACCCTCTCAGCCAAGAAGAAGAAGAAGAAAAAAATTATATACCAACAACAACAACATGAAAAAAAAAAAATTTAATCAATCCCAGTCGAGAATAATAGCCCCGCACATCAGCATATAGTGAGAGGTCTATCGGTTGTATGGCAGCACATGGTAGAAATTCAAGCAACAACAACAACACACACAAAAAAAAATGAATATTTTAAAAGAAAAATGTTTTTTTTTTTCAAGGGATCGGGCGCATTGGTGAACCTCTTTAATATAAAGTACTCGAAGCATTTCCATTCGGGATCTCACATCCAACAACTCCTCTTTCTTTTTACACACACACACGTCTAAGTTCCCCTCATATCCCAAAAAAGCTTGACGCAAACACGTACAGAAAGATGGTGCATATTTAAAAAATAAAAAAAAAAGGCCTCACTATAGTCTAAATGCATTGATAGGGCATTTTGGAACTATAGAAACTAAGGACTATACCTCCCCCGCGCTATATAGCCTCGACCTCTCATTCGATTTTCTCAGTACGTCCTCTATATGTGTGTATTAGATCTGTATAATGCACGTACGAAATCCCGCAGCTGTTCAAGACTGAAAGTTTGCACATAAATCTATTAAACTATATACGCGCACATATAGGACCGAACGACTTATAATGGCATATAAAAGCGAAAATCCCTGCCCATGGACTTTGAATGTCTATTTCTCGGGGAAAATGTCGCTTTCTACACTCTCTCTTCCATCATTGCCGTCCTATATATTTTTCTTTTCTTTCTTGTGCAGTGCGCACACATCAAACCACTCTCCATTTTCGAATCGATGGCCATTGCTGCCCTTTCTCAAATCCATTTCATCGAATAAAGCGGGCCATCAAACCAACGGATTTTCTCACACAGTTATATGTAGGCACCGCTTTATGTATTCTTCAATCCTCGAAAGGCTAAAAATTGCAAAAACGCACGTCTTCCAGACCCTTTCGGTGTGTATGGAAGAGTTCAGAGAGGTGCAAAATAAAATATAATGAATTGAAATGTATTTTTAAACTCGATCTTGTTTTTTTCTATACTGAGAAAAAAATCGATTGACGCAAGAGAAAATATAGAAGATGAGGTTGCTCTGCTATCAAATCGCAGCACACCTTTATTAAGCGTCTTCCTGGAACGTATAGCACAGGCTTTGCGATGTGTTAAGACGATCTCACAGAACTCCGGGAGAATGATGATGAAAACAAAATATATAATATAAAAATAACAGCTGAGAAAGGATTCATCGCTTCGAGGGATAAAACAACTATATGTACTACATAGTTAGATGGATCTCTTTCTGCTCGGAGCGAGGCTGAAAAACAAAAACAAAAAAATTGGGCAACGTGAATATTGGAAGGGACAAACAAGAGCTGAGTCGTTGTTGTCGTTCGTTCGACGACTCTGGCGATAATAATGATAGCAAGGGAGCTAGGAGGATAGAGACTAAAAGAGATGTATTATATTATAGATGGAAAGAGATGTATCTACGACTGTTGGATATATAGCGATAGACGGAGCTTGTTCATCGTTCCTTCTTTCGTCCCCCCCCCTCCATTTGTTGTTTTGTTTGTCATTAAAGATGAAAAGCATTCGATTCGTATATATACGCCTCTCTGTTTCTTTTCCAGCTTTTTCTTTCGACGATGATCAAACAACAGCAAAGAAAAAATAAACCCATAACATCGAGATATAGATACGATGCCTCTCCGACGAAACCAATAGCCGATGAACAGGTTGGGGGAAAATAAAAAAAATAAAAAGGAAATTTTCGATGGCTGTTCCAGGATATATATATAAAGCGTTCAAGAGTTTCACTTCGTCATATCATCAGCTGATTATACAAACGCATAGCTACTTTGCTTGCATCACACGAATTCATCCTACACTCAGCTTCTCGAGCACACACTTTTAAGGACTATATACAATGTAAATACATTTTTTATTTTTTTTTAAATAAACCCCGTGTGCCTATACGCACGACATTGTAACATTTAATGCGCACACAAGGGTCTCTCGTTCAGAATGGCAATTTCGGATAGAGAGACGTGTCATATATAGACAGCTCGCAGCCGAGACACACAACAAGAGTTTTGCGTTGATGATGACGAGGGGGGGGGGGGTTGCACACAAAGACATGCACGCTGGGTAAGGAAAAGCAATTCTTCCGCTACATGCCATACATATATGGGGGGGAGGGAAAACGGATCGATGCCAAACGAGGAGGGAAAAAAAAAGCCGACGGGGCCATCGTTGCCATTTTTCAGCAACTCGTTTTAAATGCTGTGCCTTTTTTTGTTTTATTTAGGAAAGGGGGGGAGGTTGAAAGACAAAAGAAATGAAAAAGCGAGTTAATGGCTGTCAATAGAAGAAGTTCGACCCACCCTCTGAGTTCCGCATTTGGTCGTTAAAAAACAAATAGAAACGCCCTATATTTGGTAAGGAGCCAGGAGCTCTGCTTCGACTTGGGAAAACGAGGGCGATTATAAGAGCCGGCCCTGAATTGTAAGATGGTCCCCCGTTCGCTGCGAGACACTCTGCATGTCTATATCTAGAGAGAATCGACCAGCAATTTAGGCAGTTTAACAATTCACCGTCTGTGATGGGCGAGAGAAATTTCAGGCCATCCATCAACCCAACCCCCCCCCCTCCCATTCTTTTTTTCATTATGCAAAAAGGCCCGAACGGGACCCGAAGATTTCCAGCGGGTCGCTATATTCTGCCTTTTAACCGTAACGCTGTGCTTGTATGCAAATCACAATTAATAAATCAACCCTCCTGAATTTTGAAAATGAAAATTGATTATCTTTTCCGATTTTTCAGATATCGCGGACGTGCAGGATTTTCCATGGATTAATTATTATTTTCCAAAAAAAAAATATATATATCCTTCATCATCCGCGATGAGACTCGGCAACGCGGCGCTTGCGTTATCAAGAAAAAAGTAAGGAAGAGAGCGACATCATCGAAAGTAAACGCGCCTTGAATGAGGACGGACGCTTATCGCCCAGCAGCGACTCCTTTTTGTCCCTCATTTTATTTTTTTGTCCGTCCTTTTTTTCTATTCTTCATCTAACACACAAAAAAAAAAGAAAAGCCTCTGCGTGTTTGGAAGGAGGAGCAAATGGCTGACGTAGATACGATGACGGGGGGTATACACACAAGACGGCCGTTGAACGGTAACCCTCCGCTTCCAGCCAAAACGACCCTCTTCTTTATATGTGGGTTGCGCTGGCCAGCACGAAAGAAAGTTTTAAGGACGCAATGCGAAGGCAAGAAGAAAAGAATAGGAGGGAAACTGGAGATGTTAGCGTTGTCGGAGAAACAACATCCATCTCTCTCTCTACTATAACGGGCCGCCCTATATATGGACTTGGCAATCGAGCTCGCACAATAGGCTAGCCAAAAACAAAAATAAAATAAAAGACGAAATCTAACTGCGTCACACGGGCATCATCCCCGCAATCTGTATCCTTTTTATATGTTTGCCACACGTTTTTCAACCAAAGGCTGTCACGAACGTCTTTCCGATTTCCCCAGTTGTGCGGAGGGGGGGGTGAGCGGGGGAGGTTAAAATAATAATAATCCGTTCCCTAAAAACAGCCCAATCTCGTACACAGAGGAACGCGCACATAAATAAACGTTATTGTTTTGGATTTTTCTTTTTTTTTCCAAAGCTTTTCGAATAATTGTTCGGGATTTTTCATTTATCTGTGTGTGTGTGTGTGTGTGCGCGCGTGGAGAATATAAATCCCTTCGTTTATATTTGGCTGCGATGCGCTCCGTGATGTCAATAGCCTTTTTGCCCCTCCTTTTCTCACACAGCTATTCACACATGCAGACATGACGGCCATGTTATATACACACACACACACACACAAAAGCCTGGAGATATGGAAAATAATAACCAGCGGCGAATGTCATTTAATAATAATGTTCTCAATTTCAGTTCCGAAACACCCCCCTCACCATCGCCTGCAGTTTCGTAAATCATTCGAATTTCGCGCTCTACCGTTAAGAAATTTATATTAAAAAAATAGAATCATATGTAAGATATGACGTCAACGGACTTTTGTTTAAACAAGCTCTTTGACTAACAAGCACTTGGTTTTGTGTTTTATACTTTCCGATAGATACGCAGGGCCCGTGAAGAATGGGCTATAACTAACCATTTAAAAACAAAAGAAAATAATGATAATAAAACAACGAAACGTCTTCTTTTGAACGAGAAAAAGTTGAAGAACGATGAAAAAAATCAGTGATGCGACGTTTGTTTATGTACGTTCCCCGTGATGTGCCAGAGACGCAAAACAATTGATAGAACAAAAAGAGTTTGCGCTCAATTGCCTTTTCTCCGGTAAAAAAAAAAAAACACTATGATTAACTCTTATCATCCTACATAAACAATCAATAACGACGCAATACACGCAACATCGAACATCCTCTGCATATTATCAAATAAAACCTATAAGAGCTCAATCCAAATCCACGGAATTAGCCATTTTCATTTTCTGATATGAACAACAAAAAAAATCCAATTGAAAATAGAGAGCGGAAATTAAACATTCAACTGCGGACACGATCTATACCACAGAAAACCCAGGCATCGATTCGACTGCAATCGATATTCGATTACGACATCAGTACCCACCCGTCAACTAATCAGATTTTAATCAACTTTGCCCCGTCCCATTTTCTATTTACCGATTTCCAAAGTCCCCATCACGTCAAGTTTTCCGATCCCAGTGGATAGTAAATCGTCGTAGTAGTGCACATAGTAGATTCTTGCCCCCCATTTCTTATTTTATTTTTTATCAATCGAAAATAAAAAAGAAATAAATAGTCTATTTGATAGAGTTGCGTGTCCTTTATCCAGCGGCTCACGCAACATGGCGTGAGCCCGACACCTGTTGGCACAAGATGGCGCTGGCATCGATCGAGACCTTTTTCCCTCTCCTGTGAGGTTTTATATTTAACACGATTCTCTTCCACTCCCCCTTCACACACACACACACAGAAATGTTGTATGAAAAGTCTGCGAGTACACGAGGGACTTAGAGAGAGGGGCATATTCTCAATTGTACAAAGGAAAACGATGAGTTTGTCCTCGACGCTGGCCTTTGTCAACTATACATCCAACTCGCAAACGGGCAGGGGAGAACAACAACAAAAAAAAACAAAAAGCAAAAGCAAAACGCCAGAGAGCAACAAACAAAATACATCGAAACGAACACATGCGCGTTTTCGTTTTCAAAGTTCGTTATTTGACTCACGCGATGACGATCGACGACATCGAATCCCGATCGATAGATCAGCTGTTTTTTTTTTCTCTTTGGCCAGTCTCAGAAAGGACGACGTCAGTTGGATTGCGTGTCTGCAATCATTCGTTTTCGACGTCCCAACTTTGTCCCCTTGCCTTTATTTTGAATCTCACTAAACAAAAAAAAAACGTCTAGTCGAATTTGCCAGCTGTCACCACAATCATCACAAGGGCGCAGTCACACACACACGCACACCGTAACTGTATAGAACGACGAAAGCACAAGGTGACATCAAAGGCAAAACGAGACAGTTTGTTTTAAACGAAAAAGCAAATCTTAGAAAAATGGATGCCAGGGTCTCTGTCAAAACGTAAGTGTGTGTAGGGCTAGGTGTGTCTGGACGTGAGTGTGTGTATACGTCAAGAAGAAAAAGAGAGAGAAATCGTCCATATAGGGTTCCCTATATCGAACAAGGCCAACTCACGCTGTCGATATGGGCTATAGCCGAGCGAAAACGACGCTGACGACGCCGTCCTCAATCTACACGGGGAAGGGAGAGAGAGACGGTGCGCTCTTTTTTTTTTTTTGCGCCGGCGCTGTTTACGTTTTCAAAGCGCCGCCATGCTGCACATTATAACCCGTTCTGTCCTTATTAACCTGACTCATGCCCATTGTCTACGACCAACTTCGATCGGCGTCCTCGATGACGTCGTCCAGCGCTGAGCGCCAACCGTCCAATGACGTCAGACGGCGAATTGAAAAAAAAATCCATTCTTTTTTGTTTCTTGTTTTAGGAGGGAGGGGGGGGGGAGAAAAGAAAAACAAGAGTAGACCAATGATGGGAGAAGAGGTTGATGTAATAAACTCGTAATTTATATTAAAAAAAGAGAGGGATTTAATTAACGACATTCCGATAGAAATTGCAGCGGCTGTCATGGCAATCTATACGTTCAACGTCAGTCATCGTTCGTGCTCGTCATCAAAACATTAACTCGCTTAATGATATCAGACAAGAGAGCAGAAGAAAGTTTTATTTTTAAATAAGCGCCCCTGCCTAATATATACGAAGTAAAAGATGAAAACTATGTCTCGCTACCAATTAACTAAGTATATATATATAGTCGGATATTCAATTGGGATATGCGATATTGGACGTACGTATGCCGACATGATTAGACTATAGTAAGTAGTAGTACCGTCGTCGTCATAACTGGAATTTCTCTACTGACGTTTCCCTTGTTGAGCCGATTTGATTGGGACGTCAAGTCCAATAAGGGCCAATCAGAGGAGCTTCGAAAATGAAGTAACAAAGCCTTAGTCCCAGTACGACATTCAGAAGCCAACCAACTTATACTGGCCGTGTATATAGGCACAATCAAACCCCAGAAACCATACGAGATATGTGTGTGTGTGTGTGCACATAATACACGTATGACACACACACACAAATTCGTACGTTATCAATGTCATTCAACATAACAAAGGAAAACCACCAAGCTATATATTCATTTTGTATTATTCGGACAGTAATCCGGCGCTATAGAGTTAACTATACGTTCAACCTCCTACTTCCCGCCCACCTAATCACGTGACTCTTAAAACATTTTTCAAAATCCTTTTATAATTCATTTAAAGACGTAAAAAAAATGATTTCCCATCCGGCAAAATTCGAAACGATCCAATAAAAGATAAACAAAATTTAATTTCAATTACCTTTGTGCATGCCGGTGAGTTTATCTTTGAGCACGGTCAGCTCGTAGATCTTGCCGAATTCTTCAAACATGGGACGCAAATCGGCTTCTTCTAAATTGCGCGGGATCTGGCCGACAAACAGTTTGATAGCCTCTGCATCTTTGGCTTGTTGTTGTTGTTGTTGTTGTTGAACAGTCGGTGGAGCAACGGCTGGATGTTGGATCAGTCCACTGTTGTTGTTGACTCCGTTGGCATTGGCGGAGAGCCACTGTTGCTGGTGGTGATGCTGCAAGGCGAGATTGATGGCCTGCTGCTGTTGATTGGCCAGCATGCTGGCCGTCGCTTGGTTCATCATTCCTTGTTGCTGATAGTGATTCTGATGATGCTGTTGATTCGCCTGCTGCTGAGAGTGATGATGCTGTTGATGATGATGGTGGTAAGGTGACATGCTGTTCTCAAAATGGCCACCTCCAGCACCTGCGTTTCCGTAAGCGTTTGTCATCACTTCGGTGATTAACATAGCTAGCGCCTTCTTGCGTTGATTGTCACTACCCGCCAGGTTTTTTAATGTGTTCCAGCGATCAACAAAGATAAGGTGTTTTTTTAAAATATGATATTTATCCTCATATAATATTCACGTTCGTTTTGAATTGTTTGCGAGCAAGGGATCAATTTCGCAAAGACAGGCGGTAGGAAAGATAAAAGACACCGCACAAAGATCGTGGAACATCTAGCACCATCAATTCCAAGATGTCGGCACACACCATCGAAGTTCACAAAAGAGTAAATCAATAATTTTCTGATCAACAGATTGCGAATCCGAAATGTGAAACAAACTAACACTGACACACACGAAAGAGGAATAAAACTGGAACAAGTTTTGGAACTTGACGAAACACTCACACACGGAGACGATATATATATACGGGTTTTTAAAAAAACGAAAAACAGAAACACACAACAAATGAAGAACGCGTCTACCTCTTTCGAATACGTGAAAGCGTATTGACGGGGTTGCTGGAACGACGGACGTCGAGGGTTGAACACCCCACCCTCGTTGCTCTGTGGTAGTCATGGACTTCTCTCTCTTTTCTGTTCCCTTCTTTTTTGTTTCCCCCCTTTTTTCGCAGTGTGCACCCCTCGAAATATAAGGGACCTAACCCTCCTTCCCTTTTCCAGTTTCTAGGGGGTAGGAGGAGGAGAGTACAATCTTTATTTCACCCTCTCTCTCTCTCTTACAGCCCTGCGACGCTTCCACCCTCCTTTTTTTTCCATTCTATTATTTTTCTTTTTTTTTTTTACTTCCTTTTTTTTATCTGACGTTCTCTCAACCACTCGTTCCGAAATGATTCATCCCTCTCCCCCTCTTATCCTCGACACCATCCACCTACTACCCCCTGCTTTCTCCCTCCCCCCTTATATCCCTACTATATACACGACGTTGTCTATGTGTGTGTGCACTTGCATGGCCGCGTTCAATCCGCCCAGCTTTTCCTTACGCAACTGCTCCGAACACACACGTACGTCGAGTTTCCTTCCAGTCGGCAGGATTTTCTTCTCCCCTCTTTTCCAGGGATGGGGGGAGAGAAGCGAATAAGGGGGAAAAAGAAAAATACAGACGTCGGTGGGTGTAGGAATAAATAAATGTATATATACTGTATATTTAGGGATCATTTCTCGCAGCATCCCAATAGACGTTTACATCGGGCAACAGCGTGTTGCGATCCAGCAAAGAAAAAAAGGCAGGCCAGCAGCATGGAACACACGGTGTGTGCGTGTACTCGATGCACGAAGCTGACTCATCGAACGCGTCGTGAAAGAAAGAAAACGTGAAGCTGTTCAACTAACCCCTATACCTGCACATTGCACCGTGCCGCGTACTTACATAGCGTGTTCCAGTTTTTTACAATTAATAATTCCAGCGGCTTTTAAGCTGGCCATGGGCGAGCGGGTCTGAGAGCTGCTTTGACGTCTTGTATACGTTCCCTGCAGTCTGCTCTCTCTTCTCCTGATACATTGATGAAGACAATCCTCTGATTTATTCATACGCAATGGCTCTGATCTGCCCCGTTTCACTCCCCTACCGTGTCGTTTTTGGGAAGAACAGAGTCCAGCGACAGTTACTCCATAAGTCCAGTTCCCTTTTTTTTTTCAAGTTCTTATCGTCTATTGTTTAACGACTACACCCCAATGCTGCATTCCCCGAAAATCCCTAGCAACCTTTAGCTGTCACTCTAGTGCGGATCCGCTCCATCACCCGGGTCTTTTTTATTTTTTTATATTTTTGTTCCATTCAGTTCCACATTTTGAACCCCCTCCCCTTGTAGATTGCCCAGATGTTATATGCTTGTCTGTGTATGACAGGCCTTATGATGATACCCCCCACCAGTGTTGTGTGGGGGTCCCCCCGTCGGTTTTTCCATACATTTATTTATTACGGTTGGTATACGGCGGTGCTACTGGGTACAATCTAAAAGTCCGGTTTGTATTGGCGTAATAGGAATTGAGTACGAGCATATAGAAAAAAAATATATATATGGAAAATGTGAGGGGGTTCAATCATACTGACCATCAAGCACATGAGCCAACAACGATATTACGAGACTCTCATTTTTGTTTCATTTGGTGCGAAGCTCGAAAAGTGGGAAGCTGGAACGTTGGAAACAAAAGCATATATATCTCGTGGGAAGTTGAGAGCAACACACGAAATGAAAGAAACTCTTCGGGGCGCTTCGAGTGGAAGACAAACAAAAAAAAATGCGGCAATGTACGAAACCTCACAACATCTTCCATAGGGGATGGAACATGGAGTCGAAAACAAAAATAATAATACCCAACATCGAGAGAGGGATACGTTGTGAGAGAAAACAATAGAGTCTATTCCAATGCATCCGGCATCATTAAAATGGAAGCTCAAAAAATATAGGAAAACAGATACGAGTGGGAAATGGAAGGGGGAGGATAAAGATATAAATATCATTTCAATCAAAAATCATTTGAATAACTCTCCCTCCGTACTCGAATATTTCAAAAAAAAAAAAAATGCAAAAGAGAAGTTGGAGCATTGACGCGTTCACGTGGAACAAGAGTTGATTAACACCGGAGAAATTCGACTGTACTGTGAGTTTTTTTTTAAGGGTGTTTGTTTCTCTTCGTAAAAACGGAGGAAATATAGAGACAGCTGATACGGCCAATGGGAATACAACAACAACTCTCATCGACCGTGTCTGTTGCAACAGTCACCGAGCAAAGTGCCTTCCCATGTCGAGACTTTTTGTGTTGTACTCTTCTTTGATTTTTTTTAGCGCGGGGAGAGGGGAAGTTATGTCACAAGTCCTACGATAAAACACACACACAAAAAAACAGATATTAATAGCAAACGAAAAAGCAAAGTTTTTCTAGGAATGGATCGATCGTTTTTCGATGCGTGATGTTAAAGAAAGACAAAAAAAAAGTAGGTCATAACTAAAGCATTTACGTTTAGAACGGCATATTGCAATTCAGACCTTTCATTTTAAATTGACCTCTTCCGACGCCAAGTAAAAACCAACATTTAACTTGTTTTTACTCAATCATCAACGTTTCCCATTTTTCTGGGGAATCTTCTACATTTTTTACATTGAATTCGCGTATATACGTAGAATCCACGAGGATCTTATACATTTCCCTATCATTATTCATCTTCTATTTTTTCCCTACCCCTCCACTCTGCAATGCTCTGGTTTATATCAGCACGTATTTCTGAGTATTCGTCGTTTACAAGGGTCCGCTAGCGCTAACTCGTCGGCGTCACATTTGCATCATTCACCAGCAGCTATCGAACGTGTGCGGCTGTGCCAATGTCTGCCGCTGACAAGATGTCAGCTAACACAAATTCGCCTTGTCAGCCGCACACTTTTTTTTCTTTTTCTATCAAAGCACACGAAAATGACTTCACAATCACAATGAACCGCCTAAACTGGCATACACAAATCTCGTTTCAACACGCCGTGTTTAAGAGAAGAGTTCGATGGTATATACACAAACCCATAAACTAGCGAATGCAATACAATGGTTCTACTTAGTGCATTTTGGTGACAATGTTTGCAGCTGTCGTTTTGTCCAATGATAATCAAAACCTATTCGGGAAATAAATGCAAAAAAAAAAACGTTTGGGAAGAGACACGAATAGATATACATAAGGGGGGGGGGGTGTCTGAAAGCCGCTACACTGTGTAACAAGAAACATTTTACTGCTCTTTGCATACGATAAAACGAAGAAGAAAAAAAAATAGAAATAATAATAGTTTGAATTCGACATATGGAAGCGTTGCATATTCGCCTCCTCCCCTCATCGTTCATCCGAATTCCGGTTTTGCTCCGTTAGCATTAATTATTTACCATAAGCATACAGCAGAGCTAGTTTGACTGTCCTCCCCCCCTCTTCGTCTATGTAACCACGTCATACTCCCTCTTGTAAATAGAATAAAAAAATCACCCCCCTAGTTTTCGGATGTTGTTGTCATTGTTGAAATCGTTCGGTGTAGGGGGTTGTTGCCTTTGCGTATGAAAATGTGCCAATGACCTCAATTACGTTTTCCGTGTTTTGGAAAGGGATCCGAAGAGTTAAAAAAAGAAAAATGAAGAGATGATTTTTCGGTAGGTATTTTTGCAATCAACAATATCATGTACACTAATCAGTTTTTACGTTCCAATAGATACAATTCGAACCGACTATCAAAAGTCCAAACAACTTTTTTTAATTTAATGTTATTATTATTTTTTTTTTGGCCAGTGCTTTTGCTCTTGAGTTTTAGTTATAGCCAGTCTTTCAGAATTGAATCAGATTGAGTTCCCCTATTTCATCTTTTTTAAAAACTACACAACCATGACGTCGGCAAAGGAAAACAAAAAACAAAAAACAAAAAAACAAAATCATGGAGATGGCGTAACGGGCACGATGGCGCCAGCCCTAAATTTGGGTAGGAAAAGGCCGAACTTGGATTCCATTCCGGAGAAAATGGGCAAGGCCAACTGGTAGCCACCAATGTGGTCAGCAGGGATCGGCTTCTGAATGGCACGCGGTTCTACCTTGCCGTATTGCGATCCAGTTGGACGGCTAGAAAGATTTAAAAAAAAAATGAACATCATTTTTTTTTCAAACATCAAAGGAAATGCAAATTACCTTCCACCAAAATCGACGTCAAAGAAACGCTGCAGCAGCTCGTAAGTGACTAAGGTGACACCGAACTGAGGCGAGCTGCGCAATACACGAGCTGGAAACAACAGACAGAAAAAAATAAATAAATAATTCCATTACAAACCAGTAAGATCGACGTGTCCACAATGAAATGAAAAATGAGGGAGAACGGAGAGCAGCGGAGGGTGGTAAATATTAAACGATTTCCAAATTAAATGAATAACTAAAATTCATCAGATGATGATCCCTCCTAGCCAACGTACCAACGGATATGACGGACCCCTCGGGCACACAGGACACGGAAGGCCAAATTTTTTCCCCCATATAATTAGATATGACGTTCCCTGTGCCCTAAACATCAAATATGAATAGCTCCTCCTCTACTTTTAGCTCCTTTCTCTACCTACGTAGAGCTGACAGTTTTTTTTTCTATTCCAATATTTCTTTTTTAATACTCGCATACATATATTAGTTTTCATATTTGTACCTCTCCCGGATATTACATGAAAAGAAATCATCGCCAAAATTCATCGTATCGACATCGCCATGACTACCATCAAATCTTGTCCACGCTTTTTTCTTTTGATTCACGTCGCTTTCGCAAGTTACATCGAGTGCTGGACACAAAAAAAAAGAAATCGAAGCAAACACAAACACAGACTTCTCTATTTTCGTCTGGAAAGAAAAAGGCAGAAGAAGCTCTTTGGCACTCTTTTTTTTTCGGCTTTCACTGCTGGACAAACTCCACTTGAAAGCAAACAATTCCAACTTTTTCTGGGACACACGATCACTGGACATTTCCAGACGGGAAAAAGTCACATCAATCAACTAAATAAATACGTTGTGTTGAGAAAAAAAAACGAAGAAGAAGAAGAAAGCCCGAACATCGCAAAACTATTTTTTTTTTTGCACTGTTTGAAATTTAAAATCAATATTTGATAGAAACTACCCCCGCCAGGCGACAGCGAATTTAAAAAAAGAAAAGAAATAAAAAATCATCCTCGCTGCTGGTAATATGATCAAAGTAACGAATTCGCCCTAGAGATATTCATAATCAAATCTCCCCACTCCCCTAAAAACTCCCCTTCATCTCTTCGGAATTCTACCAGCTGTCCTTGCATGTTGTGCATTACAGTCATACACTCGCTCGACTTCTTTTCTTTTTCTTTTTGCCTGCATTGAGTTTTTCACTTCATCTTTTTTGATAATGCGACCCTAAAAAATATAGCTAGTTACACGAGAGGATATTTAAAAAATAAAAAGAGAAAGCTCCAAAGAATATTCATCTGTCATAAGGACATGTGTTCAACGGTTTTTTTTTTTGTTTTCCCCCCTCCACCCATTTTTACTTTTTTGAAAAATCCACCAGACACCCAGACGCATCAGGATCTTATACGTTAACGTACCCGCGATATTCAATAGCCTCAATTAGCAGTAATCATTTGAAAAAGATAAAGATGGAAATATGTACGGTACCTCCAGCTCCTTTCCAGAAAGCACGTCCTCCTTCTTCGGCCCAAATCTTACGAGCTGCGTCTGTGACGCCGGTGTAGGTAGTTTGCCCTTTACGTGCCACTACCTAGAAAAGAACAAAAAAAATACATTATTGAGCAACAGGCAAACACGAAATCGAAATTCACGGCGCGGGGGACGTTAAACTCGAGTAGATTCGGTTCAGTTCACGACGAATCAAGAGTTGAAATTAAACGTGGATAGATTTTGATTCGATAAATTCCAGCGTTGCGTGTCTCGGGCTCTTTACTCTTACCCCGTCAATTCAAGCAAATTGACACGACCAAGTGGAAAAAAGCGGTGAGGGAAAAGTCACGAAAGAGGACGTACACTTTGAACGAGAAGACACATTTCTTGAGAAAAGTTGGATCAAATCTCATTTGCATACGAAAGCCGAATTTAGCCGAGCATTCGTCAAGGAATTAAAAGTGAGAGACATTCCCATGATGCAGCTGGCGAAAGACTTTGGAACGCAAAGTCGTCTAATTACTGTGCATTCATCACTGAATAAAAAAAAAAAAAAAAAAGAACGAACCAACTTGAAATTTATTTCCCGCGGATCTATTAGCAACCGTGCAGAAAATTGAAAATTTTTTTCCCCCTCCCAAATCCCACTCGTTTCTTTTCATTATCCTTTCGTGTGTGTGTGTGTGTTTGTTCCCCCTTTTTTCCCTTCATCGGTTGAACGTACACTTTGATGACGAAAAGAGTTCTCATCTAACTAAATAAATTTTTACTTCAGATAAAAATTAAAAAAAAAGAGATTGGTAGGGTGGAAGAGATAGGAGAAGAGCTAGAGGGGGGGAGGAAGGCGAGAGTGGACCCCTTACAAAACCGAAACTCGCGCCCGCCTCTGAGGATGTCGAAACATTGAACTAATGAATTCATTATTCAGCAGAGTGAAAGAGGAACAAGAGCGAGCGGGCGGCGGCGGCGTGCGCTCTAGGGCTCGACAAGCTCCGCTAGTATTAAAAAATATATCCCCTACTTTCCAATTAACCAACTCCCCCCCCAACCCCCTCTTTCCTTATTCTTGGACAAAAGGAGCTACCAGAAAAAAAGATAGTGAAAGAATAGTGAAAAATGTGGACGCGAAACAGAACCCCCCCCCCTCACGTTTCCTCTTTTTCTTTTTTCTCCGTGTGTGTTACATCCTTTTTTTTCTTCTGTTGGGGATTTGAAGAGAAAAAGAAAAGGATTTCTGGGTTGTATGGCTGAGCTGAGATTAAAGGGACTCTCTCTCTCTCTTGTGCATCTGACTCGGTTAGCATTTAAGTCTCACCTGGAGTCGGGTTTTAATGACGTCAGCGGGCGTAACGAGTGAAGCGGCAGGAATTCCGGCAATGGCGCCGGAGACGAGCAGCGAGAGCGGCGAATTGTAGCCATTCTCATCAGCCATAGCAGCTTTCGTGTGGGCGTAAGCCGGGAAGTAAATTGCGCTGAACGGGATATCTCGCAATGCACACGCTCTTGCACCCTTGAAAATAGTAGGGGAAAAAAAATACAAAACATTAAAATTAAATGCCATTAACCTTAAAAATATTAAAGCAATCACAATGTATGAACACATAGCTAAACCCTTTTCAGTTGGCGTTTTTCCTTCAATTCAAATTTTCCGCATTAGGAACGCTCATTTAACGCACTCGAAATGGCGCTACGGTTTGGCAATCAACGAGGACATAGTACTCGACGACGCTTTTGGCTTTCAAAAACCGCCGCGATGAAAACATTTCCATTGTTTTCTACTCACGTGAAATAAACTGCGCGTCGTTGCACTCTGCCGCAGGAATAAAAAGAAAAAACGAGACGAGAGCAAAAAACCACGAAAAAAAAATGTATAGAACAAAAGAAAAGTGCTGCATCGTCTCTTGTGTCAGCCCCCCCCCCTCTTCCTTTCGAACTCTTATTATACTATGAAGGAACATTGTGTTCCCTTAATGGTGGTGCTTCTAGAGTTTCCAGCGAGTGACAGGTTCCGTCCATCTAGCGTACCATTGAGAATGCCGCGTCGGTTCGTGAGTTACGGAACTTGCCACACAAAGACGACGGGTCTGACGGGGGAAAGGGGGGGATCTTATCGATCCCCAACGAAAATTTCAATCTGATCCCATCAACGGGTCGAAGCTTACAAAGGTGCACAAATAGACGGCAAAGAAGAAGAAAACGACGTCGAGAACGCATCGTGCGAAGGGAATCGATTCAGCTGCGGCGTCGGCGAATTCGATTTGTTCCTCCTCCCACACACACACACACGGTGGCACGCGAACTAGCGTGAAAAAACCTCTCCCCCCCTCTCTTCTCTCAATCTCAAAATTCTCCCGTTTCCCACTCCCGCTGATTTTCAATCACAGAGATTGCGTCGTTTTCCTCTTTTTTTCCCCCCTCTTGCTCGGTTCCATTCCGGCATCATTTTTCTATAGGGCCACACACACAGACCCCCTCCCCCCTTCTCGCATCTCGGTTGTGCATGATGTAAATGCCTATCCATTTTCCAAGAGATACGACCATCTCTACCCCCATCTAGTTTACGTTATCGGCTACTGGAACGAGCAACGGCAAACGGGGAGCGAAAAAGAATGGTATCCGATACATCCACTATTAACTGCCTCTCGTCCCTGGCGGATTACGATTCGAGTGGAAATCCTAAGAAAGAGCGAAAACAATCACTACTCACTTTGTACAAACCGAGAAATCCGAGTTCTTTAACGACGGACACGGCGCCCACTTTAGAGGCCGAGGCGATTTCGCCCGCAACTTGCAGACGAATTTTGACGATTTCCAATGGATTGGTGAACACCACCTGCATCACATATTGAAATATTAATGGGAAATGTTCAATCGATGAAAAGCAAAACTGTTGCGTTTAAAGTTGAATGTATGCGAACCTGAGAGCCACCGGCACACGCTCCAGCGATGACCTCACCATAAAGTGGGATCTGTCCTTTCGTTGTAAATTTATCACGGACCAGATCGTTAGTCTACGAGGCGCAAGCAAATAAAAAAATTCAATTCAATTAAGTTTTTTTCTTCGATCCCAAAAGAAAAAAGAAGTAAAACATTACTGTGAGTTTGATGGCTTTCTCTGGAGCGACACCCATCAGTTGTGGTATGAGGCCACGATAAAGGCCAAAGAACCCTTCGTGACGGATGACTTTTTTGCAACAATCTATCGAGTTGCGGTACATCAATTCACCGACGAAGGAGCCACTTCGCTGGTTCTGCATTCGAGTTTTGACCAAGTCAATTGGGTAGACGGCCGTAGCTCCCACGGCTGAAAGGAAACACAACTGAATTACCATCAGGATAAAATAAAAAAATAAACATAAAACATAAGTTATCGCAAAGCACCTACCTCCAGCAACGGCACCCAGGGTGAAACGATATGCACTCTCAAGCATTTGACTTACGACACTCCGATCAACAGGTGCCTGGTCCATGTAATAGGGTAAATATGTTAATTAACAATGTTGGAAGTGAATACAATGAAGGTAAAGGAACTTACCGCGGATGCGGATTTGGCTGCTGCCAAGCGCTGGTTAATTTTTTTCATATACTGGTCAGGAGCAATGGCCTGAAGATCAGCGTAAGTGATTCGACTAAAATATTATTTGTTAAATTAGAAATGACGATACTATTAATCACCCTGATAATGGGAATTACCCGGTTTGTTTATGAAGATCAACAAGTAGGAACAAAATCTCTAATTCAAGAGGAGTAACTTGCGACATCGTCTGTGACACCTGCAGCATTTCCTCTAAAGCAGAATGATGAATTCAGAATTTTTCTGGAACTCTTAATGTAGTGCGATAACATACCTCTAGTAACTTCTAGATCAAATTTATTAGATGTGGCTTGCAGATATAGCTTCTTGATTAGCTCCATATTGTTGAGCAGTGAAGTAAAGGCTACGAAATACGCGTACGACACTTTACTTCCCGGGCTTGATCCTCCACGGGTCAGCTATTAAAACCAATTCAATATACCATCTCCTTATTCAATAGAATCATTTTGAACTCTTACAGCAATCAAGTTAGCTTGCACGTCAGGCGTTAGAAGATGACTCTTGACGCTTAAAATAATGTCGTTAAAATCCAACGCCGATATAAAACCCGTTCCTTCTGGGTCGTATTTTTTAAATGCTACTTTTGCATATTCCTCGTGGAAATCCTAACCAGTAAATAAAAAAAATTTGATCAGGAAAAAAATATATGCTTTAAAAAAGCAGAATTCAGGCTAAAAAGGCTTACGTGCAAGAACTGGCTGAACTCCGAATAAGAAATCTGCCGGCTTTTGTCTCTCCCAAAATACAGACGAACGAATTCGCCATTCATATCGAAGGGAATACGTTGATGCAAAGTGGTTTGCTTCATCACATTTTCAAAGTTTTCTGAAAGAATTTTAGAAATAATGCAAAACTGTAATGTATGAATTGAAATTAAAAAGCTACCAAAAGACACCAATCCTGAACCATTGGTGTCAAAGAGTTGAAATGCAGTGAGATAAAGTGCATCTGGGAGGCATAAAAGTCCCTCAAATGCTTGGAACTCAGGAAATGATATTAGCCTGTAAAACCACAAGTTGAGGAACAAATTGAGGTTCTAACAATAAAATAAATTTGATAAAACATTTTCTTATTACCCATCTTTACTAGAATCCACTATTCCCCCAAGAAGAGCAACAGAAGCTGGGTCATGATTTGCATCAGGGAAAAGGCCAAGGAATCCCCGGATGAAGTCAGCTGATGTCATCAGCTTTTCTGATCCTTTCGTAACGGAGGCATACTAGATGAAGAGAAGATGCTGTGTAGTTTGAAATCTTGTCACATGATGTAAAAGGATACCTTCTCAAAGATGGCTTTCAATTCTTCAGTAGGCGCTCTTTTTACAGTTGAAACACCCTAAGTTAACAGTTAAGTATTAGTATAAAATTGTCTTACATAACACGACAGGGACTAGATCTCAAAGCATAAAATACAAAAGAACTTACTTGGAGGCAACTGGCAGGAATGGTAAATAGTGACAACAATTTGTGACCAAAAGTGTGGTTTTCCATCTTAAAAGGATAGAGGTGTGCAAAAATCAGGAGAAAAACACATCAAACGGGGTGGCAATGACATGGAAAATTCAAGAAAAAAAGTGGGTTCACTCATCAAACCAAATTTCAGATAAATTTAGTGTCAGTTTAAAATGTTGTAGCAAGCTTCGTACGATACGCAAAATCTTTTGCAACAGTTAATAAAATTATGAACGAATACCGATAATTTCGGAACAAAAAACAGCCGAACGAACAGAATCAAGGTAAGGGAACGTGCCGAATACTTTGATACCACAATATTTCGAAAAGTTCAAGCAGTGATTTTGTTCCAAAGGATTACTTTTTAGGGCGTGCTTTAATTCCAGGTAAGTTGAGGGCGATAACCGCGAAAATTCAAGATTACCTGGAAGGTGGACACATTTTCGGAGGCAGCCATTATTATGTGCAGGCTACCAGACATCTGCTGGTCACGCTAGGAACACGGGACCACGACCTTGATGGCATACTCACCAGCGCCAAATATCCTCTACTTCATTTGAGATCATGACTCATATCCGCTATGGATAGGAACAATTAATTAACAGAATGACCGACGAAACAGAACGAAAAGACGTTGAAATTCAGTTATTGAAAGCCGTTTAATGACATTTAGCTATAATTAAATACAACAATTTTTAAAACGCCTTGACTACTAGTAGGATGCGGATGCCGACGTCGCACGGATTTTCAATTATCGAACGAAACATTCAATTTGAACATAAAACAGTGCAAAAAAAATAGTTCCCGCTTTACAGTGATGGCAGGGCTCACAAATGTAGACTGAGTTGGTTTGCTTCATCAAAAATCATCCACATCATGCTGAAGGCTCCTCTTTTTTGCTGGCTGAGGTTTGGAATTTTGGTAGGATATACTTGTCAATCATTGAATAGCCAACTCCAAGTCCTAGGGTTACAACCACTGCTGATTGTGCTACCACACGGAACTTCATCACATAAACTGAGGTGGACATTTCACCCCTGTTCTTGTACTGATACAATCCATACAGAACGGCTCCAAGACATCCTGCCAAACCTGCATGTAGAAATTAGTGTAACAACAGTAGAATCAACATTAAATTTTCATATGATTCTCAGTGACATATAGGAATACAGATATTCAAACAAAAACTTGTGGATGAAATAAACTCAATATGTAGGTAGACTGACCAATTGGTACGTAGGGTGCTTCTCGGGTTTTCCTTGCCAATCTCTCTGCCTGGGTTTCTTCAGACAAGTCAACTGCTGGGATGGAACGTTGTACAACCATGATGGACAGATTTGTTCGCGATGAGTACTCTCGCGCCTAATCACAGAGGAAATGACTGCTTTAAAAACCTCCCCAAACACCAACCCGTTGGCTTACGTGACTACTACGTGACTATGGAAGCATAGCCAAGAAGCATGATTGTGAAATCGCCAAGGTCACGATTTTTTTGAAAATTTTTCCATAATTATTATGTCACACAGCGGACAGAATGGTGCTTTACGGTTTCAAAATAATAAGCTAAATATCAATCCATTAAAAGATCCACATTTACTTACGAAATTTCAAAAGCAGAAGTCTTCAATCTTCCAACAGATTACGTGAACTAAACCCCACTGTTGCCAGATTTCGCAATCTTACTGCTGCGCAAAACATTTTGAAAATTGCAAGTCATCATGATTCATGAATTCATGATCATGCTCATGCAGCCTTAAGATGACTCTGTCTTAAGGGTCGTATAGAGGAGGTATTCTCTGGTTTTGCTGTAGGCCTGTACTCTGTAGCTTGGATAGGTACAGGTAGTTAGGTAGGTAATGTTGAGGTTCTCTCCTCTCGTCGAATACGTGAGCCGCTTGGGACGGAAACATTTTTTGGGGGAGTCGCCTCCCCAAACCGGTTTCATTGCCCAATTTGCGCCACTTTTTACTCGGTTTACTCTAATTTTTCTACCTGCATTTTATATTTTAAAAAAATTTTTTATTGCAGTTTGCATGTCTTGGTAGACTTCTTACTCTCCCCTTTTTTTTAAATCGCCATTTAAGCTGCCATGTTTTAAAAATGGTACTGGTAGAACCGGTTTACCCAGAAAAACCGGGAACTGAAAATGATTCGAAACTGTTAAAGAAAACTGTTTGTGTCAGTTCATCTCTGGAAAATTGGTGTGGCTACTGGCTAATGAGCACTGCATCCAATCTTAAATAAACCTAAATTTTCCGCATCATTCGCAATTTATTCCTAATAGTAAGTATAAGTGTAATAAGCTAGCTTCTTTCTGTTTAGTCTGAAACAAGTTCTCTTGGATTATGGGAGCTCTAGCCTCTTAAGATTCGACGAGCAAGATAGATAAAGATTCTCGAAACCCTGCTGCCTTAAGTCAGCAGTGTAAATCGTGATTGTCCTGAATGCGAAAAGGTGGATTACAATCAAGTGAAAAAGTATTTTTACCAGCACTTGGAAAAGATAATGCGTAAGAGCCGGAAACTAATCAGCCCATAATTCTTCGGCTAACAAGTAGAGCTAAAAAAAGCTGGAAGTGAGGTCTGTGACTTTTCAAGCGCTCGAGTAGACTTGTTCCAGACTCTAAACTCCAGGGCTCACCGGTGAACAAATTTTACATCTTGCTGCCTCAGAAGCCAACTAATGAGTAATAGCCAATTAGCGTGTCCCCGACCAGTGGTCATCACCTATCGAATTAACGTCAAGAGTTTTCCGTTCTGCCAAAGATCACAGGATTATAATCGGCCGAATGAAAACAAAGGGATTCCATAATAATAAGCATCCCAAAATTAATTTATTCCGATTTGTTCACTTCCACGGTTAAATGTGATGATGATATTCCGTGGACATGCTCCTTCAAAAAAAATCGCTGCCGCTGGTAATTGTGTTAATCTCCTTTTATGACTGCCACTCATTGAACTATAGACCTTAACGTCGATATTAACCGAAAATAAAGGATGTTTCAAGTTGATTCCATTGTCAAGAAGACTTTTTTCCTAATGGCACAGATGGACGCTCACTATCATTGATTAAACCTTTAATCGCTACTGGCCAGACAATCGACAGTCTTTGAGCCACTGGCGACAACACAACGATTAGATCGATCCACATACGAGCGCTACACGATCAGCAAATTGAACAAGTATCTACCGAGTCATGGATGGAAGAAGACTGAATCTTTGGCTGATTTTAGCCTAAGAGGAAGACTAGCAAATGAGATGTAGTTCTTTCCTAGTAAACATTAACTTCCAGGTAAGTAAAGGCTGGACGTAACGCTTGCGTTTTTCGCAGAACAACTCTGCCCATGGCCTTCTTTGCAATCGACCTTGATGATTTTATAAAGAACTCAGGGAACGTATTAAGTACAGCCCTACACTATAAAGCAAACATTCCAGCATAAACGTCCTCGACAATATCAAAGGCAAACGGTTGTCTAACTCACTTAGTGGGAACGCGTACTGCTAGATGGCTACCGCAGAGTTCACGAAAAATCACGCCGATTTTTTTACTGTCGGAAATCTCAGCCATCAAAACGCTGTAACGGAGTATCAGTTGAAGTTTGCCACTACTCTTTTCATCGTCGTTTCGGCATAGGTTCTTATAAACGGTGATTTTCAAATATGCAGATATACACCTGATGCCTGCCTCGGTTTCGTGAGGAATCGTGATAGCCTAACTATTTCACTTTTCCCCACAAACTTTTTAAACAAAAATGGCCAGTAAAAAAGCCCATTTTGTTTTTGATTGGAAAGTAGCATCTGGCGATCAAAACGTTTTTTAACTTGTTGATAGGAAAACTCACTTATAACGTATAAGGAAACAATTTAAAAAGAAAACAAAAACTCTTCCTGTTGATCAATAGAAGACCTTAGAAGAATAACGCAATTTTTTCTGTACACCTTGAACGCACAATGCAAAACCAAACGGCGTCGAAATTGGTAATTTAAAATTTAAATATATTAACATGCAAATATACTTCTGAGCGCTTTAAACAAACGATGCATTTTCCTGACGGCACGGATGTTGGACGTTGATATTCTCTAGATAACATACCTGTTCATCCTACATCTAATTATTCATCAGTGCATCTTTTACCTTTTGCCCTGCAGTTTTCACGAACTGAAACGATGATCGAGAAGAGCATCGTCATGCTCGCCACGTAGCTACCCCTACATTCATCCGCGTGCAGTCCATAAAAATATATCACTGCGACAATAAAATGGGTTGTGAGCCCTGCAATAATGATCGTATATACGTACAGCTCAACGTGAATAGATCGCCGTCGTTATTCAGTGTCGACGCAATAACACAATGGCTATTTCGCAGTAACTGTTCCCCAACTTTTCCTTTGGTCCGCACTAGGCTACCCGTGTGTTGTATAGACCCGAAAGCCACGGGTTGTTGCCTCTTTGCTATATATACGTTGGCTTAAAGGTAAATAATGATGACTTATAACTCGATTCCTTCTCCCTGTTAAGGTATAAGGGCTCCCAAAACGAGTTTAACCGTTCTCGATGTACAGTTAGATATTTTTATTTTTATTTTTTTTTTGCGTAAGCCCTTATATTATACCCATAGAACTCCGTTCACGTGCGGTCTCTCAATCGATAATGCAGCAGCCAGAAATAGAAACGCTACGCGAAGGCAAGAGAGGAAGCCTGGGGTGGAAGGATAGCGTACATAGTTTATGGAACGTAAAGTGGTTACCACACGGGGAAGGAATCTGGATTTATATAGATGTTCTTTGTTCCTACAGCTCCTCATTGTGGCCTACTTTTTCATCGCAATCTTCTCTGCGCGTTCAACTATTCACGAAAGATTGGTACTAATTCTCCTTGCATTCTTCGTGAATCGACGAGCGCAATTACAGGACCAAACTTAAAGAACCACTTTGGAAAAATCCGTGCCCATGTATATCCCGAACTTTCAGAAAACCAACGTACATTAATACAATAAACGGGAATCCACCGGCCATGCGAGGTTAGTCTTTCGCACTCAACGCCCCCGAGAACCTTTCACATGAAGTGCATGGACCACCATTCGCTGTTTACGCTGATGCCGAGGCCATATCTTCCCCCCAAATAATAAATAGGCTTCTTATATTATCAGTCTCAGTCATCGTTGGGTTCCCTTTCCAGTCTCGTCGGAGCTAAGATTATTGCTGGAACAAATCACACGCTTCATACATAATAACCGTATATAGCCAAGGGCCCGATCCGATTGCGCTGCTACTAAAGAAGACAATAAGAAATGGAGAACAGAGCTCTCTGTGATCAATATATATCTACAGCATATATAGTATACGTTTGGATAATAGGGGAGAAAAATCGTGGTCCGAAATCGAAAACAATCAAACAGCAATGGCAATTGAAAGAGACAGCGTATAATAACCATGTAATAATATATGTTGTAAAACCAAAAATTTCAAAATACACACATCCTTTACATCGACAAGAGATCTGCTGCGATGTGTTGGGGTTTGTGAACGTCTTGACTAGAATACGATTCGCACAACACATTTTTCTTTGACGATTTTTATAAATACTTTAGGTGGATGGGCAAGATAAAAAAAAACGGGAGCAGATTAATTTCTTGTGGATGCGATACAGGGAATAATAATATACGGGATGAGTTGTGATGAACGAATTCAGGGGAACACGTAGGCCAAAGGGAATGATGGGGGTTCGTTTGAAAACGCAAACCAATAAAAAAATAATAATAAATGAATAAATAATAAATAGAAATATAAATTCATTAAGAAGAAAGGGGTTAGACTTTGGCAGAGGTTGACGTCGTATTGGGAGTGATCGCGACAGGCGCCGATGGTAGATCCGTCGTCTCACCGAGCAACCAATGCGTCGTAACAATGCCTTTGCCCTGTAATTGAAATGAAACCAGCAAAAGGAAACAATGAATCATGATTAAATGAAGCCTTCCCCGCATATAAGAAAAGAGAAAAAAGCTCTCTTGCCTTCATTTCGACGTCACCTCGCAATTCCAATCGGAAAGTACCGAAAGAATCGAGAAGGGCTTTTGTCGCAGGACTGACGTGTATCTTTAAAGCTGCACAACGATTAACAAGAAGGGGTTTGGATGAAAAGACAATGTACACGTCAAACAACACGTGCCGAGTGAAAATTTACCAAGTCCGTGGGATTCCATGCGAGACGCCGTGTTGACAGTGTCGCCGAAAAGACAGTAGCGCGGCATTTTCAAACCGACGACGCCGGCCACCACGGGACCTGAATGAAGTCCGATCCTCAATTTCAGCTGGTCGTTGGGTCGATGTCTTATGCGAAAGTGGCCGACCGCTTGCAGCAGCCTAAGCGACATACGCGCAATTTCACGGGCGTGTAAGTTACCATTTCTGACCGGCAGTCCGGAAACGACCATGTACGCATCGCCGATCGTTTCCACCTGAACAGGAAAGCCGGAAAGAACGAACGAAAATGATCAACATCAGCGCGGTGGAGACGGAACTTGGCTCAACTTCGAGGCATGATGTATGTACGATTTATAGGGTTTGTTTACCTTGTAGACATCAAAGTTTTCTATGATGGAATCAAAGCAAGTGTAAAGATCGTTCAGAAGATCCACAACCTGGCCAGAAAAAGAAGAGGTCGTGCGCATCACGTTAATTGCAAGTTTGTGTCAGGCTATATAGTACACAGCATTCTCGACGAATCGGAATAACGAGCTCGTTATTCTTGTATAAAGCTTTCTTTTTCGTTCTGGTGCATTATTATTTATTTCTGTAACAGAGATCGATGTTGAGATCGACTCACTTAACGGTCAAGCACTTACTTGCAGAGGGGCGGACTCGGCCGAGAGGGCGGTGAAACCGACGATATCTGAGAAATAGATCGTGACATTGTCAAAAGTCTCCGCTAATACCGACTGCCCAGCAATCAATTGACTGGCAACTGGCCTAAAAAGTGGAACAAAAATAAGGCAAATCAACAAAGACCCACTGACGGACATAAATGACACAAAAGATGATCATTATAAAAAAAAAGAATGAGAATGTATGAGAGTCAGCCCTTTCTGTATATCGTTCGTAAACAAGAAAACATCACTGTCGGGAACGAACGTGAGCTTATTTCCTGTGTGAATGGAACGTGCTGTCCGTCTTCGTCTCCTCGTTCGTGCTTGAGAACTTGTTTCAATACTGAATCAAGTCAGATGACTACTGACAGATCAATAATTCTTGCCAGTTTGTGAAGTCTTCGACGTTACAAACATAGCGGGACAGCATTCACGTCGTTTCGTGGGACATTTGATATAGTGGCGTTCATACTACATCACAGCTGTACCCCAAAAACATGAATAGCTGAACTCTCAATTATACTTGGGCAGTAGTTGATAGAGGAGCTCCTCGCAGCGCTGTTTCTCTTCCAAATAATCAGCTGTCCGTTCTTCAACAAGCTGCTCCAAGTTGTTGGCGTAGAGCTCCATTCGACTGAGCAGGTTATCCAATATGTTGCCGCTCTCGTTGTCTCTGAAGACGTACAAAAAAAAAAAAAAACACAAAGAGCCAGTCACAAACACAACACTTGTTATTATAAAAGAACGGCAATCAAACATTCCCTAGCGTTCACGGAGCACGCGAGCCCTTCAGTTCCAACGCTACCCGACCTTTTTTCAACATCGCACTTCACAGGGAAATCGTCTTGGCGACTGCCGTTGTAAGATAAGCAACAACGAATTACAGAGTTCGTGTGACTTCCCCCTCTCCCATTCTACCTGTTTCTGTTAAAATCCCATCAAAAAGCACGCGTCAAAAAAGAAGGTAACTGATTTCCTTCATTGCTTTTCAACGAGAAATGTAAAGAGGCAAATCGCCATGGTAACGCGTTGCACAAATCGAATCACCCAACACCCACTTTGTTTGACTGGCCATTTTCTCGGTTGGAAAAAGTAATCAAGTTCGTCACTTAGGTTATCAACTGCTGACGGGCGATACCACGCAGCAACGGCGACGATGCGCATTCGTTAAACACAAAAGCCACTGGGACGGCGGTAAGATGAAAAGGTATTGAGTTACATTCAAGACTGACAGGAAAGAGTTCCAATAGGACCATTCTTTGCCTTCTTTTTTTTTTGGCCACGACATTCTCATCAGGTTTCTAATTGAATCTAATGTGAAGAGAATGTGAGAGGCTCCTTAACACCTTGGGTGTACAGAAAAACCTTGGGAAGGTATGGTGTCATTCGATACGGATCAAAACTAAACCTCACTCTCCTTTGTAATGAAATTGATTTCATACTAACCGCTATACGTTCAATTGGCTGACAGTTTAGCATTACTGAAGGAACAAGGGTCTAGTGAACGTTGATTAAACACAAACTCCCCTACTCCCAGAGTCAAGTAGCCAGTCGTTTAACTATAAATAGTTATAAAGCCTAGCCTTATGTTCTTTAAGATGTTACTGTGACACGCAATATCAATTACGAAGAGCGTTAATGTTATGCCATCATTACTTGTTAAGACGGCGGATGGTAGCTTTCAGGACTTGAAAGTCCGGCCGTTCGTTCGGATCTTCCATCCAGCAGCGTTTCATCATTTGAACCACTTCCTCGTCTCCCAGATCGTCCTCGATCGATGGCCGAAATGGTGGTTTGTTTCCGTGCGGCGGACCATTCTTGACGTGACCGATAATTTCTAATTACGAAAAAGACAAAGAAGATGCACTGCTAAATTATTGAGATTCTCTCGAATGTCCCCATTATTTTCTCCACTTGTAAATGAAGATTGCATGGGGAGAAAGCTGCGTGTTGTTCTTGATTAGATTGCCATTCGGCCACGAAATTCCACGAAAGAGAAAATGACCAAGTCACGGCTGGCTCGTATATAACTACTTCTCATCTATAACCAAGCGGAAAATTCTGAGAGGCGCTTTGAGCTGGTGGGGAAGAGTGAACGACTGACAAAACGCCATTTTATTAGCAGCGCTAACAGTTTTCTCTTTTGCTTTGCCCCGTTTTTCGCTTTGTTTTAAGAGCATCTACGCCATTCGCTCACTGTCTACTCTCCTATTTGCCAATCTTTCTTTTTTGTTGCAATTTGGGAAGCTTTGTGAAACAACATCTTCGTTGAGTATTGGCCAACTTTTGCCAGTAACAACAGTGTTAGTCGCACAATAACAAACAGGAGCGATAAGGCGAGTAGTTTTAGTAGGCTATATTTTTCTTTTGCTATAGCTCTTCGTTGTGTGCCGATTATTGCGCAAGCTTGGGCTCAAAAATTATTCCGCTTTGTTGGCACTCAATTGTTACGTATTGGCAACGCGTAACAGGAAATCAATTACGCGAGAGCGCAAAAACGAAAAGCAAACAAAAATTGAAAACAGTAGATTAGAGCATCGTTAAACAATGCCTTGCATTTAGGAAAAATCTCTCATTAGTTATCCAAATCATAAACCTAATTTATTATTATTATTTTTATTATCACCGCTTAATTCAAACAAACGATCCCATAAGAAATCTCAATCAGGGCGAAATGACGATCTATAATTGCATGCCATTATACTATGCTTTTGCAACCGATCCGAGTAAATTGATCAGGCTAGATTCAATGTAATAATAAACTCTTACATATAGCTCCACATAATAGAAGCTTACAGCATCTGTGAGAGGAGGATGTCGACTTTTCCAGATCGAGTAGTTGGTAGGTGCGTTCCAAACTTTAGCAAACTTTTCTTTTCTTCAACCGTCAGGGATAGAGCGCGTGAACTTTATCATCGAAAGAAAAACACGTCTATACGCTCTGACACTTTTATTCTCGTCTTTTTCTTCCGCCGCACAATCCGCGATGTAATTCTTCACCATAGAAAATTGACGGAGTAAGAATAACGTCTTGCGGTGCACTGGCGAACATATCGAAGCGAAAACTTTTATTTTTTCTGTGAAAAACGCGCTTTTTTCGTACAGCCGCGTGCTCGAGGCGGGCTCGAGGTTTCACGGAAACGTAAAGGGGGCCTTGTTGACGCAACCGAAACAATTCTTTCAGATTCCGTACTTTGGCTTTCTGCGAATAGCCAACGTGAATGTTATAACAAACGAGAAACGCTGGGACGTGAGATGATGGCAACTGTATAGGCTACAGCCTTTTTCTTTCTGTACTATTGGAAGTTGTTTTGGAATTTGAAATCTAATTCAACGCGGGCAAAAATGAAAGGACCTCATTAAGTATACTGCAATCTATTTTGGTTGGACTGTGCCATATAATTAAGGGCATTTCCCGTTTCCGCAAGACACTTTCTCAAACTTGCAGGCGCTTTTGCGCATCCTTGAAAACTTTCAATTTGAAGCCAGGTAGTAAACTTGGTTAGAGTGACACATAATCACGCTAAAAGCGTTATTAACTATTTCGATACAATATGCATGTATAGCCACATCATGTTTAAATGTGCATATAAACGCTCTCCAAGTTGGGAAATGCAAGTGAAACATATATCTTTGCAGTATGTTGTGCCACTAAATTTAATATTTGTACCACATATTGAGGTGTCTTATACAAGAATGGACGTAAAAGCAAAGTTATGTTATCTGGATTTCGATTGCTTTTCAAAATGTAATGTTTGCGTATAGTAAATTATAAGCAATTACATGGTGAATCTTTCTTTCAACATCTAATTTCCCCTTTTTCCCTGTTCCAGTATTGGCGGTCTCTCACAAAAAGAAATTCCAATCAGTTTTGGCACATCGTTTCGTCAACATCGTCACGTCGGCTTTTATCGGAACCATTAAATCGAACGAAAAAAAAAAATAATTTTTTGGGGAAAAAAAAAATTTTTCTAATGAACGTCACGTTCCGGATACACAACATTAAAGAAAAACATCCACTCCATCCAAAAAGGAAAATACAGATAATCGCTGATGGCTCTCAAATCGCGATTGAAAAAATGGGGTTTATACTTTAACAAAAGTGAAGATGGTGATGAACGTGCAAGACAATTTTTTTTTTGTCAGCGCCATTCGAGAGGCGACATCTTCTGACTCTACGACTACGGTAGTCTACCAAATCGCACGATTTAAATTACAGATTTCTTGTTTTTCTTTTTGGGATCCCCGTGACTACTTATAAAACATGAAACTGTCTGAGCTGGTGCGTTGAGATCAACGATCGTCGTGAGTGGTTCGATATTCTATACCCTCGCAGTCGTATCCAGTCACGCACCCAACAAAAAACATTCGTTTGTGAACCGAAACGCAACGTCACCCCAAACTGAAGAAGAGAACAAAAAACCTGGGGTATAATATCGGGTTCAAGATCACTTTGAATTATCCACGGACAGTGGATCTCATATAACAAGGAAACTTTCAATCGCTTTCCCCTGGGTTCTTTATAAAGATACTATTATCATTTGTGCGATTTTTCTTTTTTTCGATCCAAGTCTGTGCTTATCCTTGCGTAGAGAAGAGAAGCTCTCCAACCAGATGGAGTCTTTGCCCCCGCTAAGACGCAGAAAAAAACAAAACAACATCGGTCAGCGAGGCTATATAACATCCAATACTTCCACAACAATAGTTTTCCGTCCAACAATTTTGAAAAAAGAAGAAACAAGAAAGAGAATGCGGAATAGCGGAGAAAATCCTATACTCATTTCGAGATCCAGCAACACAATAGCCCACTCATCTTCAAAGGCTTTTCGTTTACCAGCAATTTGTAAAAAAGGGCCTTTGAAACGAACTTAAAACTGTAGGTTACATGCATCAAATGGGAATCAAGTTAGGAACACAGCCCGGTTAAATATCTATCTCAAAACTCAGACATGTACCGAGAAAACATGGCGACATTGGACTCTGAGCTGAGACGTAATAGCTTTTAAATATTTCATATCAACTTATTTCCTGTTCAAAATAGTTTATGTCTGCATACCATCACAGTTCAACTGCGTTACAATTATACCAACTTGCGAAGAAAATGCCGGAGATGCACAACGATGGCAGGCTGACTTTCCTCGCATCATTATAAGCAAGTGCTTGTACAACTCTGATGTTTCTGCTATATCCTCGAGAAAGTTTGTCCTTTTCCTACTGCTGAAACGTGAAGAATTCTTTTATAACAAGACGCTGCGAATGGGCGGGAGGGTCACGTCGCGTCTTTAGACTGTGACAAAACTATTCTATATAACCCACGGACCTCCAGGGATTCCAGGAAAATCTTGCGTCTATGTAACCTTGTCCTAATATAAGGCCGAAACTGCAACGAAGAGGGATAAAATACGTTAAACTGACAGAACAGACATAGCCAAAACTGACAAAGACGGAAGGGAAATGCTTGATCTATGTTCTAGAGAGGCCTATATATATATCGATTGATGGAACATCGGGACACCAAGTTGTGCTCCAAACGAGAAGAAAGAGCTAACGAAGACGCAATGAGGGGGAAAAAAAAGACAATGAAGTAGGCCTATCTAGTGGCAGTCTGTTCCAGTCAGGCTCATCTAATGCCACCGACGTGTGTAAAGAGGGGAAACGGCGGACGTATAAGACAATAGATGTGGATGGAGATCTATATACCACGCAAGACATCAACAGCCATCCGAAACAGGGGTGTATGAAAAAAAACAATCCATCTCTTTTCCGGAGCTTTACGTGATGTGTGTGTGGTTAAGTCGTAGACTACGTAGGAGGGAATCAAAGAACCTTGACACAAAAAAAAAATTTAAAAAGAAAAGATTGGCTAAAATAAGTGAAATTTGCTGTGCTATTTAGAGGCTCCTATAGTCTATATCTTGACTCTTCAATCAGGGTTTTGGGCTACATTGTCCTTGTCCTCGGATTTAGCTCTTGAACTCCACTGTTATTAAGCTCAGGAACAAAGCACAGAAGCAAAGCGAGTTCGGCTAGAAAATTGAAACAAATAAATCGTCAAATAACGGATATTTGTCGACGATTTCTATTTGCTCGTTCCCGGTACGTTAGCTATATATAATTATACGCTTGTAAAACGAACCATTCTGAAAAAAGAAACATACATGCCATTAAATTACAATGAAATGTTGTGTGTACAAGCCTATAGTGTGTGCATACGATTCAATTTCCGAAGCGTAATATAGAAGGTAAACAGCTAAAGGAAATGAAATTCACCATGAGGGATCTCCGCTTCATCCACGTACTTTTGAACGAAAAAAAAGCTATGTTGACACCGACATAACGCAGAGTCAAATTCCAAACAACGTATATAGCACTCTTTTTTAATATACATTCACCTATTTAGCTCCATATCTATTCCATTTAACACATTGTTAACTGTTTAAACTTGATTTTTTAAAAACGGAGTGCCTTAATGAAGTGACGTTTGAAAATCAATATCATTAGACTTCGTACACTGACTGTTAAACATGTAAATTTTACATTTTCTTTTCCTATTCGCGTGTTTGAAAAATTAATAAAAACCTACTGGAGGGGGAGATGACGGGCGATCGAAGCGGCGAAAGGAGTCGGTGGTTGTCACTGAGCGGCTTGCAGAATGCACACTCGCTTATGTTGCAGAAATTGCGCCTCTCCCCTCCAAAGCCGCTTCCGGGCCTTCCGCCGAAATCGAGAAGCGGCGAAAGCGATCTTCTGATGTTGTAAGCAGCTAAAGGCGGGCTGTCGGGCGACAGTTTACCCTCGATTTGCTCCGATTCCGTGACATCCACTTTTAATGTCGTTTTAATAGCTGGCGTGGCCATCGCCCTTTCTTTCCCTTATGTAGGCCTACTTTAATCTTCTGACTGTTCGTGCACCTCGTCTGCTTTCTAACTGTTCATTCGACGTTTCTCGCAGGAAACAAGAGGACGGAAACAAAACAAAACACGAATTAACAGCTAGATAGCATTTCGTTTCTTTTTTGGCTGATGTTGGCTGGATCCTTTGGCGTCCAGTTCATCACTGATGGTGTCTTCGCAACAGACGCTTATACACGCCTGGACTCTTCATGCGCTGACATGCGCCCCAACGAAGCGTACATAAGAAAACCCACCGTAGAAAAAAGCTGCCATTCCTGCTTTGTTATTAGCTTCAAGTTTCCCTTGCTCTTCTATTATCAGGACGTTTTTTCCCCTTTTCCTTTTTTTTTACTGTATGTAGGCCTCCATTCCGCGAGTATCTTGCATCTCTCTCTGGTCTCTGTCTACGTCTTGACGAGGGTACTCGGTCCCTTGCCGTTTTTTGCCCTTCTTTGAATTGTTGCGCCAAATATAAAAGCGACTCCATTGAGTCTCATTCTCTCTTTTTAACATGTTTCAACTTCTTCAGTTTGTAGATCTTATATGGTTTTTTTTTTCTCTAAATTTTCAATGATTAATTGCCCGACTTGGGCTAATCAAGTATTTGTATACTTTTAATTAAGTCACGTCTAGCTCTATACGTAGTAGACAACCGCATTCGGGTGTCTTCTGTGAGCCACGTCTGTTTGCAGTGCGCCAAAATGTGCACATACAGATCCACCGGATATGTTTTTAAGTCCTATATAGACAGCTAGAGAGAGAGAGAGAGCAAAGAATAAAAACAGAACGAATGGATCGATGATGCATCATTTTTTTCGCCACGGCACATCCGCATTTTATCCCTAGTCTCATCACACGAGCTTAACGCACCATTTTTTGAATGCTTCAACCTGGTTTTGCGGCTGTTTTTTCTCCAAACTATCGCTATACATCCAATCCTTCATTCAAACACATGCGACTTGTTTTCATAAGCAAATAGCGCGCAGATAGACGCTAAGAAAGTGAAGCTCACATCGAAATGACTGTGTGTTTTGTAGCTGAATATCGACAGCTTTGCGGTTAAGTGGGGAAAAAAAAGAGTCAAAAGATCGCAACAGACATCCGGTGGGATGTAGTATAGTCCGCAAAAACGATCGACATCCACGTACAGTCGATGCTTGTGGCGGATCAATATTAGATGTTCCGTGACGGAATGAAAAATGCACGGCAAGCTCTTTTTGAGTTTGCACGTATATACGTTGCCATGAATTTACACCAACAAAGTTGAGATCGGTTTGCCTCATTGTTGCGCAACGTGCAACTAAACGTGCGCTAAACGATCGGGGCGTTGTGGGAATACAAGTCCAACGTGAAAGACACCAAGTCTTTTATATGATAACAGGGATATTTTTCTCGAAGCTAGTTAACAGTAAACAAGCTTTGCGTACACTTTGTAATCTAAACTTTACCTCTGGGACTGAGATCGTTGTCGCCGGCCAGGTAAAAGGGTCCGTGTCGGACGAGAATCTCGTGAGTGATGATGGCGAATGAATAGACATCTCCTTTGGGTGTTCCTTCCGGTAGGGGATGTTCCATTCGTAGTAACTCGGGTGCCGTCCACAATTTGCCTGTGTGTTCCAGGAAAAACAGCATATGTAGCAAACGTAGAAATGAAATTTTTTTTTTCAAAACGACAGTTAAACGAGATGAGTGAAATGCTTTTTTTTTACATTGCGCAGATTTTCTTCTGACCCAAGACGCCAAAAGGTTTCTGTCGCAACCTTTCAGGATATAAAAGATCTTGACATGAGGACTCTGATGTAGCGAAAACCGACAAGAAAATCCAATCAAACCGTGTAAAAAAAAAAAAAATAGAGGAAAAGCTTCGATAGACGTGATCGTACAGGAAATCAATTTTTTTTTTGCGGCTGTCAATCGAGACACCATCAACAAAGAAGCCGCTAGGGCGCAAACGAGTAAACCTGATGACGTGATGTCGTAAACAGGATGCGGGACTTTGAACAATTTGCGTGCGACGCCTACAAAAATCACGTTTCTACAAGGATTGACTTGCGTAACGTCAAAAACAAACACCCCCTACCCAAACATTAAAAAAAAAAACCAAATAAATTCGGAATCATCAAGTGCGTTTGTCTTTGTACCGTGCGAGAAACCCAACAATAAAAAAGAAAAAAACTCATTTAGAATGGTGAACTTCTTACGCTTCCAGTAGGCATATGAATTGCGATCGTTGTTGGCGTCATCTTCGTCGGTTGGCAAACGCAGCGAGTGCAGCCCGAAATCGGTCACTTTCAGCACGAAGCGGCTATCCACGACGCAGTTACTCGATTTGAGGTTGCCGTGCGAACGGATTTCCGATGAATGAATGTAGGCCATTGCCTGTAGGACACGCGATAATGGAAGAATATACGTAAAAAAAAAAACGAAATAGAAAAAGGGCTCGTGAAAAGAGGGTCGCATCGATCCACCCATGGGAGACAAGGAACAGAATTAGAGGCTATGAAATATATAGAGACAATCATGTTAGGCAGTCTTGTGTTAGACACGTAGGTGAGGTTTACAATGCACAACATTGAAGGTCGCGCCACTGAATATTTCAAGTCGGAGTACATAGGTGGGTTGGGCGTGGTGGTGCGAATCGATCCGCAATACACAGAGCCCCATTTTCATGCACGGCCAAAACTATTAAGTAAGGCTACGTCCTCTATTGGCGGGAATAAGAAGACACGGATGCGTGCGTGCACGAACGACTTGCTGGATCCAATGATCCAAGTGATAAGCAAGCTCGAAAATGAAAGACATCTGTGCCGATTCTTTTTCTTTTTTATTGTTTTGATTTATTCTTTTTGCTTTTTTCTATTTTTAAAAAGGAAAGAGCCTTGGTTACTTTAACGATGTCGTGTATCAAGCTGCGACGGAACATGGCATCCAACTGGATCTGGTCGTTTTCAAGGATGTCCTCGAGAGAGCCCCTTGGGCAGTATTCTGTGAGAAGACAGCAATGAGGTGCCGAAACGCTGGCACCGATGAAGCGCACCAAATGATCGTGAGTCACATCTTTCATCTAGCGAGAAATTTATAAATAAATAAAAGAAAAATGGATGATAATGTCAAAGCAAGGCGGACGGGCAGCGATAGGACTTAATCATATCAAGAACATGATTCAATTTGAATACACGATCAAGCGCGTCCATTCCGACCTTACCCGCTTTAGTTCCAGCAGTAAAGGTCGATTGAGTTCCACTTTGCTCCTGGGTATGGGCTTGACGGCCACGATCATGCCCTGGATAAAAGTGCACACGAGAAAAGAAAAAAGGTGATAATAAGGATGCAAAGGTCAAAGTGTGTACCTTGAATTAAATGCTACAGAATAATTTATCACGTGAAAATCAGATTAAATCTCTAGGCCGGCAAGTGAGTTCTGTCCATGTCAAGATGATTGAATTACTACATCGAGTCTATATATATATACGCGGTGGGATTGATTTTCCGCCTTGCGGCAGAGGACGCACGTAGACTTGATTGACCTACTTTGTAGTTGGCCGTTTGAATGAATAGCTGCTTGTCAGAAGCAAAGTTTCCCACCATCTCAGTCGACAGGTTGCTCTGAAAAAAGAACGACATACAAAAAAGAAAACATATCATTCCGCGTCAGCCGTTGCCGCGCAAGCGTGAAATAGCAGACAACATAACAAAGAGCCATAGAATTTAAATTATTCAAACATTGTATAAAGACGTGTACCAAAATGCTGTTACGACCGATGGACAGTCGGCTACCAAACTTCCCAGTTCCGGTCGGCCCACCGCTTGCCCGACCGGTGCGATCTCCGTTAAATAGGACGACATCGCTCCACGCAACTTTCCAAGTCATGGACGCTATTTCTGCTTCCTCTTTGTAGTGCCTTCGGTATTATGTCGCAGTTAGAAAAAAAAAAAAAAGAAAAACATTTACAAAAACTAGACTAGGAACTGCAACTGATTAGTGGGCGACAGATTGGAGTATAATGTGATGCAAAGAAGAGCATGGGAGCGTGAATCCAATTGACGTAATCATTAAACATTTGCATGTTATATATTAACAGAGTAGAAGCACACAAAGCAAACACAAACGATCATTCATAGAAATATGGATCCAAACGGAGACGGGAAGAAAAGCGCAAAAAAAACAGGCAAAATCAGGAAATGAGCCATCCAAAACATCTCCGTCATCGATTACAACTTTTGTTTTGTCTGCCTCCATAATCGGTTGTTACAACTTCCGGGACGAGTTATAGTAAACAAACAACTTCTCTTTGTTTACGTATATCTTTCCTTTCGACTTGTTTATGAAATGCATTGCTTTATATACGTTAGATTGTAAAAGTTTCTTTTCAATTTTGGGAAACTTGTAAACTTTACGGGATATAGCGATTTCGTGGTAATAAGCAATCGTTTTTACCGGGTTTAATTAAAATGCAAAACGCAAATGGGAATCCCGTCGATTTCCTTAGCTTATCAATTTTTGTGACGAACTTAACGATGTCGTTTGTCGGGGAGAAAGGGGTTGAGTGTGTGCCCCATAGCATTGCTCCTTTTTTTTTTTTTTTTTCTTTAGATTTGTCCCCCAATCACATTAACAAAATTGAGTTTCGTTTTTCGATTGAAGTTTCGCTCCGGATGCATTACTGAGAGAACTCAATTGATGCCAAGGTCAATCTATGAAGTAAATCAATCAAAGGCTTCCTTCAGATGTGAGTGGCATTTTCAAAGAAAAGGTGACAAAGAAAAAAAAAAAAAAAAACAAGCAAAAGAAATCAGGGCAGAAAGCGAGTGGCTTGGTGGAATTGTGTTTTTAGTAACAACGTCTAAAACGGAAATAAGAAAAACAAATGAAAAGCAATCCAACCAACAATGCTAAAACAAAGTCTCGAATGATTTGTTTACCGATAAATGAACGCCGATGTGATGATGAGGACGACAACGACGGATGACAGTACGATGGTGACGATCGCGTAAATCGGCGTAGCTACAAATCATTGCAAAAATGTAAAACAAAATTGTCAATTGCTATTTAAAAAGATCATCGTTATTTTTGTATTATTCATCCTGCAGTCACGATTCCGGGAATATAGAGTCTGCACGACATCTACAGGTGGCATTCAACAATAAAATCTGTAAATGCCAACCCATCGTGCAGATTACGCACGATTTATAACATGGACAATATAAAATCTGCGTTTGTAAGTCAGAACAGCTTTTCAGTTTATCAGGTTTTTATGTAACATTTTAAACCACTGAATCATTTAATGTGTAACTAAGGCATACATGCGTCGCATTGAGCAAACAAACTTCCTCCCGAAATTACTTGCCCGCAGTTTGCCGCCAGTGCTTATCGGCATCGTTCCCGCCATCTTTCCGCAAGAACATGTAATTTTATCGTGAACGGGAGAGAAATAAAGACCCAGGGGATGAAACCTAATATCCCGCGGCCATTAATACTATACCCACATGCGAAATCACTTGAAAAAAAAAACCAAATCAATTTTGGGCTGGATGTGTGTGGGCGGCCAGCCAATTTAAATTTGAAAAATTCACAAAGCATGCCTATGAATGAACTATATTTATCGAGGTCGAAGCTTACTTTCATCGGGGCATTTGCTATTGTCGAATCCGCAGGTAGGCGTATCCGGAGGAGGACCATTTCGATCTCCTGCCCAGTGGATGCGACGTCCTGGAACATCGACCAACTGTTTCGAAACGCCGTAATAGTTGGCCACAACCTATACAGCACGTGAAAGAAAAAAATTTTATATTAGCCGCAATACAAATATTTCATGAGCCGCAAATAAAATATTTCGTAAAGCATTTAATTTACAAGCTCAACGATAGAGGTTGACAAATGAATTGGTGAAGTTGGCGTAAATGAATTACGGCCAAAGCCCACCCGTGGGGGCTTTCCTTGAATCGAGTATACGCAATCATGGCATATTAGCCGCCCATCGGTAAAGCAGAACTCATTTCTTTTGATTGCGTTCCAGTAATCAAGAAAAATAAGTCAAGATCACGTACTGCATGTGTGGATGTTTTTATTGGTCGGCCGCGGCGAGAACTCTTAGACAAATAAGACACGCCCGCAAGCTCTCTCAGCGGCCATTTTCTTTAGGAAATCGTTGTCTATCCTGATATAAGGCAAAACCCACATTGAAAGAATCGATTTTTTTCTTAACGTGCCTTTCTAGTACGATCGTTCGTTCTTAAAATGTAGGAATCATCTACTTCCGTTACAGGGTTTTATGTTAATATCACCAAAAGAGGTAGCCATTTTGTTCTCAGCTAAGAATAACTCAGTGCACATAGGCTTAGGAATTCCTAATTAACAGCTGACTATAACTTTCGTAAATGCCATACAGTCTAGTTATTTTCTTTGAATATTATTAGTGAAACTAAGCGTACAGCACATGCCGGATTACAAGAAGAGAGACGGAGATAAAAAAAGAAAAGGAAACTCTAGCTTTCGATAATGAAGAAAATTACCTGAAAGACTCCTGTAACGGAATCCATGTCGAGTAGAGAATAGTCGGCATTGCGATCCCCGTTTTTGTCCATGCTAACGTTGCCACTAATACCTTTAAAACACATTGTAGCATTATAAAGGGGGATGAGAACGACAGGAGTTTAAAACTATAAGAAGGCTTATGCAAATATACAAATTGAAATGGAAATATTATCGTATAGTGGATCGATCACCGGCAGTCATGCCCGAAAGCGACGTCTTTATTAAATTTAACGAGAAAAGCGTTTCAGCATCACATAATGTGTTACGTAGCAACCCAAGATTTGATTATATGATCGATAAAGCCGTATAAAATGTTGAAACGTTTTAAGGTGAGATGTCTACGTAAAGAGTGCTTTGAAAGCATAGCTTTACAAATGTCTACGTGAACTCTACACTTGGCTGCTTATTGCGAATTGGTGTTGATTCCATGTGGTATACGTGACCGCCATACAGTTTGACTGTCCATTTTGTTGGCTTCCGGCGTCCCTGAATCATTATTATTTTTTTAGCTGTCGAAATAGAGCAAGGGAAATGGTCACGATCTGTTATTGCATTCTCGACCGTACCTCAAAATTCACGTCCGGGAATAACGGAACGGCGGACCGTCTCCCGCTGGAACGTGATGTATAGCGAAGGATCTATATCTCAAGGCTATGTACTCAACTGCTGCTTTTACTAAGGTAACTAGGCAAGCACAATTTTCGATGCCTTGTCCCGGGTGTCTCCTGGTGTTTGGCTTCCCAGCGGAGCTATATATTCGTGACCGAAACTCAATCAGGCAAAAGAAAAACAACGACGACCTCACGCTTTTTCCCGCGTCTAACTGTGGAAATGTCGAATTCATCGGTGTTGATTAAAAGACCATAAAGCCTTTGACTGCAAATCCTATATAAATTCTGCTGGCCTCAATACTTTTATGAGATGTTATTCTAACGGAGGCATCAACGGGCAATCCAAAGAGAATGGTTCAAGATGGCCGAGGCCAATGATTGACGAAAATACCAACAAACGTGCGGCCCCACATGCGGGAGGTGATGGCCGATCCATTGGAAACGTCTCCGCCTGCAGCCAGCGTCTCGTTCAAGGCCTGTATTATCAAACAAAGCGCTTTTTATATATCCAAACAGGAACTGCACAGAGTCGTAAAAAAACACGTAGAAGCACCGAAATAGAAATGACGGCTAGCTTACAATGGCGTAGAGGAGGACGGCCTCGTGAAAAGCCGCCACGGACGGATTGACCGGATCCTCATCGTACGTGTAGTTGAATTCATCTCGGGCGATCCGTTTGACCTCTTTGCTGAAATCGCGGTATTGTTCCGTATCCGGGACCCTTGCCGACACGGTCAACAGAGCCTCCTATATAAAAAACAAATTCATATCATGGCGAATCAAATGATGCGCTTCACATACACACCCAACATGCACGAACTTACGTAGGCTCTTCGTGACCGATTATTCTGTGCCTCCGTGTCGCTCTTGCTGTACCAAGGCTTAAGCGTTGCGTTATTGCTATTCGGACGTATAAACACAAATCATTTGATCAAAAATCATTACTCCCCTTCGCTTACGGAGTTTAAAAGGTACGCGTTTTCATTAGCGGTTCATTGACGGGGATTTAGATGGACAGGGAGCTCGTATATTCCTATATATACGCACCGTAATGTAATTATACGAGTAAATCTAATGCGTAGTACTGGACAGTTACACATTGCCTGTCTATGGAATTTATCGATGTCGGTACGTGGCCTAATCGCAATGAACGAGCATGACTGATTGATGGAAGAACATCATGATGCACAGAGCTGTTCGGCAAAGATCACTTAGGAGAGTAACAGGCAAAAAACGTGGTCTAATAGTTTCCCTGTTTTGTATAATAACTTATAGTGTATACCCAAGGTAACCATGTCGTTACTTCAAAAATGACCGCAAGCTGCTCAAAGTTTGAATCTAAGTCATTCACCGGTAAAGACATTTTTGCCTTTCCTGTCAGAAGGTTCTTTTTCTATTTGATTGGTAATGGTCGATCACCTGGGTAACGTGAAAGGAAACAGGTGGATGGAGGAGGAAATTCAAACTAAATACGGGAAATAAATTACAAAAAAAAAAATGTAAAAGAAACGCAAGAAAACCTGTTGCGCAGTTCGATGTTGAAGAAAACGTAATCGCCGCTAGCCACCATGTTGAGCTCTTCGGCCGCGAGCATGATCTCTTTGATCTTGGGAGGAGCGGCGCACAGTACAATGACTACATATTGGACGGGATAAAAAAGAAAAAAAAAAAAAGAAATAAGTATACCCGGAAGAATATGGCTCCATAACGACAAATAAAAAGCGATCCAATTTCGTGGTGTAGAAAAAAGAATAATGGGAACAGAGAGGAAGAGTATGACATAATTAAACGTCACATCTATATAGGAAGCAGTATGGTAGAAGGAGATAGGAAATTCGGAGCCGATCATTTGTCGACGTCCTTGGCGGGCAATAAATGTGACATATTACGCATCGCGTAAGAAAAGAACATAAAGTGATAGCTTTGAACAAAAAATGGATAGTATAGGGAATAAGACTCACTTCGAGAGCTTTCGCTGATGTGGAGCAACAACTGGGTAAAGTTGACACTACCATTAGTCTCGTCGAAATTTTTGTGAACGGACTTGTGTCCCTGTTTTTCCAGTTGGCCGTAAACGGCCGCCAATGCGAAATAGCACGGAGAATTGCCCGCACCCTTACCGACGTCGTGATTGTGGTACAACATGCCCACCACACGCCAATCAAATCGCGCCAATATTTGAACCATGACCGCCCCCACTTCCCTAAAATCAGATGATTCATTATTAAAGATTGACCTCTACTTGTTGATTGTCATTGCAACAATGAATTGAATTTCTTTTTCTTCGCAATTAAAAAAAAAGAAATAATGGACCAGCATCTGGTCATTCGTATCGTTAATGCATTCGTCTCATACAACCTGTAAGAGCCCATCATTCGCGTTAGAAGTGGATAGTTTGGCTGCTTGTGACTGAAGCCGTCCGCCTGGGCGGCAGCTGTTAGGAGCGGAATGTTCCATACTCCGGCGTACTTGGCCACGGGTGATATGACGTACTCGCAGACGGGACCCAGGAACACATCTGTGCACGACACACTCACGTAAGAATTGCTTCCCGTTTCTCACAGACGCTCTCCACAAACCAATCAAATTATGTTACTGACGGACGATGAAGGAAAAAGGATTGGTCACTTATGGGACATGTAAAAAAGCTCTAACCGCTACATGCACTTAAACAGTTGGATTTTCATTTACACGGAATTGAATACAGCTAATGCGCATTCGCCAGAAACCATGAGAAGGGCACACAATAGTTTGGAAATGTCAGATTTTTTACGACGACGTTACTTGATAATGTAGCGGCTTTAATGCATTAAATATTTCATGTGAATATTTAATTGGAAAACAGGTCGTTAAAGCAGCGAAGTAGGTCAGACCTAAGCCTTTATAGAAAAGGACTAAAATATTTTTTGAAAAAGAGAACTCGAGCTAATCCACATTGAAATCAGAAGATTTATGCTGATCGATAGCCTATGTATAGTCTTGATGACGATATAAGAGCACATTTATACATTCTGTGTAACCGTTTAGCAATCTGCCGTTTGTTAAAGACCAACCGTTTTGGTCGAAAATGTATAAAGCAACAGGCTGACTGATGTTTAATTAAGTGGGTGCATTCAAAGCGAACAAAAGGCAGATTTTAAACGTTCTCAACCAGGATTCTATTTACGACACAGAGTACAGCCATTTTTTTTCTACTCTACTTCCCCTCTGGATCAAGGATCTAGCGATAAGCATTTTTCTTTTAAAAGCTTCAGCGTACCCTTAACTTGTTTTAGAGGGGCACGACGAAAGGGCTGCCGAGCCAAGGAAAGATTTTGATTGGGTTTATGACTTATTTAATAATCAGTAGTATATGCCAACGGATTGTGAATACTAGTCATTAGCAAGTAGTGCCTAGCTTAGTGTTTTGTGTTAAATACGAATTCAAAACTGCTGATTACAAGTGAATAGCACATCAATTAAAAATTTCCTTTCTACAACTTCGTGTACGAAAGAAAACCAAATGAAACGCTGGCAAACTAAGCAGTCACAACCGTAGGGCCCCCATAACGAACTGCTGTGGGATTTGAGGACAGTTGTACTGATTGGCACCCTTACCCAATTTACCTTACGTATTTTAGCCACCGTACCGAAGAACCCCGTAGACCTCAGGCGGATTCGCTTTTTACAACCACGTCATCAACGGTGCCTAGCTCAACTAACCGAGGAACTTAAAGTAAACAGATGTTGTTGCCCCAGTCTTTCTGGCACGAGCCATTTCACTTGATAAGTGTTTTTGTTTCTTTCTTCGACGAAGTTCGCCGCCCTGTTTATACACACACGTAAAAACAAATAAACCCAATGCAAGAGCTCTTCCCCGTGTCACAACTTCCTTTTACCAATATAAATAAGAAAATATCTCGAGATCAATTTGTAAGAGACATAAAAAGATTTTCCCCTTTTCCAAGCACCGTTCTACTTATACTGAAGAGGCACCATATGAAATGTTTACAAATTCTTTAAAAAAAAAACTGCGTAGGCTGCCAGCGCGCTTCTTATGCAAAACTGTCTACACCCCAAACCCAGCAAGGTGAATCGAGCACACGAGTCAGACTTTGAATCGAAAGAAAACAGGACCAAACACAGAGAATAATAAATTGATAAAATAAAAAATAGGACCTATGGATTTGCTATTGTAAAGGTCGATCGCTTCTAGAGGTCCGTAGATGGAGGAGCAATTTGAATCACGACTGATAATTTGAATTTTCCAGCCAGACAGCGGGCCATTGTTGCTGCCGTTTGAATGATTGCTACTCCGCTCTATGGTCCTGGCTGCCAAATGGATGGCCGGGAGGATTTTGAAGAGCGAGAATTGATGTTCAGGATCTTTGGGAGCCAATACGGCCAGCCGTAACACTTTAGACTGTGAAACGAATCTGGGCTGCCTGCCATGTCGATGGTAACCAGAAGCCTTGACGCTTGATGGCGATCCTGCTGAAGAATAAGTTGAAGGCCAACCGTCGATTCCCGAGGATGGATTGACGGACCGGATATGATGAGACGAAAGCTGTTCGGATGGTACCGTCATTTGGAAACGGAAGGCGCGATTGAGTCGGCTGAATTCGTGGCGCACGGATTCCGGACGTTGGATTGCAACCGTCATCGTCACAACAAAAGCAATTAATCCGACACTGATGTTCCGAACGAGAGTCAATGTTAAAACAGTTCTCATTTTGAGACACTATATACTTTTATGTCTATTTTCACTTGAACAGGTCGACCAGAGACGTCAACACACACACACACAAAATTGGCTACGCAGAAAGAAAGCGCTCGTGCGTCGCAAAGTGTCACTTAAAACCAAGAACCATTTCTATTGGGACGCTTTTTCCTCTCGAGTATAGGCGCTCCTCGAGATTTCTTCACTCACCGTAAATCGCGTTGAATATTTCAACAGCTGAATGCGAGAGAAAAAGACAAAGATATTATGATTTTTTAAAGAAACATTTCAAAAAGGTATATTGGCTTCATATTTACAAACGAACTGTCGTCATCAAACACAGAAACATTGTTTAGCCACCCATCATCCTTTTCGTTTGTTCAATTGCTATATACGGTGATTAGCACTCTTTAGCCGCAAAGTTAATAAAGCACGTCACTTTCACGTCGTTACTATACGCTCTCCTGAGACGACTGTGCGTAAAGGTCTAGTGTTCTCGAGTTGCAGCTAATAATATCTCTTTTGCCACTCTAGCTCTTATTGCAAAGTCGATGATTGGAAAAGAAGTCAAGAACCCTGACGTAACGATGGCCCAACTTCTATCACACCATTCTCGACGCTATCTACGAAATTCAGATCTTTTGCTTTTAAACGATGCGGAAAAAATGGAAGACAATACAAAGATAAGGCCATGAACTGAATCGAAAAGAAATCCTACCCAATATCCTTGAAGTGCACGCCAAAGCACGAACGATTCACGTGAATGGCTCCTTGTTGATTCTGCCATGTTATACGAAGCTTTTAGTTCTTTCTAGGTCTATTTTTACCATAGTACCGATACATGCAGATCATTGAACGCTGATGCTACAAAAAACTAAGTCTGTAATTCTTACTACTCCATCTACTTCATTTTTTTTTCTTTGGCTCGGGCTTATACCACTTGCACGATTGCGCCCGGTTTTGAAGTGGACGTAACTGTTTGACGAAGGGACGAAATCTTTAGAATATTCACTAGGCTGAATAATCGATATATTGGAAAGGTAGACGCGATTGGCTTTGTTTTCTCTTTGACGCGCTTCGAGTTTTGCGATACGGTTCATTAATTCAAGTTGATAGACAGCAAGCGTATATGGTAGAGGACAATGGTAGATCATCGAAGGATGCCTGAATGACAAACAAAATGGATTCTAGGCATGAATAAAAGATTGGTACTTGTTCCGAATCCGCAGCAGCCAGACAATAACATCACGTCAGCATATAAAGTAGCGAAAAAGGAAAAGAAAACTATACGGCAATTGAAGAAATTTCAAATTTAACCCGAGGCATTTCCAACATCCATATTTTCCCTCAGATTTCCTGATGTTCAATGAACAACATTGAATTCCCCTACTTGCATGGTAATTACAAATAACGAGAAGTGAAATATCGCCTGCGTGTATAGCCTATACTGCGCCCCTGAAAGAAACGTCATTTCGTTTAAGCGGATCGCGAAAACCTTAATGTCTGAGTTCATTAACAGTGGAAAAAGGATACAACTCGCAATGATGCACTGCGTACCTCAATATGTCATTATCCCACTATGACATACGCACAATTCCGAGTTCTTTTAACATAGTTGCTGCCACTGGAATATCAATCTTGCTATACACTCACAAAGGGATAAAAAAAAAAGAGAAATAAAAAAAAATGCAGCTAAAAGAACCTTTCTTTATTACTATAGATGTGAAATGAGCAACGTGACAACGTCAGAAAACCCGGATAGAACTAGATGTGTTTGCGGACGAGACCAGTTGATCCAGTCGCAGATGAAGAACTGACGGGCTGGGCAGAAAATGTACCCGCAAGAGTCTCAAACGGACAACTTGCCATGAGAGAAACGCGAGAAATATATCTATAAAGACAGAAATAAGAACAGCGCAGGCGGGTGCCGATTCCCTGCGTCTATACCGTGGGATCTCTTACAGTGCGTCCTTTTTCTCGAACAACTGCGAACACACAAGCGCATACATACCGGTTGACAGGCAAACGATTCCTTCATCATGCCGTCCAATGGAGCCTGCACGAAACAGGCAAAAAAGAAAATTAAATCCTTTTTTTATACCCATTATAGCCTTGCTCTATAATATAGAGGCGATCGATAAGTTGATTATGCACTGCCGTGTAGATTAAGTGGTGTTTATACACAGAGGTTTCGTCATATAGCGAGCTACGGAGCAAAGGCAAATAGAATTACGGCACAAGGATAAGGACAAGGGATCACCAGCAATTGCATCAAAGCGCGTAGTTTCTTTTGTTTCTTCCAGATATGGGACGTTGTTCCGTTAAGGATATATTCTCTCTTGAAACCCATGAAATCAATAGCTATTATTCAACCCAACAACAAATCGTCGAATCGCACCACGTATCACGTAAGCCTTTGAAGAAGGGACAAGATTGATTGACAATGTTGTCTTCTATCCATTCATCCCCCTTCCAAGCTTTTTTTTTTATTTGAGGTTGAAAATACAATGGCTGACGAAGAGGGTTAAATAGCAGGTATTAGTCAATAGCAAACAACTTTAAATCTTTGCAGCATTTTTCAACATAAATTTTCTCTGTTTCTTTTCAGTGCTCTGTTCAACTAAACTACATCCACCTTAAGGGAAAGAATAAACGTTTAACCGAAATTTAAGAATGGCAAATGATGACAACTGTTGCACGAATGTCCCGGCCATCAAAAGTTACGTATACAATAACGAGGCAACAGTAAAACTGAAGATATCGAAAGAAAAGAGCTTCCTGAACATTGATTTAGCGCTGCTGTCGCTCTTTTGATGTACTGAAGTATAGAGAAAATAATGAAAACTAAAACTTTTTCTTTTTAAGCAAGAAGCCAAGTTGATATGTTATAACCAACGGGTAATGAAGAAAGGTTTCGCTATCACTACGAACAGGGCAACCGAACGAAACTTGCATCCAAGTACATCCATTCATCCAAGTACATATTCCTCCGTCACGTTTGATTCATTTCTCAGTCAGCGATCAGGAACGAAGTTTGCTTTGTTCTAACTACATTTTAGCGACGAGGAAATCAAAAACTCGGTGTAAAACAGGATGTGCACACACGCACAAACACTGTACACTTCATTAGCGATCCCTCGACTTCCAAATTGACGTTTTCTTTTGTTGTCAACGGATGGCAAAGGTGCGGACCGGAAATGCATTGAAGGACGCATTCAACTGCATGGCGCTATACTTTGATGTACTTTAATTTTCAGGTTGAATGTGATTTAAAGTTTCATGGTTTTGGCAATATTTTGTTTATGCAAACAACATTCACGCTATATCCGGATGATTGTCTTGGCCTCTGATCACCCAATAAAAAAAAAGAAATATTAAACTACCTGGATCTATCACACTGTTTGGGGCGACTGAGAACGACAATCTCCAACTGGGAATGGGCTGGATCAAAGACTGAATCCATTTTGGGACGACAAATGGAATTGCCGGGATTCATCGGATCAACGGCCCGTATATAGCCTAGGCCCCTTTCGTCATCCCGGAGGCCACAGTTGGTGCGCCGGCTTGCATTGCTAATTTAAACTTACCATTTTGCCAGCCTTACAAAAAAAGAAACAATAACAAAGCAAAGCAAAAAAAAAAAAAAGGACATAATTTAGCAGGACGTCCAACACATGCCATTGCTAATTATTTAGATTCCGTGACAACGTTACACTCGTCCGCGTCACAGAAACCCTAATCTACAATGAACAAATCTTATACAGCATCATACTATATGGTAGGAAGATGAGAAATGGCCAGCTTAAGTACATCTTAGAAATGCTTCTCATTTGTTTGCATTCAGGTTACATAACGTGAATTTTCTCCATAAAAAAAACCAACAGTATCCACCAGAATGCCGAAGAGAAATTCAAAAAAGGCAAAGAAATCCCGGTAAGCATTCTGTGCCTACCATAAATCCTTCAGTGTACACAATAAAGTGCTGAATTCCAGAAGCTCTCGTTCATTTCAGCCTTAAACTAGCAGCACATGGATCTGCAAGCTTTTGGTATATAGTACGGCGTAACTATAGACTTTATATGGAATTACAACCAACGCACCCGCACATTTCTGATACGCAGTTCTGGGAATGGATGTCCGGCGCTTATAGCAGCAAAATACGGAGAACGATATTACATGTAGGCTGGCGTCACAAATCACATTAATAATGATGATATAATGCAGAAATATTAGCGTCACGGGCAAGAAACTTAGCACGTGGATCCAGGGATACCACCGCAAAATGGGTAGACCTGGCAATAACAGAAGGTCAGTAATAAAAATAAGTTGTAATTGCTCTTTGGGCCGCAACTATTACCCCAATAATAATCTCGGTGTTAACCAACAACGTTTATATACTGTTGACTGCGCTTACCTTGGTGACACATGCTCGAATCGAGTTGGTATATAGCCATACGTATTTATTACGATGCAACACCTTACTATTTTGCTTCCGTGGTGGTAAATTGCTTGGATCCTAGACCAGGAAACCAAAAATCTGAGGCCCTTCTCTGCACCGGTTAAAAGAACGATGGGCTAAACGAAAAGACTACTGTTACACTGTATATACCGTTGCCGTATAGAGCTCGGATTTAGACGTACAAATGCGAGAAAGATATAACGGCCGTCGATGATAAACGATATGGCGTTGTGGAGCAGGGTACGCTCAACACAAAAATTCATTAGTTTGCCAAAGATTTCATCCTTCTTGGTAAAAAAATTCAAAGGCTGTCACATGTTAGTTTTTTTGCCGAAATAAACCAGGCTGCAATATATCAGATTGCAACTTTTAAACCAAATTTCAAAAGATGGACTGAAATAACCATTTGGGGATGTTGCTCGTCAATCTTTTTGTGAGCCCGGTTACGGTACCCAGTGGTCTTATAAGTTGAAATCTTTAATCATCAATATCAACCAAATATGTAGATTCAATGTCGGCGATTCGTTCTCTTTTCCTAGACAGAATGGGAGAAATTTCCCACCGATTCTAGTATCATACTCTAAATTGTTTGATCATTTCGATAATATCTGCTTGTTCAGTACTGTGTCGCACCAGCTAGGATTTCGGTGCCAATATGATTGCGGACACCGCATATATCAAATGGTTCGAACAAACTCACGTATTTATAACACATTTACATAATAGATGAAATAATAAAAAAAAGAAATAAACAACATACATCGTAGAAATTTATAAGTATTCTGAAAACGTAAATTTCTTGCAACATGATTTTTTTACCCACTAAACTGTTTAATAAATATGAAAATTCTTCTAATTCTGCATAGTTGCCCTTCATTAAACGAACGTACGCAAACATCAGAAAACTACTAATCCGATGTTAGAAAATAATTGCCTCTGTTGGTGTTTCCAGCAGCTACACAATGGGGTAGATGGTGACGAGACAAAACACTCCAGAGGACGAGAGTCATTTCCAGTTACAATGTCTTGTTATCAATTAGCCATGATTAAATCATCCGCGATTTTGACTATGCTGTTGTAGTGGACCTAAGTGATTAACGTAAATGTTACGAAATCATCAAATTTATACATTCAAATTGGTTGAATCCAAGTCCCATGCTAAAAACCAAACACACCCTATCTGTTAATGGCCAATTTTTTTGCACGCGTACTGCGAGGAAAGGATAACTAAAAACCAAACGTTATTAACCCTACCAAATGGTTAGATCACACAGAGAGAAATCCCTACGCCCACGAAAACAACACATAGCTTCTGCAGCACGTAAAATGCAAATTTCTCGAGGAACTTCCTTTCGGCATGTGTAAGCTTGTTTTCTTTTCATTTCGCTACGCTGTTCATCATTTCATTTTATCGAGTGCGCAAACCGAAGTTGATGTTTTATGCCAACTTATTGCCACCGAAAAGGAAAGCGTTCGTATGGGGAAAAATGTAGGGGACAACTGAATCAAATTACGTAGAACATGGCCATTTTTTCAACGAAAAAAATTTTCTTTTTCTATATATATAGAAGCAAAGTTCATTATCCACATGTTTAGCTGTTAGCGAGCAAACATTGAAAAATCTAAACGACAAGATCATTTCACAGCCATTCTTACGACGACGAGACCTATCCTTTCCACTTTGTCCTCTCTGATCTTTTTCCATGTTTGACGCCAGTGCAGTAACTTAGAAAAACATCCGTAGGATGTACCGAATATCCTAGTTATGGAACTTAAACATCGGAAAGGAAGCACACCTATCGTGTGTGTTTTGCGGGAAAGCCTTTTCTGAGAACCGAGCGGTGTGTGTGCCTGTGCGTGGAAAAGTTTTAACGAAGGAAATCTACGCTATTCCCGTGTCTTGATAAGCCCGAGCTGCCTTAACTGATTGACATTACAGGTAAGGTTCAATTCTTTTTCCATTCGGTTGAGTTTGACGCAATTCTTACACCAGTTTACTACTCGGGTTTCCGAAAACTAGTTCTCACAACTAATTATCACGTATACTACCCTGACTTCCATACTTTTCCACGTAACTAGTTCAATTAATAACTAGTTTTCCCGTCCAGGCCTACGCATGTTGGAGCTTGAAAATTCAGTTCATATACGGATGTCAATTACTCCTGCTCAGTAATAAGTTGGGAGCTCGCAACGTCAACTTGATCTTAATGCGTGATAAGATAACAATAATATATTACAAATACAAACGGATATAATGAGACCGATAAATTTTTTTCCCGTTGTGGAAGACGTAACAAGAGTAACCAAGTCGCAAATAAGTGAAGAAGAAAATCTAATTCGTCCACGTGAAGCGAATAGATTTTTCAGAGTGCTGTAATAAGAAATGTGATTATGTGATTACTCAAAACGTTGCGGGGATAAAGAAACGCGTATACGACTTAGGTGTAAGTTGACGTTGAATAAATGTTGCACATGGTTTCCACTGATGGACATCAAAATTTGACTTATCAAAAAATTCCGGCAAACAGAACGAAATATTGAATCAAATGTAAGTTTAGAATCCTGCAAACCGCTAGAACTATGAATTTTTGTTAGGCACGATGCCATAATGTAGTAAATCTTTTTTCAAACTGTTTTCCTAAAACCACTAGGTCCCCCTTTATGCAGTTTTGCAAAACCAGTAGGTTTTCCATTGATGCTACGTATAGCGAAGCGTAACGCTATAAGTTCATGACAACTGTATTCAGTAAGTGAAAACAGGCGCCGTGCGAATAGGATAAACGATCTCGATCGAAGCTGCGAATACAACATTGAACAAGTAAAAGCTTAAAGTGTTGAATAATCGACTCTACCAAGATAGAATTGTACCCTATTTGTTCCTTAGCCCTTCAATAGTACTGAACTGGGATGTTTCATGAGAACCAAGGCAAATGTATATCAATCATGTACAACAATAACAAAGTATACTTTTCGATTAATGAAAAAAAAAACGGGAAAGGGAAACAACCGCAACAAAGCTGGTATACTGCCGAAAGATGTCAGACGTTATCGTTTTCTTATACAGGTTGAGCATTTAAAGAATAATTCCAGATGATGGGTTCTCCGTGTAAACAGACATTTTCAGACTCCGTCGATAGCCATTGTTCAAGCAATTCGCGTACCTCACCTTCTTCTGGTTCGGTACATCTCTCGGCCGCAAGCCGTGCAGCTTCAAACTAAAACAAAACATAATGTAAAAAAAGTAACCAAATTTGTTTTGCTTGTTTCTTATAAGACGTAAATTCGTGTTGGTATACTTTTAGATTTATAAGTGTCTGCTCCGGGCGGCAGCTTTCGACTGTGCTGCCATTTTTCACCACTTGACGAAGGAGGGATTTTATGTCATTCAGTTCAAATCTTTTCACATTTGAAGGAACTTGGTATACCACTAAGTTGGCATCTTCAGATTCTACGATCAAAATTTAGAACTGGAAATAATTAAGATGTCAGAGATTCAAACTGCTTGTCAAGTGTACCAGCGCCCAGTCGAATCCCGACGCCGTTGGCCACAAGGCGAACATCTGTGATCGTCCGAGTTGTGGCACTTTCCCATTCGTTTGGTAGACTCAAAAGTTTTCTCCAGCCTTCCAGATCTCCAAAAATTCTATGAAGGACAACCAATTAAGACAACTCATTAGTTGGTAATTATAACGTATTTTACACATGCCTCTTGTCGATTAATATTGGATTGACGAGTGGCTTTGAGGGTACAATATGTCCACTGGCGAGTCTGGAGTACAATATCATCTCGTAGAGTCGAGTGAAATTGACAGCCATCACCATGTGCCCATTAGAGCAAAGCCATCCACAATTTTCGAGTTTTCCTACACAGAACCATTGACATTTTGGTGTCTGTTGGAACGATTTGAACGATCTACTCAAAATGTTCAGCGAAAAGTCCACGCTAATGGATGTTCTTTTAGCAGGTGGGGCAGTTTCGACTACCTGCCTCATCGGAGTTCTGTCAACCCGAGAAACTGGTGTTTGTCCGAGCAGAAAGCGATCCAAAGAGGTGTTGCTCATCGTCGATGCTTTCGTCGTTTTGATCTTGTTTCTAGAACAACGATCAATTTTAGCTGGCAAAAGATGAAATAAAGTTTAAATTACATACGCGTTGTATCGTTGCTTGTTTGTTTCAGCTTTCCTTTCGTATTTCTCACGACTACTTTTATCAAGGTTTTTCCAGCCATGACTCAAATGCTGTGACAATTCCGTAAAGCTCATCAATGGATCTTGGGAAAGCACTAGTAAATAATGCAAAAATAAAAAGAACAATAAGAGATAATCAGATAAATTTCCAAAACGATAAGATAAAAATTTATGCATGAACACGAGTGATTAGGGAAACCAATAATCTTAATGGCTACATACATTCGTTCCTCATATCTTTGCAATATTCGCCAAACGGATCTGCTGGGATTTTGCGCACGCTTCCGTTTACAGTTTCCAAAAGAGTGGGTGGCGAGCCGACAATTCTTGATGCCTCCATAGTCTCTATTAGCTTCGGTTTTTTTGCTACATTGCCTGTAATAGAAGGGTCTGGAAGGCGCTTGTCCAAATGTGGCTGCCCCCTCAAAACTTGTATTGCCTATTCGATAAATAGATGCACATTACATGGGACACGATTTGATTGGCTTATATTTACGATAAACTTACGTGAACAGTGCGCCCTTCTGAATCTTTTGCCAATCCCCTGCTCCATTGGTCAGAGCCAATTGCTATAATTTCCGACTGATTAGAAGACGTGCTCTTCTCGACGTTTACTTCATCAACTTCGATTTGAAATGGTTCATTAAATCCGTGAAACAAGCAATCGTCTTCCGGAAAATCATTGACTGAAGGGTCAATACGCGTGGATTCAAATTGGTTACTTTCAAGCTGTGAATTTTCAGTGATTTCAAACTGGGTAAGAGGGGGATTCTGAAAATGACTTGTGTTTTGATCTTCCATTATGGTTTCTTCTACTACTGACACCTCTGGCACTTCATTTGAGTTGACCAACTCAGAGCTATCTTTATACATTTCTGATAGCGAACTAATCTCCGGGGGAATCTCCATCACGGATGGTCCTAAAAAATTCTCAACCCGGTTTCTAATCAATTCCAGCACATCACCCTGTAACACAAAATCATGGTATAACAAATATGACATCATCTTCCTACACAAATTTTAATGAACCCTTACCTGTCGTTTCATCAACACTTTGCTTTTGTTAGGTTCCACGTTGACATCGACTTCGTCGCCCGGAAAGTGAAGTGAAACGATGAAAATAGGATAAAGTGTAGACTTCTGATTGGTATCCCGATTGAACGCATAGAGCTCCTTCATCAACTGCATATAAAGGCGATACATTGCATACCGATGAGGGATGTGGAAAACTGGAAACATGACGTTATGTTACCTTTTCAATTTCCTTTGAAACCACAGGACGTTTGTTGATGAAGACGAAAGAACGATCAGGTCGATTTCGAAAGCAAATGTCTAGAGGAGCACTTCTTTTGGGCGCCATTAAAAACATCTGTATCTGTGGCAAAAATGAACGATCAGGGGATGGTAGATAATTTTCAATAAGATCCAGGTTGTCTACCATATCATCTTCACAGAAGAATTCCATGTGTGAACATATTTCGTGGCCCAGAGTTTGTCGAACATTTGCTTTGAAGTCGATGGCACGATTCTTTTGCCAAATCAAGCTATGGTCGTGGTGAAAACTAAGGTGAAGCTCAGAATGAATCAGCCCGTAACTAAGAAGGAGTTCCTCAACTTTCATCAGTTCTTCCTTTTTCCTCTTCGGAGTCTGGTAGTATTGCTTCCGTACGGGGATATTCCAAAAAAGTGAAGTCATAGCAACCAAGGTACCTTGACTCAAGTGAGATGGTTTTTCGTTGATCACTTCTCCATTGTTATTCATGACGTAGGTAGTGGCTACAGGGTCTTCGGCAGTTTTAGTCGTGACCGACAATTTTGCTACTGCACAAATGGCAGCTAATGCTTCACCTCTAAATCCATAAGTTGCCAGAGACTCCAAATCTTGATGCTGACTGATTTTTGATGTGTAGTGAGGTAAAGCCATTTTAAAAACATTTTCTTTGCTGACTCCAGATCCATTATCTATTACTTCTATCTTACTTAGACCACTATTTTCCTAAAAATAATTTGATTATTAAATAACACACATATTTTACTTATGAAATCAGGTTAATCTTATTCATCACCAGTTTCACTCTGATAACAGTTGAGCCAGCATCCAGAGCATTTTCAACCAACTCTTTCACAATGTTACAGACAGACGTGGCTATTTGTGTTGCAGTTATCAGCTTTACAGTGCTGGATGGAAGTTCTGAAATGATTTTCTTTTCAACCATTTTTAAGTGCTTGTAGTGGAAGTACTTTTACCCACCCTAATCTAAACCATCCAATTAAAAAGAATACAAGTTAGATCAGACGTTATACACAAACAACAAATGAATTGTTGGATTCACGTTTTCTCACACACTAATCTTCATTGCATGTTTTACTTATTACTAAAGTTCAACAACATCTACAGCTTGCACACAGGTAAAACAGTAGAAATTCTGTCAGATAGTAAGTTTCTATTTGATGTCTTGATTGCTTCAGCTTCTTTTTGATTCGATTCGTATTTGGTATACTTTTAAGGTTAATTTCATCTTCAACTAGTTTTAAAGTGTGATACAGGTAAATTGTGGAATATACCTAACTATCCCACACTACCTCTGAAAGACAAACAGCGAAACTAATGTTATAAAATTGTTTTGGAACTTGTTTGGAAGTTGGAACATAAACTACAAGTCGAACACTGGCGCCATATTTGCACATGCACAGAGCACAGTTGCCATTTACCAAAATCCAAAATGGCCTTTGCCCACGTTTTTAAAGTGATTACTAGGACAGCTTCAATGCTTGGGTAATAACCAGAATCGTTTGTCGTGGCGACGAGTTTCTCATTCATAAAATTTTCAAGTCACTTGACGGAATCAGGTATTCTGAATTTAAAGACAAGGTAATTGTGGGGAAGCTTACGGAGATTTATTCTTCTTCATATAATTGTTTTTTGGTGTAGTGCTGATTAAATTTTTGGTTAGATAATCAGAAGATGACGGAAGTGAAGAGTCACAGACCACGATGTTTCTTTGACATCGAGATCGGCGGTATTTCTGCCGGCCGGATTATCATGGAACTATTTAACGACATCGCCCCAATCACGTGTGAAAATTTTAGATCCCTTTGCACTGGGGAGAAGGGCATAGGAAAGGTTTGTTTGTCTTGTTAAAGGCTTTAGTTGCATCTTTCAGCTAAATTGTTTGATGTTACCCAAGACAACAGGGAAACCGCTACATTACAAGGGGATTATATTTCATCGTGTAGTCAAAGATTTTATGATCCAGTCAGGAGACTTTTCAAATGGAAATGGAACTGGAGGAGAATCAATTTTTGGAGGAACATTTGAAGGTCAGATTTGTGTTAAAATTGTAATCTAAGTTCCTGTGTTTATTATTTGGTTATATTTAGATGAGGCCTTCACAAAAAAACATGAACAACCTTTCCTTTTATCCATGGCAAACAGAGGAAAGAACACAAATGGTTCTCAGTTTTTCATGTGAGTCTTTCCATTACTAAATATCTTTAGTTAAATACCAACCATGTTGTAATAGCTGAAAAGTTTTGATGAACTGTGCCCTATCATTAGTTGCAAATCCATTCATGTGTGTAAGGTAATTAAGGAGAAAATTGGTTACAGTGGAAAGGGAGTTCTATACAAGATGATGAGCCAGTTCAATCTAACCCTCCCCTACATCCATGGGCACTGTATTTTTCTTTGAATTTTTGTGTCATTGGCAGAACTACCCAGCCATCACCTCATTTGGACAAGTAAGACAAGTAGCTTTGCCCATGTTAGCATCATATTTTTACAATGTATTATTCCTTTTGAATTTTAGTATTCACGTTGTATTTGGCCACGTAATCTCTGGCCAAGCAGTAGTGAAGCAAATCGAGGGTCTTCCTGTGGACAGAAGGAGTCGGCCTTTGCAAGATGCTAAGGTTGTGAATTGCGGAGAACTTGTTCCAAAAGCTAAATTAAAGGGTACTTGAAATATAAAAATTACATTTTGGCCTGCGATAAGTAACCTGATAACTTTTGTAGAAGATAAAAAGAAGCGCAAGGTTTCGGTTTCTAGCGAAAGCAGCAGCAGTAGCAGTAGCAGTAGTAGTGAATCCGATAGCTCCATAGAAGAAGGTGAAGTTAAAAAAGAGAAAAAAACGAAGAAAAATAAAAAGAAAACATCCAAAAAGGATAAGAAGAAAACCAGGTTTGTATCACTTTATTTTCATTTTTGTCTTTTATTCTTAATTTTCTCCCGAACGAACAGATCAACCAGTGGGGATGGAGAAAAATCAGATGCAGAAGCTGAAGGATTTCCTCATCCACTAGTGACACTTTCAAAAATCAACCCTGAAGAAATTCCCGAGGTTCCGTCAAACCGATATCTCTATCGTGGAGATAAAAAGAATGAAGATGCAGATTCGAAGACAAAGGGCAATAATGATAAGGATGACCGAGCAAAAGAGAAACGACGTGCCCAAATTCGTGGGCGAACAAAAAGTGGGAGAAAAGTTAAAGGACGAGGCTTATTGGTAAAATACGAGCAATTCTGCATGACACGTTCATCTTCACAGTAACGTTAAATTTCGTTGTATGATAGCGCTACCGAACCCCCTCTCGTAGTCCATCACGGAGTCCAACACCACCTCATTGGCGTTACGAGCAACGGAAAACCATATCAATGAAGGAATTTGAAGTATAGTCCTAAACGAAATTAGAAACAAAAAAAATCACTTGTTTGTACTATTATCTTTGTTTCAGCATCGTGAAAAAGAACGGAAGAAACGTGATGATGAACTGAAAAAGCGAGAGGAAGAACGGAAGAAGCGCCATGCCGAAAGGGAGCAAGCAGAAAGACAAAAGATTCTCCAGAAAGAGTTAGAAGAAATGGAGCAGCAGTTAAACATAAAAGCGTAAGTTTGGGATTTTTGTTTAGTTGACCAGCAAATTAAGAATTTAAAATCGTTGATTTTTTGTTTTCGGGTCGATCAGGCCCTTGGAAAACAAGGAAAGCAATAGCGTCATGTCTCAGGGAAAAGATGAAGAGAACAAAGCCACGGAAAATTTCTCCATCTCCAAATCTGATAAAGATGGTACTGGAGCTGTTGATTTTGATCTAGCGTTAGATTACGAAGAAATGGATGCACCCCATTCTGAAAATGAAGGAGAAATTAAAGAAGATATTGCGAATGCCAAAAGTGAACAACCTCCGCAAGCCAAGCCCAAAGATAACGGTGCCGAATCGTCTGATGATAGTTCAGGTGAAGGTAATGAAAATTTTGTTGTGCTACTCAACTGTTGTCTTTGTTATTTTAGACGAAGCTAAATTTGACAATTCGATTTGATAAGGGCTAGGATCAGACACTTTGGAAAAGTTACGTGGGAGGAGTCGCTCAGAGTTGCCTAGCCCTGAAAGTGAGGACATATCGCGAAGGCGAGACTCTCGAAAAGGACAGCAGTTGCCCGTCACAGGTCTGAGTAGTTTAGCTAAGACTTACGCCGACGAAGAAGCCGTAGGAGCAGTAGAAAACAGTAAACCGCCAGCCAGTCAAACTACTAAGGTAGAAGAAAAAATTGCAACAGAGATGGTTACGGCACCTCAGACGAAGGATAACAGTAATCACGCTAAAGGGGGCGTGGCCAAAGATGTGGTAGAAAAGGACAAAGACGGCGGCAACCATTCCAGCAAGGATAAACAAACGGTAAATAACACCTTTAGTTTGCTCAGTTGTTTATCTTGTTTTGCCACACAAACAGAAACGGACTGAGAATTTAAAAATCCGCAATACTTAATTTCTTTGTGTGTTATGCTTTCATAGGATCGCCGTAGAAGCCGCTCCCGTGATAGACGTGATTCACGTGAACGTGACAAGCACCGTCGTGATTCTGATAGGCGTCGAAACGACAGACGCAGATCGAGATCACGTGAAAGATCCCGTAGAGATCATAACAGGAGAAGTCGTTCACGGTCCCATGAAAGATCGAGAAGACGCTAATACCGATGGATATGGAAAATTTTACCGTCGCAAAATTTGAAGTCACTTGACCCTGAAGTGAAATAATACACTGATGAAAAAGGATTTTTGTTTACTTTGTTTAATAGATTGACACTAAAATGAATAAACATATATACAATTATTTATCAGGTTTTAGTGCTACAATTTTGTAGGTATATCTGATTCTAGTATAGGTTTCGTTGCTTCCTGCATGAGCTCATGTAATTGATAAACCTGGTCATCTTTGAACGATTCTAGTTCTTCTTGAGTGAGGTGTCTTCCTAAGATAGGTGATTTCTTCTTCAATTGGCTCACACTTAGCTGCTTAGATAAAGTGACAGCATAATCCTGTTTAATTCACAGTCATTAAAATGAAACCTTGAACATTATTTTTTGTTTTTTCATGTTACCACCCATGCAGTCATAAATGGATTTATCTCATGTGGCTGGCATTTCTTGTGGCGCTTGAATTCATCTTTGACATACTATAATAAAAAATAAGGCAACACGGGTTCGTTGGTTTATGAACCATGTTGGGTCAAATTAAGGCCAGTTAAATATCTACACAAACGAATTTGATTTTCACATTTTCTACCTGATCTCCAATAGCTTTGATCTCCAATGGAAGACCTCGATGGATTCGCAGTATAGTTTTGTACAAAAAGCGAACTCGCTGAACATGAGTGAAAGAAGTTGATGTTGCAGTGGCCATTGGAATATTATGTAATTTTTTTTTCGGGTGGCTACAAGAAACAAGAGTGAGAAAAATTGAAAATAAAATGGTTATTTGTATTTCTATCGTCTGCTTTGTTTACACACAGAGTTGCCGATAAAAAAAATAAAATTGAACACAAATTACACAACGGGCGCAAGCGCAACGCGCAACCATAGATAAGTGCTCATTATAAATGAAGTTTCTCTGAGATATGTTCGATTTTTTTGTGAACTGTGTTACATTCCAAATAAATATTCGAAAAAATCTGAATCTATAGGATTTGAAGTATGTTTTGGAAATGAAACCCATCAAAAGGTTTTTTCGCCAGGAGTAATGTTAATCAGCTGCCGAACCCCCCAAAATCTTTAAAACCCATGGCTTTTGCATACATTTAATATTGGTATGAATCGATTTCAAAAAAATATTTGTTTTTATTGAAATTTTTTAAAATTAAAATGAGTCTCTACACCCTTAGGGTCTATAGAAATTAATTTCGCTGTACAGTTTGAATTGAAATAGTACCCGTTCGTAGTGATGTAAATATCTCTTGGATATTTTCATACTATTGCGGCATAGGGAAGTCGCCTATGTAGTGAGGGTAAAGCCATCATTGCAAAAGAAGACTCTACGGCTTTACATACCTCCGTGCCCCTTTTCTTTGAAACAAATTTAACAAAGAAATTAAGTACTTGGAAAGGAGATAAAATATAAAAAATGATCGTATGTTTAAAAGAATTTTGTTTAGTTTCAAGAAATTTTTTATGAGCAGCAGATTTTCAGCATGCAGTCATCAAATTTGCATAGACACCTTTCTCTTGCTCGGTTTTACTCCGTAGAGATTGGATAATACACAAGATTTTCAAATATTCGATGTGCACGTCTGCAAAAGTTGAAAAATTTGATTATCATTGCGTTGGTGCGTCAAGCAAAACCTATCAAGGTGAGAAGATGCTTATAGCAATTCGAAGAGAGACCAAGGCTTTAGTCATGTCAACAAATGGGTTGATTGTAAAAAAAAAAATATGCAAAAGAATGCCAAAACAAAAGACCGAGAAAACAAGTCGAGTAACAACGAAGTAAACCGAAAAAGGACCACAAGGGATCTGACCCCCATCGCTAGGTGTCAAATCCCTTATAAACTCGACTTATCGTTACGGTGTGTCGCTCGTTCTCATTTTTTCAGCGTATTTTGCTCTGGCCTCCCTGCTCGTCCACTTCTCAACGGTGCACAACACGTTCGTTGAAAGACCGGTATGGTATACGCGGGTATACGGCGTGTGTGAATCGACTGCCAGCGCATAACATTTTGTCATGCGGTTTGAACTGCTCTACGGGTATAACATTTTGGTCACAAAAAGGCGAAATTGTTTATAGAATAGAGGGGAGACAAGTTTTGTGGAACTTCCAACGAATTGATTGTTCAGAAAATGATGAGAAAGACTGCCAAACCTAAAGAGACTGAGAAAACAAGTCGAGTAACAACTTCTCTGTCGCTCGTTCTCGTTTTCTCAGCATGTTTCGGTTTGGCCTTCCTACTTGTTCATTTCTGAACAATGTTCACGTTCGTTGAAAGAGTGATGTAGTTTACGAGCGTTTGTTTGAAGTTTTTGAACCATTTGCCTGTCCTTCTTCGCCAAATCTGATTCCTATTCTTATAATCCTTTTTGTTCCTTGTTGGTTTTTTGGAAGAATGTTGTCATTTTTTTATACATCTCGTTCGTTGGGAGGTATGGTGATTTCTTCATTTTCAAAAATCTCTCCAACATTGGGTTTAGTAGATGAAAGTGACTCGTGAGGATGGTTCGGTACTTCCGTCATAATTGGAGCAGTGTCAGTTGCTGGCGAATACTGAAACGTAAATGTGTCGTCGTTGAGGTCTTTTTGAGCAATATCTGACAGAAACTCTTCGGACATTTCGACGTAATGGATGTGATAAACTTTTGGATGTAGTTCGTACTCACACAGTATCCTCTCCGCGTAAAAATTGGCATAGAGGATATGGAGGTGTTCAACTGGTTCTTGTTGGATGTCATCTGCTTCTGACTGTTCTAGTTCTTCTTTCTGTTTCATACCATCAGCACATTCATCCAGCAAATTTTTATGCACATGAGCAGTAAAATCTTCCCAATCGTTCGCATTCTGTGACGGGAAAAAGCCAAAAAATAAGCAGTCCACTTTTTCCATTTTGATCTGAATTTCTGAAGCTTGGTTTTCCTTTTTGCTACGTTAACAGTAGGCTTAGTCACTGAAGGTACTTCACATGGAATGTCTAGATCCTCCGTTATTTTAGAAACACCTCCTTTTGATGGAATATGCGAAAACATAGGATTTAAGATAAATAACTGAGTTAGGTAATCAACATAGTCGTCAGACATGATGAAGTAGTCTCTGTCTCTAAGACTCTCGGAGTCTTAGAATAAACTCTGCGATTTGTGCTTTGTCGGTATGGATGTGGTTAACTATCGCAATGTCTGGTGGCGTATTTGCTGGCATTTGATGTCCATGTTCAAGTACGTGTGCGATATGAATGTGGACAACTACCGGAAAGTCCGGTGGATATGGATCATGTGAGTAATTTGACTCGGATTCATAAAAATAATCTTCAATATTTGGATCGTCGAATGGATTAAGGAAAGGAGGGGGTGTTAAAACCAGCTTTTCATCGCTTTCGATATCCAAAACATCTGGTAGCATTAGTTCATTGTCTGGCGACGGTGAAGGTTTCTTAAACAAGAAAGCTGAATTTCCTTCTTTGATTTCTGGGTTGTTAACATAAATTGATGAACCGTTTTCACAATAACGTTTTTCTGGTATTTTCGGGGCAGTGAGTTTTTTATTCTCTTGACTCTTGAGGTACAATAGCCTCACTGTAGTAGGATGAACTGTCCATCATATCGCGTTGCCTCTTCCAGTGTAAATAACATATCCAAATAAAGAAGCTTACCATTATCAATCCTAAGATGTCTTCCATTTTGGAAATCTCTATTTGGTGATGGTTAATGAACGTAGTTCCTGGCTAGATTTTTTACTATATTCAGAAATGAAATGAGCTTCCTCTACGACTTTCCAACATTCCTGAACAACACTTCAAAGATCCACGTAACTTGAGCTTGGAATGCGTTTGCAACATTGAGGATAACATTGATATGAATCGATTTCAGGGTAATATATTTTTTCTAATCAAAATGTGTTTTTAAAAATGTACCATTTTAGAAATTAGAATCCACCAGGAGATATTTATAGAAAACGGCTGCATAGCGCATGCATCTTAGGAAGTGTATCTTCTCATGCAGCAATTTTAGACAAAGTAATTTTTTAAAGTGTTGAAGAAAATACTGTGCGAAACGAAACACCAATGCGCTTCGCACGAGTTAATGAAACGGCAATTTGTAAAAGATATGTTGTATGAATTGAAATCAAAAGAACTGGTTACTATTATTATTTCACACTCTGTCTACGAAAAGAACACTCCCCCGTTTCAAGGCATTATTTTTCGTTATCTGCAAAAGGCACATCTGATATATGTGTTACAGCCCCAAGCAATTCGATTATATTTAAACAAGCGCCAAAACTAATATATTGAAACCATCAAAACTACAATCAATAACGATTACAATTTAACGATTAGAAATTGGTCCGTTTGAAAATCATTTGTGAAGAAGTATACAAATACTTCCCATTGCACCAGCTGAGCGAAGCGCTAAAACACGGGCGATGCACAACATGAAACTGATTAATTTGGGTTAGTTAGATATAACAGAAATGCATATTAACGATGGCAATAAGATTTCATCCAATCATCCATCCAAAACACGATCACTTCTGTCTTAGCAGGAATGGGTATTAAATCAAAAAGAATATTTAAACTTAACATACTGGAATAAAATTGGTGTGCAACAAAAACTTTTTATAAATTCCAGTCTCAATAAAACTATTAAAACTAACAGTAGTGCTACCAAGAAGGCAACAATTTGTGTGTGCTGTAAAGTGCTTTGCGAACCAAAATGCATGGCGATATGCCTTCAGAAATAAACTTAACCCACTGATTGCTCACTTTTAGAATACTATACTTCTACTTGAAAACCATTCAGTTACTGCTAAGCGTACGGTAATAACGCGCCAGTACTTCCCAGGCTTTATCAGCCATAAAACCGGGAGGTGGTGATTCTCCCGCCCGTGCCAAACCTAAACAATTTAATAAATATTGAAAACCCTTTTAAGTTCCGAGATCTATATCTGGAGATTTGATTATTGAACTATGAAAATTAATAGATTTACCTCTCATCCGTGTTCCAGAAATAAATTCAAAATCCTGTTTGCGTTCTGGATCAAAGAAACTCATGGCTTTGGCTTGGACATCATAAGCTGCCACTCTAAATGGAATGATCTCCATTCCAACAAGCCCCGGTGCCATCGATAGTACCTTTCCTCCATGTGTTGGCTCATAAAGATCTTGTTTTAATGCTGGATTCGGGTGAGCCATTCCTGCTGGATCTCTACCAACGATATAGAACTTGGCACCAGCCATCAAACGCGAGCGCGCATGCCATTGTACCTTGACACCACAATACAACTTTTGAAATAAGGCAAACGCATTGTCATGCTAACACATACCTCCGTAGGGCCAGCATAGAGCATCGGAGAAGGGAAAATGGCTAGAACAGTGTGTTCTGGATCTAAGATTCTTTCCTCCAGAATGGCTTTATGTTGCTCCATTCGCACGGCTAGTGGGACGTCATCATCCTTTGTCCAACCGCCTAGTGGATGAAGGAGCAGGACAGGCTTTTTGTACCCTCGTTCAAGCAACGTTTGCCGGGTAAACTAACCCAAGTCAAAGAGTTTTGCATTTTCAAATGACTGTAAACAGTATCTTTCTGTAAATAATTACCTGCATTAGAAGGGCATGCCCATTGTGGACAGGATTTCTCAACTGAAAGGCAAATACTGCGTCGGCGCCCATATCATGAAATGTTTTTTTCAACTCAGTAGGCGTTAGGCGATATTCATCCAATCCGTCATTCCAACGAATGCGGTTTAAAACTTCTAGCTCGCCACCTACTAGCCAATCACCACTTGCCATTATCATTTGGATGTAAGGATGAGACGGATGGGTTGTTCCGAATTGTCTAGCACAACGTTCTTCTTTACGATGCTCGAAGAATTCGGGGGATCTAAGAATGGCTACTGGCTTGTTATTGTGGAGCAGGGTAATAGCTAAGCAGCCATCAAGCTTTTCTCTCTCTGCTGTGGTAATAGCTAATACAATGGGAACGCTTTGATTTGATACTCCACCATCGTATATACAGTTAAAATGGAGAACCTAATCGCAAAAAAATGTTATCTTGGATTTATAAGTATGAGATGTAGACATACCTGAAGATATTCCCGCTCTCTCATGAAACCAGTCAGTGGAGACGCCCATCCTTCGGAAAGAATCTGCACCCATTGCAAATCGATGTCATTGATTACAATAGACGGAAGTGTAGCGGATTCGGCTATAGCATCTGGTCTTCGTTCATCAGATACGAACAACTCGACAACTGTTGCCTGGGCAGCTTTCGGCAGGACATTCTAACCAAAAAATTAAAAAGGAATAAACAAAAACTATCTGAAGCTTTTTTTCTGAACCCACTTGGCTGACGAGCAAATCTACTAGTTGTTGAGTACATTCGACGACAGATTTCTGGCTGGTGTGCATAGTTTCATGAGGATTTAGGGGTGGTTCATAAGGCGAATCAATTCCAGTGAAGTCTTAAGAAACAAATACATATTAGAATTAAACAAAAGCGAATACGAATAGACAAAACTGTCTAAAAAGTTACTTTTTATAGTCCCTTGTCGTGCTTTCTTGTAGAGACCCTTCACATCACGTTCCTCACAAACATTAAGAGGTGCATCAACAAAAATTTCAAAAAAAGGAAGTCCAGCATCAGCATGTATTTTTCGAGCGCGGTCTCTGTCCTACGTAAGTAATTTTTTTATCGTGACTACTTTAAAAATGAATATTGTCATTACCTCGCGAAATGGTGACACAAAGGAACACAAGGTAACAACCCCAGATTCAGCAAACAATTTGGCAACTTCAGCAACTCGTCTAATATTTTCTTGGCGGTCTTCATCAGAAAACCCCAGATCTGAATTCAGACCAAATCTCATATTGTCACCATCTAAGCTAAATGCAGGAATGCCTCTCATAACCAAGTAGTCTTCCAGTGCAAAAGATAAAGTGGTCTTCCCGGAACCAGAAAAGCCTGCATTGTCAATGCATAAGATGGGTTAGTTTTATCAAAAACTGCTTTAATTGTACTTATTAGCAGTACCTGTAAACCAAACTGTACAACCACGAAATCTTCCTTGACCCATTACTTGGCCTCTGGTATTTCTGTCAACAAGATGACGATGGTAGGTAACATTTGTTGCCTTTTGAAGAGACTGTAAACAACAAATCATTGTTAATATATGACATGATTTGGTTTTTCATAAATTTTTTATGAAATATTCTTGGTCTAGGCATTCACGAAACTTGGCCTTGACTAGTATTCCATTTTCTGTTATTGTCCTAATGGATTTTGCTGAAATAATTACATCCACAAAGACAAAGCTAAATCAAAATAGCATTCTTGATTTCCTTATAGCTTACGAGTAGCAATCACAAGTTTCTCTCAATACAAAGTTACTTGCAATAATTCCATAACTTACAATACTCAATTTTTTCCCACTGTTTTCAGCCATTTCTTTAAACGAATGTAGCTATAGTGTAATGATACGCCGTTCGCAGCCTCCTTATGTTGTATTAGCAAGAGCAGTTGAACTAGTTCAGAGAAGGTTTAAGTGGTGGTCTCGTGGGCCCGACAACGATGACGTGGAATAACAGTTTGTCGTATGTCCAGCTCAGTCCCGCGTGTGCTCGACAACAGAAAGAACTTCAAGACAGCTGTCCTTCCACTCGACAATGTCAAGGACCTGTTATAGGCATGGCCGACCAGCCGACTTACGAAACTTCAACAAGGTAAGACGACGTCCTAAACTCCTAACACGCAGACGATAAATACCACCAATGCCCTCCAAAATCCAAGCGGCCAAATTCTGCCGCTCAGGTTTATCATGTTTTTGTTTTTGGCTTTGCAATTCGTTCCGTTTCGTCTACTACGGGAAACGGGACTAATCCCGTGTTCCATATTTGGTTTCCTTTTCGTTGGTCACGTAGTCAGCTTAAACGAATCACTTTTCAGTTTGTCGCATGTTTTCATTATTTTATTCTTTTTATTTTGTAAGCTGTTGCTTACAAAGTTTGCAGAGGGAAAATACCTGCGAGAGACTTAGATTAGGATCGGCTCTGCGCGAATTTTCGCGAATTATAGCAAGTCCATGGTATCGGCAAGTCCAGGTATGGCAAGGCGGCAAGGCGGCAAGGCATATGGCATATGACAACTACAAATACTTCGAAAAATTTGAGTAAATTCTACTTTTTCCATTCCGTTTCATGTGTAATGAAAATTCCCTCTAATTCTTGGTGTTACTAAGGAAGTTTGCCTAATACGTGATATTTGTATCAGGCTTAACTGGAAGTGCATTTTCTCAAAGCATTTATAGTGACAGCGCTATCTGAAAGAGACTTGCTGCAAGTATTACAACAATTCTGCAGTTTTAATTTTTTTTTTATTACTTAGTTATTTTACAGGTAAGTTTTATTTTATGATCTGTGTACACTTATTCTTTGTACACATGAATCAAAATTTCTTTAGCGCGGAAAAAATGTTTATAATTACATAACACGAACCGGAACTAAATGTGTCTCGTGCACGTCGCTAGCCGCGGCTAGCCGGACCACGTCGATAACATTTTCCATTTGTTTTACCGAATTCCCATTTTTTTTTTTTTTTAATGAATCAGTCGTTATTGAAGTTCCCGTAATGTTAATTTGTGACATTGCTACTTTTTTTCGAAAACTATTTGGAATTTAGAATTTACACGGAAACTGCGAGGCTTTGTTATGATGTTTTGGAACTGATTTCAAGGTATTTAAAGGTTCTGTGTACCATTATTAGTGGGGTGGATATGTAAGGAATTACATGTTATAGGGTAGCCACTGAATCTCGGGCATAGTATACCCAAATTGATACATAGCCGTAAACGTATCTGTCCCCATACAGTCAACACTGATGTAGTTGACATTTTTGAATGGTACGACTTAATTATTTTTTATTAAGTAGATACGGAAAAACTAAAGGGTTCTCGCTTCTTGGAATCATAAAATAAATAACTCAGAACGATATTGGCCCAAAAGGTTTAATCGAGGAAGGGATTGTTCAACAACGTCTATTAAAAACCCGCCCTTGAAGCTTGAAGTGCCGGTAACGGCCATTTGGGTGCAAATGTATACAATGCTAGAAGGATAAATTCCTATCTGCTACCATCTGTGCGATGCATTCATCACGTTTGCAGCGGAGTTTATCATCGAGTAGAAAAATTGTTATCGTATCATTTATTATTATTTATTAATATCATTACGGTTGCGAGCGGACCACATTCGTTTCAGTTGGTACATTTGGCTTGCCATTAAACTTCATATTTGGATTTTCTATTCAATTTTCGTGGTTGGTGAAACAAAGTATAATTTTTCGCTTGAAAAAAAAGAATAAAACAAACAAAGACATCACATGTTCAACTGTCATCCAGCTTTTGGGAAGCACAAAATATTAAGAATTGTTCAATTTTAAATTGTTTAGTTTAAGCTCTGGCTCATGTTGGCGCCAGTTGGCGCGATGGCTCCAATGAGCTCGGGATGAAACCGATTGGCTCGGGGCCGATCTCTAATTCTCTATGACCAACTAAGCAACTATTCGATCGATAGTGTTATTGTGTCGTCTGCGCGTTTGGTTGCAATGTTTACTGAGCCTCTGCTCTCCATGCTGGAAACGCCGATTATAAAATTTTAAAATTTTTGTTACGTTGCTCAAGTTACGAGAGAAATTGTCTGAAACCCAAGGCCCAAATGGATAAAATCACACTTGCCTCTGACTGTGTAATTTGTTGTGAATTGTAAGTTATAGTGACCCATTTTGTAAAGCTATAAAACTAATCCCAATTTCATTTAGATGTAAAGAGCAGAAAGCTAAGTACACTTGCCCAAGATGTGGTATTCAATATTGCTCTGTGATGTGCTATAAGTCTTCTCAACACACTCAGTGCTCAGAGAATTTTTTTAAGGAGTGTGTGTTAAAAGAATTAGTTGGGAGTAACGTGAAAAACCAGTTAGGACAAAATGGGAAAACATATATGGAAAATCTATTGAAGAAAGACAGTACAAAATATGCTGAAGATCTTGATTCAGATGATTCTGAAGATGGCTATCATGAAAATTTTATAAGCAGAATGAAGAATGTTGACTTGAATGATTCAGAGGCTGTCTGGAGTCTTCTAAATGACAAAGAAAAGACAGAATTCCAACAAAAACTGTCCTCTGGAGAAATTGTGGAGTTGCTTCCAAATTGGAACCCATGGTGGATAGAAAAACCAAATACCCCAACCAAAGAATATGATGTTTTACAGTCAATGGAAATTCCACCTGTTAAGACTACAATTCCCCTATTGTCTTCAATGATGGTAATTTCAATTACAGTTGTTTGCATGCAAAAGCATTAATATTGAATTTTACATTTGAATCTTGCTTACTGGTTCATTTTAAAACTGGATATTCAATAATATTTTTTATGACTATTTAAACAGGTGGGATACTACCTTACATAAATATTAATATGTATATATATTTTTTGCAGCATAAAAAACCAAATGTGAAAGTGGTTAATGGATTGGGAAACATACTATATGGTTACGCGTGTGCGTCACGCCTTTATATGCAAGACTGGACTGGAAACGTCAATTTCGCCGTAGAAACTATACTGGCCGCTTCCACGATTCTTTACACCAACCAATGCTTTGAGACAGCCCAGGAAGCTATTACTTGTGCACAGATTTCAGCAAATAAGCTCCTTGATATTTCAGATGAGTTGAATCTGCTGGTTAGAAATGATATTGAACAAATTCTAAAGAACCGAAAATTTCTTTTGGCTGCCTTATCAGATATCAGCGCCCTACTTCATAAAGGTGCGGAAACCAAATGTGCTCCTAAAAAGCGTTTGCACATTGCGATTAAGAAAGTTGATTTTTATCTTTCGTTTGTCAATGAATATGATCTAACCGCCATTCAAATGTAATGTTGAATATCAATAGAAATTTTTTCATTAATTGCCAGTTTGCCACATCCTTGGACTTAGCCCACTTAATACTTCAAGAGCTGGAGCCTGGAAGATCAATGTGCTGGGCAGCTGGGGATTGGCAAGATGACAACTCTGTACTTAAATATGCCGGATAAGGAGGGGAAAAAGGGTGAGCCATTGAATCCATCTATCAACCGAAAATCGGAAGTTGTTACTGATTCACGAAGTTGGCAAATCGGTAAAAACAAACTGAATTCAAATCTTTGTGTGTAGGTTTTGAATTTCTACCAAATACCGTCCGCCAAACGGTATAGCATTAGCCATATACGGATACGATATTCATTTTACCACAGAAAGGACCCTACTGGTTCAAATTAAAAACTGTAACAGTTTTGAATTCAAAGTTATTCAAAACTATAATTTTTATTTGAACACAAAATCAGTTTTGTGATCCTTGTTTAATTTTGAATCAAAATCATGACAGTTTTTTTAAAGTTTCCGTATATAGTTTTTTTATAGTGGGGAAACTGCGGACTTTCACCTGCGGACTGGCCCAAAAATTTTGACAGATTTTTCGTAAATGGTCCGATTGACAGTGCGGATCGGGCAGGATAAACTGCGGACTAGTAAATGGGGACTCTATGCCCATATCAAATATTAAATTTCAAACTAAAAATAGTATTTAAAAGTCAACATATGTCTGTATTTTTGAAAAATATGAAAGTAAAGTACGACTTGATTACTTCTTAAGCAGATTAACTCTAGGTACAACAATGCAAATAAAACATGTAATTAACTTTAAGGCATTTGGTCTACAGGAAAAAAATAAATAAAATAGTCAACTGCTAAGAGCTGTGCGCGTTTTTATTGTTATTCACTGGAATCGTTGCATGAATACATAATTTTTTAAAGCAACACATATCGTCTATCGTGATATCGAACAACAGCCTTGCCTTGAGTAAATTCAACGCTTGCAAAAACAAAAGTGAAATTTTGCTGCTATATTTATTATGGAATTTTCAATGTTAAATAGTATAAAAATCATGAAATGACTTTACTGACCAAATTTCTGGCTTACCAACACATAGACATGTCTATGTGGAATGCTGTATTCCCGTATAATACGCGGAATGCGGACTTCTGCTCCGTGGAGAAACTGCGTACTGCTATCAAAATTTTTTGCCAGTCCGCAGGTGAAAGTCCGCAGTTTCTCCAGTCTGCAGTCCGCGTCCGCATTTTATCCTGGCCCTTCACCAACCAATCACAGCCCGACTTATAGCCCCTGGGGAAAAAACACAGTTTGGGGCCCATAATAACCACGGCATAGCCTTCTAGCTTTACTAAGGAAAATCTCTCAGGGCAAAAATAGTTTTATCCTAATCAGTTTTTTAACAATAAGCCCGACAATATAAGCCGACTTTTCCAACTTAGAGTTTACTTTGTGGCATTGTGGGCTGTGGGGCTTTACTTAAAAACATTAAAAAGTCCACGGTTTGTCCAGTCCGCAGTCCGCCTCCGCACTTTATTCCAGCCCTTGTCACAACTCACAATAGTCGAAAACGCAGTCGAGGTCGAGGTCCTGAAATCTGTCAGCGAAATCGAATTTTACAAAACTTATTAAGTGCATTTGAAATGAACACCGTGATAAACCTCGTTAACCGATCGTTTTCTAGCGACGCTACAGGTAGTAGAACAATTAAGTCTTTTGAGGAATAAAAATTTATTTCTTTGTTTATGAGAATACTTCCCGTTGAATGTATATGTGTATTTTTTATCATTATCATGTCATTATGCTTAAATCTAGGTCGTGATTGGGCTTACACGGCTTCTCTTGGTTTCGCCGCTCTTGGGATATCATATTTTATTGCTACCAAAGTGTCAGAACTCGGGTTTCTTTGTGCAAAGAAAAAATCAAAGGTTTGATGTGATTTATACAAAGTTTTAGGGCTAAACCCTGAAAATGTTTGACATCTTCTGATCTTAAGGGAAATTGGGTAAACCCAGAAGTAAAAAAAGAAGATGCAAAAGTAGTTGACTCTTGTGACATTGAAGATATTGGAGAAAAAAAAGTATTCTGCCGGTGCTGGCGTAGTGCCTTGGTAATTCATGTTACTATTTGAACTACTACTGAACTATTTGAAATTAAAACCTAACATCTTATTCCTGTTTTATCATTTTACAGTTCCCCTACTGTGATGGTGCACATAACAAACATAATTTGGAAACTGGTGATAATGTTGGACCATTAATAATTGGAAGGAAGAAGAGCAACTAAAATAAAGAACTGTTATGGATTCTACATATGTTATTGTAGTAAATTAGAACAGGAAAATAATAACTCTCTTATATCTACCAATGTATACATCAATGCATATAATGGAAAAATATGCAGTAACTTTATTCTATATTCATGAGCAAGGTATGGATATACATATACTGAACAATTTCATAGATACTCTTTACATTTGGTTTTCCATCATTTCAACAACCACCGGAGCTTCGTCGTCTGGCTCGGTCTCAAAATCCCATTGGAATCTCTGAGTTACAAATTGTTTTAACTGCAATGTTCTTCTTTTAAGTTGAGGATCTGCTCCAGAGTTTTCCAAGACATTGGCAAATAAAACCCTCAGGGTTTTAACCAAAAAGTTCTCTGATGAAATAATGTCTATAAAAAAATCAGTAGGTACTTCTTGCATCTAAATAATTAAAATGTCTAAAGAAAACATTCTCGTGAAACGTAAAATATACAATATATTACCTGGAAGTATAAATCTCCGATGAACTCCAAGATTAGGGATGGGTTTTTTACAACCATATCATCGGCAGAACAAAAAATATGAACCAAATGCTTCCAATGTTCAAAAGCACTGTACACCTGACCAATTACAAAGTACAAAAACACCATTTGGAGTTCTGCAAGCAATTCAGATGGACTGAAATAGCAAAAACATAGTTTCAGCACCAAAGGGGGAAAAAAAAATAAAGTGTTGAGGCTATGCTGTTTAAAGCAACATAGTACTGCTAACCTTTCCCACAACGAAAGCATTTGCTCCAGTACGAAAGACGTGTCCATGCTGTACTTTGTAATGTCCCCAGCACTAGCTCCTTTAGGAATGAAATTTTTTGGAATTTCTGTGAAATTTAATGCTGTCCCTGGATTTGTCTGCCCAGATGCTAATAACTGGTCATCAGAATTTAATACTTTTTGTTTTACAGGTGATCCTGTGTTTACAACAGGTGTTTGAACTAATTCAGCAACAGCTGTAATCTTCTGGGGAGTAGATTCAATTTTTCTAATAACACCAGCTATGAAACATTCCAAACAATGCTTGTTACAACACAAATACTTGTGCAATAAATGAAAACATACCTGTTATTTTACTACTGAGAGATAGCCATTTTTTCCACATTTCAAAGGGGTATGGTCCCAAGTGTTTATCCAAATTTTTTAGGTTTGCCTTTAAAGCTTCAGTTTCTTCATGACTGCCTGTGAAATTAGCATTTAAGCAACTATTAACTATTAATTACAACTTTTATAATATGGAATTTACAGTTGTTGATGATTTCTTCTGTTTCAGGGTTCCATCTTCGGACAACAACATCCTTCTTACTGAAATTGTAAAAAAAACCTGTTCTTGGTGCAACACAACCTTGCTTGTCTACAGCACTGTTCAACAATAAAATAAAAATAAAGGAGAAATTTAAATTTTATTTTTGTTTTTCTAGATCATAAGTTATAATTAAACAAATGTACATGTAATTTTTCTTGCCTGTAATAAATATAGTGAACTCCAGGTGGTATCATTTTGATTCCTTTAAATTTTTCTGCCGTTCTCCAACAGTTAAAATCTATCCCTACTTCACTCCCTATTGGTACATCAAGGAGGAACAAAAACGCACCCTCCTCGAATAATCTGTTGGCCAATCTTTCATCCATAATTTTCGTATTTAAAACTAATGTCAATTTGAGGAATAATTTGCTTCAGGAATATATTTCCCAAGCTTTCGTCACCTTTCGTTATCGTTACACGACGAAATGTGATCGTCTGCTTGAGAGCTTGAGCGCGGTCAGCTACGACACAACAATTCCTAAGCGTCATCTACCGGATGAAATTACAACGTCTTCTTCCATCAAAACGGACGTTTTCATCCTATTTTCGAGATTTGAAAATTGAGTCAATAAGCCGGAAACTTGTGTTGTGTTCTACTTGTGTTCTAGTTGGAAATTTGTTTGCGTTACAGTTACCGACTTTCAATATCGTTAGCTTGTGGTTCTAATTTTCAATGGCAGAACACGGAAAGACTCTTTTTCAGAAATTTTCTGAATTTAGATATCCAACTATCAACAAGTACAGTCCGTCTTCTTTTGATTGGCTTTTTGATATTGAAGAGGCTTTGCCGTTTCTCCACTGGTTTTGTTCCAATGTTAAACCTTCAAACCTTCTAACCGCTACTGAGCTGAAGCAGTACGTATCAATTTCATTAGATACAAATCTAAATTTGTATAGCCTATTTCTTTGTATACGGCTATTAGGTTTGAATGCCTAGAAAAGGAGAGATTCACTGTATTGGAAGGAAAAAGATTGATAGAAGCATCAAATGCTCCTCAAGTGACCCCCATAATAGCGGGACTTGAAACTGAACTCCAGGAGCTTCAGAAAATAAAAGACAACCTTCTTTTCCAAAGACAACTTTGTGTTAACCAACTGAACATTTGCAAGTATTTAAGACTATTTTACCTTTATGCCAGTAAGTTATTGAGACTTGAAAGTGTTGTTACAGTATCAAAGCTAAAGGAATCCTAAGGAAAATAGCAGATTTTGATTCTATCAATATGGATGAAGAAGCAAGAGATCAAAATGTCTTGTCTAAGTTGAAATCTAAAGATGCATTGGTTACTGAAACTTTGATATCTGTCAACCAGTTGTCATCAAACATAATGAAATTCCTGAGGGAAGAAAAACTTCTCTGCCAACATTCTTTTAAGCAATACTTATCCTTGGAGGAAGAATGTACTGCCAGTTTGACCAATTATGCCAACAAACAATTTGAACAGGTTACCCTTAGGTTACTGTTTTAGACTCTGCAAGCATGCTCTAATGTTCTTTCCTAATGTCATTTCATTTAAAGAAAATGGGGCAAATGGGACAAAATTCTGGCTTAGAAATATGTGCCTTTTTGCAACTTGGACAAAATGATTTTGCAGGTCTGTTAGACCTTGATGAAAAGAGGCGGTCGGTTCAAAATTGGGAACTAAATTGGTTACAACATCAGTAGGTCAAAATTTTTGAAAATTTCTAAACTCTACCTGAATTGACTCTCTATTTCAGATTACCACTGTGTGAAGAAGATAGAATTGTCAATGAAACAGAAGTATTAGCTCTGAGAAATGCTCTTGATTTGAGCCACCAAATATTTTCAGCACTAACTGATGGAAAATTTGCGTCACGTTGTCTTGTTGAAAACAGGTGAATTTTTATGTTCGGTAATCAAGCTTTCTCGTGCAAAACGGATATTATTTTAGTTCGACTACCATTTTTTTCTATTGAAATTTTCGTAAAATGTTTACGATGTACGTATTATTTAGAAATTACCTGAATTCCTTGGAACAGGAAAATTTGCCTTCCTCAAAAGAATTGGCATCACTGAAGAATTGCGTAGTGAATTCTATCTCCAAAGCTACGCAACTGCGTTTTTCTTCCATCATCATTGGAGACTGCAGCTTAAAGCTTGTTAGACAAGAATTTTTTCTTGTCAAGCAGAAAGGATTCCTCTGTCTACTTGTTGAACAATGGGCAAGAGAGCAATTAGTATTACTTGCGTTACGGCTAGAGGGACAACAAATGAAAACTTTACTATCTACTTTAAAGAACGTTTCCCAATACCTACTTGGAGCCGAAAGCCAGCTTTCTGAGAGAACGGTAATGATTATCTTAAAGTTTCCTGTCCGTCTTTGATTCTTTCATTATTTTGATGTAGGGTTCATTGAATCGACTAGCAAAATTGGAGGATAATCATCGAAACAGAAATACCATTCCTAAACACGACGAGATATCTTGTACACTGAAAATGATGTTGGATCTTGAACATAAGCAAGAAAATGTGCCAATTGACTATGGAGAGTTGAGCAATTTGGCTATGTTGTTGCAAAACCAATATAAAGCAACCAAGTTGCATGTAGGACAGCACAGGGAAAGAGTTGTAAGTCGACTACAGGATGTGTAAGTATATCGACTTGTTCTGTGTTTGGTACATTGTGACCATCAACGTGAAGTTAATTTGCTTCATCGTTTTTTTTTAGAGAAAAACAGGTAGCAAAACTTGAGAATTTGCTGTTCGAAGGTCCGCTAACCTGCGGCACACAGAAATTTGCTAATCTCTCATGTCTCAAAGCGAATCTGGATTCCGTTGACATGTTACGCGAAGAGGTTCAAAAACAATTGAGACCTCGTAACAGAGAATTTAAAATGAAACTGGCTGTTCTAAAAAGTGATCACCTTGATTCCCTGGAACGTAAATTGTGGGTACTATTTTATCTCGATGTAAAATCTATGATTTGTAAAACCGAAGCTTTGCTGGCTAAAGCAACTTTACTGTAAACATTTTGATGAATATGTACACAACCATACACACAAGTTAATGTACCATTTGCTCGTCGATTGATTTTGCCATCCATTCCGGGGCTACATTGGTAATTTTTTCGATTATGTTGTTAACTTGGTAACAAAGAGATTGGATTTGACGATCCCAGGCTGGTAAAACTTCACGACCTGAAAATTAACATATTTACTGTTAGAAAGTGCACCAGATGGATTGACGACAAACAAGCATACTTTCAAAGTGCACGATCGAATCTATTTGATCGACTGAGCCGTTCATTCGACCTTCCGTTATCATCTGAGATGCGATTTTCTCAGCTTTAAGAGGATCTACCTCTAACAACGCTCCAAGTTCCATGAAAGTTATGTTATTGTATAGCTTGCTCGCTGCCAAAAGGTTGTGTTCCGTGACCGCACGATCCAGAATTGAAGAACCTAATGCCAGTTTTAATTTAGCAATTACTACTATATCATACTAAAATGTTATTACCGTCAGCCGTTTTAGCTTTCTGGTGAGGTTGCAATAGAGAATCAAGCTGAACCAGCTCTTTTCGGCGTATGATGCGATCAAGATACATTTTCTCCAAAATGGAGTAAGCTTGTAGCTGTTGACATCGCTCATCTTTGAATAAAGTGGCGAGCATCCTGCTTCTCTGCTGTCCAGCAGATGCCAGTATGGTACATATTAACGCATTTCTCAAAGCTGTCATTCTTTCGTCGTCATGAATTATGCTTCGGTAAGAAAGTTCATTGTAACGTTGCGCAGCTTCAATGAATTTGCGACGATAATCTAATACTCTGGCGTAGCAGACTTTGTAATATACTTGGAGTTGCTCATTTTTTGACTCAGCCTAATAATTAAAAAAATTACATAGATAAATGAACGTTAAAAATATTTTGGGGTATTAGATTTTACAACATATAACCATTGAGTGAAAGAAGGTTGAGGACATGAAATATATGCTACCTGTAAAAGAGATGCCCGGTTAATGAATGATTCAGCTTGCACTGGGTCATCATCTTCTAAATAGAGACGGGCTATCTTCAGATATGTCTCAAGTTTATATTCCAAAGAATACTGCCTAGTAAGAAAGTTTCCATGAAACAGATACTACAATAAATTATGAAATCATTTTACTTCTGGCCAGTTTCCAAAGGTATTCCTACTAAGACATTTGCAGCTTCTTTCCAACACTGTTCTCGTTCATAAATATCTGCTAAATGTTGGCGGATTGAAGCTACTTGCTCTTCAAAGGATATAACTCTGGGTTGAATTTTTCCTAACGCAAAACTGCACACAGATTTTCCCATTTCATCTGTCAATTTTGGTATATGGCAGCTGATTTCAGATAAAATCTGACGGCTTATGACAAGTGAAACATTCTCATGAACAATGGTTTCAATCAAAGCCTTTAACCCTTCGACTTGTCCTTCGGGATCTTCGAGTTTCAACAAGCTTTCTAATATCAAGCGAAACTTTTCCGCCTGATCTTTGTGAAACCCGCCTGTGAGAGAAGGAATTTAGAAATTGTGCGTAAGGAAATAATGAACCATTTACCAGAATTCAAAAGTGTTGCCAACTGTTGTTTGTAATTGAGAGACATTTCTACAAAAGAAATATAAATTTGTTATAGTATTTTAACTCAATGTTTCTACCACTGACAATGACGTACAAAGTACGATCAGTGATTCCACGGCTGAAAAAAAAACAATAAAAGCTCTAGCTGCATTGCCAGATCTCCTTTTGTAGTGCTTGGAATAGGAACTGTTGGAATTGGAAGTTGGAAACTTGGAATGGAACTTGGAAGTTGGAAACTTGGGAGACGGAGATGAAGATAGAAGATTGAAGATGACTCTGACCAGAGTCATAGAGGAGAATCACTCTTTCGCCCGACCGCCCCGACCCAAAAGCCTCTTTTTTTTTGTATAGTATTCCCAGCAAGGGCCAAGAGGGTACCTCTTTTCTGTGAGGGAAAATAGCCGTAGTAGAGTAACCAGAGGTCTATGAACATGGTAGCGCAGATATAGCACTGAACCAGAGTTATAGAGGAGACTCCTCTATAACTCTGATTGATATAGAGGAGACTCCTCTATAACTCTGACTGAACCTCCATATAAGAAGGATTGGGTTGGGGACTGAAAATCAAACCAACCCAGAGGATCGGATCATTGCGGACTGCGGAGTCGAGTCCGAAATCGCACTGAATGAATGTTACTTACGTAAAAGCAATTTTTAGATTTTGGTCCACTCTTAGAACAGTTTGAGGGTTTCTACTCATTCTTTCTTGCTGCACTTTTCCAAACCTAAGAAGAAAAAGAGTACCACATAAAAAAAAAAATCAAGCAAAATATAATTTTAGGACGAAAGTTGTTTGCACTCACGGTCCGTCATCAACAACTTTTTACCGACTTTTGTGATTTTTTCAAACAATTTCACCCTATTATGAAGAACGCAAATCCTTTTCTAAGTGTTCTGTTGAGGATCGGTGAAGCCAAGGTAGTACAGGGGAAATGTTTCTATGCTATACACCAAATAATAATTTATGGAAGAAGCAGTGAATTACAAGACAAACTTGGAGAGTGTATTTCCTTCTTATCATCGTTATTTTAACACCCACTCACAACTCATAGGATCCATAAAAAAATTATCTAGATACGCAAACAAAGTTTATTTCAACTTGCAAATGTTGCAAACATTTCTGATTAATCACCACCTAAGTTATCAAGAGGCGGTCGGTCGTGATCCTTATGTACAATTTACTATACCACCTCCCGAACATGGTTGTTTCCATAACAAAAAATAAAAAAGGACAAAGAAAAAAGGGGAAAATAATAATAATGGGATGGAGAGAGAAAGAAAGAGAAGATTTGTTTTCCTATTAATTCCGTGGTGAGACAAGCGGGTAAGTTACATATTCCTTATCCTCCTTTCCTTTACGACAATGTGCCAATAGGCCACAAACTGAAGACAAAGATCTGTTTTTTTTTTGTTTTTCAACACAATGGAAACAGAAAGTGTAGAGAGGATAACCACATACTCACTAAAAGGCCATGACTTTTTTTGTTTTCTTTTGCTTAAGAGACACATCAAGTTAGTTTCTTTTTACAGTTTTTTTATCCCCGTATTTTACTATCAGATTAGTCTAAACAATCTACGCAATCTTCAGAATAAAAACAAACTTCGGAATTAACTTTTCTCACTGAGAAAATGTCTCTATCCCACTTGATCCCATGATTGTAGATTTTTTTTAGTTTTTTTTTTAATTTGTTGGTTTGTTTTTTTCCATGTCATTTATCATCTTTTACTTTTTGAAACAAACAGTTCGGCAATCTGACAGTCACCAAACCGGAGAAGTCATTTTTTGTTGCTGTTCCCGGTAGGGGGAAAAGAAGGGGATCGTCACTGAGGCAGAAATCAATCAGGCATGGCCAGGCCGATTGCCATCTGCAAATTTATAACTAAATAAATAGAGGACTTCAGCCACATGAAGAAGAAGGAACACAAATAACAAAAAAAAAAGTAACCCGTTCTTTCTTCAAAGACAGAGTTATAAATTAGCAGCTGTAATAATGTGGCAAAAAAATTAATAATGGAAAAAAAATTCGCTTAGAATTCACGTCATCACATGCTTCATTCTCTTTCTTTTGTGTTTTTAAGGAAAAAGCAAAAACGTTCAATGGAAGGGAAGGTTGTTGAGAGGGGATAGTAGGGGAAGGAGTACACTAGAGGTTTCTGATTCTGTTTCCAGCATGACAACTCACATCTTCGTTCTAGCTAAGCTAAATATGTACAAAAAATGAATAGGTGAGACGAGCCGGTCAGGGAAGAAATCGCATCGTAATCATCATCGCAAAATGAAAACTCCCCCAAGTAGCCGGAATTAATGAACGATGCTTCATTGGAGAGCGCGACGTTACGTTATGGAATCTACCAAAATACAAAAACAAAAAAAGGAGAGGAGAAAGAAGAGAGGAAAAAAAAAGGCAAAGAACTTGAGAAGGAATTTCAAACAACAGAGTTTGGGTTGTTGTTGTTGTTATACTAATGGGGCTGAGGAGGAGGCGGAGGGGGTACTTGAGGGGGAGGCTCTCGAGGTAGAGGAGGCATGCCGGCGGACACTCCAGTAGCCATGGATGGCGGAATAGGAGCTCCGTGAATATGATTATTCATCATTGGTGGCATCGGGGGTGCTTGCTGGTACGGTGCGTACATGTGGTAGGGTGGATAAGCAGGAGGGAAAGGATTATAGAAGGGAGGATGTCCCATTGGTGGCATAGACCCTGGTGGAGGATAGGTGGGAGCAAATGAGGGAAAACCGCCCACTGAACGATAGGGGTTCGCGGCATTGGCAGCAGCGGCGGCGGCAGCTGCAGCAGCGTTGGCGGCGGAAGCAGCGGCGGACGACGGGCCAGAGGAGGACGTACTAGCAGAAGGACCCGAAAACGTCTGCGATGATGGGTGGCCTACCTTGTTCATGTTGGTCGATGATGAGCGATGAGCCGAGTGACTACGTTGGCGATTTTCATCCGGTACTACGTTGGACGATGACGATCCATTGCGTTCGTGGTGCGGACGTGCATTCGAACCAGCCGTTTGAAAATGATGCTGCTGCTGCTGATGATGAGGTGGATGATGTTGTTGTGGTGGTTGGGGTTGCTGCTGCTGCTGTTGTGGTATGGCTTCTATTTTTGGTAGTTTGGCTGAGGGAAGGGACGTTTTGTTTAGCGACGAGCTGCTAGTTGTGCTGGATCGCTTCCGGCTGCTCTCCTTCTCTTTGCTATTATTGCTGCTGATCATTTCCCGACTGATTTTGATCTTAAGCCCACCACCAGGCGCCATGGGCGAGGCCGCCGGTAGCGACTGACTTTCGTTGGATCCATTGGTCGGAGTCGTAGCGACCTCACCTTCGATGCGCCCTTTAGGAATTTTAATTTTCAGCACTGGTTTTACCAAAGCAGCTTGATCTTCTGCTGGCGACTGGTTGATCCCTGATATCTTGAGTCGAGGACCGTCGGTAGCATCTTTGTACTTGTCCTTTTCCCGCGTCTTTTCTTTTTCCTTGTCCTTCCCTTTGTGCTTGTGTTTATGTTTCTTTTCCTTCTCTTTGCCTTCGCGATCTTTATCTTTGTTTTTGTGCTTCTCTTTCTTCTTCTTCTTCTTTTTGCCAGAAGATGAATCAACATCCTCCCCACCATCCGTTGGTGCCGAAACAACCACTTCGGCTGCAGGCGTGCTCTTGATCTCGACACACGTCATGGCGTCCTCAGTTTTGACACTTGAGAACTGGTCATTTTCTAGTACCAGATCAAATAGACTTTCACGAAGTGGGGGCTGTTGGACTACCTGGGGTGGCTGTTGTTGTTGTTGTTGTTGCTGCTGATGATGATGTTGCTGTTGTTGCTGCTGCTGCTGAGGAGTAACTTGAGGTTGAGGCGTAGAAGGAAGCTGCTGCTGCTGCTGCTGTACGGACTGTTGCAGCTTAGGTGATGGTTCCAACATACTAAAAAGGCTCTGTTGCTGCTTCATTTGGAAGCCGCTGGTACTAGCCCCGTCTCCGGTAGCGTTATTCATCAACATGGATTCAATGGCGGCATTGGGCGAACCCAGCAGACTATTGGGTTCTAAGCCGTAGTTAATATCCCACGTAGAGTCTTGATCTTCGCAAATGTCCAGATCGAGGCTGAAGCCCAACGAAGTGCTAAGATTCATTTGTGTTTGCTGATTCTGTCCCACTGCGTTGCTCGCTCCCGACGCATTGCCATTTCCGGGCCAATCTTGACCAAAGGCCGACGTAGATGGTTTGCCGGCCCTACTAGCAGACTCCATCGGTTTTCGCTCCGGCTGTTGCTCGACTCGAGGCGGGGAAAATAGACTGCTGCTGCTACTGCCGCCACTTGAAGGCTGTTGAAGTTTATTGCTGGGCGGCGCATTCGGAGCAACCGGTTTTCTCTGTGGGTGAATAATGTTGGTTTCTAAACAAAAAATGCATTTTACTTTGCGACGGTCAAAAATACCTGCGACGATAATGTATTCTGTGGAACAGGAGGTTGCTGTAGCCTTTGCTGTTGATGCTGCTGATGATGATGATGTTGGGCAGATGGGGGATGCGATGCACTACTGCTGCTGTTTCCAACTGGCGGTTTTGTTTCTTTCACAGAGCTAGAACTTGACCTTTGATGAGGATGTGGAGGTCGGCTGGAAGAATGTCCTGAAGGTTGTTGCTGATGTTGCTGCTGTTGTTGTTGGTGGTGATGATGATGATGACTGCCAGCAGTTGAACTACCACCAAGCCCCGCACCTTCCGGTGGTCGATTCGAATGTGAAGGGGGATGTCCACTGTTCGAAGACGGACGGTGACCGACGGGAAGGCTGGCCGTAGAACTCGACGGCGGGAGAGGTGCACCAGTTTTATCCCTCCTTTGGTCGTGTGGTCGAGGAATTCGCTCACCTGATATACACCCTTAAGTCATGCTCTTTCTAACAGTTTACCTCCTCCCACTTCCGAGACAATTTTTGAATACGTTACCTGGTTTAGGGGCAGAACTGCCTGAAGATTCGTTTCTAATTTTATGAGCATCTTGATGGCTGGTTGATGAATCTTTACTCGTTCCAGAAGCTGTTTTGTCCGAAGAAGTCATGGCGGAAGCGTTAACTCCTGGCTGTTGCATGACACGTTTACGAAGCCTTGACGGGCATTTGTTGAAGATCGCCAGAAATTCAACCGTAAGTTCGTCCAGCATTTCTAGCGTCACCGATTTGTCAACGTACCAAAACCAATCTTTACCTTCGGCACTCTGTGGTATCTGAAAGGTAAAAGAATAATTGTATCAACAATGTGTTTAGATATTTAAAAAAGTAAATAATTTTGTTACCTCAAAATTGAACCATTTGCACACCAGATGGATGCAAACACAGGCCACCACAGTGGGCTTGTACTGGAGGCACATGGTGGTCAGGTGCAAACTACCCACAACATGACTCCTCTAGTTACTTGGAGCACAAACACGACACAATTTGGGACATTAAAGAAAAAATTTTACCTATTTGTTGCCATGAAGTAAGAGGTCTGTGCCATATCCTTGCTCGAAGACGCTGAAGAAAGTGAAGCAGACATTCAGGATTTGTCATTGTTTGATTGACATTAATTACATTCTACCTCTAAACAGATGCTGACAACACTTGAGCACTTGTGTGTGAGGGTGGTCGATTGCGACATCAAACCCAAGAGTCTGGAGGAGAATATTTTCATTGTTTATGAGCTCCTGGGCTTGTTCAATGTATTGCTGAATGTGAAATGAAAAAGAACGAAACAAAATTTGAGAGATATCCACATGTAATATAACCATTTTGACATACCTCTGAGTTGATGTCCAAGTGCCGCTGATCCTTGTACAGAATCATGTGTGCAACCCTGATGACATGTTCCAACTTTCTTGGCTGCTCCTCAACTTTGGCAGCTAAAAAGAGGGCACAGGAAGAAATTGGATTTCGGTGGAACTTGTTGAAGGAATGGAACATGTAGAAACGATGTACATAGACTATGGCTGTGTTGATACACAGTTGTGTCCTAAACACAGAGAAAGAAGCGTAAATTAGCGTAACCGAATTAGCTGGTGATGATTGGACCAAACCACACTAAATGCGTATTATTGTTGTTAGTATCTGTAGCGCGACAAACGCGTGTGATAACGTAAGAATCGTGTCCAAAACGATGGAAAGAACAACTTAGAGTTTAAGCACTTACACTTGTAATCTTTGACCCATTTCTTGGATTAACGTTGCCGCCTGTTGTCGGTAAAATATTTCCTTGTCGTAGTCGATGTTGCATCTTCGGGAAGGAGTATTTTGTAATTGTTCTTTAGTGAATACCCATTTCCCAGAGTCCATCGACGCCGCCATTGCAGCCGTTTTTTCACACACTGCAGTCCGTCGAAACGACCGCTATCGGCAACACGCGAAAGAATTTCTTTTCTGCCGCTAGAGGACGCTGCTTGGTGTTTGGTTCTTTAAAAAATTCAGGAAACGCTGTGCATTGCACAGCAATCATGAAGGTAAACATACGCGCATCAATCCCCCACAATTTTTCTTTATCGCATCTATCGGCTAAGTTAAATGCTGATATGGTTGAGTAAGAGTAACTGACAATGCCCCCAAAACATCGAGCTATGGATTTTACTTTTACCGTGTGTTCAGCGATGGCGCTGTCTGCTGGGGCCGCGATGACTGCCCTTGCTTCAAGGCTACAGACAAAAAATGTGATGTAACCGCTCGTGGCTGTCACATAGTCCAGCCCACCCAAAAAAAGAAAATCCGTACTCAATAACCCCTTCTAGAAATCTATAGTTTTCGTGAATTGAATCAACTTTTCTTTAAGAATTTTTAATTCTTCTCTGCATAGTAGGCGTACTTTAAGATTCATTAGTCCCTTCACTCACCAATGTCCTTGGATACTCTAAATTAAGATGTTCGATGCTCTCATTTCTTAGAACGACAACCTCTGTAAAATCAAATTTCTTTTTCCGAGACAACGTCGCTTAAAATCACTTCCAGCTTTTTCCAAAATCGCCATTTTAAAGCTAGTCAACTGAAGAGATTTAGAGTATTTATCTGTTTATCTACACTGCGCATTGTGTGAACAATCTGGGAGAACTGTATTTTTTGTTTTTTTTTTTTGTTTTTTTCGAGAGAAAAAAAAAACAAAATAAACACACGAATGCCAAGAGGGTAAGGGAAACGAGAAAGAAATAGTATGATATTTATACACTGATGAAAGAGACGTGGACCAAGACGGGGGGAAAACATCATGAAGGAAATCCACAACAGAAAAGAATAAAAAAAAAATATATGAACTTGGTTAAATATTTATAATCAGTTGTTCGACGGTTTCCCTATTCATAACCGAACAGTACAAAGAGGTGAACTAAATGACGAAAAGAACCCCATGCAAAACGAGTCGTAATTTCTCGCAATTTGCACTCGATCCATACTTGTTTTGAAGTGTGTAGGAAGAGAGGAAAGACGGTGTAAAGAAGGGAACAGAAGTGACTTTGCGAATTACATAGCACAGGAAACAAAGCACAAATAATAAAAAAACATGTGAGGAGTAAAGGGATAAAGGTTGCGCCAACAGATCGGAGTGACGAACAACCTGACATTATCATCCAACTTTTTTTTTTCAATTTCTTGCGCGACTATGTACAGCAAAAGAAGAGTCACGTTTCTCTCTTTTCTCATTTTCACTATGTATAAATCTATCACACATACTCAAGTTTTCGTCTTCTTCCGCGTATGTATTCGAAGAGATAAAGAAAAAAAAAATCATAAACCGACCATCTTGTTACTACGTTTAAGGAAGAGCTAACTTTTTTTTTGTTTGTTTAACTTGTTTACGACACACTACGGATCTTGGTGACAGACACACGGTGGTGAGAGGAATTAGCGTTTTCGCATCTACGGAGAGGGGGGGAAATGGAGAGCGACGATTGAGGCTATCTCTTCTTGCTCCTCGGAGCACTACCCTGGCTTCCTTCCCACTCGGGATCATTGGGGTCTTCATCCTCGATATCGAGATCGTCGGCACCAGGCGAATTTGTCGATTCAGAGACAAAGGTGACAGCTTCATCGTCCACGGACGACGTCGTAGTCGTCGGTGTGGCTCCTGGAGCCAAAACGACGGGCACTCCCACACTGGCACTGCCGCACTCGGATGATCTTGTTTCTCGTTTATTCAATCGTTGACCGGCCTCTTGCGGTGCCATATCTTCGTCGGCTTCTTCGGGAGGCATCTCCTCCACCAACTGCTCATAGACACTGTCCGACAGAGGAAACAGGCGAGGTTCATACGGCGCAACTGTAAAAAACGCCTGCAATACGCAAAAATCGAGAATTAGAGATTCGTTTTTACCATCTCATCGATAAATGAAAACTCACCTCTTCCATCTCCCAGGACATGCCGGAATTGTCATCGTGAAATTTCCATACACTGGAATCTCTCTTCGTCAAGGAGGCAGTCCGTCGACGTTCTTTGATGGCAGAGGCTGTTAACGATCCGTCAGCTGTTGGCATGTCAGCAGCGACGCGTTCTCCTTCTTCCACAGGAAGGTCGACATCCATCATCGAACCGTCGGTGACTTTGGAACCGACAGGCGACATTGGGTCAGGCGTATTGGCACCGGAACTCTGATCGGCTCGACTGTCCAGTCGATCAATTTGGTCAACTCGACGACGGCCTCTCGTTACTCCCGAGGGCTGTTTCAAATAGCTCATAAACTTGCGCCGCTCTTCCAATTCTGAACGATCGTGACGCGCAATGCACGCTTCTTCACTTACATCCTCAATGTCCTCCAAGACTTCCTGCGGATGTGCAAAAGAAAAACACTTTTAACATTTGAATCAATGGCAAATTATTTTGATCATTTACCTGGCCGGCAGCCAATTCCTCGTCGTCGACCGTGCGCCATTTAGGCGTTTGAATTTCTTTGTATTGCAGCCTCTCAACGCGAGTGGTGGCCGCCATGCTGTAGGGAATGACGATGTTATCGATATCGTACGAGGTCCTGCGTCGCATCAATTCCTGGAAGACGGAGCTGCGCTCGTTGCGATTATTTCCCTGCCGGCCTGGCGTAGTCGACTGGACGCTACCAGTGTCATAGGGCGACGAAGGGAACGAGGCGCTATCTTCATCCTGGACATCAGTGGACAAAGCTGAACGCTTCCTTCGTTTCATCAACGCCTTCCTTCTGTCCAGTTTGCCGTCCTCGCTGCCGCCGTCGATGGCCTTCGTCTTCCTTTTGTTATTGGATTTTCGTTTGACCGAACCGGGAACCAATAAACTATCGTCCTCTTGTGTCGCCTTCAAGCTGGAACGCCGACTGTTTATACTTCCGCGTGGAACGTGTTGAGGAGGTGGCGGCGGACGCCAATCGCCCGATTTGAGAAGCGAATCGACGTGCGCGCTGAGCGGAATGTCTTGCGGCAACGAGAGAACTGGATGGAACCCACGGTCCGTCAGGCCGATGCGCTCTCGGAGCGTCATGCCATCGGGATCCACCGGCAGCAGATAATTGTTCTTGCCATTACACAACACGCACGGCGTGTAGATGCGGGACATGACGCAGCAACATCGAACTGTCGACGAATGACGACTCGGTTTGCGACCGCTGCCCGCCGCGATTTGAGAGGCTCTGATCAACCGACGATGGCGGAGGCCTCCACTATTGTTGTTGCCACCACTCGTTCCAGCCATGCTGACCAAAGGTCGAGTTCGACTGGAAGATGAGGGAGACGAAGCCGTCGCTTCTGCTTCGACCGTATCTGCACTACTGGACTCACTTTTGACCGGGCTGGACGATGTGCTCGTGGTCAGACCGTTGGCCGTGGCAAACTGGACGGGACCTTTGGCCGCTCGTAGTTGCCTGTAAACGTCCGTGTGTTGGCGGATGCGATATTCGAGATCCGAAACTTGCGCTTGCAACCACGACCACCTGGCTGCTACTGCTGCTCGATCGCGGGCCCATCTCCACGCAGCCCGCTGATACCTGTAAACCCAAAAAAATCAATAGAAACGTTTAATATCTACTTACTTTTTTTCAGTTTTTATTTGATCATTTCTTTTTTTTTTTAGTTCCCCTAATACTAGGGATTAGCTTCCTCAAACTGGATGCTGTAGAAGACTATTGATCCAAGTAATATGCCAGATAAATAAAAATAGTTTCGTTTCTTGGCAACGCCTCGTGCAAGACAACCGAGAAAAGTGGCGAACAACGACCCAAGATGGCACGTTCATCGATCCACATAAAAATGCCTTGACAATATTAGATTGCCCTCCTTCATAGGCAAGGCAACTAGAGCTCGGATGGATCCGTTTCACCTTGGGAACGTCTTGATTTCTTTATATAAAAAAAAAATAGCAAAAAATAATATTTACGTCGAGACGGGTTTCGGAGCCGGCGTTGGCAGGCCGGTGACCGGGGTAGAAGTTGTTGAACCTGCGTGACTCGGGGCAGGGGTAGTACTACTATCGGGAGCTCCTGTTTCGTTGGTCGTACTTGAGGTGGGGGTGGGCATGAACGGCTCGACGACGGCGGGAGGGGCAGCCTCATCGTCAGTTTCGCCACCGGAACTGCTCTCCGTCGCGTCCGGATCGTCGTGACGCTGCAGGTAACGAAGCTGTGCCTCCCAAAGGCCGGCCACTTCTTCCAACGTTTCAGCCATCTGACTGCTCAACTGCCGACCTGTTCGATTGTAATGGCTGGCAGAGGACTGGTACTGTTGTTGCTGGCCAGGAGCGGACGGAGCCGCGCAACGATTGGAAAGACCAAAGTATCGCCGGTTGCTCAGGTAGGAGACGGGCGGAGCCTGAAGTCGGCTAACAAGGTTGACTAAAGTTGCAGTTGGGATGTTACGAACTTCTTCGCGCGTCGGAAGCCGTCCGTCTTCTGCCCATCCATAGAGATTGGATTCGGCGGTGCCATGAGGCCCACCACGGCCTTTGCCTCCAATAGAAAGGGTCTCTTTGGCATAAGTCACAAAATGCGCCACTTGATCAGCCACGTGTCGGCCGACATGGCGTGACTGGAGCCTTCCGGCCCGTCGCAACAGCGTCTGGCACCTCGACTCGATTTGCTGCTGTCTGACACGGGCCTCGTTCAATCGGCGCTCCACTTCGGCCTCCTTGTCGACCACCACTGCAGGCTCTCCGCTGACCGGAAGGGCAGCAACGTCTTCCATGACGGCAGCGGCCGCCTCCCGCAGCAATTGTTGCTCTGCCGCCGAGAGACCAATGTCAGCGCACTGCTCCACTTCCATACTTTTGATGACATCGAGGATATCCTGGACGCTGGCTTCTTCACCCACTTCAAGACTTCCGTCTACCGTTGTAGCGTCAGTGGTGGAGGTAGTAGTCGTGGCTGACCATTCGGGTGTTTTGCCGGCCGTTTGAACAACCAAAGGTGGGGAATCGAGATCCATTCGATCCCCTGGAGCTGTGGGATGCAGGCCCATGTTGGCGTTGCCGTTGAGTGACGGCGATGTTCCACCGCCGCCGCTACTGGGGGGAGACGACCTGGGCGCAACGGCTGTAGCCGAGGGGATGATATGCGCCAGATCGGTGCCTTGTCCAATCGTCGGGGGCGGCCCGGGTGCCGCTAAAGCCTTGTTGACAATGGTTGGTGGCGGATCCAGGGTTCCCTGGCCGTCCGCGATACCACCACTACCACCGCCGCCGCCCCGACTCTTGGTCAATTCGTCCGACCGAGCTATTTCTTGGCCGCTAACGATAACACCAACAGAGTTTCTACGACACTTGCTACTGTTTCGTGGACTACGAATGTCTGTTGTTTTCACTGAACCGTTCGTGCCGCAGCAACGAGACGGCCACACTTCACGAGTGTCTTTCAACAAAGACGAATGATGGGATTTCGGGAGTAATGTCAAACTAGGAGGGACGTTCGGGCTGCTATTGAGAGGGCAACAGCGCTGATGCGGTGTGGCCTGAGTCAAAGCAGGGGCCATGGCACTCGCTGCCGGGCCGCCGAGAGACCAGACGAGCCGGCCAGACCACCAACTCCTCCTGTTCTCCGTACTATGTCGACGAATGGATTGTTGTTGGTTGATGCTGCTACGTTTCCCGCTACTGCGCAATGGACACTGAGGAGGCTGTAGACCAACGACACTGACGCACATTTCATGGCGTTGATGGCCACTTCATCGTCGGAGCCCATCCAGCCGAGCTGATGATCCAGCTGTCGATGCTGCACGCACATCCACGACGACACGATCCCATCCTTGTTGTTTTAGATTTTCGCTCTCAGAAAGCCTGGCCAATTTCTTCCATAACTTTTGTGGCAACCTGTAACAAACAAATTAATTAGGGAAATCGAGATTGGTTCAAAAATTCAGAAAATCAAACGTGAAAACCTTGATCGCATTTACACACAAGTTCTATAGACATGATCAATAACGCTCTTTCTCTCCTAGAAGGGGAGACTCTGAGAGGAGACGGACCGGTTTTTCTGGCCCCCTTTCCACGGGTTTTATTAATAACAAGTCGAGACATTGATTTTCCAAGTCATACGGTATTGGATAGAATTCTCAAGGTTGAAGGTCTACACCTTACATCCAATGCCATTAGAAAACAACCCTCCTTTCGACTTGATGTGTCAAGGCTTTCAACCCTCAAGAAAAACGTGTTCCGACTGGGAAAGATAAATAATAAACGTTACTTCCTGCTTTCTTTCGTCGCACTAACATGGACAAAACTGTTTCTCTTTTTCCTTGGCACAAGGAAATATTGCCGTGTGTCCACAGTTGGTAGAAGATACGACGCTGTTTTTATTGTTCAGTCAATGCCCGCATTTGATGTAAGCCCTTGCTATCTATCTTTCGACGCCACCATTTTCCCCCAAAACAAGCACTGACTCACTAAAATTTAATACAACATCCGACAGATTCCCTGCCCAACGTTGCGTCAGACAGATCGAAAACCAATTGCTGGGGTATCGGAAGCATAAAACAATTTCGGGACTACCCCACGTGACTAGAAAACGAGCCTAGATTTCTTTTAAAGTGTCTGGCGAGTTGGGGGGAAAATTATTTAGAACGTCGAGATTCTTGGCTCGCAATCCGAGTTGTGTCAATTCTACCCAAAAAATTTCTCTATATGCTGGAGCGGGTGGCGTGCTTATTTTACATCATCTTACTGCTATAGCCAAAAAGAGAAAAGCTAGTCCGGGCTAGAACCGCGCCACTGCCAACGACAGCACGAAGGACGTGGAGTGGTGAAGCCGTCGCGCGCGAACAAAAGCTTCAGGGGCCGCTCCCGCCCCTTATGGGACTAGGGGAGACCACGCTTGCACACAATCCAACTCACCTTTTAGTAATCAGAATTAATCCACTCACGATGAATGCCCAAGAAACACACAAGAAAAAACGTCATAAACACAGACACACAAACACTAGTGGCGAATTTCCGCTTTTTTTTTGGAGCGAGATGCCGACACCCGATTCACAATGGCGTCGGTGATAGAAAACGTTCTCTCAAACTATATTTTCTGTCCCCCTCCCTCCTTCACTCGTATAGACACACACACAGGGGCGCGGATTCACAATGGCGGCCAAAGCTTGGGTAGAGCGGAGGAAGCGCTCTCTCGCGACTAGGCGCACACTTACAGCAACACCACTTCGTTTTCGGTACTACTGACTTGAGCTCAACTAGCGATGACGATAGCTTCCCCTCCCCTAGCACACGGGGTGGTACGGCGCAGCCGAATGAAAGAACGCGCACATATAAACTCCGCAGGCAACAACTATGGGACGGCAACGTGACGGTTCGAGAGAGAGACGAGCAATGGCTTGGCATCCAACGTTGGCAGGCTTTTCCCAGCATACACACACACATAGACACACACACCCAAAGCAAACGAAGTATACACAGCGATGCCAAGGAGGTGGAGCCAAGACAGGCAGCCAGCGCCATTTTAGCCCACGCTCACCCCATCCCCTGCAGACTATAGGACTCTTAAGCTCCGCCTGCAACTACAACAGTCAGTACAGAGACAAAACTGAAATTTGCATCAGAAAAACATTTAAAATTTAACAAACGAATAACATTCCATTTAAATACCTAGCACAATTTTTGCGCTTAAAATAACATGGGTTTAACAAACACTTTTTAATAACATAAATCTAGGTGAGTTTTGATTTGATTCCCGCTTTGGCACAAATGGAAACATGCAGCGCCTCTCGGCGGGTAAACACGTGGGGCTTCTCGGATGCAACGACATTTCTTTTCTTTCTTCTTCTTTTTTTTACTTTGCCTCCCTTTCCTTTTCTATTCAGTATTCACCCGTTACCTGAAAGAAACGGGTTTTTGCGTTATCGGGAAGCATTTAACTCCACGTTTAGTCATTTCACACGAATTCGCATCTTCAGCTTTTTTTTTTGTCTAACCGCCCATGTCGTCTTATATTCTTTCAGGCACTTTGAGGAATGGCAAAAAATAATTTTTTTTTTATGTTATCAAATTTTCGTTTTTTTTTTTCCTTCATTTTCTTTCTCGAAGGTTCGGCCTGCGGCGAAAGCCATCGTGGAAGTAGCAGAAAGGGGGGAAACTGCATCGGATGACGAAATGCGGACTCGGGGAATACTCTAAGGACAACATTTTCTAGTTTAAACTTGATTATGTAATTATTTAAAATTAGATGAAGATGGGGTTAATTTTAAGAAGGTTGGAATACCGTGCCGAAATTTGGGTAGCATATTTGTTCGTTCGTTTACGTTACGATCATTTCCTGGGAGGAGCGAGGATTTGGCGAGCAATGAGGTCTTTCAGCACTTCATTGCTTCCGCCGTAGATGGTTTGAACTCGAGCGTCGAGGTAAGTTCGGGCGACAGGAGTATCGGCGAGGTATCCGGCACCTCCATGTAACTGTAAACATTGGTAAGTAATCTTGGTGTCCAGATCAGAGGCGCTGCGGAAAAGAGAAAAGAACAATCACAAACGTGCGAGTGGAATCAGCAAGGAGAAAGAAGCGCTGAGGGCAAGGACAACTGTAAGGTATCAAGGCAGCGTTTCTGAGTAGTACCAGATTTTTGCCATACAAGCCATTTGGGCGTCGAGCTGATTCGCATCGTGCAGAGCGATACACTCGTCAATAAAAGACCGTACTACGCAAATCTCCATTTTCATCTCGGCGAGTTTATGTTGAACCGTCTACAGAATGAAATAAAGAGAAAGAACAAATGAAAGATTAAAGGATTACGTGAAAGTGTGTGTCAGTGAACCTGCAAGCTGGAAAGTGTTTTGCCGTAGGCCTTTCGCTGCATCACGTACTGTTTGGTCTCCTCAAATGCGAATTCCGCTTGAGCTAAAGCGTGAATGCCGATGGTCAAACGCTCCTGCGGCAATTCATTCATTAGGTAATAGAATCCTTTATTCTCTTCGCCTAGTATAGCGCTGGCAGGAAGGCGAACATCTTCAAAGAATAGACCAGCCGTGTCCTAGTGATAACAAACACAAATAGAATTTTATCGCGCATGTGATAGTTCGAATGAGCTATTGCCAACTGAATTATTATGTAACAACTTACAGAGGCTGCATTGCCAATTTTTTTCATAAGCCAGCCTTTCTTGAAACCCGGAGTGTCAGCATCAACAATGAACAAGCTGATACCATGAGCAGCAGATTTCGCCTCTTTGTTAGTAACGGCAACCACTACAAATACGTCGGCTAACCAGCCGCCAGTAATGAACACCTTCGATCCGTTCAGGATGTAGTCTGATCCGTCCTTTCTCGCAAATGTTTTGATTCCCTGAAGATCACTTTCATTGCAAAGGCAATGAGAGGAGAGCAGAAAATGAAGTAGGAATAATCAATAGCAATTGTAAAATTTATACTATACCTTCCTGCATCTGGTTCGGTCATGGCTATGGCCGAAACTATTTTACCGGCAGTCATACCCGGAATATACCTTTTCCTTTGCTCGTCATTTCCATATTTACTAAAATATGGCATGATAATATCAGAATGAAGGAAAAATGATGGTCCACTTGTATTAGCATAGCCTCTAAGAAAGAAAAAAGCTTTGTTAAACATCCAATAACTTTTATCATTGTTTCCTGTTCTTACGTTTCATCTATTACAATGGATGTATCAATAAATGAACCACCGATCCCACCATGTTCTGCTGGTATATTTATACCTAACATACCACAGGCTCCAGCTTTTTCCCAAATTTCCTTATCAGGATAGCCACGCTCTTGCCACCTGCAATATATAGTGTCACAACCGCTTTACATTTGCTAAATCCGTTGAAGTGTGAACATTTGAAACCCAACTCACACTTTGTTGTGAGGTATAATTTCTTTTTGAAAGAACTTTCTCACAGTCTCTCTGAATGCATCTTGCTCAGGACTGAACAATGATCGGGATCCAATATCAGTCATTTTACCCATTTTTGCTGTGGGCTGTCTATGCATTTTTGATGAATCATTTGAACCAGAATGCAGTGAGGCATTGGCAGAAACATTTCCACAACCAGAGGTAGAAGGCAAAGAGCTCACCCTACAGAAAATGGACAATTAGAAATAAATTTCCAACAAAATCCGAGCATTACTGCCCTTCAATATGTAAATGGCGCGCAATACCTTGTAAGTGAATTCCCTGCCAATATCTTTTTCAAACAAAAAGTATTTTTTGCAAAAGAAATCATTTTTTAATAAACTGCTTGTCACACAGAGGAAAACCTGAAAGAAACGCACAATAAAACTATTATGTATGGTAACTGCTAGCTGTCGACGCGGGTTCTGCCTGAAACTGAAACTGTGTCAACAATCAAAACAGCTGATCGAGCAGCTGATTACGCATTATCTGCCGAGGCAAATTTAAGATTTGAACCAGCATGGAATAACCTGTGTTGTTTCAGAGGTGCGGTTTTTCCCAATGTGATAAATTTGTTTGCCTTTAAAATAAAAATTTCAAACAGTTTGTTTAAACAACTAACGGTTATCACAGAGACCCTTTGAAAAGCCAAAGTATAAATAACACGTAAAACGCTATATTTGAGCGGTTGTGGGAACAGTGCAATACAACAAAAGTTAATTGAATTGGCTGGCAGAAGCAGGCCGATATAGAGGATTTACACCTCCTTTAATAGGCAAAGGATGAGCTTCAGTATTGAAGACCCACTGGTCGAGGGCAATCAAACTATCATCGCTGAACAGTAAATACAGATATTTGAGGGTCTCGGCCAAGAAAAAGCTTTGTTGAACATCGTCGTGATCTGGTTTTTCATTGTCAACGTTTCTTAGCCCGCTGTAGCCACCGGTGGGAATGCGACAATGTTTCTCAATCGCCTCCACAGCTTCCCATCCCCATAGTCGGTAACGCGGGTCGTGAGTGAGGCGCCATAAAATGAAATAAGATTCTATAACTTCAGGTCGAAGAATGTAGTATTTCGCTCCGTTCTTGTCAGCTTCAGCTTCCAGATCGTTGGTAAACTCGAATGTTTCTGGTCCCAACTTGGTTGGGGTCCGCACGTACGATTGGTGACAGGTAGACGTCAAGGCAGCACCCAGTTCCACGTGACGCTCGAGTCCAAGGGCTTTACCACCCAGTGCAAATAGTCCTCCAGCAAAGCAGGTCAGATGTCCCATAACACTTTGCTCACGTTCGTACTCGATTTCAACCAAAAACGTTAAGTTGCTTTGTTTGGAAGTCCTGACCAACTTTTTAAATACGCCGTTGACTGCTTGGAGATACAGTGACAGAGAGTTCTCGTCCGTTTTACCACTTTGCAGCCAACTTTTGAGCAAGTACTCGTAAAAAGAATCCCCAGCAGCCCCTAGGGTGTACTTATCGAAATTGTTCCAATGAATTCGGGTGTCATCGTCGTCGAATTTCGTCTTGTTTTTACGCATTCGGATATTCACAGGATAAAGGCCATCCATGTTGACCATCAAATTTATGGTCGTCTCGTATATCCGGCGGATGTGCGATCGATACACACCTGATCCGGTCACATCGCTAAGATAGTTAAATTCGAGGCTTAAGGTGCCCCACTCAGCTAGAACTGGCCAACCACCGGAACTGGTTCTAGCGCTCAAATTGATCCGTCCATTAGGAATGCTAGTGACGTTATCAAAAGCTGGCAACATTCTTTCAGCCACCTCTTCGGCTCGTTGGCGAAACAAGTTGTCGCCTGTCAAAGCAAACGCAGCTAGAAGACCGCCAACTAAACGAATGTTTACTTCGAAAAGAGATAAATCGACGTTGGCTGCGTCCAAGTTCATGTCATTTTCGACCCAATCTCTAGCAGCGGCGAATTCGTCCATCATTCCCATGATGAAGAGAGTATCAAGACTGTCTACAATAGTAGCACCCAATGGGGCAGAACCGTAAATAGAATCATTATGCGGTTTCCGGCTGATAGGACGGAGTTCATTTGCTCCCCAGGCATACTGAACGTAACCGTTCCAAGCATGTTTCATCATACTCTTGACATGATCTCGTTTGATCCGAACGTCCGGATCTGCGTCGTCACCGCCCTGTACTATCACTGTTCGTCGCCACGATAACAGAGAAGCAAAAAAGATACTATCGGTAATGGCTTGGGTACCAAAGAGACACAACATAGCACCGCAGTAGCAAATGATTACAAGGCAAAACGCAAAGAAACACCTGCTTATTAATCTAGCACGAATAACCCTCATTTTTTCCCTGAACGTTCGACTCGACACGTCGCGAAAATACAAGGTACGGGCTTCGATTAAGGTATTGCTAAAAAATTGAGTGTGCGTCAGCGTGGTGCGTTAGAATAAACCTCTACACGAAGCAATAGAACACATGCGGCTAGCAACCCATGAAACAAACAACCTTACACCCGATGTTCGGCCCAGGTTAGTTAATAAACTGCCACGTGATCTACTGATAAAGGTTTCACCTGCGTTTGTACAAGCGATAGTCTCTGTTTCTTTGGGAAACACAAAATGTCAAGGGATTTGAGCTTTCCTACAGTATTCAGCAATGTTTTAAAAATCGCACTCAGTGCATGAAATGGAACGATTGATTGAATTCTGTTATTCCTCCGATTATCTTGCTGGTATACTACATAAATAATATTGTACTGTACTGCCATAATGAAACTCGATATGGTACTGCTTTTGTAAAGATCAGGTTGTGGTAGCCACATTTTCGATTTTAAAAAATTAATCCTATAATAAAGAGGTATGTTGCTTACGTGAATAGATGAAGAAAAAAGCTGCTTCAGACGACCGCTAGCTGGTGTTAGCTTCTAACAAATAAAAATTTAAGCTATTTATTTTATACAAATTTATTTAAATGTTTAAATATATTACTGTTTTTGTATAGTTTCATTTAAAAAATAATTATTTTAAGACCTTTGATAATCGAATTTTATGTAAACTAAAAGCTAAAACTGGCTAAAAGAAAAACCATACTTGGTTAATGCCTGGAGGAGGGGCTTTTATAAGAATGGCGGGAACTCAAATGGTCGAATGAGAAGCGAAGGCGGGAAGGCAGACAGAACGCGTGGAAACAAGGAAGCCGCTTTTTGTCTTCTGGAATCGCAAGAGAGATATACAAGTTCATTAGTTATAGTTCACCAAAGATAATCAGTGTGTCCATCACATTTTTAACCTCGAATGTGCTTTGTGCTGGGTTCTGGACAAAATGTACGAGCCGATGGACCAGTTTCAGAAGATTGAGAAAATCGGTGAAGGAACATATGGCATTGTGTATAAAGCCAAAGACATTGAGACAGGAAAACTCGTAGCCCTTAAGAAAATACGACTAGAATCGTAAGTTCTGTGATGGTCGAAAGTTCACTCTGACTTCTGCAGTTATTGATTTCAGATAATTTTGTCTGTGAAATGCTTTTTGTGTGACATATCACAGACGCAATTAATCTGAATTTTTTAACTCAATAACATCCATTGTATCTCATGGAATATTTGTGTTTAGGGGTAATGTTACACAGTAAATTTTTCTTTGTTGAACAGGGAATCAGAAGGGGTACCAAGCACAGCCATTAGGGAGATTACTGTTTTAAAAGAGCTCGATCATCCACATGTTGTAAAACTCCTTGATGTTGTCCATGTTGAAAAGAAGATATACCTTGTCTTTGAATACCTGAATCAAGATCTGAAGGTTTTCTATTGCTTTCCGTTAATTTTTCCTTCATTTAATAACTGATTCGAATCCATCACTTTCAGAAACTATTGGATTCCATGCCCTGCGGTCTAGAACCCAAAGCAGTGAAAAGCTTTCTTTGGCAGATGTTGAAAGGCATAGCTTTCTGCCACTCACACAGAGTACTCCATAGGGACCTGAAGCCACAGAATCTCTTGGTCAACAAAAATGGCTTGCTAAAACTTGCTGACTTTGGCCTTGCTAGAGCATTTGGTCTCCCTCTACGCTCTTACACACATGAGGTTGTCACTCTTTGGTACAAAGCCCCTGAAGTCTTACTTGGAGCCAAAATCTACACTACCTCGGTTGATATCTGGTCGATTGGCTGCATCTACGCCGAAATGGTATTCACAGTGTTTCGTTTTTTGTTGTGGGACTGTTAAAGTTTGATGCGTCTCTTGACAGCTAAAGGGACGGACTGCTTTGTTTCCTGGAGATTCCGAGATTGACCAACTGTTCCGCATTTTCCGTACTATGGGTACACCTGACGAAACCTGCTGGCCAGGAGTCTCACAGCTTCCCGATTTTAAGCCTTCTTTCCCAAAGTGGACGGGTTCGAGTTTTGAAGAGATGTTCCCAAGGCTAGACAGTGATGGTCTCAACCTATTAATGGTTTGTCTTTTCGTTTACAACATTTTGTCATCACTCAATAATTTTTTTTTCTTTTTTTTTTGTCAGAAACTCATGCTCTACGATCCAAACAAGAGGATATCTGCTAGACAAGCACTTCACCATCGATACTTTTCTGGATTTCAACTGCCTAATTTTGAATAATCTTGAATGATTCAACCATCCAACAGTCTTAACTATTTTACGCAAGTGTTCACACAAGTTTATTTTCTCTTACATACCATCCATTTTTTAATTTCAGAGCAGCGTTCTATCTATTATTTAAGTTCTACCGTTTCAAAACGTTTACTGAAATGGCTACAACGAAAGGAGAACTGTAAATAGTTATACGGGAATAGAAACAATTAACCGCACGATTGTCCAGCGTCATCTATTTCAAGTTTAATATCCACTTTATCAACGTCGTCGTCGACGCTTATAAGCGGAGATGCAACAGGAATCTCCTAATATCATAAAGCATGTATAGGAAAATTGTTTCACAAACAAATTCACAATCATGATTCCTACCTGTTCAACAAGCAGCAATGGTGGCATCATAGTGTGAAAGACGCATCTAGTGTCTTCGCTGAAATTTATTACAGGTTCCTTACATTCGTTCTCGTGAATAGTAGCACCACAGGGTCGAAATAACATTTGCGAAGGATCCTAGGTAATCCCAAAAGCATGAAATTTAACTCGACGGTTATATGAGAAGGAGAAGATTCGGTAAAGCTTTACATTTAATACATGTCTTGTGCAATGTTTCGTCAATGGAACGGCAGGATTTGTGCACTTGATACCACAATCGACAAAGGAACACTTGGGCGTGGGAGGAGCTTTGTAATTGACTCCCTGCGTGACCTAAATAGATGAAAATAAATATGGTATGTATCATGTATCATTTATCACGCAATAGTGTAACATACTTGGAGGCGTTTTTCCTGTAATTGGTGGTGCAATAACGCCTCAGAGCCTCGATGGCGCTGAAAGCGACGCAAACTTCGTAATTTTGCCACGGCTCTACGTTCTGAGGGCGTGTCGGGATAAGGAGCAGTTGCCACTTGGGTCACAAAGGAGTGTTCATTGAATCCAAATGCAGAATTAATTTATTGATTATGCATGCTTACCTCCATTTTCTTTTTCTCTTTTCACGCCATTAAGATAGCGCCTGCGTGCGCACTTTAACTGATGGTGTAATCGCTTGAACTGATCGAGATATAGAGCTTGTAGTTTAATAAGCTTATCCCTGGTCAGTAAGACCACTTCCTCAGGTGTAAAGACACCGGCATGCCTGCAAGTTTGTGATCAGCAATCCCAAATGATTTCCAATTGATGCTTCATAAGAAACAGATATACCTCAATGGATCATCTGGATCACTGTCTATACTTTCTGCATCAGAGTCATCCTCTTGTCGCATAGTTTGCTCTGCAGTTGGTAGTTCCTCCTCACTGTCTGATTCACTAGCGTAATCTTGCAACTTTTGATTGGAAGCATTCAATGACAATTTTTCTATTAAACTGAGTGTCCCAGTGGCTTTTTCTTCATTTCCTGCTTCACTGTAGTGCTGCAGGTCATCTATAAGGGTTTCAAGGGATTCAGGGGGTTGCCTCTTCCTCAGCGTTTTCATTTTACACAATGCTGAGCGTTTGGCGTGATCTTGACATAATCTAATGTTACAAGTACAGAGATTATAATTCCATGTACATAGAAAACGATAAAATAAGTTTATACCCATCTCTTCTTTCACCCTTGAGAACATTTGTGCCACATCTTTTTCCATTGGAGAATACAAAAGTGCATGGTCTGTAAGGTGCATTCCGGTCTTCGGAGATGTGATCGAGGCAATATGAAAAACCTTCCACGCACGGTTGTGAGCAATTGTAAAGTGTGTTGTGGCACGTTTGTTGGCTTGGATTGTAGTATTGCGAAGATGATGCCTGATTGCCGTACATGGCCATTGTACAAAACCCACAGGGATAACAGTATCTATGAATCCCACGTTTGGCCAACGGTGTGTGACAATAATTCAGTTGAAGATGATGCAAGAAACAACATATACAAAACGCATGTAGAGAAATTACTTGCACAGGAAACAAGAACACAAATGCTGCTACTTGAAATGCGAAAACATTACAAGTGGAGCTAGTTTTATATTTGTTTGTGCGCATTCGACTAACGGTTTCATGAATTCAGCGTTAGATGGCCAATAATGTACAAATCGCGTGATTGTTATCGAGGACGTGACACATTTTCCTGTCGCCGCTTGTGATTTTGTTCTTTTTTCTTACACAGCCTTTTTGTTCCCCAATTCGAATGCCTGGTAACCCACTATTAAAAAACAATCAAGACAAACGACGTGGCTCTGCTTTCTCTCAGCCGTTGCATATTCCCGTTTTGCGGTCACTCTCACACTTGAGCTCACAACAATGACGGTGACCGACTTTCACGCCATATTGATATAGGGGAAAAGAAATCGGTAAGATGATGCAGCAAATTTGGAACAAAACGCGTATATTACTCCCAAATAAAAAAGTAACGAATAACAACGTGAAAGTTCAAAACTTTTTAGTCGGTCCAAAGATCCAAGAATGAAGCCATCGTTTCGTCAATGTCGGTACCATCTGTTTTATGTCAGAGAGGGAAATTTAACGACTCGACTTTTACACGTAAAAGGAGATACAATCAACATAAATTTCACGTCTACTGACCGATAATGTCAAGAGGTTCGCGATTGAGCCGACACGAGCAGCCGCTCTCCACCATGACCGGTTCTCGAGATAATTCCAACTCGTTGGACTCGGAATTTATTCGACCGACGTGCATCATTTCCGGTACGACATCCTTGAGGAAATCAAACATTTATGGTTTCCATTACTTGTTTCCATAAACGACGTTTTTTATACCTGATGACATTCAGCATCCAAAATGGAACTGTGTTCTGTTTCGCAACGTCCGAAAACGACAGGCTGAAGAACTAAAGGAGGGGCTTGAATCACGTGCACCCGCTCACCTGAAAAATAAATACATCACCGTCTTTCACGAAAATGATTTGCCAAAAATTTCGTGAAAAACGTACCAGTCAAGGCCGAGATGGCTGAAATGGGGAAAAAGACGGACATGTTGGCCGAACAGCAACGAATTTCAATTGGAAGACAAGCCATTTTGTTTTCGACACAACGACCGCCATTAGTAGATCTTCATATATGTACACGCGAGAATTAATAAGAAATGTGAAGGTGGGACAGGACTAAAAGTGTTGTACAAAGTCGTAAAAACGAAGGCGTTTCCTTCGGTTTGGGGTGGCAAGAAAGGAAGATATTTATAAACGAATGTATGCGTACACAAAAATACCTTTTATGGCGTTGGGCTGCATCGTGGCCATGATTCGATTGAACATGTTGGGCGTATTGGTGTTTGAGCTCGGAGTAGCCAAAGGGGTCGTTGATAATAAACGATGCCCTGTCTTCATTTTTCAGGGCCAGTCCGCCATGACAGACGTTTTCGTCGCAACACGAGACGGTGGTTGTAGAGCTACGATCATGCTCTGATAATTCAGTCAATCCTCGCAGCGATCGGCCACCCAAACACGGTTCGGCCGCCATTAACAATCTCGCTGCATCGCATAATACGATCATGAGGTAACACCACCTGGAATACATGGTTGCTACGCACCGTGTGTGCAGCTCCAATTACTGAACACATCAGCCCCAAACGATAAACTGATCGTTGGGCGATTTTTGAAAGGGGATGGGGGATCCTTCCCATCCCTTTTTTTTTCAAGGGTACAGCTCTTTATTGAAGCCTCTGCAGAATATTTTAATTATGCGGGAAATATTAATTGTTAATTAATATAAATTCTTTAAAAAATCAATATTCTTTTAAAACAACTTTTTTTTCTGTATTTGGTATATCAACCAGACAACATATCATCACCCCGGTAAATAAAGTGAAAACAAAAAAAAAGGCAAAGAAAAGACATGTCTATGTATATAATATATATTAGAGGAGGAGAGGGTTAAACTGAGAGAACAATAAAAAAAAATTCATCCACAAAAAACGTCTTCCGAGATTTGAGGAAAAAAAAACACATAAGAAAAAACGATACATATCCATAGTGTATGTATATTTGTGTGTGTGTCTATGTGTGTGATGAGAGAACCGGTTTTTGTTGCTTTTTTTTCGTTTTATACTCGTAATTTTTTTTAAAGAAAACAACGACAGGAGGAGGGCAATACAAACGGTTTGGTATACAATCAGTTTGTAATGTTTTTTTTCTAAGTTTTTAAAAATCTTACTTTTTCAAAAGCTAGCCCACATTCAGCTGATGATTATGAATTTCTTTTTGTTGTAAAACCAGAAACAGGTTTTACTCTTTGTTTTTTTTTCTTATAAACTCACGGAAACACAAAATGGAGATTACACACACAAACACACGTACTGGTACTGATTAATGATTTAGAAAAAAAAAACACAACATGGCAAACATCAAAAGCCAAAATGAAAACAAATGAATTCTTATATAGCAGTCACTGAACAAAAGGAAACGTTCATCCCTTTTACATTTGCCAGTTCATATTCAAACATTAAAACTAACCATCAAACAATTCATAATACAAAATGTAATATATATATATATATAATAGTATGTATATATATATATAACACACACACACACACACGGACGAGAAGGGAAACAAAAAGCGCATCCCCGAGATAATCAACCAAAAACAAAAATTCAACAAATGGGTGTGTAGTGAACGTGTGTGTGTGTACCGCGTGATGTTTTCTTTTTCCTTTCTATGATACATTATACATACGTGTAGTTAAATCAAAGCTATAAAGTGTGTAAATGCAACTGGTAGGAGAGTAGCTGAAGAGTAGAAAGAGTAAGAAGAAGCTGTTGATTGGCTCATGATGACGGAGATACGTAACAAAGCTAAACATGTTTCAAGGTACTGGTATTCTGTATATATTTTTACACATTTATTTACGATAACCTTTTTTTTTAACTCCTTTCTTCATTTATAATTTTTTTGAGATTAATCCAATCAACGCACCGGGAAGGATGAAAGAATGAAGATCAAGGGGAAAAAATGGGAAAACAAAATTAACAAAAAATATGGCCTTATATGTACAAGGTATATGGTAGGCTATGTATATATAATATTACTGTATATGTATATGAATATAATATTTCTTTAAATGTTTGGGTAATAGTGATGGTGTGCTTCAATGAGTTTTTACCGGCAATATTCAAATCTCCTCGCGAACCTGCTCAGTCCAAATGTTCCGTCATTCAGTTTCCATAATGGAAACGATCTGACGAATCATTTGACATCATTTTAAACAAACTTATCCAAATCGAAACCTTCAATTACAATACAAATTAGATATATATATATGTAAATATATATATATAGTAAAGCGAGTAATTTTTTAAAAAAGCACAACCCTAAACAAATATTTTGTGTTATGCCAAACTATCGTGTGATAATTGTAGAAACTTTTGAATAAATTTCCGTGATGAACCAACAAATAAAAAAAATATTATTCATAAAATAAAATAAAAAATCTTTCCTTTTTTGATTTCATCCAGCGACAATTTGTGATGCATTGGTGATCATGTCCGGTTTAAGCCAGTGCTGGACGGCCGTTGCCGTTAGCGTAGCGGTCGTGCTGTTGTTATTATTGAATTCAATCGTAACCGATTTGGATTTAGCAGCTTCCGTCGCCCCCTGCTGGGCATGTTGCTGATCCGTTTCCACTTCCTGGACGCAGCTATCGATTTGACTACTCTGGACGACGGGCGATGGATGTGCCGTCCGGACGGCCAGCGACGAAGAGGCAGACAACGAAGGGGTCTGCGAAGGCGGAGTGGCTTCGCCGCAAGCCACCAGTGACGTATTGCCCGTGTTGGTCGTCGACGATGACGTCACCATACCTCCGTCCGGTAGGATACTACTGGAATCCGGGGACCGGCCAGGGGACCGGCCGGGAGCGATAGGAATCGGCAAAGGAATCGTCCTGACGTTGGCCGCTGCCGGACTTGTGGTGCTGAAGATTTGCGCTCCATTCGGCGTTGACGGACAGCGAATGAATAACCCGCCATAATTAGCCAGCAGATTGGGCTGTTCCGTCGTTGTTGTCTGGACAAGGGTCCCGTCTTGAAGTTGGAGGACTTGATGGGTCGGCGCGCTGGCTCCGTTCAGCACAAACGTCGTGGCACCTCCCGGCCCTGTTTGAGTCGTGCAAAACACGTTGACGGGCTGACCCGCCGGCGCGATGTTTGCCGGCCGGGGACTCAACAACCAATGGCCGCCGGTGTTCTGTTGATGCGTGGGCTGTGGGGCAACGGGGGCCGGCTGTGAATTGACGACAACATACGTCTTGCCGTCAGGCATCAATGCCAACGTTTGAATCGTCTGCTGCGGCTGGATTTGCTGGAAATTCTGAACGTTGTAGAGCAGCGGCTCCTGCGACAGCGTCAGGGTGGTGGCCTGATGATGATGTTGTTGCTGTTGTTGAGGTTGATGAAGCTGCTGCTGAGTCATAGCGGCCAGCTGAGCTCCCTGTTGTAAAATGGACGCCACCGTTTGAGGCGTCGATTTCCGTTTTTTGCCCGTTCGGGTTAATCCGCGGCTATTGTTGTTGTTGTTGTTGTTGGGATGACTGGTAGGATTCATCGGACCGACCGTCAAAATAGGAACAGCGTTGGATGGCTCAGTTGCTAACGGAGCGGCCGCCAACATCGGTCCGGGAGTCGTTAGGACGTGGACTACCTGACCAGACGGCCCTAATGCCGGCCGGGTGGTCAGCACGGGCAACGCTTGATTGAAGACGTTAGTCGCATGGGCTGGATTGGCTGGATGGGTGGCTGCAGAGGTCAGGAACGTCATCGGAAGATTGCCGGGCCTCAGGGCCGCCGTCGAGAAAATGGGGGTGGCCGTAGCTGGACCGACGGCCGAGTGATAGGAAACGAAAGGGAACGAGGCCGTGCGAAGAGGGCCGATATTGGGAGCCGAAAGGGCTGGCCAGAATTGATGCTGTTGCTGTTGATGGATAAACTGTTGTTGCTGCTGTTGTTGTTGCAATTGTTGTTGCGGTAGCTGGGCCGGCTGTAACACTTTGGCGTTGCTCTGGATCTGAATCGGTTGATGGTGGGTCCGTCTCGGCGATCTCGACTTAGTGCTCTTCGACGTCGTTTCGGCCGCTCTCGCTCTCGAACGGGCGGCCGAAGCGGGCGTGGCTGGCCGGATGGCCAGCGGAGGAGGTTTACTTCTGATCGGGGCTGGAGCGGGTGCCAAAGAAACGGGCACGGAAGGCAATTTGTGTGACTTTTGTTGCGTTGTTGTTGTTGTTTGTTGTTGCGTGGTGGCTGTTTGCTGTTGTTGTTGCTGACGGGCGGCCACCGCTGCGGCAGCGGCCGCTTGCTTGACGAGATTGGCGGCCTTTTCGGCTTGAGCGGCCGCCTCCGCCGCGGCCGCAACGTCCTTTTGCCTGTCCAGCACTTCTTCCATCGAATCAGGTATGCAGTCCAGCAAATCGCCCAGCAGTTCTTCTTGCGTCTGTTCCGCTTCGGCCGTCTCGGCCGTCGTTGGCGCTGCAACAACCGCCGGAGTGGATTCCGGAACGGGAGATGCCACAGACGTGGTGCCACTGTTTTGCAAACTGCTTTGCAACAAGACCGTCTGCTGGGCCAAATAGGCGCTGGGATCTTCGAAAAACGTCGGCCCGTTGTTGCTGTTGTTGCCCGTCGTCGCTTGGGTCGGACGCGTTTGGGGCAAGAGACTCCCCGTCGGCGGACGATTCTGTTCCAGTGGAATTTGCCGGACGTCCACATTGGGACACGGTGAACGTCGAAACAGCAAAGCTTGTTGGTGTGGCTGCTGGACGGGTTGCTGCACAACCGCAAGCGGTTTTAAAGTCTTGCCCGTCTTGCTATTTGTTCCGTTTCCACTCTTTTTCCGTTTGACGGCGGCTTTGCTGGTCGCCGTTGTCACCGTCGTCGTCGGGGCCGAGGTGGTCGGTGTTGTCTTGTCGGTGGTGCCATCTTGCGGTTTTTTATGGCAGCACGTCGGTCGCGCCTCTAGTGACGTCTCGGAATTGCTCGCCACCTGAAGACAACACAAAAACGAGGCAAAGCGGGAAAAAAGAAACGAAACGAAAAAGAAAAAGAAATCCAAAAGCGATCAATAAAATGCCAAGTCCGGAGGTTCTTTTCATTCTCTTTTTCATCTTTCTTTTTTTTTCGTTCGACCGTGAAAACACATTCACGCACGCGCTGCGTGCGCGTGATGGCCAAACAAAAGTACACTCTCCGCCGATATTAAAGCGGTGCGCTAGTTAATAATTCGTTTCCCAATTCACTATACACAAATCTGTTTTATTTCTTCTTTCTTTCTTGTTTCATATCCACCACCAAACGAAGAGAAAAAAAAAAGAAACAAAGGAAAAACGCAGGGCGCGCGCGCGCCATCTCAAATCGAGTTTGTGCGATTACTTATTTTTAGATTCTTTTTCTTTCTTTCTTTGGTTTCCTTTCCTTTCGTTGAAGCAAAAAGAAATCACGAAATGTCGTCGTGAGACGCCATCAATGATCCCCCCCCCCCGCATTTCGGTTATTTAGTTACGGTCGGTTGTTGCTTAGTGCCGCGGGGATAAAAAAAAAATAGAAGAAGAAAAATAAATAGAAAGTAAAATCTTCGAGTCACGAGTGATAGATAAATAAAAGTAATATACTTGTACGTATAAAAAATGATTATAAAAAATCAAATCTTTTTCAAATATTCCGGAGGAGAGTGGAGATGGTCATTCCTTCTTTTAGTTGTATTACAAAAATTGGGAGAAAAAAAGGGCAAGCGGAGAGAAAATAAATTGGAAAAAAAAATTAAAATGTTTTACTCTACACATAAAAAATGAAATCAGAAATAAATCAACAACGCGTTCAAACTTAAACTTCAAAGCGAAACAAAAAAAATTTGAATAAATGGACAGCTTTTCTGGATGCTAATTTTTGTTTTCATTGGCCGGCGTTGAAACCCAAAGATAGGCGGCGTTATCACAAAAGATTTCGTTTACCAAAGAACCTCTCACCCCTCAAAGTATAATCCCGTTCCGACCGAGACGATCAAACATCATCATCACCATTTTATTAGATTTTCTCCTCTGCCTTTTTTTTTGTTTGATTAAAGTTAACTATCATAACCACGTAGGATTTTTTGAAAGACTTAGGAACTCACCGACGGATCGAAATTGAAGACATGCGGGAGTCGGAGGGGACAAGGCAATCCGCACTTGCACGTGCCGTTACGCTGGACGTAGTTGGCCGCGTCGTTCAGTGACGACAATCGGCAACCGCTCGGACTAACGAACAAAGAAATCAAAAACAACAAATTAGTTTCATTTTTAGGAAGGAAATAAAAGGATTTTTTAAAAAAATTGACGGCCACTAATTTCATTCATTTGGTGTAATCATCTTTGGATTGATTCGGTTGATTATATAAGAGTCTAAGAAAGAAAAGGAGTTAATTCCCCCATTCTCTTTTTTTTTTTGAGGGGGAGGGAAGGAAATGGAGAGAAAAAGAAAGAAGATGACGAGAAAAGGAAAGACGGAGACTCTTGGTGCGGATCGATAAATCCGGAAGACAAGTCTTGAGCATTCCCTGGGCGACGCTTTACGACGACGATGGCCGCGCGCACACACACACACACACGAAACATAGTCGTAAGAAGGAAGAGAGAGATATTGATTCGGTGCCCAGCCGGAAGGGAGAGAAAGGGTGGGAGGAACCCCAACCCCCCCTTAAAAAGGATCTAGACACACACAGACACACACAAAACATTTTGAATTGTGCGTCTAAAATGTTGGATGGAAGCCCAATTCTTCGAAAGAAAAAAGAACAAGAAAAGCTAATCCTATACACAACCATCTCTTGCCTTTCCACCGCAATCCGGTCCTTGTTTCCGGAGACGAGTTTTTATTCCGCCCTTTTTCTTTCTCCCCCCTATTGGTTGATCCGGAATACCTCGGAATACATTCACTTTTTTTTTTTAGCCCTTGTGTCTTTTCCCAGTATCTCATTCTATGTGTCACACACGGAATTCCGCATTTACTTTGGCGTCCCCCTTTCTCCACACACATTCACATTTTGGAAAAAAAATCCGGAGAACTGGCGTGTGAAACCAGTTATACTTTTTACAATCTAAAAAAATTATTTCTTTTTTTTTTACTGTTGGTTACTCTTTGTTTAACAACCCCCCAAACGGGGTAGGGTCTCGAAATAGATTAAAGAGGGGAGAATTGAAAAAAAAAATGAAGCAGCAGCATTTTAAAAATAATTCCTCCACACTCAAAAGGTATTGCATGCAGGGTGAACTTTTAAAAAAATATACATAGGTGAACTATAGAGGGGAGGATACAGACAGTAGTTTTGCTAGAGGGGGTTGATGTGTATATAGCTGTTCCTATATGAGAAATGAGATGAGGGTGAAGTAAAAAAAAAAGTGGGTTGCGCTGGGTAGTAGCGGCCGGTAGTCGTAATCGTTCTGGAATGAGAAATTTACCCTACATTATGCCCCCTTTTAAATTTTTTGTTTCTTTTTTTTTATGTGTTTTTTTCTCTTTCTATCTTTGCTAGGTACCATCATCATTTCCCCCCTACAATACCAGCCCCCCTTCTTCGTTTAATTTCATTGTAGAAAAAACTGGCCCCAGCCTTAGGGACCACCATCTTCTTGTGCCTTGTTTAAACCACACCTGGAACACCCGATATGAAAAACAGCAACAAAAAAAAAGGCAGCCCCCCTTTTTTTCAGGAAAATTAAATTTGAAAAAAAATGCTGTCTGCCCCACAACGAATTTTTTCCTCTTGTAGACCTACAGCTCTCTGACGTCAGCCAGGTGTGCAGCGTATATGCTATAAAGGAAGGATAGAAAAATATTTAAAAAAAAGACTCCCCACAGGGGGTGTTCTTTTTCGAACCAAATAACAAACGGGTACAAAAATTAAGCGACGGAAAACGGCGAGGGAGAAAGAAAAAAAACAAGAGCAAAAGAGAGGGGAGCGGTCCTGCCCGGCAGAAACAGGAAAATGCTGGGCGGACCCTCTAATGCCGAACAATGGAGGGGAAAAAAAAGAAAGAGCTTTGGTGATGATGAAGTCGAGGTCAATTGATCGATCAAACCGCCGTCGCATCCTCTCATCCTTGGCTTTTATATTTGTACATTTTTTTTTCTTTCTAAGTTGTTGTTATCCGTCGTCGTCCTGGGCGACGCAATTGTTTTTCAACGCGAACAAGGAAAAAAGGAAAGCCTTTTTTTTTATTTTCTCCCTCCTTAAACTTTTCCCTATGTAAATTGTCGGTTATGGCAGCGCATAAAGTCTTTCGTACACTTTTCTTTTTGAATAAATGGGGGATTAATAATCGATTATGACGGTAGAGTGGGTTGTGCTAGCTCATTAAGCCAAAGATACATCAGGGCATGTGTATCCTACACCAGGAAAAAGAAAGGTGAGGGGGGGGGGGACAAAATATTGCGGTTTGTTGCTCACCTGATGTAGATAACACATCCGGCGGATATTTCACGGGTCCAGCCGGCTGGTACGCTTGTTGTTGTTGCGCTCACAATAGTCGTTGTTGTTGTATTCACATTAGCATTTGCGTCAGCTGCCGTGTTGGCAATATCGACGGATGACGAAGATTCGATGCTTTCATCGGTCGTAGTTATGCCGGCAGGTGGATCGCAGCCAAGGGCAGGAACACATTCCATCGATTCAACCGGAGTAGCTGGATGGTTATAATGAGACGTCACAGGTGGCGATGAGGACGACGGCACTGGAAGCGGAGATGACGATATCATCGACGTTGTTGTGTCGGCAACAATCGGACTCGATGAACAGGCCGGCGTTTCGATAACAATCGGCTGGTGATCCACCGCCGGAACTGCTGGATTGACACACGTAAATTGCCTATGCTGCTGCTGCTGTTGTTGCGGTTGTTGGTGGCACGCTGGCGGTGATTCACGAGGCCAATAACAATTCACTTGCTGTTGCTGTTGTATCACTTGATGTTGACGATAATAATGCTGTTGTTGCTGCTGCATTTGCTGTTGTTGACGGAAGTAATCCATTTGTTGTTGCTGCTGTTCTTGCTGTTGCACATCGTAATGACTAGACGGCCAAAAACACTGTTGTTGTTGTTGCTGCTGATGTTGCATTTGTTGTTGAACGTGTTCTTGGTGCTGAGGAAGATGCGGCTGCGGATACGCTTGTTGTTGTTGTTGCTGCAGTTGTGGAACCGAAGAAAAGTTTTGATACATTCCGTACTGTTGTTGGCCAGTCATGTCTTCGATTCCAGCGCTACTTCCACCGCTCAAACTGCTACTACAATGGGACTCGCACGTCGACTCTGATCGAACGGAATCGCATCGCGATGGTGTCCGGGACAATGACGATTGCGAGGAACCAGCACTCGATTGAACAGTAACGGTCGCCATGACGTTATTCCGGTAGCCGGATTGCTGCAGCAAATGCTGCTGTTGTTGCGGCTGAATCTGCTGCTGGTGCAAATGCTGCAGTTGTTGTTGCTGTTGCTGATGCATGTGATTGTACTGAGGATTAAAGCCCATGCAGCTCGGATTGTTGTTTTGTATAGCTTGTCTCTGCTGCATTGTTTGTTGCTGTTGCTGTTGCATCCAGCAGGATTTGAAACCCAAACTCTCGGAATGATTGTAATCATTCTGGTTCCACTGATTCCACTGCTGCTGCTGGTAAGACCAGTAGGAACCATTTGTGTCCCTATCACAGGAATAGGGATTGTCTGACGGGAAGCAATGTACCTTGTTCAGACCAGGATCGGGCCTGTACCTGCAACACAACAGAAATTAAAGAGAAACTGCATGGCTGCACGAACACTATCCATTATACCTATTGTGAGATGTCTGCATGTAGGAAAGATGGTTGAGAGTGCCACCATGCTGGTTGTGGCATGCCTCGTTGGCAAACTGGTTGCCATTGCCATTCTGAGGCAGGTAGAAAAGGACATTATGCAGCGAGCCATTCTGGCCTGAGCTGACTAGCGAGCCAGGACTGGGGCCCGCCATCCCTCTACGATAGGATCACAACCACCCAGATTGTTGTTGGCTCCTTCACTCATCTCCGCCAGGAAAGTGAAGCTAGTGTTTCGGTCTCCATCCAGACTGTTTTATTTTTCCAAGGGTTTAGTCACGCAGCAAACTGCCACTAGTTTGAAGGCTGTTGCTGCTGTGGCTCAAGGTAAATTTTCTTCTCCTCGACACTTTCAAGGTGAAACATACACAATTTCTCACAACAACTCACAGCCACTCAAACATAGGCACAGAAAAAAGAGAGACACTCTTAGAAACTCACGCCCTCTGGCTCTGACGGGCGTAATGGGTACTCCAAGGTTAACACTCACTATAGTACGCGCGGGACCCGAAAATACCTGAGGCAGTCCCGCGCACTTCACGATTCTCTGCAGCACACACGTCTGTGGCCTCGGGAACGTCTTTTTTTTTTCTTGAGAGAGGAAACGTCGTCGTGGCTCGCGTCCCACTTAATCACTCACACAACTTTTGGTATCTATTGTTACACTTTTCTGGCACTCGATCGAAATAAGTCGAATCAACGACTCGTTCGAACGTGAACAACCTCAAGATAGAGGGAAGAAAAAAACAGGGTGCGATTCACGAGATCCAGTATCTGCGGTCTCTCTCTGCCAGGGTGGAAAGTATCGTCTGGCACACCACAACAACGTTTGCCAAAGCCTCCTCCTCCTCTTGCCCCCTTATTTCCCCATGTATTGTGTTTGGCTGGCGGCGCAAAAAGCCGAGACGCCAGCGCTACGTAACGGCAACACGTTACACCCGATCACGTCATCGCATTACTATTTTTTACCAATATGAACAGTGACACCTATGAGCAACCTTGGTAATATCAAACTTATTTCGTGAAAGCGACACTCGTGGTTCAATTTCACACTATGTTGTGAGATTCGAAACAGACGCATATTTGCTGACTACCGTGGAAGCAACTTACAGCACAATCTGAATATCTGTTGACGGATAATCAGTTTGAACAAAAAGAATATTAGAATAAGAAAATGAGTGCTAGACAAACACCGAACGAGTTTTTGAAGCAAATCATTGGTCGCCCGGTCGTAGTGAAACTCAATAATGGAGTGGATTATCGAGGTGATAACCCACAAAACGCATGGTCTCAAAACTTCCTTGACATTTTCTTTTTCTAATCATAGGAGTATTGGCGTGCCTTGATGGTTACATGAATATTGCCCTCGAACAAACTGAGGAATACAGCAATGGCCAGTTAAAGAATAAATATGGTGATGCTTTTATTCGTGGAAACAATGTACTCTTCATCAGCACACAGAAACGAAGAAATTGATGGATGCTGTATCTGTTAAATATATTTTTTTTTGGCCTTTATTTAATTTCATTCTTTTTTCTAAAAATGACTGATGTGTAAAAAAAGTAAGAGTCAAACATTTGTTTTTATTGGGAACATTGGAGTTTGGTAAAGAGAATTATTTACTGATTATTATAACAAAAAACGGGACACAAAATATTGGCACATTTGGTTGTTGCTTCTACAATCCTTTGGAGCTTCCATGCTTTTGAGATAAATGATGAAAGTGTATAAAACTGTGAAATCTTTAACTATTATAACAAGCCTATAGGTGAAAGGTGATGATGGTATCTGGTACAACATGATAATGCAAATTGTTTTAGCTTTGAGGTTGAAGTAGCATGAACAAGTAGCCTTCTATGACATTCTGTGCTGTAAACAAAGATCAAAATTAGAAGATCTTTGGAAATAAAAATGACAAACTTGTGCTTTCCAAACCTTCCTTGCTGGAGCGTTTCAAGGCGATGCTCATGGCAGAATCATCGTTGAGGTTAACCATCGTAATATCCCCGCCGTTATTCAGCAGCTCGTTGAGAGCATGTGGATGGTTACCATGAGCGGCAAACATCATTGGTGTATTAGAATTCTATGTATGAAAAGAAGGGAGATTTTTTATTTATTAACAGTGACATCATACCCTCAGTCTATATGTCCATACGTCATCGATCTCATTGACGGAAGCTCCGGCTCCGATCAACAGCCTTATTATGTCCGTATGCCCACCAGCTGCAGCCAAATGGATTGCAGTTTCACCGTCTGGGCCTTTAATGGAATGGAGAGCTCCAGCTTTAAGTAGCAGGGCGGCTGTTGGAACTTGGCCATATGCTGAAGACCACATTAGTGGTGTAAGGCCTCTCTCATCCAATCCATTGATGTCATTTGTGCCTTTTTGAGGAGAAACAAAAAAATTAACAGATCTCATTCAATGTTGTTTGCTTGAAATTGAAACTTTCATCAAACAATTACCAGCTTCTATATCTGCTTTAGTAATTTCCCCTTTCCCAGCACGCTGATGAAAGCTCAGTTGCACAGGATTGACAACAACTGCTTCAGTCTGGACGTTTCCTCTTTGGAGATTGGTGAGAACTGTTCTAGGCTGGTATCATACAATTTAAATAAAGGCAAACATTTAAAGGTCCGCTACTTTTTTATTTAGCTACCCGATATGGGAGAAATGCACTCTTGTGTTCTCCATCATCAAAGTTGCTCTCATAGGCCAGGGCTGCAAATTTCAATCCAGGCTGCTTCTGTCGATCACATCTTCTCCTACCACTTTCTCCTTTTTGATGTGATCCACTGGGATCAAAATCACTCTCTGAAGATGCTTCAGTAGGTTCACTCTTGGTGGAATCCCCTAGTGTAGCATGATTACAGTAAAAGTACAATGCAAACGAAGAAGTATGAATTCTTGTATTAATAAGCTTACCACTACATTGTCGGAGTTTTCTGCCTCGTTTGGAAGAGGAATTGGATGAGGATCCACCTACATCCATTTCGTTCTCGAAACAAACTCACTGCTTTATAGTTTATTTTTTATGTATATGCGTACGCTTTGTTGTTTTCTTCTTTGACACGCAAATGCTCGATTCGCAATGTTGTTTGTTGTTGTGATTCTGACAAGTTACTAGCCAATCCCGCTAGATGGACGAAATCGAAATGGCATTCTTTTTTTCTTCTACGGGAATAAACTGTAAAATTGACAGCAGAGGCGTGATGTGAACACACAAAAGAGTCTCCTCAACGACAAAAGGTTTTTGCACGCTCGACGAATTATAGATGAAGGACAAAACTGACTCATTGACTGACGGCAGCGGCTTAGCAGTCAAATCACTGATTCATCCTTCTCCTTCAAGCCTCTGCAGTCTGCACCAATTACCATAACACAACCGCGAACGCAACGTCCCCCATTTGAAAGGATGCGAAAGAAAAAAAAAAGAAAAAGTTTTTCGGCACACAACAGCTGCATAAACTAACAATGGGGGATGCCCATAGATCGGGTGCTGCCTGTGACGGATGTGGACACATTCCTTTCAGCCAGAATGCCAATTTCAACTGTGCTCACACTAAAGTCTGAACCTTGTTTGGCATGTAAACACAACAGGGACGTTTGTTTTACATGTGCGTATATACAAAGAGGAAAACCTAAACCAGCTGCTGTCTAATCTTGTGGTCGGAAAATAACGTTTCAATTTTGATGGGAACCTCAGAATGAAACTTGAATGGATGTATAAATTTTATACGACATCCGGGAGTTTTTGAAGTTGTCGCTGGAGTGCAAGAATGAAAAACGACGGAAGGGGGGACTCCCGACGTGCGCTAAGCAGAACATGGAATCAGATTAAAAGGACTAACAGAATATTCGTTGCTGTGATAGACCGACGGTGCTCGACAATTTATTCTATACCAAGGAGGCAAGGACAGTTGAAATGTTGACGAAGTGTATTGTCATAATTCAATGTAAACATACAGAATTCGTCACCTTGTTTGGATACTTCCGCAAAAAGAGGTTGTACCATTTACAGGATCGATCCCTCTTTGCAACGGTGCCAGATAAATAATTTATTGCTGCGCTTTTTATCTAAATGTTTATTGTTTATAGCTTTCTGTGTATTTCATTTAAACTCATCCCAAAAAATTGTATTCTATTCAATTTAAATGAATTAATGATCGACGTCTGCACACGGTACTTAAATATCATTACGCCGCTCTTGTTTTGCAACGAATGCCGGAATGAACTGGGAGCGCATTCTGTTGGTTCCGCCAACAGACTATACAACCCATCGTCGAATGTATTGCACAGCGATCGATTCCCTTTCGTTTACCCAAGCACACACGCACACATCAACCACGTACGGGGGGGTTAGAAAGATATAATGTATATAGAAGGGGCGCCCAGCAACGCCCAGCCACTCCCATTGCCGCGCGTGTACTGCGCTCAGCGAGCAGCGCGCAACCGAAGAATAGCAAGGCATGTGCTTGGAAAAGGGGATGACAAGCGTTCAAGAGACACACGTATATATGTGTGTAGTCAAAAAGTGTAGACTCACACAGCAAATCTCGCAGTTGGTTCCGGTGACCGTCGCATCTCCGGCACTTCTCTGCGTTTCCTTTCAAAAATAAAAATTCCTGAAGAGGAAACGAAGAAGTGAATGCCATCAGTTCTATGGTGCATAAGAGAGTAGTGCGATTTTAGTGCGCTATCCTGATTATCTTTAAATCCATTTTGATTCACCGTAAGCAACCTGTAAAAAAAAACAGCAAAGAGAATTATATTGTGAAGAAAAAGCGCTTAACATTTTCGATTCAAGTGATCCACTGGGCAGCGTGTATAATTAAAGATACGTAAACAAAAAAACACAAGAGAACGATATGATTTGTCGCCGGTGGTTGATTGTGTTGGCCGTGGCGCTGGCCAGTCATTCGTCACGAGGTCTCATCCATCCAAAGTCCGTGTCCAATTTGTACTCGTCATCCGATAATAATCGCAGCCACAACGACGATGGCACAGCCAATTCTCGGTCGCTGACATCTGACACGGAGGCTGAAGCGCTGGCCCTCCATTCCGCAACAGCCGATAACGCCATCCAGCCACCGGACCAACGCTGGATCAAACCATCCCCAAAAGGTTTGAATTTTTCTACTTAAAATTTAATTTTTTCAAATATACGTCTTTACACATCCATCCGCTTATAAAAATAAAGGCATTAAGTCACAAACGTGATTCGAAGAATTACATTTTCTCTATATTACGTATACATAGTATTCAAAAGACTTTGCACTTTTAAATTGGATGAATTTTCGCAATCCTGTTGCGAATGTCACTGCCAAGTGTATATATAAGCAACAAGCGCGTTCATAATAAATGACAGGAGGGCGTTCAGTAATACACAACGAGGGATGAGGGGGGAGAGATGATGATGCCGCGGCGAATGAAAACAGGACTTTCCACTCACGGGGATTTGCTGTATTATGTATATACTTGATGCGGATAGATGGATCGAATCTGCACGTTGCCGAGTCGAAAAGGATCGAGCCACGCGTATACATTTTTCATTTTTTTTCCCTCTTCCCTTTGCACGCGTGCTGGAGAAATTTAAATTTGCATTGAATCATAGCCACCATTACATCAACTATTAAAATAAATGCGTTTCATTTTTGTGATGAAGGGAATTTTCTGATTAAAAGTATTTCTTCTGAAATGTAAAAATAGTGTGTTGTCATAGAAACCCGTTAGATTTATGTACGGAGCTCTTCGTACATATAAAGTCCTTCAAATATTCAAAAGCGTCGTAGACTATATGAGAAACGATGATGGTTCACATCGATTTTCACGTAGGCGCCACCACAGCAACTGACTCTGTGTCTTTCTATTTAAGTTAGTCTATAGTCTACTTACGCATTTATTATGAACCGTAATCGCCCGCTGTCTTTTCTTCCGTATACAATAAACCAGTTAGCTTTCCGTACATTTAAAATCGCCCTTTTTTTCTTTAGAAAATGTTCACGCTAATTCGGTTAAATCAACGAAAACGATACTTGAAAAAAAAAAGAAAAGGTTATTAGGCTGTGTAAATTTAGTGCTAATGGCGGCCGGATAAAAGGCAACGGAATATGCATGAAGAGCTCCGTCTCTATGATGAATTCAAAGTGACTGCGAAACATCAAAAAGCGATGATAAGGCAAAAAGATGAAAGCCGACGACTTTATTTAGGACACGAGGCCTTGGATGTGGGGCCTTCCCTTACTCGTTTAATACCAGCTTTTTTCTGTAAAATATATATGGTATACGAAAGAGGCCAAATGCATAAATATATATATTTATTATTTAACGGCGTAGGATGGCTGGAAAGGCACTAACTTTAATGCCGTGGCCTACTCTTAAATATGATGATTATTTCATGTGCAGCTTTTAATCGTAATATATTCAAATGATATTGGTCGGCTACTGCTGCATCTATGTAAATGATCTAAATGCAAATATTGCCTTTCTCCTGTTTCTGAATAGAGTCTGCATTACATGTATAGTCTATATGCATAGATGTTTCGCTTTCAATGCACCGATCACTCCTCGAACATGGTGAATGGTGTATCTTTAAAAATAGACCATCAATCGTTAAATCTATCGGATTAATCCTAATGTAGAATCCATCCAACCACGATCAATGTGACATTGGAACTTGATGCGTAGGCTAACCAGTTATGACGTGGTTTTGCATTTTTGCTAAATAGATATTAACTTACGTATAGTCTACTGTTCCCGTAATATATCGACTAAACAGTTGTTTCGTGTACGGAACAATACCTCTTACGTCATTACCGGAAACTTTATGAACCTAAGCTGTGATGTAACCGTAATTTAACAATGGCCTTTTGCCTCATCCATAATTCATCAGTTGTTAGCCGCAAATGACGCAATAAAACTCAGTTTGGCGGAAACCAGTTTTTCGTGAATAGACATTTCTTTTCTCCTCTCTATTTTTCGAGAATGCTTTAAGTTGGCAAACAATCAGCGGCAAACAAACACGATTTCGAAGACGAGTTGTGTACAATACAAATAGAGAGACGACAACGTTTTTCTCGCTTGTAAGAAGGCCATTCGACAAACGAGAGACCAATCAGCAGCTCAGAAAAAGTTTGCGTTCCGAATGGGAACTTGGCCAGCCATGCTTGCGAAATAAACAAACATAGGACAGACGTCCAAAGCCTTTGCTGTGGTCTTTCAAGATGCCACTGGCTCCAGCTGTCCTTCGTTTGATATATTTTAACACAAAAAAAAAAAAAGATTCTTGTGTATAGAGAAGAAACAAGATATCTGCACATAGTTCTTATAGATATAGAACAAAAAAAATCCAGTGCAACCATGTAATAGGTTGTAATCGTCCGTGGTGTGTGTACGTATGGCAGAGATGTGTCCATGAGAAAAAGCTTCGTGAGAAACCATCCATATGCTTTTTAAAACTCTTTCATAGTCGCTTCAGTATATGATTTTCTATGTCATGTTAAAATAATGCGGGAATCTCTTTTAAATCAGAATAAATATATGCGGGGGTCGTTGATGTTAGATGTATTTCTTTGTCTTTATGTATTTCACGGTAGCGTGAATGAATAATATTTATCAGCCACACATTGGCTTATACAGGTCTATAAGGGATGAGTATATACCTAACGTAGGTTAAATGATTTGAATAGGCTATAAGAACATACAGTTCGTGAATTTTTTTTTAATGCCGCCATTTGGATTTGAATGTTTTTCATTTCCCTGTGTGTACCCCGTGTACACCGTTGACGTGGGATATTTATTACGTTCACACGTAAGCGAGTCTATTTAGAATATTGAGCAATTGAAACACCAACGAAAATGGGGCGTCCTACGGCCGTTTTTATCGATTCATGACATTATGTGTCGATGGGGGGCGAGAGGTCTTTGAGGACGAAACAATTCTATGTAGACCATTTGCTGTGTGTGGCACATTCATCTTTCAACATTTGAACTTGCGGACAATCGAAACAGACATCCGTAATCCAATTTTAAAAAAAATGTATGAATTGAATTTTCAAAGTTTTGATTGTATGGTAACGTCTATATTTTTTTTGGCCGTCGAAATAATTTATACATACAGCTCTGCGACTGGGCGATAAATGTTCGCAAACGGAGGACTGCAGCTTGGTGACTCATTCGCATTGCGACACGGAAAAGGGCGGCGTTTGCGCCTGTCCTCCCCAACACCCCGTCGACGGTGGCACGTTATGCACACAAGGTAATATCTCTGAAATAAATATTTTTCATGCTTCATCACATGTACGCATCTCTGAATGATTTTCAATATGACGCAATTCTCTGCATCATTTCTTTTTTTCGATGTCTACAACTATAGATATACGTTTACAAAGTAGGCTAGGCTAGCTATATATCCTTTTTTTTTGTATTATTATTATTTGGGCCACTGCCGCAGTGGGATGTATAACCCGGAGATACCATCAGTCTGTCGTGTGTGTGTGTGTTTGTGTGTGTGTGTAGACAAAAGACTGGGATTGAGGTATCGCGTGACGTGAAAAATTCTTATTTTCTCCTTCTTTTTTGTAGCCAGAAACTCTTTTATATACTTTAACCGAGATTGTGTGTTTATGTAGCTACGTATATATAGCCAGACTGGGAAAAAAAGCGGGCAAACGACTGACGAAGCATTTAAACTCTATTACATAATTGAATCCATCTAAAATTCTAGCAGATTAAAAAAGAAAAGAAAAACAAAAGTTTGTTTTAAAGAATGTAAACAATCGACTAAACTTGAATGTGGAAACAAACTGCAGAGGCACAAGAGACCAAAGAAAAAAAAAACAATGACGATCTAAACAGAAAAAAAAGGGAGGGCAAAGTGGCAATGAGAATTGAAGAAAAACTTTAAGTTTTTTTTTTTCTTTTCCTGTTAGGACTTTGGGGAAAACGTCTAGCTCTCTAAAGGTTGCTTTTTGATAGGCTCTATATAGCCGCCTCATTTGCTATATCCCCCAACTGCAATATCGACAACTTCGACAATTAAAGGCGGGTGGGGGTGATATAAAATAAGAAAGAAAAGCCCCCCCCCCACCAGTTTTTTTTTATTGGCCCTGTATTCTAGAGCTGCCCATATATAAGAAACGCTCTTTTTCCGCACGGGTAATTTACTGCGTTCGCCAATGAACAAGGTCGATCGATTGTGCATCGTAAACCGGGACGTGCTATATTGCCTTCTACATACACGGGTTTTTTTTTCTGTTATATATATACTGCACCAATAAAACAAATCAACACTTTTTTTTGTGTGTCCTTTCCCGTCCAATTCCGATCGTTTTTTGTTTGCCAATGTGTATATAAGCTCTAATCAAATATAAGTTCGGGGAAAGTTTATTTCATTTTGAAATCCGCGGGGCAGCACGCAATTAAGACACGTCGTTTCCTAATGAGCTTGTACGTTTTTATTGATGATTTGATTAGACGAAAGTGATATTAGATATACCTTTAGTTAACTGACATGTGGTGCAATGAAGGAAACTTATATTATAGTACAGCATCAGAGTATAAGTAGATGTAAATGATATATTATGCAAGCGGCTGAATTAGTTCGCTCGTCAGTGTGTTTTGGCTCGACAACAAGATGAACCCCTCCAAACGTTGCAGTTCTTTGTGTGTGTGAGTGAATAATCTATATATACACTGCTGTATGACAGCATGTGTGCGGGCGTATAAACTTTTTGCGTGGATATATATACGTAGCGAAGCATTAGCACAAAAACCCGGACCTTTTAAAGAATTCATTCTAATACAGACCCGTCTCACTGCATGTAGTCTATAGTATAGACGCATAATGTACAAACGTAGCCTCTTATATGTAATGCCATACGGTGTTTAAAGATGTATATGTACATACGCATGCAATAATAATGTATATATACCCACCCGAAAATAGAGTGTGTAGTTTGACAGATGCGGTCTGAACGCTAATATCTACTTTGATAGCCTCGTAAGCCGAACATAACGTATATAATTATGGTGATGTAAGTGGTCGTGCTGCTGTAGTATACGTACAGTACATGTTTAAAATAATAATAATAATCATGTATAACTATAGCGCTGCAGGGGGATGTATACACATAGCAAAAAGTTTTATTTTAACGTAGGTTAATTCTTATGGAATTTGAGGGTTTGCTGTATAAGATGTGGCGTGATATTATTTTCTTTCCCTTCACCTTTTTTTTTCGTATAAGTATATACATACCTGACGATGGTGCTGTCCCTATAAGAAGTCGGTTGCGACAATTAAACTTTGGCGCAGTCTTAATACGAGTCTTGCATGCATAAAACCACCCCTCCAACACGAATCCATATCACAAACGGAAATGGGATCGGTACTATTCTTTTCATTTTCATATTATACATAAGAAACAAAGGGGGGTTTAAGAAATCGAAATTTTTGTTCGCCATTGTTTTGTGTCAACTGATTTTAACTGAATTTAAATATATATATTTTCTCCATTGGTGAAAAATGTAGGACGGCAGTTGAACGACAGTTGCACGTTCAATGGCCAGTGCGTGGAGAGCGACCGCAACATGGAATGCCGCGATCACGTCTGCCAGTGCGCTTACGATTTTAAAGCCACTTTCTACATGGGTGGCAATATCGTCTGCACCAGTAAGTCCAGCAGTTTCTCTTTCCCCTTTCCCCTCTCTTTTATCTCGAAGCAATAAAAGAAAAAAAAAGAAAATACTGCAACACTATTTCTGATCAAATATTGATGTGCGCTTGGCCAAACAGAAATAAGGAGCTCGTATAAGCCTATATGGAGCGTGTCACATGTTTATATGTATAAGGGCACAGAGATAGTATATCGAACATAAAATATAAAATCAAATTTTTAAAAAATGTATTCTTTGTTGTTGATATAAACAAGGAGATGCTGTGACGTCCCGTAGATTTGCATTTTTCGTTCGGTATTACGTGTGACAAATTGTATGTAAACGTTGCGGTCTATGTACGCGTTCACCACATTTCGTAAGCGACAGAACAAGTCGTTTGATAACGCACGACTGTTATATATAGGCATACGCCCATACACGCCCTACAGATGGCTGTAGAATAAACAAAGTCGATACCAGGCAAGTTATTGTGCGTTAAGTATAACTTTGTAATCCAACAGCTAAAAAGAAAGGGAAAGTTAAATTACAAATTCTATTCGATGTCTTCTGTGACATTCGAACACAGCGCGATTTCGATCAAAGAATTGCCCTTTTTTTTTTATAGTAGCCAACTTTTGATTAGATGTCTTGCGTTTTCGAAAACTTCAAAGTTACAAATTGTTCCCGTATATTTAGCTGCCGTCGATCTGAACAAACGAGAGATCTTTATATCAATGGTTATATCGACCTTGTCTACTAGATATCCGAACAGAGAATCGAGTTCCTGTTGCTCATTTTGCCCTTGTCTTTCATCGTTTTTTATGTGATGCTCTTCGATCTATAGTTATAGTCCGCAGGATATCCGAAAATCTAATCTGACTGAGCAGAAAAAGAAAAAAGTTTGAATCCCCTCGGCTACCAAAAGAAAAGTTTTGTGGATACGAAGACGCTTTTTCTTGTGTGTGTGTGTGGCAAACTATATAGCCTAGTCTAAAAAGCCAGCAATCAAAAGTAAATATTATATAGTTTCTATAAAGTGAGATATCGTATGATTTCTATTTTATTTACGCGGTAGCTATATACAGTCTTGCTTGTATGTGGTTTGATGAGTGATTTAACAACTTTGGGAGCGCTCGTCCGCAATTATCGACTTTGAAAAGGATCTTCCTTTCAAACTGTATATTGATGATGTTCAAAAACTTCTCCTACTATACAGTTCATTCAATCTGAAACGTCGTGAATGTCTTGCGCCCCAACGCATATCTCTTTGAAGAAAGAAGTTTTGCGGACAAACTTTTATTTTTTTTATGGAGTCAGAAGAGAGTTCCAGATTTAAAGTTTTTTAAAAATAATTCTCCTCTGATAGATTATTGATGCCTTAGTGATGAATGTTGGACGTCGTCGACACGATGTCTGCCTCGCTTTAGCACAGCAGCATAACAGATGCAAATGTGAGTGTGGGTGAAGAAAGCAATGGAAAATTCTATTGCGCAAAGTCCTGCTGTAGGTATACGAGACCCCGTGTTGTAGAAAATAGGCAATTTGCATACAAATTGCTGATGTTGCTCGAAGAAAAATGCGCTGAAGTAAAAAAAAAATTTTGGATTTCACTTCGTGCTGTGATGTGCAAAATTCTAGAAATCTATACGACCCACGCGTGGACAGGGTAGAACACTCGCGTTGCAGCCTTAGACTACATGTATTTTTAAGAGCCGTTGACGGACATTGGCTATGTATACACGCGGGGAGAATGAACATGGCTGTGTTTTTCTCTTATAAGTGAATGACGAGCGAAAAGTGGGTGCATGACATAACGCAATTGGATCGATCGATATATATACTTTTTCTTGCTCAGCCCAGGTGTCATTGACCTTTTGCTTCTTTGTGTTTGTATAGGCATTGTATATTTATTTACTACTATAGCTAGGCTATATCACCGTGCAAACAGTGATGCCTGTTGGACCAAGAACAGTGGCAACATCGAAGGCTATCGATTTAGTAGACTCATTTCTATGTTGCGTTGTCCAGTTTGCGCGGGGAGGGTTTGAAAAAAAAATGAAGTGAAAAAAATGTATTTGATTTCTTTAGTTACAGTATATTATTTTTAATGTATTAAGACGCATTTATCAGTTCGGACAAGATTCGTAAAATCATTTTTTAAAAAAGAGCAAATCAGATTTGGCCATGGGACAAATGTGTTCAGCTGAATGCGGTTCCCCTTTTAAATGTTTATTTTCTACATTTACTTGGCTTGTTTATAGGTACATCAGTATCAGATGAAATGGGAACTTACATCAATCCGACCATGATTGGAGCCCTCAGCGGGTATGTTTCAATACATACATATTAATCAAACATTAGAGAACGGATTAAATCCTTGCAATGTTAATCCCAGGTTGATTCTCATGTTCATCATCATGTGTGTCGTCCTCCGATTATTCAGCAAGTAAGTTTTCTTTTATTTGTGTGTCAATTTTACATTGTTACGCAATCACTGGCGGGGTCCATGGCTTCTACATAACAGGAATTTAAACGATAAGGCGGTCGTAGGTGGGAGAGCAAAAGGCTCTTCGTCTATTTTAGCCAAGTTAAGTCTTTGATTGGGGACGTCTCCTGACTCCAAACACACCGATGGAGTTGTAATTTGTATCCAGCGTCTTATTTGGGTTAGAGCTGCTGCTTCGAAGACTATAGTCTGTCTTTCATTAGCGCACAGACGCTACAGGGGGGAGGGGGTTATTGGCGTTGTTAGAATGGACGATCCTGGGTATTGTGTTGGCACCTGGGTATATGCATGTGGCTAGAGCAGGGCGAAGGCGTACGATTAGACTCGTTTTCATTTTGAGGTGAATGTTGGTCAGGAATTATAGAGACCGTGCTGACCAATTGCGCTTCTCCTTAAGACATTCATTTCAAATCCGGAACGATCCACTACAAATACAATTAAATTACTGTACCTATACACGAAACCGGACTTGAAACGAGGCGAAGAGAAGTAATTGCTACAGGAAAATGTATCAGACGTATTAGTGTTATTACAGAATTAAATTATTCATAATGTCTTGATGAAGAAATTTGAAATCATTTCGAGTTAACATGTCCTTTTGGAAATCACCTCATTTCTTCAGACATCAGAGGCCTCATTACCCAAAACCTGTACTTCCTTTTAATTCGAAATAAATCAAGGTTTAATGTAAGAAAGGTAGATTGTACATCGTTTAAGAAAAACATAAACCAGCAACGTACTGATTGAATTTCGTAACCGTTACTTTGTGAAAAGGGCCAGGTGGAGAGAGAACCGCACCATTTTCAACACGCCAAATCCGCGTTTGGCCAATGCATCACTCCTGAAAGAGGTGACGTCCAAACAGCAAGTGGCAGGAAGCCGACGGAGCAGTTTGGCCAAGAGTGGCAGCCGACAATCCTCCCTGATTTCGATTCCGCACGCCCAGCTTGACGCTCCAGGTGATTTGGCCTTTTTCCCCCCTTTTTTTTTTTTTTTTTTGTTTTATTCCGTCTAATTTCAATCTACATCATATAAGCTAACCGTCTTAAATGATAATGGTTATTTTCAGTTTGAAATAAAAATGGCCTTTAGCATCAATTTCTATGCGTCGTCCTACAAAGCGTCTTTTTCGTAAAAGTAAACTGAGCAGGATCGTAATTTCCCAGGAGAAAAATCCATCTGCTTGGTCCCTTTGTGTGGATGTCTAACACGCAAGAAACAATGGCACAATCTTAAGGGTACATAGCCCCCCAGCTGATGCCATTTTGAAATTTATTTTCAAACATAATATAGAGTATGTACGTATACGTGCCCCCGTATCAGTCGCATATACATTTTAAGTGTCCTAAAATTTATGGGCCCAATGAATCACTTCGTTGGTAGTATACTACGCAATGTCCTTTAGGATTGTGTCTACAGTAGCTGTGAGTTCGAATTAAAATGAACGAGTGGGGATGTTTTTTCTGTTGTTTTTTTTTACAATTCTTTGTATATTACTGTGCGTCAGTAACAGCGGAATCAATGCTACTGAAACCATCGAACAGTCTAATGTCGGTTATATCATGGATGCTTGTGCCCTGCCGTATATTATTCGTCTACGTTATAACAAGCAGTAACATAATAGGACTCGCAGTTATCCCTTTCTTTTTGTTATTTAATCCTTTCACAGTCTTGTTGGTCAGCCATTTTTAGTTCTATTCCTTTGCGATAAGATTCCAGCATGCTTAAATGTATCTCGTAAATTGCCACGACGTGGCCATTATATATAGACATATAGAGCTGCTGGATATCGGCTAACAATGCAAATAAAAGTATATAGAATAACTAAGAAAAAAGGGCACCCTGATTGAGATGGTGATCTTGAGATGCCAGAATTCTCGGACTCTATGGTATAAGTAGCAGATTAACATCTGACAGCTCTGTTTTTGTGCGTGACAGTTCGCCCTATAATAGAAGGACAACCGGAGCGATTGGATCGTGAAACGATGTGTCAAAAATCAAACTTAATATCTCTTGTTTTAAGCATTACGCATCGCCAAGTGCGATCTTCGATAATCTGCATCAACGACGGGTCTTTGATGAGTACGGTCCAAAATGATTAAACGGCGTGGACATTTCCCCATGACCCAAAACACTAAACCCATTCCACCTATATAACAAAAAACCCATTTCTGTCATTTCATTTATAAAAGAATTGCATTGCTCTCTAAACTATATTCAAATACCTCAACCGTGTGTCACGATAGACTCCCCCCTTTTAAAACACATTCACATGCAGCCTCAAGCAAATGGGGAGAGACCTTTTACACAGGTTTTATTGATGCCTTCGAGGGGCATTAGTTTAGACATTTGCCTTTCTGTGTGTTTCTCTGCTCGCTTACAATATCGATCGTACAACAACAACAACACGAGTCGGGTGCCAGGCGTAGGCCATTGGGGAAAATGGTTATATATATATGTACATAGATACTGCTTTATACACTATACGTAAGATGCTATATAGCAAATAAATACAGCAACGCCAAACACTATATATAACTGTAGCATTCGTCTGTCTACGGCCTGCATGCTCTAGTGCTCATGCTATGTAACAATATATATAGCTATATAGATATCTATTCCTGTAGATATATAGTGGGTTTTGGACGCATACGGCATCAAAGTGTTTCACGCTGATGGGTTTCAGTCCTGATGGGAAATCCTGGTCACTGCTGGCAACACTTTGCCCTCTGTCTATTAAATATTTTTTTGTTTTGTTTTTTCATGGATTTTCTGGTTATAGTAAATAGAACAGGGTTATAGTAAAAGGAACACAGCCTAAGACGTTAAATGGAATAATGTTGCGTGTTTTCGACTCGTTACGTTTTCTCTTTACATATTTTACAAAATAGATTTAAAATTAAATTTTTTAAAAATTTTTATGGGCCATTATCCAGGAACGTCTCGTCGGCCTTCGTTGACGCGCTATGGACCCAACGTGACCACTGCTACGATCGCCACCAGCACTAACGATGGAGGCAACAGCAGCGCGTTCGGCCAACCATCCGAAAAGGAGAAGCTACTTGATCAGCATCAGATCTGCGTCCAGGTCGACGAGCAGGCCATTTCGTCCGTCTGAAAAATTTTAAATCTAAACTTTTTTTTTCAAGCAAAACCCTATTTACTCGAATGGATAATAAAAACTAATTGATGAGATTGAACATCAGCAGATTTTTTGAAATTGGTTTTATTGGCCGGATTCTTTCGTAGTTACTTTTACCTTTCCAACACATCAGTGTCGAAACATTTTAGACGAAACAATACCCAAAATAGAATTGTTTTTTTTTTTCATTAATCATTTCTTTCATTAATTCCCTTAAGAAGCGGCAAATAATAACAAACAAGTAAAAGCCTATATATACAGCTTACTTAATTGCATTATTGTAACAATTAGGATTTTATACAATATATGTATATAGAAAATACACACACACTAAAGAAAAGCCTGTATGCAGCGTACCAGGAGCCCCTTCTATATAATAATTAAATTTGTTTTACATCTCCCAAAATCAAATTATATTCCAAAAGGCCCCCGAAACGCCCTTCGTGCTGCACTGTAAGAACAACTGTGTGCTGCGTGCAAGCGTATGTGTGTGTAGGCCACCAATCTGTGGGTTCATCTCATCAGCTCTATTGCCTTTCCAAATGATTTTCCCTCTCTTAATTGTATTTGCCCTGGCCCTTGTAGTATCCCCTTTTTTATTCTTGATTTAATAATGTAAGTTGCTTCTATTGTATTTTCTTTAATTATAATGGATTTATCGTTTAGTCTTCAATCGAATTGGTTTTGTGTGTGTGTGTTGAGGACAGACAAAATGTCTTTCTTCGAAAGCTTTTTTCACCATTGTCCATCGAAGAAGGAACTTTTCTTTATTCACAAATTTAATATTGATGTTTTTGTTCATGTTTGACACTTCTGTGAATTTCTTTATCTATTTATTCAAATGATAAAATTCGTCCCTCCTTTTTTTTTGTTTATCGTACAGAGCCTCAGTATTTTCCATCACTCGTTCTAGTCCAATCACATACTATTTAACTGTTATAGGCAAAACTGCCTGTTTACTTATCTTGTGTTATATCATTATGTGCTAAAATAATAATTGAATATCCCTTGGCTGAATGAGATGCCCTTGCAGAAACATAAGAGTCATCCAAACAGTTGCGCTTTTGATATCACCAGTTGCCATTCAAGCTTTACATGCTTTCCTATATGTGCTCGATAATTTATATTCATAGTAAAAAAACAATATATGTAAAAAAAAAATAATCATTCCTCTTCTATTTTGTATACGATAATTGGCTTTCGTTTGCCCATTTATTCACATTTTTCTAAGCATTATAAAATTATCAAATGTTCCTTATATCTTTATCGTTTGTATTTTGTACTCAATGTAATTTAACATGGCCCGATTAGGATTGCATTTTATTTCAACGTATCGAATGTTTCGTATCGGTGTACATCAATGTATATAAAAAGAAGCACGTATTTACTGCCATTTGCATACGACAACTCTCTATTGCTGTTTTTAAATACCTATTCATCACACACCGTCAACCATCCCAATTTTAATTAGATAGAAGCAACGTTGATTTTCTCCCGCATAACGTGCACACAAAACAAAATCCGAATCTCACAGATGCCCACTTAAATAACCTACATTTGTTTTTTTTTCTTATTATTATACTCATTTCTCTATATATTGTCATCCCTCGCTGCTGCCTCAATAATTTCCCTTTCTCCTAATTTTTGTTTTTTTCTTAAAATATATAAATAATAAAAATTCATTTTTTAAATTCAATGGACGTTCAATCATTTACGGACATGTTGAGGCTCACACATATAGAACGTGCCAATTCATGTTCTATCGTTGGCCATCTATTATATATGATTTGTAGTGTGGTGCCAGTGTATATATATAGTGCTGCTGCAGATGAGGTTGAAAGTCACGTAGGTCCGTAGTAGTCACGTCCTCATTACGTATATAAATATTATATCCGCTGTGAGCAGTAGCTCACATCCTCAACACGTAGGCACGCGCCTATACCATATACGACCATATAGAGCAGATAGATATGCATGCGTGATAAATTTCATTCACCATGTCCGAGTTGCGACAAAGTTTTTATTCTTTTATATCGTGTTGTGTATATACGCACACTCGGATGCTGATGCGCTCGTTTTGATTGAAGTGGGAGCTACTTGGAATTTTTTTAGTTCCGTGGCACGTACCGCGTTCTTCATTTAATAGAAAGCCAATCGTATCCGATTAAGTTAAATAAATGGAAGTGCATGTAGGCGTTGATAAATTAAGCTTTTTTTTTTTTTTTTTTAACTTTCAATGTTTTCGTTATTGATTATGTTCGTTGTTTGAGTCAAAGTCCATATCGTGCCATCAATTTCATTTGATGTTTTGTATAGGTGCTTTAAACATATGGCACAAACAGATGGTTATACATAAGAAGGTATGGAAACGTGCACTTCTATGTGTTCAGACGGTCGTATTAAACGTACGGGCAGGAGTGCTGCATAACAACAGCATAGGCCATATACAATATACCATTAAAATTTCTTATTTCTTTCTTACCACCTTTTCTTGGTTTTATATCTAGCAAATTTTAATGTTTTCTTTTTTTATATGTTTGTGTTGCTTCATGGGGTCGAAAATAAATGTTAGTATTGCACTATATACGTTGGCCTACATTTTTGTGCAAACTAATGTACTTATATTCTGGAACATTTTATACTGATTTGCACTGTATGTGCTGCACATCGGCATCTGGACCTGTATATATGCTCACGTTGCTATTAAAAAGCCAGGCCAACTAGAAATATCCATAACAATAAAAACTAGACGTCCCTAAAAAAAGACGTAACAATCGCTACACTTGACGAGTAGGCTACGCAAGGGCAACGATCGATTGAACATAAATAATTAAAAATAGACGTTAAAAAAATACGCAATGTTATTTGACCTTATTTCGTTTTTATAGGTATAGGAGAGACCAGGATTATTTGGGGCATTAGGCATCTCCTGTTTTCGGCCTTTTTTCCCTTCCGAATAGCCTCGTTCTCTCCTATCGTATTATTATTTTTTAAAGATTACGAAGAATCGTGAATGGTATTGCGTTAAATGCTCAGGCTACATGTACTTTCTCACAGCTCGATGACCTATATCAGCTAGGCTATATATACGTATTTACGCTGTATATTTTTTATCTTTGACACTTTACGTATTTAATTATCTATATAGTACACCAAATAATATCTTAACTGATGTGCTGAATTTTGTTTAGCCATGACATGTTCCGAATACCGGTAAGCGCATCAAACTTGCCCGCGCCCGAAAGAAAGCGCTGGCGTTCCAGCAATTCTGGAGGTTCCGATAAATCTTGAAACGAAACATTATACTGAATAAATTGCACAAGCTATATGTGCCAATATTTTACGCAATTAAATTTTTTTCCGCCCTTCTTCCGATATCCTTAATCCCTAGCACTTTATCTGCATTATGATGTTTGTGCTCAATTCTCATTGGCCCACGCATTGGCCGCGCGCGTAATACTTTGCCATGCAAAAATAGTGCACACCATACATCATTTCAAACAAGATAGCCGTGCAGCTTTATAAAAGAATATCACAATTAAACGTTAAAAAAATGCAGTTTTCGTCGTTCTATTTACATTAGACTTTTCTGTGGGGAACGCGTGCTGATGGGTGGTAAGTGAAAATGGTTGGCAGGACTTACCGGGTTGCTGAGAATCAAATGCTCGTCTCACGCAGCAGTTGTCGCTATGCAACTCGATTTTTTTGTTTGCGGTTCTACCGTGCATTACGTTCCACGTACAAGGCCAAATAGTATATATGATGGCAGTCCCAATTATTGCGTATATCCTTTTCCCCACATGTATAGACTCCTGCTGTTGCATCGCTCCCTCTTCATCGACCCTGCTTTTCCCAGCAAGTTGTGCGTACTTTTGTCACGCGTTTTCTTTTTTTTTTTTTTTTTTCTTATATAAGTTTTTGGGTCTCACCCGCGCCTATATCCGCCTCATTACATTCGATTCTCATTTTTCGCAGAAAAGGATGTCATATGTCTTTTGATGCGTGGTGAATATCATGGCTTTAGGGTAATAATCAGCACGTCAAAAGAGGATCACAATGCATGTCATAAAAAAAAATCGTTTTCGCTTTATATTGAGCAATTTTGTGTTCTTGTTATTATTAATTTTTTTTTCTTTGTCGAGGTGTGGCACACCGGCTTTGGTGCTAGCTCGTATAATAGCGTACATATATTAATATCAGGATGTTTGCACGTAATAACTTGTCAATGGGATTTTTTTTTTTTACAGTGAAATTATTTTGCATTATAAATAGTCCACAAAATAGATTAAAACCCCATCTAGCAGCCATCAGTGAAAGGAAATATCATTGATGAAAAGATTAGCACTAGATGGCATTGCTGGTCCTATTTAATACCTATACTCCAGCGCAATTCTGACGAATGCGATGTTATAACATTAATGTTAATCAATAAATTGCATAAACTGTAGGGCATTACTGCATTAGGACTGTAGCCTGTAGGCTACTATTCATTTAGAATGACGAGAATGTGCATGCATTATAGACACATTCTAGGAAATAAAGTGTATAACTGTATATTTACAGCTATCCAGCTAGAAGGGTTCTTTTTGAAATGACTGCTGATGACAGGCATACATATGACATGAGTTGGGACAGTATACAGATAGGATACCTCCGACTAGAATAGAAATGAGGCTAGTTATGTACGATAGTAGACTGCACATTACTATTTTTCTTCTAGCTACGTTTATTTGATGCCAGCATCGTTCGATGAATCATTATGTCCCGTTATCCTCGTTTCCTGTTATTAATAGTGTTGGACTACCAAACGCACGTCGACAGCCGAACAATCTAGACCTTTTCATCATGGTGTCCACACTTTAGATTTTCAAAAATCGTCATATAAAACATAAATCCCCATTTTCCTTACAAACGCTTCCACGAAAGACAATATTAAAGCGGACTTGAATTTCACTTATAAGCTTCGAAAGACGTTGGACGCAAAGAAAACTATAGGGGAGATGGCCGACGGCTATACAAATCCAAACATTTCGACTGTTTGCCTCAGTTAAGAAAGTATAGTTTATTTATGATTTAAGGTAGTAACTTTCTAAAAGAGCTGACAATGCGTCAAAGCACAGTCTACAACAGCTGAAATTCGTACGAGGCCAAATGCAACCCCAACACACAAAGTTCATTTTCGCAAATTCAAGACAATTGTTGTATAAAACTCCAAGAAGGCCTAATTCCGTCTAACAATGATTCCGCAAATAGAATAACTCTCAGAAATGAAATGGTTAAATGTCCCTTTACCCATTTCAGCTTTTATAATGTATACTCATATGGGTGGATCATTCACTTCACTGTTTAAACAAAAAGGAGTCCAACCGAAGGGTACATGGGCCATAGGACAATTGTTGATAAGGTGATCTTTTCTTAGAATTAACCACGCACCACATAGAACACAGCTGAAAAAGGATGCATAAAAACATTTTCTTCTAGACCAATCAAAGTCTTAAAACCCGGGCAGATTTCAAATTCTTAGGAACCCCACAGATTTCCGAAAAAAAAGTACAAGAAACACCGGCACAATTTCCAATCTTAAACTCTGAAATCCCTCCTACGCATCCCATTTTTGAAACGAAGAAAGCAAATATCACCTACGAGGTGGCTGTGTTTAACCTTCAGGTTTAAGGAAACAGGTGCCTAAGGAGAGGGAAATGTTTAATTGAATTGATTGCATTTCGCGTGTATGCACACGCTTACATAAACCTGTTGCTAGCGCGTTTCGCATACGCACATCTTGGTCGAAATGGCAGCAACCACCTTTTGCCTGTGCACCCAAGCTCTAATTGGTTTTTAAGAGGTTTGAGTCATTAGCGTTACCTGGACGATTCAACAGTACAGACCTCGACACGCCAGTTTTTGTTTTCCTGAATTATGCGTACACGTACCGACCCACTTCATCCAATCAATGGCTCTCTTCACGTCAAGTCACACATGCAATCGTTCCCAAACATCTCGTTTGCATTTTTTCAAAACAGAATTCCAAGAGACAAACGTCGAAACCCTTATCTAATAGATTAACATTTATGATCAACAGCCACAGTGAGTCTGACTATACAAACACGCAACATGTGAAAAGGTTTGTAATAGGTAAAAATAATACAAATATACAATAGACGCAATAGAAGACTTGACGTCTGTGGGACGTATAGCTTTATTTATGTATTGGTATATACACAAATTGAACCCGCAAACGTTCGAGTTTATGCGCTACATGTGGATTATGTTGTCAAAAGCCACTTGGGATCTCGAGTGGCAGGTCTCTGCCGTCCTATGCAAAATCATCACGTCGCTTTGCGATTCAATCAACTCTACAGCCGAGATGTACATTCCGGGATGGGCGTGTCTATTCGATTGTAATGTGCTCACGTCTTCTTGGTGCAGGCCTTTTCTTTCTCGTTGCGTTTTCTATCGCCCAATGTAGAGTATTCCCCACAGTCTTTCCACCTTCCCTTTTTTTTTTGTTCTCTTTGACAGTCTATTTAGAGGTGCATTTTGGATAGCGGCTGTCTTTTGGCAGGGCCTGGCCATTGTATAGAAAAGCAGCATCAAGTTAACCATTGTTTAACCAGTCATTAGTCGGGAGAAATGACTAGCATCTAAAATGGGAAAAAGATTAATTGAAACAATCCTTCCCAAATGCGATGGATAAAACATCAAAGTTCATTTTCAACAATTTCCTTTATTTGCATTTGCAGTAAATCTTTCTCGATTTGCATTCAGATTTGAGGTGAAAGTTTTGATTTTCGTTTACAGCGCATCTGAGGTCACGTGTATCGCTTATCGAGATTGACAACAAACAGAAATTTGCCATTTGTGGCATTCCTGGCAATGGCGTATGTTCCATTCTTCTGAATCCAATACGCCCTTCTCTAGAAAAGCGGGGAAAAAAATTCTTTTCCATTTAAAATTTTCCAGAAGGTACAAGAGTTCAATACTCAGAAATGAAAATTCTTTTTATACGAAAAAAAAAAAAAATATCACAAAAATCTATAGCCCAGTTCATAGAATATAGCCTACATAGAGCGAACTGTCGAAGTTCAATGACAGACACCCAAGCCTTTATAGGCAAATGTGGTCTGTGTATACCGACCCCGTCACAACAGAAGACGATGTAGGGAGGACACACCGGTTCCAGGCAGCCAATATAAATATACACAGATACTAGGAACGCTATGTGCACGTATCTATATACTTAATAAACGCCCTTCTTTTATCTAGAACGATCCCTGTTGTGACGTAACGCCTACACATGCCCAGATGGCAATCTGTATTTAAACGACTCATCAGCCACATCGTTGATGTATAGCCTATATCTACAAAAGCTTTCTCTTCCGGAAGAAGGATGAAAACGGGGGGAAACGCCCATTTTTTTGTGTGCGTCTTTTTCAACGGCCTAATTCTTTCTTACATTTGATGCTAGAAAAAAGATGGAAACGCTTAGGATTAGAGAGCAAAGTATTAAAAGTACGCAAATGGCAAGCGTGGGTGGGCAAACAAAAATAAATAAAAGATTCAATAACATCGGCACTACATAAAAAAAATTCCAAGAGTCCATCGAGTGCCTTTCTATAGTGCCCTACTTCTAATTTTGTTATTGTTTTGTTTGTTTGTTTTCTTTTAGAAGCGATCACTGCCGGAAGGAGTAACAGAGGAGAATGAAGGAGGGATTAGAAAAAGGAAGCGGATGTGTGTACACAAGCGGTCAGAGGAAAGTCAATCGTGCGGACTGTGCGGAGTACCCATACGTAAACATTCGTTAAGAAAATGTTTTGCTGCTGCACGTGATTGGGCCGCGATGGCCTTCCACGTCATTTAGCAGATTCCCATAACAGTACTTAATCAAGAATGTTAGCGAAATATACGAATGAGGAGGAGCTGCATGGCAGGTGACAAAACCCACAACGCCCACTCGCAATATCGATTGATTTATTTAGTCAAACTGATCCTCTCGTCGTGTTTATCACGTAGTCACGACAACAGGACGAACATAAATGTCACATTCTTCATTTTGGTAGACATGTCATCGATGCACTGGAGGTTGCATAACCAATGACACGTTTTATGACATTTGCCGGAATGATCTTACAGCATCACGGCTGTTCTACATTTCAAATTTGAGACAGTGAAAGGTGCGCACATTATATTCATCCTCGCTGATGCCCGTGGCGAACGTTACACGATTTTGAAGCAAGCGTGTCTCCATGGGAGAACTCCGGAACTGGTATTTCCTGGAAGACTGTGTGGGCGAAAAGAGCCTTGAATCAAATCCTCTCCGTATCCCCCCCTCTCCACCTTTTTTTTTCTTTCTATCTGGTCTGCAATTTGAGAAATTTTTCTTCCCACGTCTTTCCTGAAAAATGATTGTCATGGAGTTGACCTTAAGGTCAGTCCTTTTGATTTGCGAGGTGAAGGTAAACCAACCCAAAACACCAGTAACCGTATACTTTAACGGGGATGTTAAACTGTAAAAAAAAGTATGGAAATCTCTAATCTAAAATCAATTTGAAATTCAATCCAATAGTGAGGAGGGGCCACTAACGTATAGCTGACGTCTATATAGTGATTCCCAATTCATGCAAATAAGATTACCATTATACTAGGTGTCAATTATATAAGACAAGTGCAAAAAGAAGAACACCACCTTAGGTTATTAGAAAGCAAAAGAAAAAAGCTTATATCAATGAAAAACAATGTGATGTATATAAGGTTTCGTAGATTTACGCGACACGCAGTGATGATAGCTATATAGCAAACAAGCTCTCTCTAGTCTTTCAACCAAAGGGATTTTCATTATCAACATGTTAAGTTGGAATTTAACCCCGTGGAAAAAAAAATATGTCTCAAGTTGATTTGACGATATTGAGTGGGAAGCATTTCGTTATAGAGGCGGAGCTCGTCGTGATATGTTATATAGCAGAGAACGTAACGTGGGCTGCTTGAATGCGGCAACTTTTCTTCGAGCTAAAAGTAATCAACGTCATCTTTGAAGTTTTGTCACTTTTTTCTCCCCTTTTTTTCCCGAACCGCCCACCCGGTTAAGCTAAAATACTATATAGAATAATTTCGCAATCTGCGTATAAAATATATGATTCGTTGAGAGCTATCCTAGCGGAAGTTAATTGGCTAATTGGCAACGTTTATTATATTCTGTTTGTCTCACCATGAAGTGATCTCACTTTGCCAAGCTGCTCACTTATGGCAAGCCAAACGTACCGGCCGAATCGAATAGTGATCCGCGCGCGAGCATTAATATATGTCTTGATGTGATGATATATCTGTCGTGCGAAGTGAGTTGCTAGACCATAAAGGGTCACAGATACGAGGGTCACCTTCTAACGTGCGACATGGGCACACCAAGCGGCTGACACCAACAACTCTTACAGACACCCGCTAACAATTTGTTAACGAACACGGCTTATCGTAACTATGTTTAATAACCGTATACCGTAACGCAAATGGTTGAAATGCATGTAACCCCCACAGAAATTTAAAAAAGAAATGACGACTTAGATATTCGTTGATATGCTCAAGTTTGCGAAAACAGAAAATGAACAAAGTTTTTTTCTCCGTTTGATCGTCCGGTTCCAGTAGACAACTACATGGGAAACGTGCAAGAGAAAAGAGTTCATTTTCCGTTTTCTGAATTTGCCGTTTAGAGCTAAAGATTTATGTTTTACACGGTTTTACAGATTTCAATAGAATCCGCCGAGCGCTATTTAATTTTGTAAAACTCATCAATTTTTTACAATTGTTTCAACCGTTGTTCGCCTGAGAAATCTTCCGTGGTTCACCTGAAAAATTACTACAAGAGTAACAGCCAATCACCGACCGAGATGGGACTAACAGGGAAAAGCGGGATATTCGAACAAAATTTCACTTCATTAGTGGATGGATTTCGATCTTCTGGGCTAACAATTTTATGAAACGCTTCTCTGGGGACATACTGGGTATTGACCTCGGCGAACGACAGAGGTTACATGAAGAAATGGTTCACTGACCGTGAGGTTAGTTAACAGCTGTTAACAATGCTAAGTAACCGTACTACCACATACACTTTTTTGGTTCTCCAACGTAGGGTAATTGTATTAAGAAATGATAAATGAAGACATTTGCGTTATACGGTATACGGTTATTAAACATAGTTACGATAAGCCGTGTTCGTTAACAAATTGTTAGCGGGTGTCTGTAAGAGTTGTTGGTGTCAGCCGCTTGGTGTGCCCATGTCGCACGTTAGAAGGTGACCCTCGTATCTGTGACCCTTTATGGTCTAGCAACTCACTTCGCACGACAGATATATCATCACATCAAGACATATATTAATGCTCGCGCGCGGATCACTATTCGATTCGGCCGGTACGTTTGGCTTGCCATACTCACTGGTGAAGAATGAGATCAATAATAAAACCTTCTTGTTTAACAAGTATAGTTGATTGAACACAGCTTTTATTAAGTTTTGCTGATGTAAGAAAACTAACACGACTGTATACTAGCTAATCAACAGTTTTAAATTGGAAAATTCATGTAAGTTTCCACCTGAATCTTGAATTCTTTATGATTTGATATTGAAAATCATGACATCAATAGAAAACGCACTTACGCAAGAGGTGAGGATTGGAGCATTGGACCATACAACACAGTTCACAAACTGCTTCTGGCTTTTCGTCGTTTGTGTAATATAAACGACTAAAAGCTGTGAACCTTTTCTTCTCGATGACGGAAGTCAGCAAATATGTAAAACTATAAAGAGTCTTTTGATGCATTCAACTGAATAAACTCTTATGGAGTCAAATTAGTTTTGCTTAAAAGTGTCCTCCCCTGTCCTACGATATTAAATTTGCAATGGTGGAAGCGAATCGAAACTGGTGAATCATCTGTTTCGCTCTCCATAATGATGATATGCAAAATTAATTGTTGAATTTGCATAAATTTATTACCGATGGGATGATGATGTGCCATGGTTGCTGCGTATAGATATGTGCATAGCAGCAGTGACAGTGTGTTTAGAAAGATCTATATAGATCCTCCACCAATGCTAATAGTATTGATTAGAGGATGATGCGGAGAGTGGGAACTGAAGCCGAAGAAAGACTCGCGTCAGCAGCAAAACGAATAAGGAAACAAAACAAATTCCCAAATATCGAAGACAAAAAACGGAAAAAAAAAGAAACAAATAATTTAGATATGCTGATTTTTTACTAGATGGGATAATAAAGAAGCACGTGTCAACCTTGGACTTTGTCTCTTTTCTTTTTTCGTATTTTTTAAAGAAAGGTGGACAAGAAAAGCCACAAAACAAAAGGCCAAAACTGTAGAGAGAAAATAACAAAATCGATATGTTACACATATGTCGCATACAGTTCCACGCGATCGATGACTAATTGAACAAACTGATCCAGATGTTAGGATTACCTATACAGTAATGAAATTACACATCGTAAATATTAAAAAAATAATAATTTGATCAAGGTAAACAATAGTTGGTGCGATGGTGAAAGGCTTGTTGGCATACCCTTTCGTACACATTGACATATATTCGTGATTACACGTACAGCATTCTACACATATATCTATGGGTGCGTAGGGTACGTCGATGAAAATGTCAGGGTTCATCGCCTTCTAACGGGAAACAGAAGCCCGTTATTGCCATCACCATTGTACAAACATTTACGATTGTGTATAGGGATTCTTATGTATCGCACAGATATAGGCCTACAATAATGCGGACTGTGCTTGTGAAATGCATAGACACACACACAAACCCGGAGGCATCGTGCGGGCGTCTATTATGATTTTCTCTTCCACGAATACGCAAAAGCCATTTCCTCGATCGTTTATCGAAAAACACTTATAATCAAATGTGTCCACCTCCGATATTTAATATCGAATTTTTCTTTTTAAAAAAGTTTTCTTTTTTTGAGCGGGACTATCTACATTGTGCGGAACTCATTGGTTTCCTCGTTTCGTGTACTTGGAAGTTTACACGACGTCCGTTTTTCTATTACGAAAAAAAAAAAAAATTGCGTCCGGGATTGGCGTTAATAGACACACACACACACACAAACTATAGCCACCAAAACATCTGCGCTGGATTATATATAGGCAACATCGGCTTCGCCATCTAAATACCGCCACGGGGACCACCACAAACTTGTTGATTGCTGTATACGCCAACCGATATACGCATTTAATATTAACTTTTTTGTTAGTTAAGTAAGTATAGCCTTTTTCGCTTGATATACAAGTTCCACAAAGTTTCGTGCCCAGCACGGCTGTTATTTGCCATAAATCATTTACCAATCCTTTTTTTTTTCTATATTTCTAACATGTTATTAACTTGATCGCAGATGACTTTTCTCGCCAAAGTTTTGAAATGTAGCGTAGGTATCCCTGGAATAACCCCACCATATATGTATTAGGTATAAAGATCTATAGATAATCTGAGTTCGTTCGCCCTCGGGAGGGTACGCGAACCCCGCGTTGCACGCGTCCAACTTCAGAATATTCCTTTTGCTCGGATTCGATTTTGCTTGTTTACATATTTCTCCTTTATTTAGTTTTTTTTTTTTTTTGAAAGCCGTATAATAACTATACGCAAAGTTCGTTTGGTTCAACGGCTTCCCTTGCACACGCTGTACTCGGCGGACAAATGAGAGCTTTGCGCGCAAACGTAGGTGACACGATGTAAAATTAGAAACATGGAATATGTATACATAAGAAGTATGTATGACAAGTTTACGATTCCTTTTTGCTTTGCTTTGAAAGATGGAAATTGTGCGTCGGGAATAGATGTTTGTATAGTATACATGTTATTCCTTTATGGGTTGGACCGTGTTCAAATAAAGCGCATTCGCTTTGCGAAAGTCAAACAGCTGATTTTATTCTTTTTAATAGCTATAGTAGGTCATGTTCTGGTTAATTTGCGAATAGGAAAGTGATCTGCAACTGATCAAATCTTGTCCCACGAATGCACAAACTAAATTGAGTTATCTCATTTGTGCTAGGGTGTTTTTGATGAACACTTCTAATGAATAAAGAAGATAAAGCCAAGATATTTGAATTCACTCTTTTTGCGAGCAAATGTAATTCAATGCTATATCATTGGTCAATAGCGCAGACTTCTCCTTTCGTCTAGCCTCGTATGTACGTTTTGTCTGCATCTGTTAATCGACATTCGACTTCTGCAAAAGACAGATTTCAGAATAAGTCCAGCCTCTATTCACGTCCAGATAAACCGGGTCTTATAAAGTATATAGACTCTTAAACAATTCGCCTCTTTAAGTAGGTGCTGTATGCAGCCCACAGATTATTCCGCATTTACACGGAATTTATAAATCATCACAATTGTTTCACAAACAAAGGGAAAAGAGAAAGTTCAAAGATGTCAAACCACAAACCCCCTTAAAAAAATCTGTGTACGTTTGCCACGTTTCACCCGTTATAACACATTGAGAAAAACATGGTTTTGCATGTTTGAAGTTGAAGAATGAAACTTGGCCGCGTCTGTGGCAGCTGAACGTCATATATATATCGTGGGGCCGAGCTGAGCGCACCATGCTGGGGGACATGTCACCGACAGTATAGACGTATAGCGCACGACCCCGCGCGTTCTTATATATTATACCCGTTCAGCCGTCTTAATGGTGATTGCGGTCCAAACCACTTCGTTATATACGCAATATCAGATAAACGGATAACTCCACCCATCGAGATTGTTGTCGATAGATTTCAGCTAACTATTTCAAATATGGGAGGGGGGGGGGATCTTGAAAATTCTGGACATCTATCTCGACCTCAATTAGGCTATTTTAAAAGGGAAATACAAAAAAAGTAAAATGTATAAAGAATCTTAAAAGGCAAAACAGTTCTGTTTGAGGTTTTTGGACCGAGGAAGTTTCTCTTTGATCCACTCTGCGATGTACCCCTCGATTTTCTATCCGTCGAAAGTACCTACATATACAAACTGCTCGTCAACCTTTTTTTTCCATCGACCAAATTTCCCCGTGATTATGTATTCGGCAGACTGATGTGTGTGTACTATACACCGAGGTGGTGTATGCGTATCTATTTATCGTGCCCTCCACATCATCCCCACTCTACTTTTTATTTTGTATTCCTTTGATGATGAACACACGCAATCTTATCTACTACTTGTCTATATACATATAGACTCTTTATATGGCTACGTATAGTACGCTGAGATGCACAACATAAAGCAGCAGCGGCAATCCATATAGATATATCCGGCATCTTGTCCTGGATATATTCGTTCTTTATCCCGGATACAGGTCTCCCCTCACTTTCTATTTCTCTTCTTATTTTTTTTTTAGGCAGAAGACAGCAATCTTTTTTCTTATTCCTATATCTCCCGATGATGAGGATAGACGTCGGGAAGATGTCAGTGACATGTGACATCTCCTCTTGACTAATTGGGGCGTGTGATCTGTGAGTTGCAGTGACTCCATGATAAAAAAAAAAATCCCATCTTCTGTGTGACGATACAGCGTTCACTTTGACGGTGATCCTGTCAATGTCAAATCGACCGATGGGTCATCAATAGAAAGAAACAAGATGACGTTAGTGTTCTCCGTGTTTTTTCTTCTCTTTCTTTTCCTCTGCTATATACTCTTCGACCAAACAAACCCATTAACAAATGGGAAGATGTATTTTTTTTTTCTTATCTTACACACACAAAAAAAAAGCCTTTTTTCATCAGAAGTAGCTTTCATGGGTTGCGCAGTGTATGTATATGCACACAGGAAAGCTCTCCATCTCAAACGTCCTGATGTTGTACATTTTCTCTATCCCACTTTCAAAAGAAAAATCTTTGATATCAGATAGGTTTATTTTTTTCTGAATCAATCAAGAATGCGTTTCTTTTGACAAGCCACTTTGTCTCGTTTGTTCTACGTGAACGATCGGAATATCAGCGACTCGATGCTCGTTTTTTTTTAAGTGACATCAAACTCTTTCCCTATCAATTTATGCATCACCGCACAGTTATCTACGAGTGATTATTTTTAGGGCTATGATGTGTGTTTGTCAACGATGCGACAACCGTAGTTTGTCATGGATATGCCCTTGACGAATCATCAGCCGATTCCCGCATCTCAAAGAAACCCAAGTAACTTGCGAATTGTGTGCCTGTGTGTTCTATTTTGCGGCTGTTGCAAGAAGACTGAAATCGATAAACCCCTACAGCTGCGCGTATTGCGTGTGTGCCTATATACAACTGCGTGCTCATTAAGCATGATCATCGACGTTAATTATTGAACAGACATAGTCGGCAGATTACAGTAACTCTTCGTTCCTTGATCCTATATATACCGTTGACTTCGTCGCCATTCCCTAGGATACATTTACGAATCATTAGCCCCCCCCCCCTTCTGTTATCAAAGACTGAATGTGTATAAAGCTGTTGCATATAGCCGCGATGGTTAAATAACAGCGTTCCAAAACGCAGTCAAAACATCAGGTTTTAATCATTTCATTTTTCTCATCCGTTTACACAAACTGCAGATTCTGAATGACTTTTGATTCGTTTTTCGCATATGTTATTTTTGCTAAACACAACTCTCGTGCGCAGTTAAGCGTAACAATAGAGATAGGGGGACCGATCAAAATGTGTTAGAGCGGAAAGATATAGATTTCAACGTATATATATTTATTATGTTCCGTGCATTTTATTTTATTTTTTTTTTGCTGTTGGCTGCGCATGTGCTGCAATTTTTTCTTGAAAGTCTTCTCAAGTCCAGCAAGGAAGAGACCCACAACATATTAGATGCGCATAGGCGGCCCTACACGCAGCTCCTAGCGCCAGGAGTCAAAGAAGAAAGGGTCAGTCGCTACTTGCAGTTCACGCCGATGATATTTGTTCCATCCGCACACCGACATTGAACCTATATATTTATTAATCCCCACCATCCCGCCGAGTCTGCCCGTCATATATGTGCGTCGTGTGTTCGTATTTTTCTTCCCGTTTGGTCCGGCCAATCTATTTCATATTGTGTGTGCCGCACGCAAGAAAAGGGAAATAAAAGAGAGATCCTCGATTGTATATATGAGACCATCCAAACAGGGAGCGCAAAGGCCCCTCATCAACTATATAGACGCGCGAGCCGGGAGATATACGTTGGCCGTCCTCTGGCCCGCCGTATATATTTTATTCGCTCATCTCGCGTAGAAAGTGTTTAGCTGTTTGCCGCTCCTGCCTATTGTTATATGATTTTCCTCTTTCTCTCTTTTGCTGATCGCCTCGGTCTTCACGGAGCCGCTAGTGTGTGTGTGTGTGTGTGCATGTTCCTCTATACGTCTATTGTGCTGTGCGATGAGAGAGTGAGCCAATGTAGAAGAGAACCGCTGCCGACGAGTGGATCATTACCGTAAAGACAGCTCGCACCAACCGGACTGTCTCGATTCATCTGCTGAACTAGCTGCCATTTTTTTTTTTTCTTTTTTTTTCTTTCGTTATATTTCTCTACCATCTTCGGCTATATAGCCAAACAGAGAGAGGGGGGGGCGAAAGGCACAAGCTCTTATATATATATATCTACATCGTGAGCCACACTTACTTCACTTCAAAGTCGCTCTCAGGAGGATTCCGATGCCCTTTCTTTTTCCTTATTTCTCGTCTGTATATGGTCATAATATGCGCGTGTGTGAACGTACCCTGCAAGCACATACGTACGGCAGCTGAGAACGTTTCGTCGGCTGCAAGAGGGGATTGGGGTTACGGACTCGCGATTAACCTCTCGAGCGAATACCTATATAAATCGTGATTTTTCCATGCGAAAAATCAAAATAACTGAGCGGTCTGCAAACCAGATTATAGTGCGAGTGTGAAAAAAATTCAATTGCTACTTAAATATTTTGTGGACGGAAAAACAAAAAAAATCAAAGTGACAATTGATGGAATCCAAGGCTATGTTGTCTCAATCTTTCAGCGTCAGAACAGCAGGTAAAAACAATGGCCCTGAAATATAAGTTAATCAATTAGCGTATAGATACCGCACTTAAAGCTAAAGACGTTACTATAGTTTATTCAATTACATCTATAGGATTGTATATATATTGACTGTTCGTACAGAAATCCTTCGAAGATTAGAAAGAAACAAACAAACGAAAAAGAAAAAAAAAATCTCTTTTGTGTTTGGTGTGTGGAAGCCAATGGGGAAAAAGGATCACATTCTTCATTAGCAGAGAATCGAATCCAATCGGCATTCGACAGCATCCACTGTTGGCACATGCACATATATAGCTTATATGTAACAGTAAAGCAGTGTCTTATATATAGTATATATCTACGAGGGCGATGCAGAAAGGGCTTTATAACGTAGGTTATATTTATATATATACGTGGTATCGTTCTCGCAAAGTCTTTTTTTTTGTTTGTTTCTCAAAGGCTTGTGTGTGCAGTCACGAACCGCATTATTTCCTAGTCTGTAAATATGTGTATAAGGCTTTCATATTTTTTTCCCCTTATACTTTAATATAATTTTTTTTCGTTGCATCTGAATTGTGAGAGGGGGAAAACGGGGAAGCAAATAAAAATACGTAATATAATATACTTTGGGTTTTCTTTCCAATATATATGGGATGAAACAGCGACGGGAAGAGACCGTACAGGCGCAATGAGTGAACCGTGTGTGATTTCTTGTGTAACACAGGCAACAAGAAAACCCAAAATTTACTGCCTTTTTTCGTAAAACAATTGATTGAAATTAAATCAAATTTTTTTAAACCTACGAGTTATTTGTTATATGATGTTTGATGGGGGATATTCCAGGGTGTGGACCGATATGTTTGTACTGGACTCAGAGTCGTAATGTCCGTGTCGTTGTGTTTACAGCCATTAGACTTGCAATTGCGTAACATCTGATTTATGAAAAAAATAAATAAATAAATAAAATCCGAAAAATTTAATACTATTTGAATATTTAAAAAGAAATACATCGCTTGCGAGTATGGAGTCTTGACGGAGGAATTCCTCTCCCCCGCTAAAAAAATGTACTTCCATGGCCAAAACAAATATTTATTTTATTTTACAATGTGAATGATGGACGTTGCGGTCTCTCTGGCTTTTCATTTTTCGGTTGGGGTGTTTCTGTTTTTCTATTTGTTTTTCTCGGTTTCACGTATGCAAAATCTCTTTGATATTGACGTCGTTTTTTCAAGCAACAAAAACAAATCGTCAGTATGATAGAAGCGCCTCTGGAACATTCCTATACGTCTTTCAACTTTTTTTTTTGCCCCCCTCCACAGTATCAACTGTAATCCGGTTTTGATGACGGATGCCTTCCAAGTCTTTGAGTCTCATTTCACGATCCATCTTCAAGTGCTATACAGCGACGCGAAGAAACAAAATTTCTATTCCATCTTTGTAGATATAAAGATGTATATATATACCGTACGCACCATAAAGACTATATATTTGTACGTTAAACTCGATGCAGACATCACACAGTCTGATCTCTACTGTATATTCGCCTATTCTGCATGTTTGTTTTGAGGCTTGATTTTTTTTCTTTTGAGATTTCTCGCGTATATTATCACTCTGCAAACATTCGAAAATATAGCCGCAAGGGTGGTATCGACGATCAACGTGCTGTTAAATTTTGATATGAGAGCACCATCATCCCTCTGAAAAGAAATTGAATCGTATAGCATACTTCAAAACGAATTGAAAAATACATAGCTGGGTATAAACCATCAAAAATCTGGGTAAAATTAGTATGTGGCGAAACAAGTCAAATTAGGACGTCAGCTCAAATTGAATGTCGTGCAGATTTGTGTCCGTATAGAAAAAAGAAATAATAACTTCATTAATAATTCACTTTGTTTACAAGTGGATGTCGAGTGTGTGTGTGTGGCTTTATGCGACGTATATATGGGACAAATCAAATAACGTATAAAAACAGATGAAAAAGAAAATAACAAAGGCAACCCTGTGTTCGCTTCCTTGGACCGTTTCAAAGCCGAGCCACAGCACACCACCCGTATACGGCTTCTATAACGAAGGATTTGCATATAGTTGCTGATGCACCTTGTCTGTTGCAGGAGTCACTAGCAGCTCTCGCCGCGCGCTCAAACCTCCCCGATCACAGCAGAGCGCAATTAATTATGCACTGCTGCCATCGCTGCTTTTACTCTGTCTCTTTGCACTTTTGATAACTATAGATGCGTTGATGATGAGGGTGACAGCAAATAAGGGAGGGACGGTGGCGATGGAACGAGAGAAATCCATCAGGGACTATACGGAGGGTTATATGGACGATATAGTTGTCTCAGAGGGTGGCGACTAATTAATGATATGCAAAGCTTCTCCATCAACGATCATGAAAGAGATGGACGCCCAAAATCAACGAAGGGCTTGCTGATTATATAGATGTAAGGCACAGCGAATTGTAGAAATCAGATCACACCCACACAAAAGCGTTTGATTGACGATGCATGTTACGATTGTTAACACACAAAAAATGTTGTGACAAATCTATTTTGGCACTTTTTAATGACTTTTTTTTCTTTCTATTCGAATGGTACCCGTTTGACTGATGGTGTTTTCACCAATCACCAGGACGGCTTCTGCTTTCGCTTGGGCTCTTCGTGCTATTGCCGGAAGCAGTGCATTCGGACCTCAACGAATATCGACTCTTGCGCCATTTAATGGAAAATTACGACAGCAATGCTCGTAAGTGCAGTTCAATTAGCCACGTGTATGGAGACCATTCCGTTCAGGAAATGATCCACTTGATATTCAATCTTCAATCGCAAATGGATGTTTTTTTAAAAAATAGGTCCTGTAGCCAATTCCACCAAGGCTCTTCAAGTAGTATTTGGCATGTCACTTCATCTTCTCATTGACGTGGTCAGTTGGCAAAGATAAATGCATCCCGTTAGCTTTTTGCAGTTTCTAATGTGCTATTATGATTCTGCAGGACGAGCGCAATCAAATACTGACGACTAATTGTTGGCTAACGCAGAAATGGAACGATAGTCACCTGACCTGGAACGCATCTGATTTCGGTATGTTATTAAAAAAATGTAAATTCTTACGTTTTAGCTGGATTTGATTTTTAATCAATCATTCTTTGTTCATCATTTCACAAAAGGGGGTATTCATGTTGTTCGTATTCCTTATCATCGAGTATGGCGGCCGGATATCATCCTTTACAACAAGTTAGCACAAAATCAATGCCAATCAACAATTGAAACTGTACAACAAATCGCTCGATAAATTCTTATTTTTTGTTGTTGCTCTTTCACTACAGCGCTGATGCTCAATACACTTCGAGCGTCATCAACACGAACGTGATCGTCTCTGACAACGGAGAGGTGAATTTTTAAACATTAATTTTTTGTGTGCTTCTGATTTAAGATTACTGAGCTTTTCTTGCTTGTATGCAAATGTCTGTAGGTCGTGTGGCTGAGTCACGGCATTTTCCGATCGTCTTGCGACATCAACGTCGAATATTTCCCCTTCGACTTGCAGAGCTGCAAAATGAAATGGGCTTCCTGGACCTACGATGGATTTCAGGTATGCACAAACATTTTTTTTCTTTTCGGTTAGAACTTTTTTCATTTGACTTGTGACGTCGAGAGAAACCCAACAAAATAAAATAAAAAAGGATTCAAAGGGGAGTGTCGTCACTCGCTAATAAGAAAAGAAGGGCGGTATGCATGGGCTTTAAAAAAAAAAAATTATTATTATTCTAAAATTATAAACTCTATATGTAAAGCATAATCATTCGCCAGCGCGAAAAGGGCACGTAAGCACGTAAACCATACAATACGGTGTGGACACTACGAGCTGAAGAAGAAAGGCGAAAATGAGATTAGTTTGCATTTGGAAGCCTCTTTTTTTGTGTGTGTGTGTGTGTAAACACAACAAAAGTTCGCTTTGTATTTTTCCGAATCTCATTCACGCCCCCTCCTCTTCGCGCCTGGTCTATCCGTATTGTTTTATATTATTTTTTTCTGCTGAAAACAACGGAGAAACGAAATGATAAAACGCGCGAGAAACCGACTGTTAGTTTCCATATTGTTTTATTTCAAAGGGTTGTTGACACGCGCGTGTATATAGCGCATACTTGGAATCTCTGGAATTTGGTTTCGTTTCCAGGGTTTCCGTGAAGCTCTTTTTTTTTAAAGGGAATTTTCAGTATTCTGTTCACGGGGCATATATGAAAAAATGTCCTTTGATTCGAACGATCCTTCTACTTACTTGGCACGATTTTAGAATCGATGCGTATTATACCTGTCCCACGATATATAAGGTGTCCATCATTCTACGTGGGATTTCGTTTCGAATGAACTTTGCGGCGAGTGGCGTTCGAATGAACTTTGTGGCGAGATGATATAAATACATCTCGTGCACGTTCTTCTTATCCTTCATACCCTAATGATATTGCGTGTGAAAAGACGTGATCCTGGTGATACAGTTTATCGGACAATTCACCAAGCGTAAGATCGGAGATAAACGTTAAAGGTAAAAATAACTGGTTAACAGCTTAATATTTTCCGAGTATCTATTTCCTATTTACACGCCCGCACATCTGCGTTTGCTTCTCCTTAGCGCTCCAATTCGTGTGTATATATATAAGAGAGCCGTGTGATTTATAGTTAGTCAGCCTTTACAACGCGATAATTGAATCAACGACAGAAACCAACAGGCGGCATCCAAACAAAAAATGGTCGTTTGTTACGTCATCACAGAGGCTCTGTCCACCACTGGATGACAAATAGCGAAGCAATGAGAAAAAAAATGGGAGGAAAAAAATGAAAAATCGTAAGCAAAAACCAATTGTGTATACGATTCTCCGTTTGCGCGTATAAAATGTAGAAAACCTTAATGATTCGTCTCTAAAATTTATAATAATACTTAACATCGCCTTTACACAAATGTAAAGCCGTATATAGTCTACGTTACTACGTATAATATTCGATTTTGAAAAAGGCTCTATTATTATATGAGAATGAAGCGAAAAAAAACTAAGAGCAATCGGATTCAAACGCCGACTGAATTCATAATGCGGCTTACTCAGACAGTCACAGTCGCCTCATAGTACTATACAAATATATATCTATACATCCAGACTAATACATCGTGCTCGCCTTTCTTCTTTTTTTTATAACATATAGTAGGCTACAAATACGCGCACATGTAACTTCAAAGCACAGCCTAATAACGGTGAATCATTTCGATCGAGTTTGTTTTTTCGCAACCCGCCCCAAACCCACACACAACCCGTTTATCTGTTATTAGAAAAGCAGGGAAGCCTTCTATTCTAATGATCGTGTTTTTCTGTTGTTGTTGTTTTGTTTTCATTTGATTCGTCACGAATAGTACAAAGCCCAAGAACTGGCTACCCTTTGAAATTGATGCGAGGGCGGTGTAATTTTCGATTCGTTCTCAAATATAGGCAACCCTTTTGTTTTATTTTATTTTTCTGTTTTAGTGTGTACGTACATGTCGAACGCGATTTGTTGTTTGCCTCATTCTCGCTCTATGCGGATCGTAAAAAACCAAAAAATTCCACCGATTTTGTCTTAAATCTTATTACATTTGTGTGTGTGTTTTTCTCCGACGCACATCATTGTGTTCTACACACATATAGATTCGCTTTCCTCTGATGTTGCGGGTCCGTGACTCTAATACATATCTATAATTCAATGATGGCTGAAACGAAGGGTGCTCCTATATATGGGGCTGTATTTTTCTAACCCTTTCTGTGCCCCGTTCAATATAATGGGGAAAGAGATGAGAGATTGCGAATGAAGCGTATCATTGAAGACGAAACGAGTTTCCACTGATTTTTTTTTTTTTTTGGAAGAAAAACTTACATAAGAAAAAAAAAAGAACAGCTGACTTATCTATTTTCTTCTATGCCATGTCGGAGATGCTTTGCCGCTTGATTTCGGTCGTGAATGTCAAAAGGAGTTCCGCATTTATTCAAATATTGACGAAAAAAAAAGGGAAACATCCTATCTACCGCCTCCTTTTTATGGATTTCCGTTTGAACTTTGACGTCAAGGGGGGAAAAAGTTGCCCCGTGAGATTCGATTGGCCAGTCTCGTTTTAATGCAAGCTCGTTATAGAAATTAAAATTGCATTCAAAAGAGAGGCTTTGTGGCTTGCTCTTTCGTCCGCGTATCCCTTATATACGTGTCTTGATTGCTGGCAGATTGACTTGAAGAAACAAACGGATGAAGGTGACGTCAGCAATTATCAGACGAACGGCGAGTTTGATTTGGTCGATTTCGAGGCCATCCACCACGAAGAATACTACAGCTGCTGTCCCGAACCTTATCCCGACATCACTTACGTCATCAAAATGAGGCGACGCCCACTCTTCTACGTCTTCAATTTGATCCTGCCCTGTCTGCTTATCAACGGCATCGGTAAAAACTACAACGTTATTATCAAATTAGAAATGTAAATATCATTTTTAAAATACGAGATGAACATCACATCATCAAAACGTGCGCGCCTACTGTTTGGAATCTCTTTTTTATTATTATTACTACGCATTTGAAAATTTATTATTCCCCATAATTTTTGCGTGTAATGGGCCTGTTATCGCGCTAATTAAAAAGCTTTATTATAATGCAAGCCGTTTGTGGCGGAATACTGCATTTTCAATAGCTCCCCGTCCAATCATAAAACGATGACTACATCACTTATTTTTCATTTATTTTTGACGCGTTTTCTCTTATCTGTGCATGTGTGGTCTCTTTTCCAGCTTTACTGGTGTTTTACGTGCCATCCGAGTCGGGCGAGAAAGTGACATTGGGCATCAGCTCGCTGCTATCCATGACTGTCTTCCTCATGACGATCAGAGAAAGTTTGCCACCCACAGAAAAGACTCCACTCATCAGTAAGTATATGTGCTATGGGCATATCGGCAAATGCTATTCCGTGTGTATATGCAAAACTCCTATTTATATCAAGGTCCGCTCCTGCCTCAAAAAGGCTTGTCTTGTTTGCCGTTGTGCAGCTGACGTGCCACGTAAAAGTCAAAAGGGATCAGCTTCTTATGATTGTACATATTTTTTTCCGTTAGAAACTGACGTTGTGGATACAGGCAGCGCACTGTTTGCGCTTCACGGGTCGATAAGCTTGACGATGGTTGGTCTCGTACGACCAAAACTCTTTGGGGTGACCGCTTGACGTCAACGCGCTAAAAAACGACAGGACGTAGTTTTTTATGATGAAATGATCATGTTAGTCTACATTTTTTTTTCCTTTCTTGCTGATGGGGAAAAAAAAAGAGGGACATCTTAATCACAGCGACGTTATATTAGAACATTTTTTTTTCGGTTTTCCATCATCGCAGTGAGAGACGTTGATGACATTTGGTCCATTTTGTATATATTTTTTTTTAAGAAGGGGGGGGGGGTTGACTCAACATTTTTAAATGTCTAATTTTTCTTCTTTAAAAATGTCTGCGTAATGAGCTGTTTATTCTTAAAAAAAAAACGAAAATACTTTTTAGGTCTGTATTATGGCGTCTCCATTTGTTTGGTGTCGTTCGCTTCGGGACTGTCGGTCGTGACGTTGAACTTACATCACCGCGGCTTGAGAGGCACCGAAGTGCCTTACATCATGCGACGCATCATTCTGGGCGGGTTGGCGCGGCTGGTCTTTCTTCGCTTCGACGTCGATAAGAGGCATTCGCCCGCGTCTACGCCGACATCGGCACCGGCTGGCGAACCGTCCGGCTCGCATTCGGGTGATTCCATTCCGGCCAGCCGATTGGCTTCTCGCTTCGAAGAGTCGCCCACCAAAGTGTGCGCTTCAGGCGACCCCCGTTGCACTTGCGGAAAGAGCCGCAATATTAATCAGCGAGGGCGGAACCAACCCGTTGGTGTTTCAGCCACCAGATCTTCCGGATGGTATTTATTTAAAAACCAATTAATGATGTTTAAATGTTATTAACATGGAACTGTTGAAGGTACTCAACGCCTGTCAATGGAGGTCCACCATGTAACAGGAATTCACAAGAGAGACTCCGGTTAAGGCTTCAGGTAATCATTGCAATAGTTTACTTCGTATTATTATTATTTTTTTAAGTCAATAACGGAGAAATGGAAAAATAAAATGAATCAATTGCAAAAAGGAGTTGGAGCCAAGAGCCACCGACGTCTATTTGGATCCCGAATTTAGCGACAAATTCCAGTCGGCTGAACTTGATTTCCTCGGCATCGGTCCTCCATCGCCGAAATTTTATTCGCGCCGCGTCCCGTCATCGTCCAAAGCGCCACATTTTCAACAGCAACAGCAGCCGTTAATCAATCCCGAATCAGGTTAAGCTTCGTGATTGAAATTTTTCTTTTTTCTTCTTTACTCAATTCGTGTTGTAGATGTATATCCTTCGGCTATCATATGAAAAAGCGAATAAGGCTCTCAACGAAAATTGTTTATCTGTATATATAGCTAGTGGATCGTCATCGGCTGAGATTGGCGGTGGATTCGGTCTACTGAGCCAAGGCAGCATTTACGAGCAACGATTGACTGAGCTGATGGCTCGCGTGTCGACCGCCGTCGAACGTAACGAGAATCGATTGGAAGAACAAGATCGACGAGAGGCTATTGCGCTCGAATGGAAACAGCTGGCCCTCGTTTGCGACAGGTTTCTATTTACTTTATTCGATCCCCATTTTTCTTTTGAAATGTTTTTGGTGAAGTTGCGTCATGTATTTTGTTATTGTTTCTATGGAAAACAGGATCCTCTTGCTCACGTTCGTTATCATCACAACTGTTGCCACGTGTGTCGTGCTCACATCTTCGCCCTACGGTCCGTAACGCGACAGCAGACACGATCGACTGTTTTTTCGTTAAAAAAAAAATGTTATTGTTGTTTATACTGTTGATCTTTGAATTGATTTTAGGAAGAAAAAAAAATAATTGGCAGTTTTTGTGTGTGAGTGTCAATGAAACGGATTCGTGTTGCCGAAGCCAAATTGTGTGAACGGGGGAATTCCCTTTTGTATATCGATTCTTATTTGTTGAAATCCCTCGATTGATGGAAAAAACTGCATCCAATAACACAAGCAGACATTCCCTGTTACATGACCGTGCTCTGAGTGTATATGAAAACAGCACCCCGTTTGCTATTGGAGTCAATTGCGCCATCCGTTGAACATCGTAGTGTTTGGTACTGGCAGAATAACTGATGAGTGGAACTTTTTACGTAGTGCCATGACAACTGTCGAGACAACTGTATAATACAATGTGGTCTAGTTCTAGCCTCATCTTCGCCATTTTTAACAGACAATTAACAACGCGTTCATCCTTCGGCAGAAACGATGACAGATTACGATATCAATCTTGCCATAAGCCAGTTGTCCTTTAAAAAATGTAATTGTGTTGCAACGTACCCGGTAGCCTTGGTATTGATATTCAAAATTCAGCTATTGCGTTATAGCGCTTGAGTACCGCCTTGTTTGGGTCCGTGATCGTATTAATATTTTTGGTTGTTTTGAATTTTCATTGCAGGTTTTTCGGTGCTCGGTACACCATTACAAATCCCGATCAGAAACTATAAGTTAAATTCAATCAAAGTTCAGGGCTTGGGTGTTAAATTACAAAATACACTACGAAATTTCGAAATTGGGACAGGAAGAGTTACCGCGACTTACCTTGCGTCTATGACAATTTAACACATAAATAGTTTCATTTCCGGTGCAGGGTTTCAGCTCCGGTGAACCGGACGGCACCGATCGGTTCGAGCTCAAATAAATCAGCCTTGCATTCCACAGAGTGATGAAATACGTGGAGGGCTTGACCCTGTAGTTTTTGACTCAATCGTGTAGGTTGCCTATCAGTTCAGAGAAGGGTATGTAGTGTATTGTTTTTTTTAGTCCGATCGTATCTCACAGAAAAAAGAATGGACATGATTGGCTTCCTTAGCTCCGCAAAAAAAAAAGAAAATTTCAAGATCATTGAAGTCATTTCATTAAAGAATTCGCTCCAACCGCTTTCCGTAAGTAAAACAATAAATAATTAATTTGTGCAATAGAGTAGTGAAATTTCCAGAAAATAGTTTTCAACTCGCCAACGCAAGAAAAATTCAACGGAAAACTAGTGAAGCAATGTGATATTTGCTTCGTCGACCAACAACGGATAGCTCTTTGATATTTGATTTAGATAACGCTTGATAACAAAGTACTTATTATGCAAAACAAAATACCACGAATTCCATTCGACAAATTAAATCTAGTATTTAGAGCAACTAGAGTCTAGTGCGGCCTAGTCTATAGAACAAAAACGACATGAGCAAGTCCGCTTACAGTAAATTTATTATCCCACAGTTCCCCCATCTGATATTTTAAAAGTAATAATTTTAATAGAAAAAAGAAATCTTTGTTGCTTTTTCTTCTAAACCTGAAATTCTTTTCGTACAGGCTCCAACTATGGAACTGCTGCCCAACTTTATCAAAGACTTCGTGTATAGTAAAGCCTCAACAATAGTACACGTTGCGAACGGGAGCCACGAAATCGTTCGAGTTACTATCAAAGACAACGGGGAAAACCATCAAGAGACCTGTGCAACCCTGGAACGCGGAGAAGTTTCCAAACACAGATCGACAGGGTGGACGAACGACCCTAATATCACAGTCTCTGTTCACGTGGAATTCAACAACGGCCGCCAAGAGTCGACGAAGACCCTGAACAACCGAAGTGTCATCATCGCGCCGAACAAGAATCTTGTCGAGGCAAAATACGAGACGTGGTACCAGGGAAATGATTCGAGCGTTTGGCGGGATAAACACAACAACTGCTACAAACCGAGCTGCAATAACAAGGGTAATTGCAAATGCTAATAAGGAGTTCGACGTAGCCTGCAAGTATTCAAACTTGTTATCCTTTTAACGAAATACAAATATACAGTATTTTTGATTAGTTTTTCAAAGAGTAATTGGCCCAATATAAAAAACGTTGTCTAGACATCGGTAATTTATTCACTTCAATAGGCCAATGTTAATAAAACTGTACCTATTCTAGAGAATATAGGTTACCAGATACAGCTGCAATGTTCCCGATGCCCACTGTTCCATTCCAAGTTGGCGTTTAGAGTAGACTATTCATGATTGCGTGTGCTTAACGAATTACCCTGCACTAGAGCGTGGCCCCGCGTTGGTCGGGTGACTTTTTTGCCTATCGGATGTTATACTGGTTTTCGAAGCAAGCTGGTAGATTTATGGTTTGTTACCTTTTTTTTCCCCATATTCTGCCTTACGTGTAGGGCCCGGTTGATTGGATCATTTTTTACCATATCTTATGGGTTGGTTTGATTGTTCTGAGAAGGGTTTTCGGTGCACTGACTTTCTTTTTGTCCCGAACAACCTGGTCTATTTTTTTAAAGCCTAACCGGGATGAGACAAACCCATTAAATGCCTCAATTAAGCGAAATGAGACTTAGTAAACAGAAAATTTGGTAGTACTGATCATGATTATTGGCTCCGCAAAAAAAGAGATCAGGACATTTTAATAATGGAAATTTCATTGGTATTTATAATTCCATACACTTTCCACTAAATGAAACACTTAATTAACGAGTCTTACAATTTAAAACAGAATAAAGATGAAGAAAAAATAACGTTCAAATGCTACCTTTAAAAAATTCAACGGAATTAATGAAGCAAGACGGTACCTGCGTCAGCCAGGTTTTAAACTGATAGCGAGCTATTTGATTTTGATAACATTTGATAACAGAATTCACTTAATGATAATAAATCAAAAGTCATGCAATCCGTTAGGCTAAGCGAGTCTAGTGTTTAATCCAAGCGCCATCATCGCGCCGAATAAGAGAGGTTTTCGGTGAATTGAATTTTTTTTTTGGCCCCGATCAGCCCGGTCAGTATTTCAGTCTAATCGAGATGGGACCGGATGGGACAAACCAATTGAATGCCTCAATTAAGCGAAATGAGACTTACTTACTAAACAGAAAAAAGGAACTTAGCATGATTGGCTCCGCTTAAAAAGAGACGAATTTCAAGGACATTTAAAAAAGGGCAAATTCATTGGTATTTAAAAATCCATATACACTTTCCACTAAATGAAACACTAAATTAACGAGTCTTACAATTTAAAACAGGAAAAGTTGTAGGAAATAACGTTCAAATCCTTATGATTAAAAAAATTATAGAAAAAAATAAAAAACGGAATTAATGAAGCAAGACGGTACCTGTGTTATCAGGTTTTAAATCGATAGCGAGCTTTTTGATTCATATAACATTTGATAGCAGAGAATCCATTTTAATGATAAGAAACAAAAAGTCATGCAATCCGTTTGGCTAAGTGAGTCTAGTGTTTAGAGCAACTAGAGCCTATACAAATCTCTTGATTAATAAGGACATCAGATCAGCAAGTGCGTTGTAGTATAAATCTGCTATCCCAGTTTTTCATCTGAAATTTTAAAAGTAAGTTCCAATGGGGAAAAAATAATCTTCTTGCTGCTTTTTTATTCAAAATTTCTGCAAGGACCAATTATGGATCGAAAAACCATCGAAGACGGCGGGAAGAACCAACAAAAGACTAGTGCAACCCTGGAACCAAGACAAGACACCAGTCACAGCTCGTCCGGGTGGACCAACAACTCTGACAGCACAGTCAATGCTGTTCGCGTGGAATGTAAAAACGGCCATATAGAGTCGATGAGCATGCAGAATAACAGAAGTTCCCACATAACGGACCCTGGGCTTGTCGAGGCAAAACACCAGACGGGGAAGTAGGGAGATGATTCGAGCGTTTGGCGGGATAAAAACGACAACTGCGACAATTCGAGCTGTATAATAACGTGATAGTTGTGGATGCTAATAAGGAGTTCGGGGCCCGCAACTATCCAAACTTGCAGTCTGCTTTACGAAATACTAGTAGTGATAATCCATGTAGCCTCTGAGAAAAATGTAGTCTAGATACCGGGAAATAATACACTTCAATGAGCCAATGTTTATTTTTGAATAGGTTGCCAAATATAACTTAATAGGACAACTATAACAGGAACAATGGGCGTTTAGGCATGGTATAGGGTACCAAATACCATCACCCTATCGTTCGTTTTCGTATGCTTAATGAGTTAGTCTGCACTAGTGCTCGGCTCCGCGTCGATCGGGTGCGTTATGTTGGTTTTTCGGAACATGCCGGCCGGGTTATGTGATGTTTTTTTTGTTTTTTTTTTTTTACCCCGTGCTCCGTCGGGTTTGATCGGATTGAACTTTCGAGTTTAGCAAACTGAACAGAAGAAATCGACTGTTGACACTTAAACGTAATCAATCTATTTTATCGATCCTGATCAATAAAATCGAGCTGGCTGCCCCGATTACAATATCCGATTATGCGTTTTCTATAACCTCTATTTTTACCCCCCTTGAAATTTGAATATTGTTACTATTTCTTTTGACAAACTACATCTTGTTTGGGACACAATAATAAAAGACAAGAGCAATAATTACAGTGTTTCGATTAACAAATAACATTTCTTGGTTTTGGGAGCGAGTTTACTATGAGAGTGACAATATGATTATGGATAATTAATGCATGCGCCACCAAGCATACGGACAATAGAGCCTGGCAGGAAGTTTGAGTCGGACTGAATTACGATGAATCAAATCAGCTTCTTGCTGACTTATCAGAAACCCTGGTTCTCTGCAAGTCAACAACAAGTCTTCTTCTTTGAAATCCGCCATCCTACAAGAGGGCGCCGGATCTTACGCATTGAACCCTGACTCGGAACGCAGGAAAAAATCGACCCGATAGAACCAGTTAATCCATTTTTCATGATGTGGCGGGCAGCCCGACCTCACCTTATCGATACCGAGCCTAAGGTCTAATCCTTGCAAACAAAAATAATAATCGACAAGTATTACTTATAACAGTTAAGAACATACCAAAACATGGCTTTAGTTCGAATATTTTTCAACAATCCTAGAAAAAGCGTCATGTGTCTTTAAAAGTTTCGACCAGTAAGAGTAAATTTAAAAAAATAAAAGTGCTCCATCCAGTCCATCCCACCATGGCCGATATGTGACTATTGGAAAAATAACACAACGTCTAAGTAGATAGAAACCCTAGATTGCGTGAAAAAGCTCAGGTTTTGCAAGCGTTCTAACAAATAGGGTTAGAACACCAGCTTGCAGATGGCACCATCTCCTGTTTTCAAATTGATTTAGAATTCTGAAAGGTTGTCATGACGACTGTCGGGCGTCACAAATACTTCGGCAGTCCGGCACATTATTATTTATTCATTCGTTGTTTCGCGTTTCGGGAACGATAGAATTTTCAAATTTTCTAGGACAAAAATAACGACCGAAAAAGTTTGCTGTTCACGATTATTCCCAGTCTTTATCAGTGTTTTCTGAACACCCAACCCGAGCAGAAGTGGCAATGACGAGTGAGGAGGTAGATTCTCTTGTCATCCAGCGCACTCAGCAAAAATTAGGAAAGTACATTCAGCGACCTCATTTGACTGATAAACTGCTAAAACGCCCACCGTTCCGTTTTATTCATGACATTATAACGGCTGTAAGTTTTTTGCTTTTGTAGTAATTCACATTTAACTCATTGATATGCTCATTTACCTGTTATGAATCCTTTTCATACTCTAGGTTATCAGTCAATATGGAATCCTTGAAAATGTTTTCACCAAACAAGAGCTGGTTTCTGAGAACATTAAAGAAAAAGAAGATAAAATTGCATTTCTGCAAAAGTTTATTTCACATTTGTGTATGCTATAAAATGTGATAATGTTATTTTCTCTTCTTAATTAATTGTTCTGTTTCTTTCAGCATCTGAACTTGGTGAAAATTTAAATATCAAGCCATCAAAGATAGTTGCTGGTATCGAAGCAGAAAAAACTAATGATTTACTTCAGGCCCTGGCTTTGGTACTTGAAAATAAGCAAAACAGCAACTCACAATCAAAAATCAATAACTCAGAATCAAAGAACAACAGCAACTTACACTCCTCAACAAAGCCTGCAAAAAATGGTAAATTTATTTTGGTATACTGATAACTTATGGTAGTCAATTTAAAAGCTGTTATACAGTTATTAAGAAAAGTTCACTGCCTGGCAACATGTCTAAAGGAAACAGTGTGCCTAAAACAACGGCCAAAGCCGATACTGTAAGCAAACAAGCGGCTATTAACAAAACTAAAGATATTGCCAAAATTGGAGCCAATAAATCAAATCAAGGTTCTTCTTCGAAGCCTTCCTTGGCTGGAATGCCCAATAAGAAAACTACTAAACTTGACGAAACTAAAAAAGAGCCTGCTGCAAGTGGCATGAAGTCTGACATCGCAACCAAACAAACGAAGCCAATACCTAGTGTGTCAGCGAAATCAAATCACTCGTCCCGAATCTCCAAAGATAACACAGCAACGCCACGTAGTGTTGAGCTGCTAGAAAATTCTCATAAAAATCAGACAGTTATTGACGATGACGAAATTGCTGATACGGTTATACCCGTGGACTATACCAATAACGTTGACGATGAACCCGTTAAAGAAACATCAGCTCTCCCTGTCGATGTTGATGATAAATCTCAATTACCTCCCGACTTCCCGTCTATAGATAGCGGCATTACGATTGAGCAACCTGTGGACACTTTGAATGTAATATCGTTGTATTGCATAACTATTTCCAGTAATTAATAATAATTTTTGTCCCCGTATCGACAAGATGCAACCGGCAAAATCTGCAGCCATTCGAGATCTTCAAGACGAAGGTAAACGCGGGCATGTAACGTGTGAAATATTTTTTAATATAGTTGCCTAATGCGGCTTTGTCCATAGGGTTTGGTATAGAAGATTCAACTGAAGCACAGGAATTACCAGGTACTGCATTAAATTATTGCTGCCACATTCAGTTTTACCTTAACGTTGTCGTCATATTGGTTTGACATTAGGGGTGCCTTCGAGTAGTATCGCGCAGCTCTCGCCGCCTCAGACTAATATTCTGAATGCATTCGAAAAACCGATACCCGATCGAAGTACGAATCTCAATTTGCCTCTTAAACGGCCAGCCAGCGGGCAGCGGCCAAAAAGCTCGCGACGTCCCCCTTCAAGAAACTCAAGAGATAGACTTTCAGTCATTCAACAGGAAAGCAGGTATAAGATACTTTTTACGTCGACGATGGCAGTTTATGATCTAGGATGACGTGAATTGCCATTTTGTTCCAGACCGATGACTAGCCAAGTGCCTCGAGTGATAATCGAGGGTAATCCAATGTCAGATGACGAGGAAGATAGAATAGTTCAGGCAGCCGTCTTTGATCAAACCACGGCTGATCTGTCCCTGGCGGGGGCTGATGAGCTGATGGGCGGTGCACAGGGTAAATTGGTTGAACAAATTCTATCTGCCCAAAGAGAATGGGATCCTTTGATAGATATGGTAATTCAAAAAACAAACGCTGATCAAATTTCAGTGCTTTAAAAATTTGCATTTAACGTAGGATCCTGGAAATAGGGACAGCAGTAGCTCTACGGCTCAAGTTCAACATCTGAAGAACATGATCCAAGAAATGACGCAAACTGCACTGCCTTTAGGCCAGTTGATTCCTCTCATACATGAAGATATGGATACGGTACATCAAGAATGGCAGTTTTGGAAGCGAGAGGCCGATTTGCTGGAAGAAGAATATCAAAAGGAAAAAACGTAAAAATTTTTGCAAATATAAGTGAAGTGTGATCTGCTCACGCACAACTAATCACCTATTAATTAACAGCGCCGTCGATACCGTCGTTGAAAAACTTCGTGCTGAGCTGGAGCAATTGGACCGTGATGTGCTCGAGTATCAAATGAAGTTAAACACGGCAAAAGCCGCAGCCATTAAAACCGAAAAAGACGTTTCGCTCGTGATCTCGAATTTTACAAAGAAGCGCTAAGTTATTATATATATTTAAAAAAAAACTTTTAACCCTAAAACCTATTAAAATAATATATGGACTCTAGTCACCAAAAATGAAAAGGTGGAACTTTTACTTTTGTTAAAACATTTCGTTTTATTATCTCCGTCGTTACTAAGGTGTCAAAATAACATTGTTTCAGTTACTTCATGTTTCTTCTAACATTTGCTTGTTTCGAAGGGTGAAATAATATTTTCCGTATTCGTATGAAGATATCATGATTGCGCAAGCCGGTGCTGAAAAAATTGGAAAGATAACAACGTTTAAAACCTCGCAAAGAAATGCACTTGATACGGGACCGACAAAAAATCTAACCTATTTTGGCTACTCGCGGAACTAATCCCACAAAAAGTCCTCCTATTCCTTGCTGCCGGTAAATCCTTTGAAACAACTGTTTGGTTGTGCTGGCCTTCCTTAATGATTCACCTGCAGACGAAATATACAAATACATCAGCAACACAACGTAAAACCATCTTATTCTTTAGATGGTGAAGTAAACGTTTGGTAGGTTACCTGAACCTAAACTATCTCCAAACTCGAGCTGTCTCAGTGTTTTCACCACATCGAAGGGGAGGGTAACAACAGCAGCAAGCTACATAATAACAGGAGAATAATGAAAATTACTACAGAATGTGTTTTGCTTAACAAACTGTGTACGTACCATTCCAGAAAATGCTCCTCCAATAAAGCTCTGGAACATCGTTATCTCTGAAGAAGTGAATGACTTTTTATACGTCTCGTAACTAGCCCAATACAAAGCTAGCGTAGAAAAAAAAAGATGTTAGAATATTATACTCTTTAGAAAAACAAGATCAAATAAAGTTTATTACCAGAAAAAGGAACATCTCTCATCAAGGATGGAGGCAAGCCTTGCCATAATCCTTGAAGGCCCCGATTTTTCACTAAATCACGAACCGCAACGCCAATCTCTAGCATTTCAATGATTTTACCGTTTACATTATGCTTCGTTTGAAATTTTAATACGTATAAAAAACATACCTCTATAGCTTAGCTTTCGTGACTGCATTTTAGTTCGAATCAATTCCAATGGACTGACTACTGTAACGGCCCATGTCCTTGCAGTTGCACCAGCAAGGAGAGATGTTAACCATACAGGTTTATGGTAGAAAAGACTATTTTCTACCTCTCGACGGTCTTTCATAAAACATCGTAATTGCTCGTAAGTAGTGAAATATACCACGGTAGCAGGTAATGCAAGAACTAAAGTTGGTGAAAGACCACTCCATAGAGAAAAAACACCTTCAGTTTTAATAATTTTTACAAATGCATCCTGTACATAAAATCAAAGAAAAAAGAGAAAAAATTTTTTACTGTTCATTCATTTAAAGTTCCATTTAAAATATTAAATATGTTACCAATGTCCCTGTGAATTGTCCAGGTCGTCTGTACCATTGTTCTTTTGATATAGGACTATTTAACGCTTTGCTTTGACCATTAACACAAATTATACAATGGTCCATTAAGCCATTGCAATAGATGAAGCAGCGGTTTGGTGCTACTGTTCTATGTTGTGCTTGGAGTCGGATTTTTACTACATCCAATGGAGTTACTACGACCAAAAATGTTTAAGAGAATGACATAATCGCAAACGCAATTTTGAAGCAAACTTCGTTACCAAGCGTAGACGTTGTAAGGGCACCGAGACATGAACATAGCATCTGCTGGGAAGGGGTGATCCGATAGCGTTGATCATCAGCGTCAAATAGTTTGGTGTTTGCCATTGTCACGTACGCAAAGATATGTTCTCTCATGTTTCAAACTCTTCCTTATATCCCGGTCATACTGTAAGACAAAACCACTTTTCTCGGGAACCACGAGACGAGATTTCAGACTTCATGTTTACTATTTGGTAAGCCATCTAGTGGTAGTACGACCTATCTCTGTCCGTGGGCGAAAAAAATTCGAAATTACTCAAATTAGATTCAAATGCTATACATCAGTTTTTGTACATATTATTGTTCATTTTAAAAACCGTGTTGTATTATACAATACGGAATACAATTTGCATTCCGACTAATGCTGCGACTTGGATCGATTTCAACGTCACGGGTAAATTGTATTTCAAATGTTGCAAGCAAAGCTTAAAAGTTTAGCATAAGCCCCGATTTTACATCTGGCCGATAAAGACATAAAAATAACGAATTTTTGTATTTTATACCACTTGACAGTAAGTCGATGATGAACAACATAAGCGGCAGTTATATTGTTCCTAATCTCTAGCGACATTTGCTCGATCTTCTCAAATTCCGCTAGGCTACAGGTCAATACAGTACAATCCAAAAACACGCAACGATGGAGGTAATCTCACCGCCACAAAATTGTTTACCTGCGCATACAAGTAGTCAAAGGGTGGGTGTGCTCGGTTGTAAAACCCAAGACGAGCGGGGAATAAGCGGTCCTTACTCGATAAGCGTTTTAAAAGCAACGCGACGTCATTTCGTAATTTTTCGAAGAATTGTGCGACGAAAACAACTGACAACGAAAGTTGATACTTTCGTAATTTGTACTTTTATTCCTTACATTGACGGTTAAACGCTTTTGGCGATGACATAACTTCAGGGTTATGTCTCGTGGAGCGTTCGTTTTGCGAGTCTCGTGGAGTGAATCAGTGTTGTCGCACGAGTCTTTAAGGCTTCTGACATGTTGCCTTACTAGAATAAGCAATCTATCGATGTGGATATTGTGGGTGGGAAAAGGAGAAAAACGAGTCTGCTTTTTATGTTGAAAAGAATATTTATTGTAATTGTTCTTGCAAGGGAATAAATTTTTTTGGCCGTGTATAATGGCTGTACCATAATTTAAACTAATTGCTACAACTTTAATCGTTTACATTATGCTTACAAGTTAAAAGGTTGAATTTGTTATTTAGCTGTCAGTGTTTTGAATGTCTCCGACAAGTACAAGATAAGAAGAAATTGTCGGTGAAAGTCAAATAAACGGGCTATGTTTCACGAAAAGAAACGAAATGTTAACTGTTTTGTGTACACCCACGTACGATCCAACAAATAAAATCGACGGTTAGTTTTTATCTCCCAGTTACCTTATCTTTTATTTAAAAAAAAAATGCAAACCTTTGGTTGAAGCCAAGTCATAGCTAAAGCTAAAATAATTAGCTGCAGAAATACAATATATTATATTCGTCTAATACTCTAATTTAGCTGTTGGGACTAGGACGCAATTGGTAATAGCAAAAAAGGAAAATGCAGCTGATAGGTGACTCGATCAAAAGATTAAAAATAGAGTTGAATGTCAGATCTTAACGAACGAACAGATCCAATGATTTCAAGAGATGCAAGTCCTGGAGAGAATTTGGACCGAATGAAAAGCGCTTTTGTGACACCATCTGGAGCTAAATTTGACGCTAGTCATCATTAGAAAGGTTCATTGAGCAGATGACGGCTTTTGTGAATGCCGCCGCTGCCAGTGAGGCATACGGTTGCCAATCTTTTTTTCTTGAACCATCCTTGTAGTCAGCTATTCCACGGACTATCAAATAAGAATCTTTTCGGTTACCATAGACGCTTTCAATGACTGCATCATATTCCATATCGAACGCTAAGATCCCAAATCGGGCTGCAAAATCTTGCCGAAGCTGGTCGTCTTTGCTCACTTGACGACCAGCAGCTATTGGTCCAAGATGAATGACTGGCTTTCCTGGTTGGCGACTAAAGCATAATCAAAATAAAGTTACTTTATTTTACTGCTCTTAATTTCAACCAGTGCTTTTTAATGTTACGAAGTTTGTACTTACCCATTTTCGGAAGAACCCGTCGGGTGCGTCACTTCAATTACGTCAGAGCCTCCAAGAGACATATATAATTTATCTGTATCTTCCGGAGGACGGGCAAAGTTGACGCCATCCTTAGACAGTTTACTTATTCCTTCTGTGATGTATTTATCCCAAACTGCCTGGGTCGGATCTTCTTCACCCTGATAAATTGTATAAGAGCCGGTAATTGCTGTTGACACTGCTGGCAATAATTCAAGGGAAACGAAATTCTACCTGGGCTTTCAAACGTGCACTGATTTCTTGGAGGAGGAAAGTTGGCGGGGCCCAGGATTTCGTCTCATATACTGGATTCATTTGTGATTGTCCTTCCTTTACTGGCTCCAGTTCACAGTATGTATATATGTCTCTAGAGATGGTAAAATCGATACGATCAGTGCCATTCCAATTAAATGATAAAACTGATGCATCGAACAGTACTTTTTGGGAGGGATGGGCGAGGAAACAACCACATCACCTAGGCGAACGTGACGTGCATGATCCGTGTAATGGGGAACTCCTCCTCCTACTCCCACCAAGATAACGAATTCAACTGCCTGAAACGTTCCTAATAGTCGGGTTGTTGTGCTTCCGGAGGCAATCAACGCTTCTCTTGTGTGGCCAACGGTGGGAAGTTTGGTACAAACCACCTGCAACAAAGACCCAAACATTAAAATTAGTCTCAAACCTCCATGACTGATTGTATGCAATTTTCTTTTACTCTGTGCTGGCCGATGTTACCTAACGTGTAGATATTTGATTCACCTGAGGAGGCAATGATAAAATTAGTCAGCGTGAACAGGCATTAATATGAAAATGCGCATACCAACGGTGGTGTAGCGTACAAAAGTTTCTTGATCATCCATCATAGCGTCTACTGCAAGTTTCTCACAGTACTGGGAAGTAATAATTGCGATGGTAGGTTGCTTTGCCTTAACAATTTTGGGCATTTGCTTAACCACTTTAACTTTATTTTCGTTGCGCACAACACGGGTGAAAGACTCATTTCCGTTCACAGTCTTCACCAAACCACTAGCTTGAAGTTCTGCGAGCAGTGAGGATACTTTGTGTGTTTCACTCTGTGTTTGTCTAAAAAACAGAAGTTATACTTATTGCCATATTGCATGTAGATTAAAAAACATAACGTACCTGGCCATTTCGGACACGGACAGAGGGTTGGGGTACGCCGATTCAATCATTTCCAACAAGCGAGTTGAAGTGACTTCAATTTCGGTTAAACTCACATCTTGGTCCATCACACCTGTATGCAGAAACATTGCTATCAGTAATTTTTTCATTCATTATCAATTATTATCAATCACTATAAATTTTGGTTGTTATTATTGTTGCTGATTACTTTTAGTGTAAGCTATTTTAATATAGGGTATATTATAGCGGTTGAGGAACACGGCACGCGCATACTGTTAGTACATATTACGGGAGAAAAAGAATCCTCTGATTGTACTAGTGCAAACGGAAATTATGTATGGTACATTGAAAACCTTAAAGGTGATTTTATGCATCTACCCAGCCTATACAAGTCCAGCATACTCAAGTCAGAAATTGCAGAGCATTATATGAATCTAACCTTTAACCTCTACAGAAGACTTCCCCTTTATTCCCACTGATAAAAGTATAGTCCCCCGTTTGGCTGTGGAAGTCAATTTAGTTACATCCTTTACTGTCATATATGTAGGAAGAACCCAAAATTATTGAAAATCAGACCTGTATCCGGTGGTGGTTGACTTGATTGGCCAAGTTGCTTTAGTTCAACTTCTATTTTTCGTAAAGTAGGATAATCTTGTTGCATAAGCTTCATGATCTTCTTAATGAAGCCTACATAGTCTCTCGGAAATTCAAATGGGGCCACAAGTTTCTTAAAGAATTCTTGGGCCACTTTTGGCTGCTCGCATTCAGAGACGACCTCCTTGAACCAAAATCGTAATTGTCTGCTCTCTTTGGTATGCATGTTTGTGGCAGCATTCACCAAGTATACACAAAACTCAAGTGAGAGTTGTGCTGGAGTTGGATCATCCTCAGTTGCAACAGAATTTTTATTAATCACTATCCCCTTATGAGCTCCACCTGCAACATGGACATTTTCTTTCTCATCTTTGATAGCCATAGGACGTCTTTCCACCATAATGATGGTGGAATTGGCTGTCCTCTTCCCTGGTGTCATAACTATCTGATCTGTGATGATTAAAATATGTTCAGTCATTAAATTTCTTTCAAATAAGCTGCATTTTTACAAAAACAAACCTTGTTGTGAACTATTTTCCTGCATCTTTGGAATGTTTTTGATAAATGGCTGACTGGAAGTATCCTTTTCACACACAAACATACAGCATCAGTTCACTTTGGTAGAAGCTGAAGCTCAGCTAGGCGAAGCCGTATTGTTTACTATGGGAATGAGAAGACGCGTGCTCGAAATAGATTTCTCATCCCTCCACAACATGAGACGGGGCAAGACGGCACCAAACGGATATTTCTGGGCGCACCAACATGGAATTATGCGGCAAGGCAAATGCTAATAATGTATGAACTGTCCAATCCAGTCAAATCGAAACGTGATCTGAAACCCAATTTGGCAAATATTCTTTTCCACAACGTGACGTAACTTGCACTCACCTTGTTCCCTTTCACTATTAACTTTCAAATTTCGGCGTTACCCTGCGGGCATTACCTGCTCTCAACTGTCAGTGAGCCTGTACTGCGGAAGATTTGAGGCTGAGCTAGTACAAAGAAATACACAGACAGCCGAGGAGAGGAGCAGACGAACCTATTTTTTGGCGAGCCGCCACCGCCCTGGCACCCGCCCTAATTCTCAAACGCCTCAAAGCCCTATGACTTTTAGGCAGTGTATACCGGACGAAGATTTCAACCCCCAGTAATCTAAAACCTCGTCTCCTAAATTCGTTACATCCTTTTTCTTTGTCTAAAAAAAGCTTTGTAGTTTACCATCACGATTACTCATAGTCATAACGCAAGGCAATAAGACTTCTTAATTCAGACACACCCTTCCCTCCGGTTGTTAACCCAAAGCGCCCCCAGTTATCGATCCGCTGAAATCCTACATGAACAAACATTCATTTCCTACTTTCATCCAAAATAGAATTCATCGACATCCTGCGTTACAGAGTGTACTATAAAACAAATTAAATGATAACACAATAAATTTTACTTTTAAGTTGTAACACACCGGACACAATTACATTAACGAACTTTACAGATTAAAAACTAGAACTATGAAGCAGCATTCGTTTTATCACGGAATACCATATAAACAAGCATGTTGTTTCAGAACATGCTGAGATAATTGAAAACTCGGATGGAGATTACAGTCAATAAACGTAGACTTATACAGTATGCTGCCCTTATTGTCCAAAGGACCATAAGGGACCATACATAACCAAAAAAATACTGGCTTTACGGCACGTTCCTCGATCGACGCCTACGATACGAACGACAATTGTATAATTTACAACAAAGCCGCACATTTCAAAAGGTTTAGGTTAGGAAAATTTTGAAGAAGGAAAATGGGGACAGCCAACAGGAAGCTAGAGATGAAGGATAATAGAATCAATGACACAGAAGGCACTTGACAAGTTTGAGTCTCTGCAATGGGGATGCAAAGTATCATTGTATAAAATGAAGCCGTTGCTTAGCCATTTCAAGTTCACTGTGACCTTCTCGATTTTATAGGTCTTGATCAAATTTTTAAAACGGAGAGAAATCTGACAAACTCCGTATTTTCCTTCTTATCAACAAACACAGCCGTGAACGTTTAGCAGTGGGAAGAAAAGGAAACAAAGGTACTAAATGAAAATGTAAGTATTTTTTAAGAGAATTTTATTGATATTTATTTTTTAAGAAAGGTAAATGTTGATAAGTCGCCGTAGATCATCAACTCGATCATCATTAAGAATTTTGGATAAAAAGCATTCCGAAACGAGAAAAAGAAAACATTTTGACAGTGATCAAACTCAAACCTTGTTCAGCATTCTCCGCAGTGGCGCACGTCCAGAACTGGTAGACTAATAACTTAAGAACTGAAGACTACCGCGGAGGTGCAGACTACTCCAGGCTATACTCGGCTATACTGAAGCACTTTTATTTTGCAATGAAACAGCATTCATTTAACTCCCGAAAGCACCAGCAAATCAATCCATTTATATACGAATCTTTACTCGAAAAAAGTATAAGCTCTTGTTTGGAACACCAGTTATCATTGACGTAGTGATTCCGGCAGGAAAAAATCAGCAATTAAGCGAAAAGGAGCAATAAGACTATAAGAGCTCCGAAAATGTAGTTAAAGGTGGCTTGTACGAAGGCATCTTGAGCAAAATTTTATGCATTCCGAAGGCGATAATTGTATTGTCTGGCATCCGATGCAAACTACAGGTATTTCTAGATTTTCTACTTTCAGAAAGCGAGAAAAAGTCGTTTAGATTAACCTATAAGAGGGTGTATGGAGAAGCGTACGTTTGCTTGGTAAACCATCGAAGCATAAATGCATTCATGCAAGGGTGCTGTTGACATTCAATAGCATTTGTCAAACACTTTTTCAAGCATGCATCAATGCAATTAGCCCTTTGTTAGAACTTACATCTCGATACCGATTTCAACGAAGGGTCTGTTTGACCGTGTTTGACAGATGCTGTCGCTTTGTATGAAAACAAAATTACTAAATTATTGGACGATTATATAGCACTTTGTGCTTCTAGGAATTGGTTAGCTTGATCTCTGAAAATTATTTAAAATGTCGAATGGCCAATTCTAATTTGAATAGCTGTTGGATTACTACGGGACCACCAGGCGGTTGATCCCTTCCTGTTTAGTGTAGGCTTGCAAAGAGGTAATTAATTCTAACAGAAACGCGAATAAACACAATCCGATGCCGATGCCTAAAAGTAGAAAGGCGCTTGATAGATCCAGCAGGGAGAACGGACTCACCCGATCATGTGGTTTGCTCTTTCCTACTATACATTTATCAACGTTGGGTGTGTACTGTTTTAACCAGTGGTCTAGTAAACCACTTTCCTGCAAATATTGCAAACTAAGAAACAAAATTAGTAAACGATGGAGGAACCGGAAACGGTTTAATAACAACAAATGAATATCTCTATACTCGTGATTGATGATCCAATTGTGCTGACTACCCTTAGGTAAACCCATTGAGTAAGTTCGGATGTATGGAATGGGATCCGAGGAAGTCAAGCGGCATTTGGTGTTACTTTTCATGTCTATCGACATCAGGTATTTAACAGTTGGACGATTCTAAAATAGAAAGAAAAGGATGCTACATCAAATTTACTTTTTTAACGTATTATTGTGAATGTTTACCGCAAAGTATACATTACCACGTAATAAAACATTGTTCATTCCTTCTAGACTTCCACTTTTGATCAGAAGCTTAGGGTTATTGCGCAGTGAATTACCAAGAATTCTATATGGCCCAGAACTAGCATCCTGTTTTAACATAATTATAAAAAATGTGAAACCTTGTGCTTTCTTTTAGTCTCGCAACCTACCATGAACATACGGGACATATCCGATTCAAAATCAATTGTTACTTGTGAATCGCTAGCCGCTAATTCAGCAAGCGTGTTTATAATAGGAGTTAATTTTGGAACGGTCAAGTAGGACATTAACGTGCTCGAGTAGGCGTTTACCAAAACAACCGTCATTAGACACCACACCCCTGCGATTAGGCGTAACGAAAATTTTGCCCTTGGAGATATGCTGTTACCTTTATGTGGAAAGGAAAAAATAACATGTAGGCCTATGTATATTTTCGTAATAGGGTAATGAAGCCCATGCAGGTAGGCTACCTTGTCCGGTGATCACCGTGATAACGTAAATAGAATGGTGATTAAAAGCGGTCATAAAATTCGTGGAGTTCCAACTTGTGCCCAGTTGTTGGTGATAATGAGTCAGTATGGCCATAAAAATAACAACAATACCAGTCGAACCAAGAAACAGCAACCAAACCTAGAAGATGATTTTTAAATAATATTCACTTACTACGTAGATTAATTTTACCTCGAAGGAGAAGGGTCTTATATACGCAATAAGACGGCTCTCTTCTTTCGGCCATTGTTGTAACAAGTTGTAATCCTCTACGCGTAAAGTGATGGTAAAATCCAACTGTTGTAAGAGCGTCACCGAAGGAGCAAACGCATATGGTATAAGATCGACTTCCTAAAGTATACATTTTTACTATGGATGAAGTACATGAACATTTACTCTTAAAAGGGTATAAATGCGAACCCCATTGACAAGTTGTCTGATGAGCGCAGGAATCAACCCATCCTTGACAATAGCCGAAGTATTTGTAGGCACGTAGATCAATCTTTAATTATAGTAGAATCGTTTAGGATACATAATTTAAATTTGAGGCAAAACTGATTCGGTAATTCCTACTTCATGCGAAAATGTTTAGAAATCCATGAAGCAATGTCGTGGCAGACTCCAGAAAATGATGGGACTAATGAATGGTTCCCCAATGGCGCTCTAGTGGCAAAAAGGCAGGGAGGATACTGTAAATCAAGAACACGCTTCTAATTGCGACGAATCTTTATTGAGTATATAAAACTAAACAAACGATATACGTTGAAGGCAGAAGCTCTCAATTCTAGACCATAAAGTCGCCGTCTCTCTTCCTTTAGCATGCTAACTTGAACATATGAAGCAACTAGCACCACGCCTAAAGAAAGTGAAATAAATGCTATTTTGATAAACGACCTCATTGCACATACGTACAGCACGTTACACTTGCAAACGAGAAAATGCAACTCTTTTACTTCGTCGTCGCCTTCTTATTCGAATTTCCTCACAAATCCCATGCCAATAACAGGTCCTACCCAAATCCCTAACGTGCTGGTTGAAACATCTCTTTCACCAGAACTCTTCACGGTTTTGGTTGGCCCATCCGTCTAAATTGACAGGAAACTCGAAACAGAAAGTTTACTGACGATTGAGTTGGCTGAATCGGAGTGAACGGAATGCGTAACGAAACGAGTTGCATGGGAATGCAAGTCAACAAACATGGCACGCGCAATTGTGCATCCAGAAACTTCCAGACATAGCATTTTGAAAAGTTAGGACCAATTGTCCTTGGATTCACATTGCTGTACTCTTGTTATTGATTTGGTAGACAAGGTATTCAATTGCGTAACGTAAATCTTTCAACAAAAATATAAAAGAAAACAAAGAACAACTAGGTAAACGCGAGATCTTTCTAGTCATTGACGTGGTAGAGAATGGTTTATTTTGCCATTCTCGTTTACGGCATTAAAACACGACGATGAAATGATCCAGCCATGAACTAATTTGTGAAGGAGAAGGAAAATAATAATAATAATAATAAAAAGCTTCAATCAAACATTGAAAAAGTTAGCCTAAATCTGCACTTTCTAGAAATCAGGAGATATTTCACAAGGATCACCGTTGGTCGGAATGAGTAAAGTGACGCGGCGACCATCCTCCGTAGTAATTTCGATTGCTTGTTGTACATCATCTGTGCCATCCTCTCCGACAATGGCTAAGACGCTTTCAGAATCATCAGTCTGTCCAGGTTGTAATTCGGCATTTAACTGCTGTGATTCATCTTCATCCAGATGTACCATGGCAACATCGTTGTCAATCATTGAGGAATATTCGATGTTGCCATCTGATATCAGGCCGGCCTCTTCCGACCCAATAGTCCTAATGACAAGCTGGGTTTGGTCGGCCGTCACGTAAAATATGTGCTGTCCATCAGTCAGAGCGGAGACTGCATTTTCTGCCCCGTCTGCATCATTGGAGACGGAAGCAGACGCTGTCGCGTCGTCCAAGATAGCAACATCATCCATAGGTGGTTGATTCTTGTGTATTTTCTTATGTTTCTGCAGATTAGATAGGTCCGAGAAAGACTTGCTGCAGATGTTGCATGCGTAAGGCTTTTCGCCTTCGAAATCAATGCGAAAACAATGGTGAATTCTTCGTTAATCAATTAATATTTCGCTGTGTTTACCTGTGTGAAGACGAACATGTTTTTTGAGAGCCCATTGTTCCGTAAAAGTTCGTGGACAGACGGGGCAGGAGAACGGCTTTTCACCACGGTGTCGACGAAGGTGGCATTTCCATGAATCTTTATGAAGAAAGTCTTTCCCGCAGTATTCACATTTCCACGGTCGCTCTCCTGTATGTCTCTGAATCCATGCGGACAAAAAAAGGCGTTAACAAAAACGGTAAAACAGCTGATATCATTTTCTTCACCTTCATGTGCAGTCGATGTTGCGATGAGGTAGTGAAGCGTTTAGAGCAAACTTCACAGCTAAATGGTTTTTCTCCTGTATGGATGCGCATGTGCTCCTGGAGATTTCCCCCCTAAAGCAACTATGCTGGTAGTAAATCTGTTATAATGTGCATCATAGTTTCTGCTTAATACCTGAGAAAAGCTTTTGTCGCAGTATTTACATGTGTAGGGTTTTTCGCCGGTATGCCAACGAGTGTGTAGGATCAAAGACGTTTTATGTGAAAATTTGGCATCACAAAAGGTGCACTGGTAAGGCTTCTCTTCACTATGAATATTACTGTGGTTGTATAAGTTTGCCCGAGTTTTGAATGTTGCGCCGCAAACATCGCACACGAAAGGTCGATCGTTTGAATGAACCAAACTGTGACGCTGTAGAAGCTGTTTGTGTTTAAAGCCTTTCTTGCAAATGGTGCAGATATACGCACTTTTGCTATGGGCCACCTATTACTCCCAACAAAGATGTGATAGTAAGGTAATGACCACGAAGACCACACGTAAAATAATAAAACCTCTTTGTGGTAGATCACTGAGCTAGGGTGTGAGAAGGTCTTGCCGCATAAGTCGCATACATTATTATTTTCTGTGATGTGTTGGGCGACGATATGATTCGTTAAGGCCGATTGGTGGGAAAAAGTTTTTTCGCAAGACGCACACTTAAGTTCAACCTGTTGTTAAAAAAAAAATTGGGGAAAAATCGTTAATTAGTGCACACAACTTGAAATGTATAAAATCAAACCTCTGCTGATTCATCTAGTTCGCGATCTGTTTCTTCCATGACTTGAACTTCCGAAATTCCTTCGCCTGTGTGTTGGACTTCTTTTTGGTGATTATTCAGCTCTTCTTTCGTTACAAACGATTTTTTACAAGTCAAACATATGAACTGTGATTGTTCGTGCCGGGTACGAATATGGTGTGCAAAGTGACCAGAATGGAGAAATGATTTCCCGCAATACTCGCAGACGAAACGGCGTTTTTTTGGACGGCCAACTTTGCTCTTCATCTTTAACTTAAACGCGCTGTTTCGTACATAGCTGCGACCATCTTCAACTTCGCTTTCTTCCTGCAAATCAATCATATTACTTTAGACAATATTTAAAACAACGCGCCCTAATGAAAATTTAAAAAAAAATAAAGAATAAAAAATAAATAGGAAAAAGGGGGGGGGGGGGGGGGGAGAAGGAAAAGAAGGCGACCTAGAAATCCCAGTCAAAATATATGTGTTTATTTACCAAAATCATGCTCATGGCATTTTCTTCGTCGCTTTCTTTTTCTAGTTCATTTTGATTTCCTTGATTCAATTGTAGCTCTACTTCTTCGTCTTCTTCATCGACAAGATTTTCTTCGTTTTCTTCACCTGGCTCGATTACTCCTTCATCTTTCAAGATTGCTTCTAGTTCTTTACCTTGTACTTCGCCTGGGAACCTGATAGACAGTAAAACAGATAATTGAATTAGAAATATGCTGTGAACGAAAGGGTGCATTACCTTTGCGGTAAACGACGACGCCGGCGCATGCCGGAAACGTCCCCATTCGTCAGACGTTTCTCTTCTGCTTCTTTGAACATCAATTCCAGAGCCTTAAGAAAATGAATTTAATTTCTGTTATATGGCTAGTCACTTTTTTAAAAATCATAAATAAAGATTAGATCGGCTAGAGATAAGATTGGAACCCTTTTAAATGCTAGAAACATGACTATTGCGGGATGAAAAGCTTTGTTTTGAAGCATGTTGTTCTTACTTGTTCGGGATCAACGATATCTTCAGATGCTGTTTGCTCTTCATTGGTCTTTTGAGTATCACCCGTTATCACAAATTCAAGTTCAACTTCCGTGGGTTTCGGCTTTCGAGGACGCCCCGGTTTTCGACGAGGTGCTTCTCTACCCTCTATGGCTAAACTGATTGTATGATTACAATCAAAGAATGAAACTCCATCTATTTTCATGTTTAGATGAAAAATTATTGTCATGTACGTTAAGGTCTTAAAAATTTCATTTTTCACCAGGAATGTCAATATTCACATCTTCATTGCATGCCACCTTTTCTGAAAATTTTTTTTCTTTTCTTCGCCGTTCTGTCTAAAACAATGAAAAGGGATTTTTTAAATATAGAAAAACCTATTAGACATTTTGACCTTTACCTCTTCTTTCCATAATTCCCGTAACCTTCTTTGTCCAGCTATCAGCACATCGAAGAATATTGAAATATCTTTAACTGTTTGATTGCATGATTGACAGATGTGACGAGGTAACTTTCCATCATTAAGGACCTAATATAAGAAAAAAAATTCATGTAAGTTTATGCTTGAAAAACATATCCTCATTCAAGAATTTACTACAGTTTATTATGAGATCAATTTGTCTACTATTTGCTTCATTGGCTGTCCAATCTATCTCAATCATTCTAAAAAAATTTCAAATACACATATAAAAAGGCCCAATAAAACAGAAAAATATTCTCACAACTATTCTTTTCGTAATAAACCTACGTAATGACATGAACCAGCAAGTACCCGGAACTTTCATTTGAAGATTTAAAATAATGGCGCTTTCTGTATTCGGATTGTTCAATGAAAAGCCTATAAAAATTTCGAATCTGCATCAGATCTTTTGCTCACCTTTAGCGGCAAATATCGGTTAATAATGGAATCCAATTGTGGAGATAAATTAGAGGATTCGAATAAATTGAAACCATGTTCAAATTCTGCAGTACAAAGACGACAAATATTGGACTCTAGCAAGGGTGTCGCCATATTTGTTTAGATTTTCTTGCAGACACAACACACAACTATTCACAGCCAGTCACAGGCTGGCTCCTGGCTCTCTGGCTCACAGCCATTCGTCGTTGACTTGACTCATAGAAGGGCCTGGCCCCGACCCGACCTGAACCGAAAAGCTGTTAATTGGGTTCGATCCGGTTAAGTTCAAGTTCAACACGGAAGACCAGGAGTCTTCTTGTATAAAATGGCAACTTAAAAAAGTTTCACCTTAAAAAAAAAAGCTTTGGCTGATTTACCAACTTTCCACACTGGCACGAAAGCTAAAAAACAACATATATATGCAGTATACTAATGAAAACATGAAAGCATTTAATGTGTCTCGCCCACGGGTCTCAAGTAATCGGGTCTGGGCCGTAAGCTGCGTGCAAGGGCATGTACTAAACGACTGGGTCTCCAGGGATAATTTTTACACGATCAGCACTGTTTGGTCTGAGAGGTGTAGACTTTAGAACTTTAGTGAGTTGTACCAAAAGCAAGACGTGAAAGTATTCAGGGTACCAATCCATTCCAAGTGAACTTTTAATGGAGAAATGCGCAGTGTGCCGTTGCTCACAGTGAACTGATTAATGCAATGTGTGTAAAATTTACCTAAAACACGACATTTGCTCGGAAACGTGTTTGATAGGGAAATTTAAAAAAAATGTCAGTTATAAATAAATAAGGTTTATCAACTTATCTTTCATAAATAATATACAGTCCTACATAATTCTTCAAAAACCGGTTCTAATGGAAATAGTATAGTAAAAGGTAAATAGTAACGCCGAATACGTTACAAGGTTCCCCCAATTGGCCACTATTTTAAGGACATGCCATTCCGACATTACACTTCCGCCGAATAGGGCACCTTAAAATCGACTTAAATTTGCATTCCAAGAGAAACGACGATCCCCACCACCGACACATTTAGTATGCACCGCACTATTGCCTATGTATTTAACAGACATAATTTTCAAAAGGAACATCTAACAGAGCGAATGCAAAATTAAAAGTAGGATGTAATTTTTTCTCCTTCTATGTGAAATATTTGTTTTCCGAAGAGACATCAGCATCATTCTCCTGCATTGGAAGCTGTTTTTCAAATTAATCGATGTCAAACAAAAGTGCTTTAATTTACATACATGATCCCTTGCCTCACGGGAGCCATGAGAGCAACAGTATAATTCATTCTACCAGATGACCTAGTTAGACCCCATAGTGTTTAGATGGGGATTTCAAAATTCACGTCTAATCTTGCTGCTTTAGCTAATGAAACAATGCTGGACAGTTTCACTGCGAGTCTTGCAGCTTCATCAAGATTGTCACAGGGTAAGATCTTTAATCCAGAATTAGCAATAAGAACCTTTGCTTCATCAACATTAGTTCCCTAGAAGAAAAGCAACAAACCAAACACGAATTAGCCTACCTCAAACTGTTAACCATCGACATAATAGCTATACCTGAAGCCGACAAATAATAGGCGTTTTGATATTCAACTCATTGGCTGCAATAATGATTCCTTCCGCGATGACGTCGCAACGCATAATGCCTCCAAAAATATTGACCAAAATTGCATGAACTTTTGGATCAGCCGTGATAATTTTGAACGCTTCTTTAACTTGCGCTGACGTTGCACCGCCACCGACATCGAGAAAATTGGCTGGCTCCCCGCCATGCAATTTAATGATATCCATAGTTGCCATGGCAAGTCCAGCACCATTTACTAAGCAAGCAATGTCACCTATGAAGAAAAAGAATGTCTAGCTATTCATCCAACTATTCCAAACGAATTTTCGAATACCGTCGAGAGCAATATAATTGAGGTTAAATTTGGCAGCTTCGACCTCCTGTGGATTTTCCTGGGTCCAATCTCGGTATGAAAACACGGTCGACTGTCTGAAATCCGCGTTATCATCAAAGCGCATCTTCGCATCCAAGCACATAACTGAAAATGTTACTCAAAGTTACGGAATATCCGGCCACATATAAAAATATTTCCGATTTTACGTTTTCCGTTCTGATCCTCAGCTAAAGGATTGATCTCAATCATGGTAGCATCGTATTTGATGAATAAGTTATACAGTTTAATAAACATATCCGCAGCTTCTTCCCGTTTGGAATTCAAACCCAATTTATCAGCCACTAAGAGGGCTTGCTCTTTGGTAAGTCCTAAAAAAAAAGTAAATCTTACAATGTCACCTTAGTTTTTCATGTAAGTAACAAGAACCTTTAATTATGTCAACTGGTTCAGTGATAATAGCTTCAGGGTTTTCATGGGCCACTTCTTCAATATTCATGCCACCATGCGTGGATGCAATGAGTACTGGCCCCTGTTAAAGAAATAGTTCACAATAGCAACCTTACTAAATTTCAATATATACCTACACCATAAGCACGTTCCAGCATGATGGTGAAATAGTATTCTCTCCTCTGATACTTCCTTTCGGTAACCATAACAGTGTTGCAAATCCTGCCCTTCTCCCCAGTTTGCTTGGTAATGAGCAGGTCACCAAGCATTTTTGAAGCTATATCTCCTGCTTCTTCAGGCCTGAATAAATTTTGGGTGATTACAACGATTGGAAAGATGTAAAGATCACACTTACGAAAAGACTGTTTTGACTCCACCTTTGAGGCCACCTTTGAAATATCCTTTTCCTCTACCTCCTGTCAATACTTGTGCTTTCACCACTACATCAAGGCAATCTAGCTCTTCAACTATCTTCTGAGCCTCCTCTTTGGTTGTAGCTACTCCAAACTTTGGTACTGCAATTCCTTCTTGTTGGAGTAGGGTATAGCTGACGTATTCATGAACATTTAGGTGTCGTCGTTGTTCGAATGGCGATGATGCTTTGGCATAGGCGGTGGTGGCACGCAAGATCTTAAAAGATAATAGTATACAATGAAGTTAGCTCCCTTTTCTTTTTAGACTCAATTCACTTAGGAAAATTGTACATGGAAACTGTGTCTTCTAATTATTGGTTTCTAAACCCTAGTTTTTTTTTATATGGCGTTAAAATAATGATAAAGCCATACCCGTCCGGATTGTATAGACTTTTCTGCAGCAACAGCGAATCTTTGCAAGAGTGTAGCCATTTTTCTAGTCGTTTTTCCTATCCGATGGTAGACGACAAACACCTATGGATTCGTGTTTCGTGATGCTAAACAGTGGATAAACAGCTGTTTGCCAGCCCTGGAACCGCTATTTTTAAGCTGGTCTCCACTGGTTCAACCGCCCAACGTCTAATCAGCTGACTAATTTGTAGCATCAAACGAGGGTTAATTGGCTTGATCTATTCTCACAAGTAAAAGTAGTTATTCTAAATTTACAGTTTCACAAGCTGTCCTTTTCTTCCATAGGCGAAACAAATAAAAGTTAAGCAATACAGTAAATTGTTTCCTTTTTCTTCAATATAATTCCAAAATGTAAATAGTGGAGTTTTGAAATAAGCAATCATTGATAATATTCATGTTCATTCGCACCTTGCAATAAAGTAATTTTCCCCTACCTTATCCAGAAGGTAAATTTTTTCGAACACACCTTCTGCTTTCCGCTCCCACGTTTTCCTGATACACACAGTGTGGTTTTCCGTGGGAGTGGAGCTCGTGGTTTGATTTGTTTTTCTTTATGTATTTGGATAGCCCTTACCAAGAGCTATCAATTTCTGTAAAGTTTATTAATTTTGGCCTTGTAGTTTTCCCGCAATAAATTATTTAAATATTACATATTATTAGGGTGAGGAGGAGGGGGTTACCTTAGACCCGATAAACCGCACCGACCTACCTGAAAAATGGCGAAGCTGATTACTTTCCCAATTAGTACACCCTGAGCAATATTTTTCCAGAATTGAATAGATCTTATCAAGGTTTATCCATTCTTATAATTATTAAAACTTTTGGGCATATAGTTTTCCCGATTCTCCCCGAATCGGGTTTTGGAACCTTTTTGGTCCGACCCGCACCAACCCAATTGCCCATGGATGACAATTCACAATAGTTATAATGAAAACGTATTTAATATTTAATTTATTCCTATGCTATGAAATGAAAAATGATTAAAAAAAGGTATAATCATTTTACTTACAAAATAGGTAAGTAACGAACAATTGAAGGCGGCAGCCCGACTACTCCCACCAGGCCACACACTAAAGCAGAAGGGGTGATGAGAGAGAGAGACCCAATCAGAGTTCCGGGATAGTCCCTCTGGGATGTAGCGGTTGGCTTATTTCTGTATCAGACGACGGAATTAAAGGCGTATCATTTGAAGAAAAAGAGGAATCATTGATGCATGTGTACTGAACAGCTTAGAAGACAAACATCTGCCTCTTTGTAAAATTATGCATTTGGGAATTTGGGATCCATTTCAAAAACCTCAAGAAGGAAATTAAATAAACCCGTCTGCAGTTTCCTAGAAATTTTGCTCTCATTTCAACTCCATTGTGAATGCAACATGGAACTATGCTGTTTTTGAACTGCTAGCATGCAAATAGAGAGCCAATTACACAATGAACATGTATACTTGTATAGGTATTTTAAGAAAATTACAGAGCTTAATTGAAAAATGAGACGAAATCTTTAGATCATTTTAGCGAACGTTTTGAAGCACGCAAAAATTTTGATAGAGATGGTGTCGAAAAAATAAACGGTAAAAAATTTAAACCACATTCAGGCCCACTTGTATGTGGGAAAATGTAAATTCCCACCTATTTAGTGGGGTACCCTTCAAATTAATGTAGTGGTACACGGATTGGTACAGTTAAAATTAGGTTGACTGGTGCTCTTATAGGTTTCGTGGGCTTAACTGTTCTCACAAATTGCACACCATTTCGTAGGCAAAATAGTGAGGCCTAAATGGGGAGTATCAAAGTGTACATATTTTCCCCCAATTTGCAAAATTTCGTGGAGTTCAACGGACCAAATTATACACCAATTCACCAATTCGTGGGTCACAAATTTGATTATCGAAAGTTTAAATGAGAAAAAATATTAAAATTGAGTTCAACCAAAAATACGTACATCTAGCGAAAAATAAACAATTAATAAAAATACTGAATTATGTGGTTGAATATTTGTACCATATTTGTACCTAAATAATATCTCTTGGCCAATGTCGACGTCAGCCAGTCTCGTTAACTTGGCCATGTCAGCCCTAAAAGAAAATAATAACATTGAGACCTTACTTCCTAAATATTGAATAAAAATTTTATTTACTTCCATAATTCGAACACACAAAAAAACGCAAAAACGGCAGACATGGGATAAATACACTTCTATGCATCACAGCTGCATGTAGCACCGCTATTTCTCTCCAAGTTTCCAAAAACAACTAACTTGAGAACGGAGCAGTATGGTAATGGTACGTGTGGTGGTGTTACGTAAACACCATACTCGGGACTTGAAGGGATGAAGTACGAACAAAAAGAGTAGGGAGGTGATTACCCATGGAGAATATTGGGAATTGCATACTGAAACACAAAATGCAGTGACAACATGGTGGCTGTAGTTATCGCTCAAATTCTTACAAAGATCTTGGTAAGTGTACCGCACACTTATTAAGTAAAACACTAATATGTGGGTGAGCCCACCAAAAGAAATATATACCCTATACCCCACGAAACAAGACTTTCATCGGTACATTTAAACAAGTATAGTTCAGTGAGGTGAGCAATTTTTTACTGTGTATGTTTAAAAGATGATTCCCATCCTTGATTTTTAACGTAGGCTAATCTTCAGGAATCAAAATTCAAACCCTAAGAAATTGTCACATTTGGATGTTTCACTGCGTCCTGTAGTTTGCAACAAAGAAAATGTTAATGATGAAACTCACCCAAAAAACTTGCAAAGTAAATCCAAGAGATGAATTCCATCCGTAATCTTCAATAGCAGCTCGAAAAGAAGTAAATCCAAAGGATGGATCACATCCGTAATCCTTAATGCGTCCTGGAGCTTGCACATCCGTAACCTTCATAGCGCCCTGCTGCTCGCAAAGAAGTAAATCCAAAGGATGAATCCTATCCACGCGCACTTAACGAATCCAGTTGGTGGAAAGAGTAGAATCCAGAAGTAGGGTAACATTCAATTTATTCAAATGAACTTTTATTCTGTTCATTCCTCTCATGATTCGTGCATTCATATTCATGATCATTCTATCTGCCAAACAGTCAGTTCTCTACTTCACCCCTTTCACCGGCTGGTCTGGCCTCGTTGGTTGCTGTTACCCTGGAGAGTAAAGATAAAAAAATTTAATAGATTGAAACAGAATAAAAAAAAAAAATCTTACCTTTGTCTACGCAAGAAAGCCCGAGTGAGGGACCCGCAGTTTGTGCAGTTCGAATAGTCGGACCACTCTGGTGTTTTGTAGCCGACATATTTTAACAATTACTGTATATTTTCGCGTCCATTTTCGTACAGCACTACCCTACAAACGACAAAGGAAAATAATTGAAAACAATGAGGTAAAAAACATTTAAAAGTGAAATAAAATGTAATATAAACAGACCTCTACTTCGAACTCTTCAAACAGCTCGGTCTATGTAACTTAGTGGTTTCTCGACATCTTCGTCTTGGGAAAACACTTGACTGACTGAACTAACCGTTGAGTTCAAAGGCCAATCCAAGGTCAATCGTTTTGAAAACATTTTCTTATTTATTTATTTCCCCTTAGGATATGATGCTGCTCGCAAAGAAGTAAATCCAAAGGATGAATTCTATCCGCACTTATAATCCTTATCGGTATTTAAATACCCATAAGACTTACCCATGATTGGAGATAAGTTTTCCATAGCGTGAAAACCTTCCAAAACTTTCCGTGACCTGTATAGTTTCTACCGCCCATTAGACTACATTCATCAGTAGTATGGAGTTCGTTTCTCTCGGTTGCACCTTTTGCGAGGTAATTTGAATCCTTTTTTTGCTCTTCAATAATTTCTTTCAAACTTTAAAAGACGTCAAAATCAGTTGATGGCGTTTGATGTGTTTGTCATATCAAAAAATTACGCAAAGAAGGTCCAACATGTCTGGAAAGACAACTATATAGAATAAAACTTAGCCAGAAAGCAACATTTTCATCCTAAGAGGTAATAGTATAGCACTATAGATAAACGACAATTTTTCAATGGCATGTTGATGCTGTTCTCGTATAAGGCGATTTGTAAACAACCTTCACGTAAATGGCACTACGTGCATTACCGACACTTCTGCATCTGCGCTTAAGTTGGGATGGTAAATTTCGTTCCTTGCATTGATTGCTTTGCCGATATCATTGTTGGTAAGGGGTGCGTCAAGAAGACTTCAGTCGATGTTGCTGTAGTTGCGTATTTTTCTGTATGATTCTACCGCGTAATCATAATTTGTCGCCTATGGTGAAAGTAGTTTTTTTTCTGCACAAAGACCTAATTGAGGGGGTGACATAGTATGTCAGAAAAAAGAATAATGCTTCAACTATATAAATCGTTTCAGAAATAATTACTCTCGGTAAAACTTCCTGTGTGAAAATTTTAGCGGTAAAAACGCAAAGAACTTATTTTTTAGGTGCAAGGCAGTCTTTGACAATTGAAAAATAGTGTAACGTAGTAAATTAAAAGACGAAACAGATTCCGTATTGCTTAATTTGCAAAAAAAAATTAATGTATGGTGAATAATCGATTTCCCTTGTGAGTAGCAGCGCCACGCGTATAAATTTGCATTTATGGTAAAAAAACATTCAAAATAACATTCAATTTAATTTTATCTCAAGAATCACAAATCGAAGACAATTTTTAAAAAATATTGTATTTTAGTGTTATTGTTACGAATGGTAAATGAAGCACGGATCAGAAGCTTCTCTTCCAGTAACACATGTTAGTCTCGTTGGGACCTCGAGTATTTACCAGAGGAGTCTTTTCAGTACTCTGTGACAACTCTGATTATCAGATTACAATCATGCAATTTGATATGACAGATTGAAGAATTGGAGAATCTCCATCATCATCGGAGATCCGTCCCACCAGATGACATTCAAAATCTTCCTGGAGATGTTCGGGCAGGAAAACGGCCGATCGTGAAGTAGAATAAAAAGTAGCTTTATCCGACTCCAAGAGCCTACCGAGATGTTGAGGATATATATCCCGATATTTCGCTCAGGATGACGGGTAAGAGGAAAATATTAACAAAATCCAAAATTAAATTAAAAGGAACCAAACTTATACATAATAATAATCGTCTATCCAGACTCTTCTTTAGCCAAAAGCAGAAGGAAATAAAAATATTCCTGAGAGTTCCAAAAAGTCGTCGAAGTTACCGCACTGGCACAATAGAAAGTCAAACGAATTCACTTCCATTTTATCACAAGGCAAACAAAGAAAAGAAAAGAAACAATGAAGAACCGACTAAGAGAATCACCATGGAAAATTTAAACATTTTCTTTTAAAAAGCGAATCCAGAAAACCAGACAAGTGACGGATGAATAATGGATAATCTATCTTAATACTCCGATGAAAAAAATACTTAGACATTGATTTACTTACTAACGTTCTTATTAGCCAAAAGGAAACAAATAACGGTAAAACGGAATGTATTCTGTGTTTTTGTCCCGAATTATATACATTTAGCCCAAAAAACTACGAAAACGGGGAAGGAAAAAAAAAATAGGTCGAACTGGTGGCAGGTAAAATAGGACCAAGTTTTCATCTAACTGTTGTATGCTTCATGCAAGAAAGAAGACGGGACAAGGGGAAAATTGGTGGACCAATTTCTTCTTACCGAAGGGGGAAGAAAAGGAAAAGACAGCAGCAACCCCACCCTTCCCTTAGGTTGATTATCATGGAAGTAAAAGTTATTGTAAACCCCTCTCTTTTTAACTTTCAGTCTTACATTTAAAAGTGCATGATTGTTACAACATAATCAGAGTTGTCTCAGCTAGAAGACTCCGTTAGTAAACGGGAGTGTGACACCAGCTACCTGAGGGGGGGGGGTGACACTAGCTACCTTTTTCTTAGGACATTTGCCCATGACACTGGCTACCTATGTTTCTCGACGTTAATTCTAACTAAAAGTTAGGGATATTAGGGTACTGCCAGCTTCCCAATTATTTTCTTAAGTATTTTTGAAATAGACGCTTGATGGGTTAGGTTAGATTAGGTTAGGTGTAATAAAAAAGTAAAAAAAAAGGTAAAAAAAAATTGGGTAAACAGTCGGAAACATGTGTATTGTGCATTGTCGGGAAACATGGGTAGCCAGTGTTATGGGTAGCTAGTGAGGTATGAAAAAGGTAGCTGCTGTCGACCCCCCCCCCAGGTAGCTAGTGTCCGAGGTAGCTGATGTCCACATCCCTGGTAAACAGCACACGGTCTTCGAAACATTAGCCTTCAGCTTTTTCCAAACGTTATTCAATCATATTCGAATAACTTTTCTGAAAAGCAAAGATGGAATACATCATTTTATGGATCCACAAAAGAACTGTCTTCGCTTTACCTGAAAGCTTTGGGAGACCGAGGCTAGTCCAGGCGCGGGTCAAACGGGACATTTGAGATATCTTTACTTGTTTTAGTTACTAAAATCTAATATTTTTCCAGAACAATTATATTGTAATTCCGCGTTCGGGGACCAAATTTCAATGGAATATCTTAAGAATTGGACGAACCAGCAGAGGTGATTGCTTTTGGTACACGAGATTTTAAATTTTAGTTTCTGGTGTTTTTCGTCACAGCTATTCAGTTGTTAAAATAAAAATCTGAAATAATTTCACAGTATTCTATTTTTATTTCTCTCTCTAATTGGCATTCTCAGCAGGTTGATCCCGTCTTGGTGGTAGGACCGGACAAACAAAAGGGGGTGGATCCGGACAGACCTTACCTGAGAAATCGTTGCTTGCGCGGTCTTTTCGTAACAAGCAAGCTTGTGAGTTGTTACCACTTGACATTTCCGGCTAACTTCATACCGAAGCTTCCGAGCCAATCGCAGCTAGATCTGCCCCTTGTTCTAGTACGTAAGAAATCTGACATTATTGTCACACTGGTGTTGTATTCCTTACATGAACGTAAATTTAAAAAACAAGTGATTGCTTAAATTCTAAACAATGTTTTTCACTTTAAACTAGTAAAATTAATGGATGACAATACCAACTCGGAGATGTGTCTGAAAACTCCAGAGAACTACTGGAGCTTCCCTAACTGAGCACAACTCCGGGATCTCCCCCAATGGATACCCATTTAACGTAGATTTGCGGCAGCGTTTTATACTGTCGCTGGAATTACTCCCCTTCCGGACTACGTATCTTCGTATCTTCCGTACAGCTGACTTCTTCTCATAATTTCTTCACCACAGTCGCAGCATTGCTCAAGGAGCGGGTGACTCATCTCTGCGAAGAGATGACCACTCTTCGTTTTCACGGTATATAAGATGAGGCAGTGGTATACTGTATGTTTTCATTTTCATCCCGTTGTTCACGCTTTGAATCGAGCCCTTGTTTTCCTCTACTTTAACCTCTTGCTATACTTTAAGGTTAGTAGCCTAAACACTTTAGCCTATTTCTTTGTTATTGCAAATATTTTTTTCTGGTTCTGTTTTAAAAGATGGCACGTCATTACGTTCGGAAGAGTTCGTGTCCGATTCCATCGAAAGAAAAGTTCCAGTGTATCATCGTCACTAAAGTGATAGAAAAGCGGATAACTATTGAAGGAGCAGCGGAGTATGTTGAGCTAGCAAGAGCGACTGTTTTTGATTACGTCACTAAAGTCCGTGCGGGAACACTATACCCAATCAGTTGAAACGCTGTTGTTCCGTGCTACAAAAGGCCTAAAGCAAATGCAACAAACTGTCTCTCACGAACGCGGCGTTAATACAACTATTCTTGTCTTCACATCTGCTGGGGGACGCACATTCAAATAGTCAATATCAAATAGTCAAAAAAGTCTTTATTTTTCTGCGGAAGACATTTTTACCGTCTATGACACGAGCAGGCTCTGCTGTATGCATATGCCTTACCCATCCTTTGGGTTGGATTACTGCAGATATATTTTTTAAAGCCTTATAAACATTTTGTCGCTTGTACGGGTTGCAACAAGCAGGAGTCTTCTATTATTACTGGATAATCATTCAAGCCATCTAGATCTAAAAGTTACCAACTTTACCAAAGACAACAGGGTTGTGATGTTGACATTTCCCCCTCATTGTTCTCGTAAACTTCAGCCCCTTGACGTGAGCGTTTACAAGCCATTCAAAGGACCGCTAAGTACTGCATTTAACGATTGGCGAGATCTGAATCCCGGCGGTCGAATTTCGGTTCATCAGATTGCGGAGCTCAGCCCGAAGGCGTCATCAACAATGTTTTAACTGGTTCCTGCGACGGATGCATGAAACTTCGTCGTCTTCAATCTGCTGGTGAAGCTAGAAAGGGAAAGAACGCAAAGGAAAGGTAACTCGTGAGAACAATATTTGTGTTTGCCTAATAACAGCCCTAACGGATGGACATCCGTGGAACTGCCTAAGCTCCGGTTTTGACGTCCATCGGCTTTCGATTGAATATTAGAAGACCTGCCGGGAAGATCCCGATGGACATCCGAGGAAGGTTCAGACGGGAGTGATAAGAATATACTGGATATCTTTGCACAATGAATAAAACATAAATAAAAAGAAAAATTTAAAAATTTAATGAAAAATTTATGATTTGATGTACAACAATTAACTACGATGAATTTGTTTGTATTCTGAATGTTAAATAAAGTACCACAAACATAAAATAATTATTCTGCTAACAAAAAGTACATAAAAAACAAATAAAAAACACAAATATGTAAGGAAAATTATACACCCCTGACTTCGTTATTTTTGTCTTCATCCTTTCAATGACGCAGCAATGCCTTGATCACCTTGATGGCATCGTGCTCCGTAACCATTCGGTGTGTCCTCTTTGCTGCCGCTATTGAAGAAAATTTTAAAAAAATTGCATGAATGTTTTTATTGTAAATATCGGTACTTATTATAGATGTTCCCACGTTCGTATTTTATAGGCATACGTTTCCTTTCTGCCCATACCAGCTGAAGAGTTTTCCTACATCCTTAGTGAGCAGGCGCCGCGTGATAAGCCGAACTATGGTCTTTGGTTCATGGCCTCCAATAGGGGAGACCATTCCCATGTTGGACACTTTCCCATGTTAGACAGTGTCAAAATAAATAGATGAAATTGCGTTAAAATTTTTTTATTGATACCATTCTTTTGTTTCTTTAAACTGCACATGGAATCAAAATTAGAAACACCTATGCCAATTAGATCGTCTGTAATTAATAAAATTAGAAACAGGTCGAAATATTCGCAGTCTTTTTTTCTTATAGCCTAGCTAAGATTTTTCATACTTTTTATTATTTCAATTGCATTAAGATATTGTAAATAAAAGTGGTGGGTGTGTTATGGGAGGAGCCAAGTCATATCGCGACACACACAGCTATAATCAACGCGCTTTCATCCCTATAATCGATTTAAAACCCAAAGATCTAATTATCGTCATTAGTTAGCCCTATCTCCCCTATACGCCCCCTATCAAGATCTTCTATGATAGCAAAAAATTTTTACCAGATTTTCTAAAATTAATATAAGTATATAACCTAAAAATGTTCATTATTATCTTAACAGCTATAAGTACCATTTTTTCCAAAATCTATTTTGAAATTCTTATCCATTTTTAGGCCCATCTAATGTGGGACAGGCGACTGTCCAATGAAACCCCGGTAAAACCAAAAATTGTAAACCCTATAACTCCTAAAATAATTTGAATACAGCATTTAAAAAATAGTACATGTGGAGTAGGAAGAAGATTTATTTCCCAAAATAATAATAAAATTGGGGGAACCAAAGGGATGGGAGAAATGTGGAAAAAACCGTACCTGGCCAAGGTGGGAACGGTCTCCCCTACCGATAAGATTATTTTTCTACAAGAAAAAGTTTTAAGTTATTAAATGATTCGGCTACTAAAATGACCTTTGCATGAACGAAAATACCAAACATTTTTTAACCCATGGTTTATCAAGCTCGTCGTCAAATTTCTTAAAATTCTCCATTGTGTTTAGAGACAGCATTTCGGCAAATAGCTCACTTTCGTCATCTACAAAATCTTTTTGCTTCAGTGCACAGTGCACGAACTGCAGTACTTCATTCCTTTTAGCTTCTTCGTAAGTCTCTGGTCGCAAAATTATGATAAAACAATAATTAGTAATTGAAAAATAGTGGAGGAATGGCATTATAAAACAAATCCCACAGAAGGCTTTCCTAACGCCGGCAGGATGTGTATCCCATTTGTCTCGGTCTGGTTCATATCCCAATTCAATAAATTTACTCAAATCTTTGCATTAGGGGGGCCATTAGCAGACTTCGTCGTCAAACGACGTCAAAAGACGTGGGTACCGAGGCAACCCACGGATCATCAGTTCCCTCCAAAATGAGAAATTTCCCTAAAAACAAGAACCAAACACAAACATTTCGGATTGGAACAAGTAAATTTCTGTTCCAATATTATTACCCTAATTTCCACATTTTTGTAAACTGTTTTTTTTTGCAATGTAACACAAATGAACAAAATTGTGCAAACGAACAAAGAGATTTTGAATTTTTAATCTATTAAAATATTGTAAAAGAAGAAAAATGAAGAAAAATGAGCAGATAGGCTACTTCTCAAATTTGGTAAAACCAGAAGTTGACCAGAATTTTTTTGGCATAAAGCGTATTTAGTTAGGTTCTTCCATGTAAAGTGGGACAACAGCAAAAGAATTTCCAGTCTCGCACCCATTGCCTTTAAAAGTCGGCAACCTTGCTGCTTTACATTTAAAATCATCCAAATACCAGGCTTTTTGGCTTAGCCTTTGGCATCCCAGACAACACTCCGCGTTTTATTGTGGGACAAAAAACGTCAGCACAAAACCATTAAAAACACCCGGAAAAAGACGGCTTATTCTCGATCGCATACTGGTCTTCCCCTTTCATAATACAACCCGTTTAAAACACGTCTTTAAATTGGTCAATTCTTTTTTTTTTTGAACGTCGGGTATTTTTTACTGTGAGTGAAAATTTGGTAATCGAAATTCCCAAGATAAGCCATCATATAGATGGCTTTTTCCGGTCTCAATCTGGGATTTATTTTATCGAATGTTACGGTATTATAAGCGCCTTTAATTGGGCTTTAATTTTTAAATTAGATAACGTCGCAATCGCATATTCATAAAAAAACTATTTTTCTTTCTTTATGAAAATTTACAGCAAAAATAGACTTGGCAACTTAAGTTTTGTCGTAGTAGTCTCATCGTCGGTACATTTTGTCGGTACTTCGTGAAAAATTTGATTTTTTAAATCTGATTTCATCGTTTAATATTTAAAAAATGGAAAGTGTTGGACCGAGACAGAAAAGAAGAAGAGTTGAAACTGCACTTAAAGATATTGAATTGTCTATAGAAGCAGAATCTTCTTTTACTGGAGTTCGAACGGAAGAATATAATCGATTGCCTGAAACTGCTGTAAGTGAAGAAATAGCCGACGAGCCAACAGATGGTGATACAGAAGGAGATTTGATAAATCAACTAGTTACAGATGGTGCTGGTGCATTTCAGTGCCGAATGGATTACTCTGAGACTTTAACAGTAATTGATTTTGATTACGAGAGCGATGCGGAACCGCTCGATAGTTCCTGTGACGAATGTGAAATTTTAAGTGATGACGACTTTAACGACGATTCCATTTTTCAAAATTTGCTTAACGACGATTTACAAAGTAATGATAGTGATTCTGTTGTTTGTGATCCGCTTCCACACACATTTACAACTAAACTTGCGTCATGGGCTGTGGATTTTAAAATAAAACAAAATGCCGTTGACTCTTTACTAAGTCATGTATTACCAGCGCTACCAGAATACGAAGAGCTGGATCTACCTAAAACATTTTTGTTGTCGGAGACGTATATACGTCTCCGACAACAAAAATGTCATATAAAGAAGAAGATATAGGATAGGAAAACAGGTTAGTTTTACGGCAAAATTCTCTGCCCACAATGAAATCCCCTTCCCGGTTTTTGATTATATTATCGATCAAGACAATAAACAAATTTTTAAGAAAAACACAAGTGTCGGGTAATTTGCAGTTTATAATCCAGGAACCAATTCGCATTTCCTTATATTCTGCGATTTGGTTAATATTTTGCGGCAACGGACTGCTATCATGTTGTACTCTGAAACAACGGTGCAAATTCCATCTTTTGAGGGGTTGAATGGACATGTAAAAGTTCAAGTAAGCGCTTTACTATTTTTTGTAAAGCTTGGTTCGATTTACGCAAAAGTTTTTTCTATTTTTGAAGAGAATTTTTAAACGCATAAGCTGAAAAATTAGGCAACGATCCATAACGCAACACATCGTCACACAGGTGAACCAAGTTATGAATGTTAAAAGAAAAAAAAACACCATAAATTTCTCTGCATTCATTAACGAATAAATATAGAAGTTGTCTCGCAAATTCATTTTGCGTATAGCACAAACTTTCTAAAGAACGAAAACGCACTGCGTCATGAAAAACAAGGAAGGTGTTAAAGGGTCGGATAGGCAAAATACCAGCAGGGACAGAAGGACCGACATAATTGTTGAAAAGTACAAATTCGGTAGCCTTCCACCCATCTATAAATTTTAAAGATTTAGTCTTTCTAGCGAATTCTCTTGGGATGCATTCACTTGTTATTTCTAATCGGGAGCTAATGGCTTCTAGCGACGTTTTAGACAGCCTTCTTTCAAGTACACCACGAATCAAAGTAAGGTGCAATTTTCTATTAACACCTTAATCTATCAAATGCATCGGATCATTTGGGAAATCAAAAATCATGTCAATATCGAGGTTTTCCTAAATGGAATCGCCATAGTGGTACTCTTCGTGATTGCGGTTGCGAAAGGAACGAATTGGTTAGAATATATCGGCGTCATTTTCCAAAAAAAAAAAAACATAATCCCCCTGCTTGGGTACACTTTGGGCACGCAAAATATGACGTGTGTCCTTTAATATTTAATTCATATGAACGAACGGGAATGTAGCATATTGTCACACTGGCTTTGTATTGTGTCACATGAACATAAATCAATACAAGTAGTGATGACCTTAACTCTAAACAATCATTTACTTTTAACTAACAGAAATAAGGGACAACAATACCCAAACTCGGAGATGGTCTGAAGACTCCAGGGAACTACATGAGCTTCCCTAACGAAGCCCAGCTCCGGGAGCTCACCCGATGGAGACTCATCTTACGCAGATTTGCGGCAGCGTTTTATACTGTCGCCGTAAATACTCCCCTCCCGGACTGCGTATCTTCGTATCTTCCGTACAGCTGACTTCTTCTGATAATTTCTCCACTGCAGTCGCAGCATTGTTCAAGGAGCGGGTGACTCATCTCTGCGAAGAGATAATCACTCTCCGTTTTCACCCGCGACAATATGAAAAACAATACATGAAATTTATGATGACGGCTCTTTAACGAAAATCCACTTTCCATAAGCGTTTCGGTTTCCTCAACAAAATCACAAGATAGTCATGACAAAAATGAAGGTTTGCATTGCCATGATAAAGACCAATCAAAAACGCACGCCTACATTTAGCGTTATTAATAATCCCCAGAATATGCCAAAACTGATCGCCCCTTCTTTTGAAAGTAGGTAGCCCATCTTCATTTACATGAATTTCAATTGGTGGCGGAATGGAATGTTCATTAAGGCGAAGCAGAGCCATTTCGATACCTTTTTGTATTCCAAAGTGGTAGTACTTGCCGGCAGGAAGATTCTCTACCGGAACCTTTTGAGGTGTTCTTAACAATGTGCGGCAAGACCTCGGAAAGTTCGAACCCTATGAAAATAAACGGAAAATAGATAAAAGAGCATCGATCGCATTTGGTCGATAAAGGCGAACGAATGAAGATATCCGACACCAACATTGGAAAACCAATAATGGTATTTCATTTAAATGTTCATATCCTCCAGTTTTAATCGTTTATGTTTATCCATTTTAGCTGCCGCGGTGAGTAACACACCACTAATTGTTGTCCATGGTTTTTCCGAGTTGTCGTTTCATTTCCATTCTTCTAATCGGTCTAATTATCTTCTCAGGTCTACAAATCTGCTCAGGCTACAAATACAGAGATGCAAAAAATAAATTAAAAATCCTATAAAATTTCAACATTTTGTTTAAATAATTATGAAAAATATAACAAATAATACAAATATATAGTTAAGAATTAAATTTGAATTTACCAGAGGGATCGCCCTGCGATCCTGATAGGTAATTATAATTATACTAGAATGAACAAACTGAGACCCTAAGGGTGTAGACGAATTATATTTAAGCTCTTCAAAGACAAACATTTGGTTACCTCATCCCTTGCAACGCCCCTCTCTCATAAGACTTTTTTCTCAGGATTGACTCTGCGATTGCAATTAAACCGAGGTGAATAACCAATTTGTAAAAAAAAATGATTTTTTCTCAAGGACAATGTGGGTCAACAAAAATAATGGCAACTTTTTTATTCTGCAAAGGAAATAATTTAAACTAAACAAAAAATAAATTGTTGTTTGGGCAAAAAAACCGGGTGGTACCGGGCAAAAAAGAGCTGCGAACTAGTTCAAAAGGAAAGAACATGGCAGGGTAACAGCAAATTGCGGTTGTCATCACTCCTGCCTGTCGTTTGTACCTTGCCTGGATGAAATCCAATTTAATACGAAAAAATCTATGAAGTGACATGAAATGACAAGCGCGACCCAAGAATAACGAAGTAGGGCGGAGTTGGGGGGGGGGGGAATAAAGACCCTTAATGTCCCACTTCGTTAATTCTAGTATATTTGTTCCAAATACACTGACGAAAGTGACTACTTTTGACCCTAAGGGTGACTTTAAAGTTGGTCGCGCGAACCTCCCCCCCCCGCATCCGAATGAAATATTGCTGGTGTCATCGGCGCTATCGCAGCTCTCTGATAAAATCTACTGAGTGTAGACGCGCTACTCCAATGCCCCGCTTTAAGAATACGATTGACTGACATGCCGGAAGCCAGTGCCTTAGAGGCCGCTGCTCCTCTTGTGGAGTGAGCTTTGAACAGGGACGTATCAATTCCGGATGAGGTAAGGACTGAACGTATCCATCCGCTTATGTGTTCGCCGTAACGTTTCCATGAGGTGAAATAAACGAAATAAAAAGCGAATTAATATTTGTATCGTTGCGATGGGTTGACAACCTGTCGACGATCGCTTTGACTGGACAACACGCCGAATTTGGAAGACCCGGAATAACGATCGTTTGTAGTGGCCCATTGTGCTGCGCTTTTCTGGGTTTCAAAAGCGTAAAGGCAACCCCGCTATTTGAAAAGATTATTGAAGGCAGACTAATGGAGGCCAGTTCCTAAACTCTCAACAGAGAAGCCAGAGCCAACAACATGACGGTTTTTCAAGTTAAAACCGAAATTGCGAGACTGCGATTTTCCCCCAACGACGACAACTAATTAATGACTGCGTTAGGGTCCCATGTACAGTCATATCTTGGTTTAGGGGGATTAAGATTGTAGCACCCGTCCAGAAGATTCTTCACTAGTGGGTGAATCCCTACTAGATTGCCGTTGAAATACGGAAGTGTTTTGAAGAGGAGGAGAGCATCGACCGATTGATATTAATAGTGCTATAGGATTTGCCTGATAGGTACAAATGCGCTAGAAACTCCAAAACTCAGTTTTGGAGTACATACCGACAAGGGATTTTCACCCCGTTGAAACACCAATAACTCCAACCCTTCCAGGCTGATTCGCATGTCGCAAGTCTTGAAGTCCGGTTGCTGGCCAGGAGAAGCTTGACCAGTGGCTCCGAAAACTCCTTCCGGCGGAACTTTCCCCGGATAACATCCAAACGGCTAATTGTAGGGCCCCGGTTTTCAGTAGAGGGTGTGGCTCACCTTTGGGTGACACCAACAGAGTCGAGGACGGATGCAGAAGGAGGGGAATGTCGCATGTGATTTCCGGCAGAATTGGAAACCAAGGCTGCGCCGGCCATACTGGACAAACCATAACGGTGTTAGCCAATTCCCTCCTAATTTTCTCGAGGTATTTTGGGATTAAGGTAAATGGAGGAAACGCATAGCCCATAAAATCCCCCCCAATTGACTGAAAAGGCGTTGACAGCTGTTGACCCCGGTTGCGGCCGCCATGAAACAAATTTTGGAAGCTAGGCATTCCAGAGAGAGCTAAACAGGTCGATCTCGGTGTGCCAAATGTCATGGATTTTCCCAAACACCACCTGATCTAACTTCCAGCCGCTTGAATCGGTGTCGAATCGTGACTCTTAATCCGCTTCGATATTAAGCACACCCGCCAAATGAGCTGCTATGATTGTGAGTTGCCGCTGCTCTTAAAAATCTGCCAGTGTTTTGGCTATATTAGTAAGCTCGGCCGACTCCGTGCCCCCTCCCTTATTCACATAGCATACCGCCGTGGAATTATTCAAATACATTTTGACAGAAAGCCCCCGTGGATTTTTAACAAACGATTGCAGGGCATACAGCGCGCCGAGGAGTTCGAGACTGTTAATGTGCATTAAAGTCTGATCTGCAGTCCATGGTCCCCGCGTCGTAACCCCGTTGCAAATGGCCCCCCATCCCGTCATCGAGGCATCCGAATAAATTTCTAAATCCGGTATCTTCGAAAAAAATTCCTTTCCGTTAACTTTCTCTAGATTAGCCACCCACCATTCTAAATCCAACCTAGAATCAGGGGAGAGGCAACACCGCACATTAAGATTTCCGAGCGCTTTTTGCGATTCACCTATATAAAAACGATGCATACTTCAGTAGTGGGATTGGGCAAAGGGAATTGTTGGGATGGCCCACGTGAAGTTCCCTAAAATTGAAGCCATGTCGCGCAGAATAACTTGCCCGCTAGACAGGGCCCTTTCGCACATTCTTTTGACATCCTGAACCTTTGAGGTCGGAAGAGCGAACGATAGTTGAAACGAATTTATAACCATCCCCCGATATTCCATGGTTTTGGATGGCTCCTTAACGGATTTTTCCCAATTAATCAAGAAACCCAACGCCTGTAATAAATCCAAGGCAGTCTGGAGGTCAGCTAGCGCACCTTCTCTTGTTTCGTTCATAATTAAGAAATCGTCAAGGTAGACGACCAAGCGTACGCCCCTTTTCCTTAAAAAGGCAACCACCACTCGTAACAGCTTAGTAAAAATGCGCGGGGCAGGGGAGAGACCGAATGCCATACAAGTGAACTGGTAAATGCAAAACGGAGATATTTTTGTTGCGAACAATGTACCGGGACCGTCAGGTGTGCGTCCTTAAGGTCAAGTTTGACGAACCATTCCCCTTCCCTTACCAAATATCGTACCGTCTCCAGGTTTTCCAGTTTAACATGTTCGTAAACAATGAACTTATTAAGTAGTTTAAGATTGACTATAGATCTAAACCCATTCCCTTTTTTCGGAATACAAAAGAAGGAACAAACGAACACCTCCGACCCATCAATCACCTCCGTGGCTTCTTTTTCAAAAAGACTAGTAACCTCGGAATCACAAACTTTCTGTATTTCCACTAACATTGCGACTTCGAAAGGCCGTGATTGCTGGGTCGGTCGTGACGAGAAATTAATGACTAATCCCTCTGACACCATTCTCAAAACCCAGGGGTCATCCGATACCGTAACCCAATTCCTTGCAAAATCCCGCAGTCTAGCGCCGACTTTGACATTCTCTGCTTTACATAAGGAGGATACAGAGAGGGAAAGGGGAGAAGAATCGTACCTTCTGCTTGCCCCACCGCGACCGCGAGGCCCCCGATAAAACGACAAGACTCTCCGGCCACGTTCCCTGCCCCGCTCACTGAGTTGATACTCGAAAAATTGGGGCTGACGAGCAGGTGGCTCGTTTAACTGCCCCCGTCTGGTTGAACGGAACGGATTCCTCCACCCGCGGGTCACGGCTGCTACCGCCAAATCCCGCTTCGCCAACGTCTCGTCCTGGTTCGCCTCCTTCAGCATAAGCTTCGCCTCCTTCAGCATAAGCTCCAGGAAATTTCCGGTAAACAGGAGCTCGCGGGCCTCCTTCTCGCTCGTGAAGGTGCTATCGTTTTAAGCAAGTAATCGACTCTGGGGTCAGTTACGCTAATAACTGCATCCCGTCGCTTCTTGGAAACGTTCGCATAAGCTCTACCCCACTGTTGTAACGCGGCCTTGATCGCGCGGTCCGCAAGAATGTTCTCCGGCGTTTTTTCGACCAAATTCGTTATCCGTGAGTATAAATCGATTAGCGGAGGACCGATGTCCATGGTTTTAAGTTGTGTCTTTACGAGTGCCTCCTCTCTCGCACTAACGATCTTAAAAAGGCCTTTCTCCCGCGCCCGCCGACTCATAAAGCCGTCAAGTTTTGGTGGCATGAGTGAAAAACCCTGCTCTTCAAATGACAAGGGAAATTCTTTTGAGGTCTGCTTTGACTGTTCCGTAGATACACCGTTAACTACTAAGGACGAAATTTCTTCACAAGTCTCTTTTGACACTAAGTGAGGGATGTCGGTTACGGCTGATTCGACCTGATTTTTGGAAACCAAACTTTGGCCATCTGTTTCTAACAAGGTAGCAGCTTGGGTAGAAGTGCCTGGTCCGGGCTTCTCGACTGCCATGGTTTTTGGATTACACCTCCCCGATAATGCTTTACCTTTATTTGTCCCCGACGCTTTCTGATCTGCAACCGGTGGGTTTTTTGGTAACCATTGGCGATCAGTCTCTACCTGTACGCCCTCTTCTTCGTCCTCCCACTCGTCGTAGCACTGGTCTTCGTAATTGTTATGCGTTGGATAGGATCGAGGATCATAGTTGGGGTGGCTTCGAAAAAGATCAGCGTGATCGGGATAAAACTGGCCTTGCGGCATACCACATACGTAATGATAAGGGTCTAGAACGTCGTGACTTCTCAAGGGGGATCTCTCGATACTGGCCGTAATCTTCACCATAATAAGGATAAGGAAACTCTGCAGTCGTAATCAAAACGATAGTCGAAACGTGGATCACGATTAGACATTATACCTCGGCCTAAGTAAACTACGAAAGAGAAATTACTCGATCACACTAAAATTTGATGTAGTAAGGAAAACTTTGTCGTAAAAAAGGAATTTTTCGCGAAACCAATTTCTACGACCTACTCTGTACAAGAGCTTAAAAAAGTCTGTTGAGATAGGGGCGTTGCAAGGGGTGAGGTAACCAAGTGTTTGTCTTTGAAGAGCTTAAATATAATTCGTCTACACCCTTGGGGTCGAAAGTAGTTACTTTCGTCAGTATAATTGGTTATTTTAAAGCCAAATGAAAGCCTGTTCGGCTATCAGTGGAATGTCCGAAGAATCTCATTCGGGCGGTCAAAAACAATTAAAAAACACAACTGTCGGACATCCAAATCGGATATCGGACTGTCCGAAGTATGTCAAAAAGATGTACTTAACATCCGACCTCGACATCCATCGGACATCCGACGGACTGCCTTGTGTTATTTCTTCGGCGCAGTGTAAGTACTAGGTAGTCTAATTGACATCTGGTTATTGGAAGATTTTAGTTTTTCCGCTTTTTTGAACTGCATCCAGTGCATCTGAGTATTACGATAGCATCACAAAAAGTATGAGTTCAGGACCGCACCTGAAGTGCCCATTAATGGAGGTGGCCGTCAGAATCAGTTAGGCATCCGTCATTATTCTACTGATATCGGGCGTGCAATTCATGCAGCTACGACTTCCTGTGAAATTTCCTGGGTCCAATCTCGGTATAAAAACATGGTCGACTGTCTGAAATCCGCGTTACCATCAAATAGCATCTTCGCATCCAAGCACATAACTGAAAATGTTACAGTTATCGCTATTACGTTGCAGAATATCCAGCCAAAATAACAATATTTCCGATTTTACGTTTCCCGTTCTGATCCTCAGCATAAAGGATCGATCTCAATCAAGGTAGCAGCGTATTAGATGAATAAGTTATACACTTTCACAGACACATCCACAGCTTCCTTCCATTTGGAATTCAAACCCAATTTATCAGCAACTAGGAGGGCTTGCTCTTTGGTAAGTCCTTAAAAAAAAGTAAATCTTACAATATATCACCTTAGTTTTTAATGTAAGTGACAAGAACCTGTCAACTGGTTCAGTGATTATAGCTTCAGGGGTTTCAAGAGCCACTTCTTCAATATTCATGCCACCATGTGTGGATGCAATTATAAGGAAATAGTTCATAATAAACCTCACTTAATCTAAATGTATGTGTACCTAAACCATAAGCACATTCCAGCATGATGGTGAAATATTATTCTCTTCTCTGATACCTCCTTTCAGTAACCACAACAGTTGCAAATTCTACCATTTCTCACCAGTTTGCTTGATAATGAGCAGGTCACCAAGTAATTTTTTAAGCTACATATCTTCTTTTCATGTCTGAATAATATTTTCGTGATTAAAACAATTGGAAAGATGTAAAGACCACACTTACATAAAGAGGGATTTTATTCCACCTTCAAGGCCACCTTGTATATATCTGTTTCCTCTACCTCCTGTCAATACTTGTGCTTTCACCACTACCTCAAGGTAATCTGATTCTTCGTCAACTATCTTCTGAACCTCCTCTTTGGATGGAGCTACTCCAAATTTTGGTAATGCAATTCCTTCTTGTTGTATTTTAGGATCTAGTGGTATAGCCGATATAGCTGACATTCAGGAACATTATGGCATGGTATTGAGGTGTTGTCGTTGTTCGAATGGTGATGATGCTTTAGCATAACAGTGGTGGTAGTATACATAAAGAGAAAAGATAATAGTATAATATGAAGTTAGGTTCCTTTTCTTTTTTAAAGCATGTCATCTAGGAATTTGTATATGGTCTCCTAATTAGTGGTTTCCTAATCCTATATATTTCGATATAACGTACATTAAAATAATGATAAAGCAATACCCGTCCGGACTGTTTTGAGACTTTTCCGCAGCAACGGTAAGTCTTCAAAAGTGTCGATTTTTTTCTCGTCGTTTTTACGACAGACTTCGAAGTAGTCTATGTTTTTACCAACTGATGGTGGATGAGAAGATGACAAACACCGATGGATTCGTGAATCGTGATGCTAAATAGAGGATAAACAGCTGCTTGCCATGCCTTTTCTTTGCTGTTTGGTAACTTACAGTTACAGAGTTACAGCAGTTTACAGTGTAACCTACTTGATTTATTTCGCCTTTATTGACATTCTCAGTCCGGCCAGGTCCTAATTTCTAAACATTTTCCTTCCTTCTTGCAGTATAGCTTGTAATAGCATAGCGATAGTCTCTCCTCCTTCCATTGAGTATATCGTGTACTTGGAGAGTGGAGCGGTATGACGGGTATGTATGCCGTGGAAATCATCGTGGAAATGAAACGAGCCTTCGACCGTGGAATTTGCCAGCGGGCAAATGTTCTGTACCTGGACCGTGGAAAGAAAGAAACCCATCAATAAGTGGAATATTTCATACAGTACAATAATAACATTTTCATTCATTATTAATTTGGTTGGAAAAAAATACAGATTTAATAAAAATTTTACCAATTTTTTCTTCTTCACGTTCTCATCGGTCGATCGTAATGGTGATAGTACCGTATGCTTGATGCGTTTTACGATTGACTACCCGTGAAGTTCATTGATTGCATTTTTCTTTTTTTTTTTTTTTTTTACAAAATTTGCCAATCGAGATTTCATGGGCATCCAGTTAGATAAATTAAATCGAAGTTAAAATTACTGATCAAAACCATTTGGATGATGGTAAGCGGTTTGGTTCTTGGTTGTAAACAAAGTGTTCAAAATAAAAACTTTTACCCTATAGTGGATTTACAGTTTGGCACAAGTTAGTCAGTGTTATTTAATATGTTCTTTAGTTGTCGATTTGAATTATTGGTTTTGACTTATCCGACGTATTTAGTTGTAAATAAAATTTGGTGGAACAGGAAAATATTTCAAAGTTTTCCGAACATTTCTACTTGTTTTACTTCCAGAACCAGAGCTGTTGCCAAACACAAACAAACCTCATGATCGATTTTTAAACAAAATTTATTGTTTTCGCGCCATTACATAAATTAACATTAGAAATAATTACACTCAGAAGACTATTTTAAGCACGCTCCAGATCTTGGGGGATATATATCCTTTATTGATTCCTAAGTAAAAACAGTTCAATCTGGTTCAATTCATGAAATTTAAAATTGAGATTGGCCTATCTGGAAACTGTTTAGTTCGACCTTCAGCGCCTTCTTCACGTCTGACAACCTTGCTGTTCTTTCACTTAGGCCACTCCTCCGTCACTTGGGTCACAGTCTACAGCTCGTAAGCAAAGTAAGTTGGATATTTTCTTCATATATCCTTTTTCATCCTCGATTGGAATATTCTTTCGTTTAAATTAAATTTTTTTGTTTACAAGTAAGAAAATTCCCTGCATTATGATACCATTTGTTGCTAGTTTAGTGATTGTTGCGGATGTTTTGCCTTAATGTTAGTTATCCCCAATCACGACCGGTTGAACAAGGTGTCTTGTCATCGTATACGTCTTCTTAATCTTGTTTATTTGCTTATTTTTCAGATGGCCAAGGAAAAGCGAGAGAAGACTCGTAAGTCAGCCATCAATGAAGTTGTAACACGAGATTATACTGTTAATCTGCACAAACGGATTCATGGTATCAGTTTTAAGAGACGCGCTCCAAGAGCCATCAAGGAGATTCGCAAATTCGCTGAACAGGCTATGGGTACCCCCGATGTTCGCATCGAGACAAGGCTAAACAAACACATCTGGTCCCAGGGTGTTAGGTAAGTTAGCACTAACTTTGGGTCTCATTGTTGTTGACCAAGAGTGATTACAACGGAAATTTTGTCTCTACAGGAGTGTCCCATTCAGAGTTCGTGTTCGTCTGTCTCGCCGCCGTAATGAGGATGAAGATTCACCACATAAGCTGTACACTTTGGTCTCCTTCATCCCTGTTGCAACCTTCAAGGGGCTTCAAACTGAAAACCAAGAAGTTTCTGAAGATTAAAACATCCAATGGCCTGATTCGTTGTATGACAAGTGAAATACAATGTGTTGTGGTTAACATACTGTGTTCTTAACTCAAAACATAAGCCATTTCTTTTTTGTTGAAATTAAGTAATTAAACATTATTCATCCATGGTATTTGATACTTCATTAAAAGTAGTAAATTCAGCACCATTTAATTTTCATACTTTTTGTCTACATAGCTAACTTGATGGGTAAACAACAATAGAGCCCATTTTGTAATTAAGAAAACAGTTTATTTCTTCATCCAATCAATTTACAATATTTTACATTACAGTAAGTCTGCCAAACTAAGATTATCAAATTGACTTCCACCACTGTTCTGCTGCTGTTGTGGCTGCTGCATATTAGGTTGTTGCATGCGGTTTTGAGGGTTTGGCTGCATACTGCGCAACAATTGAAGAGAAGACAAGTTAAATCAAGGGTAAAACAGATGGATACTATAGTTCCTTACATTTGTGGACGATATTGTTGTTGCTGCAAAAGATTGCGCAATCCTGGGTTGTTCTGTAGAGCCGCGGCAGGTCGAATATTTCTCTGCTGTTGCATTTGCTGTGCTTGTAATTGTTGTTGCAACTTTTGCTGGACTGGCATTTGCTGTTGAGACTGCAACTGCTGAAGCTGTTGCTGTATTTGTTGCCCAGCCATTTGTTGTTGTTGTCCCATTGGTTGTTGCTGGCCCATTTGTTGTTGTTGACCCATTTGTTGTTGCTGTAATTGCAGTTGCTGTTGCATCTGTAGCTGCTGATTAGGTTGAATCTGTTGTTGTTGCTGCTGCTGTTGTTGCATCAATTGTTGTTGTTGCATTTGCAACATTTGCGCACGGCGTTGTTGCTGCTCCTGAAATGGTAGAGCAATTTGATTTTCTAATTAGCCAAAAATTACTGACGGAGTTTGAGCAATTAAAGCGTAATATTCTAAGCGTATAAATTATTAGTTAAGCCCCAAACCAGCGCAAAGGCAACCTTAAACGTAAGGAAATACAGAAAATACCAGTGCCTTGAGATGAATATCCTTCTGTTGGGCCGCTTCAAGTGTTTGCTGTAACTGCTTAATGGTCATCAGGTTTTGTTGTCTCTCAGCCACCAGTTGAGCCGGTGTAGGTGCCGCACCTCGGACAGGATTAGCCATCGGAGCAGGGGCAGCCATCGCCGGTTGTTGAGAATTACCAATCATCTGAGGCTGTTGCATCTGCTGTTGCTGCTGCTGAGGTTGAGGGGCTGCGCTCATTTGACCACCTCCCATTGACAACGGATTGGTCTGGGTCACCAAAATATTTGGTCCAGTTTGAGCAATATTTTGACTTGGTCCTGCTTGGCCAGGACCTGGTGGCTGCTGCGTTTTCCATGAATTAGTTACAAATGATAAGGGGAAAAAAGTTCGCTAACGACCATTTGAACTATGTTTACCTGTACTTGTTTGCTCTTTTGCTGTTGAATAACCTTGCGAATTCTATCGACAAAACCGGCCTGATCGTTTGGAATAAAGCCGATGTACGCCTTCTTGTCTGGACTATAAAGTAGCATTAGTACTTTAATTTCACAGGCATTAGGGTTCACCATCCCCGTGAAATGGACGCAACCAGCCTAATTAAAAGAAATCAATAAAGTAAGTGTCTGCATAACATAAACAGAAAGCCAGTTGACACAAGTAATAACGGCTAATTCGTTGACAACATTAAATCTTCATGCAGTGTTCATGTAGGCTTTGTTTTAGTGTGTTGCTTGTTTTTAAGGATAACTGCTGTCTTAACAAAATATGCTATACATCTTAAAACATGTTCAAACGACTGTTTTGAGAGTTACTTTAATAACGTGAATTTTAAAAAATTTTATGATCACACAAAAAATACTTTTTTGGAGATCTTTAAGGGTTTATAATATTACGGTAAAGTAAATTAACTAAACCTTAACGCTGTGCAAACTAGACTTGAAATTAACAATCTATAAAGACAATAAATAAATAAATAAACTTACATATCCAGTAGACATCACTTTGGCAAGCGCTTCTAGGGCTTCGCAATCCTGTGGGTGGAACATTACCGAACGGGCATTGCGGAAATGCGCGCCACCAAAATTGCTTATTAATGTCTTAGGTATAAGCTGCATTAGAAGTTTTTGTGGCCAGTGTTCCGCTTTACTATGTGAAAAAAAAAAATTAAACACAGCGTTATTATGCCTATTCGGTTGATGTAAGGAAAACGATAACCTACACTTCGCTCTCGCCGTTAGTAACGGAAGCAGACACTTGACATGGGACGTGTCGCGGAAGTTTCTGTGGGTCACGGGTTTTTTCTTGCCATTCAAGCACACCTTGCCAAATTACTTGTCTTTCGCGAGCGGGGTTTGCTGGAGCTGCACCGACCACAGCAGCCGCTTGTTGCTGAACCATTCCAGGAGTCAAGGTCGCAGGAACATTGACCTGTTGTGGCTGTTGTTGCATTTGCTGCTGTTGAGGCATATTCGGTTGCATGCCCAAATTAGCATTCGCTGGATTTATCGCGAAATTCATGTTTTGTGGTTGTGGCTGCGGTTGTTGTTGTTGCTGCTGCTGCTGCTGTTGTTGCTGCTGCTGCTGTTGTTGTTGTTGTTGCTGCTGTTGTTGCTGGAGCTGCTGCTGCTGCTCCATTGCTAATTTTCTTGCAGCCATTTGTTGTTGTTGCTGTTGATTTAGCATCTGTTGGTTCACGTTCACCATTTGACCGGCATTTGGAGCTAACAAAAAACAAAACGTCAGAGGTTGTCGAAAACATAATAACACTTAATTTCGAAAATCTTAGCATTATGTCAGAAATGTAATTTTATTCAGTGAAGGACTCAATGCATCAATTCGCAATGGCGAATTTCAACCGAATCAACTTCTTGTTTATCCGTTCATAAATTCATCATTCTACTTATTTCAGGTTTTATTTCACTTGCCATTACTAGTTATGCTCAAAATCTCCACGAGGATCTTACAGATCAATTTTTAAAAATATAACCTTAAAGTTGGCAACGGCTGTAGCTGTGCAAATTTAAGAAACAAAGTAACATTACCTTGTCCTTGATTCAACTGGTTTACCAAACTCTGTGTGGCAACAAATGGCGCCCGAACGTTTTGCTGCTGTTGAGGGTTGATTATCATTTGACCTGCTGCCTGAGACTGCTGTGGCACTTGGAGTTGGACCTGGCCCTGGGCCTGTTGTATGGAATTGGCAGCCATTGGCATGGTCATTGGTTGCTGGTGTTGGAGCACAGAATTCTGAAGGTTCTGATTGCTTGACATGGCATTTTGATTTAGAACTTGAGGAACTTGTTGCTGTTGAGTTTGAAGCATTGATGCTTGCTGCTGATGTTGTTGCTGTAACTGTTGTTGCTGCAGCGGAATCTGCATTGTTTGCGGTATCTGAATTTGAGACGGCTGGCGTACTTGATTCGCAGGCTGCATTTGTGTTGGTAAACTTTGTTGCGTTTGTTGAAGAACTTGATTGGGTAATTGCTGGCCTTGGTTGGGACCTGTCCACCGTGGATTGGGGCCTCGAATACGAACCCCACCATCAGCTGTCATCATTGGCGGTACTGTATTAACAATCGTGACGTTAGGAGCGGACGTGGGTCCAGTAACGTTAATTCCTGTCATGGAGGCCAAAACGTTTTAGTGGGATGATATGCAAGTTCAAAATTGAGGCTTACCAAATGGTACTGGTACAGGGGGTCTTTGCTGAGGTTGGCTTTGAGGCTGAACTGGCCTAACCACAGCATTCACAACTGGCCGAAGAGTTTGTTGTTGGTTTGGACTTAGGCCTTGGGGACTAGTTGGCACTGTTGGAATAGGTATACTTGGTATAGGTGCTTGGCTAATGGTGGATTCTTGTAAGGAGAACCCATTCAACATAACCAAATGGCGGAGATCTTTTGCATAGTGTTTTGAATTGGCTGCCATTGAATCTCCACCAGCTTTATCAAATAAATTTATCTGCACACATGTTCACAAATTAGTAAGTTTACTACTTCAGAAAGTGTTGTTGGTGTTACCCATGTAGGAATTCTTCTTGGGCTGATTATACTCAATTGTATATTATTTTCCTGCACAAGCACTGCCAATTGCTCCAAGGTCAGACCTCTGAAGCTTGGCAGATCCATTACTGGCAGATTATAAGGAGCTGAATTGCATACCAGAATGCAGAATTTCTGTGCCTTTAAACCAGGATCACGTAATAATGCAAGATCCTTGAAGCACTGTAAAGTGGTAGCTAATCCTTCAGTTAATGAAGCCATATGCTCAGCATGACCTAATAATTTTCAATGTTTGTAAAATAAGAATGCAATACAATAGTCAAATAATATATTATACCTCCTGAAAAATCAAGCTTATCAAGAAGCTGTAGAAACTTGTGTGGATTTCTGAAGGGCCCATAAACATCTACCATATCAGCAGGTAAACAATCAGAGGAGTGATACACCACCAAAGAGTACAATGTAGCAAAAGTCTCTGATCCACAGTCCCTGTCCTCTACTATAGGTCCCCCATTAAAGTACTCCACTGTCTGACAAATGTAGTTCATTTTAATTTCGTTCATATAAGCTCCACAAGCCGAAGTCCCTTCAACAAGGAAAACGATATCGTTGCAAACGGCATCCGCACTGCCTACCACCATTCTTGTAAACCCTGATGGGTAGGATTCTTACAAGAATGGTTTTTCTGTTTAACGTCGTAAAAGCACGTTTTAGTTAGTCGGTTTCCTTTCGTTGATGCAAAAAGTCAAAAACCCTTTTGACATTTTTTTTTTCTGGGATGCACTAATTCTTCGACGTTGCCATATTTCTAAGCCAGAAATAAATTATTTAAAGACGTTTTCCAGTGGCGCCGAGACGAACTTGCGGCCCGGCCTCCAACTTCAACTCCAAACCAACACCAACTCTCCAATCACTCTGCAGCAGCTAATGACTTAATGAGCAACCTTTTCCTTTTCCAACAACAGGTAACGTTCAATGATGCTACATTTATAGAAAAAATTTATTCTTCACACTTACATTAAGGAAGTACACCAAACATCTACTGGATTGAACTAGATAAAAACAAAACGGCATAGACAATTTCTTTTCGGCGGTGTAGACACCCATTTCGCAAACGGAAATCTGTTAGGCTATTGTTGTTCTGCTGTTATAACAGGAGGAGCAAGTCGGGAGATAAAAGCGACCAACTTAGATACTAGATTGCGGATAACTGATGGACAAGATGGGTTCTGGGCGTAGCTTTCGACAAGAAAGCGAAGTTCGCCAAAAGTATTTCTCGTGTAGGGATTACGTCTAGACGAATAGCGCAATGTAAGAAATCTGTAGTACACGAAGAGCGTCATGAGCGTAGACCGGCCACTGTAATTTCAATTTTAACGTTTTGATTAGGTACAAATCTCATTCTCAATAAGGCATTTAAACATTTACCTGAAGAAAGAAAGTAGCAGCATGGGAAATAGGAAAATTTCAGAAAATGCAATAGTTCTCAAAAGGTTGACACTTTGCACTTCCACAATTCCAATAGCCATCCTCACCAATCCTAAGGCATTTGAGCCCAATAGCTGTTGAAAAAAAAAAAAGATTTTCAGATGCTTATGATGGCTAAAACTCTTTGTTCGCACACTACTACAATGCTCACCTCAATCAGTCCTAAAGAATAGCTGGAAATGTGGAGCAGTGCAAAAAGAAATACTGGGAGCAGCACCCCTGTAAAATAGAAATACAATTTTACAGTAACTGTTACAAAGTAATACCACAAATTTATTTACATGTAACTGGAGGTGAATAGAAAAATATCATTGAGTAGAGAAGGTAATGGGCACTGTCTTCTATAAAAACCTTGCCCAAAAATTCTCTACTTAACTGAACTTGTGGAAGTCTCTGGTGGAGACGCAGGGCACTTGTTGCCGAATTAGCCAACAAAGCTTTATAATACATGTTGTATCCAGACCTACAAAAAATTCAAAACATTAAAATTTCTAAACTTCACAAAAGAACATAAATATTTCAGGTTAGTTACCCAAATATTGGGATTAAATAATTAAAGGTGAAGATGATTGTGGCGAACCGGGTGCACCAAAGGGCAAAGTCGATTTTGTTTCGCCCAATGTGTGCTGTTAGCACGTTAAGTCCCGTTGTCGGTTGAGGTTGGGGCCTATCCTCTTCATTTCTGTTTTCACTTTCGCTCATTCTATGGACGGCGCAGCCTAAGTAAGAACTATAGATGAATAACTAATAAAACGATGGTAACGCAACTACCGTTCGTTCGTGATCTGTCATATGCTAGTTGTACAAAAAACTCAAGGTAGATCCAGCAATTTCCGTCTGATAAACACAACGTTGCCACTTCATTGATTACTATCACCATGTCCATGTTAGTTAGGGATCGGCCCCGACCTAAATCGGGGTGCTTTTTTGCCAATCGGGTTTTGCTATTCGGGGCGCGGGGAGGGGCGTTCGGGGTACGGGGCGGAAATTTTCGAACCCCGATTACAATCGGGGTTTAATCGGGGTTTGAAATCGGGGATGCAACCCCGATTGTTATTAATCGATCCACTTGAAAACTTAATCGATGTATAAAAATCGATTATCATTACGGTAATCGGGGTACTCGCCCCGATTGCCCCGATCACAAACCCCGTAGGCCAGCAAATTTCGCCCCTTTTTTAAATATCGCGCCTCAATCCGCCATTTTTGCAAATGGCGTCGGGGTAATCGGGTTTACCTCGGGTTTTGCCCCGCCCCGCCCTGGTTGACGAAATGCTAAACCGATTCAGCCCCGATTGCCTTTTTCCGGGGCGGGGCGGGGCGGGGAACCCGATTAGAGCCAATCGGGGCCGATCCCTAATGTTAGTGTTAGTTGTTAGATGTTACTAATTTAAAAGTAATTTACTATTTACTAATTACTATCGACCTAAAACCGCTAAAAAACGAAAAACGCTAGACACTATGCATAATAGAGCATAGCTGGCAATAGAAAATTGGTAAATTGCGACTTGCGAGTTGCTTTGCAATTAATTTGCGAGTCGTAACTCGTAACTCGTAAGTCATGACTCGTAAAAAAAAAAGAACAAGTGGAGATAAATGATACCGACAAATGAAGAAAAACAGCTGAACCACAGCCATTACGAATTCTAACTATACAATCACGAAAAAAGATTTACGTAGTCCACGTATAAATGTAAGTTAACTTTTTTGCTTTCTTGCAAAATTCGTATTATTAGCATGCGAACATTTCTCTCGTGGAACATTGTTTTTATAGGCCATTTTTTCCACGCAGTCTAAATTCTTTATATTGATAATGATGCTTACAACGATATCTAGATGGGGGAAAAATACAACCAGCCCCTTTTGAATGTTGGCCCTCTAAAAGCCGTTCATTGTTATCAGTTCCTTTAACACAAAATGCGGCATTGCGCCAGTTGTCGGAAGGTAACGAAAAGAACACCATATATACCAAACGTGATCTCAAAACAGATTAATTGATTTCTTTAACACGTTCATTCTCTCCCATCTCTATGAAATGCTTCTACCCCATCAAAAACCAATTAATTATTTTCAAAATGCCAAATTTACAAACGAAAAAACCGCGTTAAACGACCAATAACTGTCAAGGCAATAATATTGATGGCCCATTATAGAGAGCCTATAGTCGTTCATACTCGCTATTTTTTTGTAAATTTTGGCATTCCTGTTAAGCTACTATTGATCGGCAAAGTATGCTTTTACATAGGGAATCCCTAATTAAGCGAGGCCGAGCAGTAAGAAGTAAGTAATAGACCAATTAACAGGAAAGTGGGATGGGAGGCAAATGCTTTTTCTTCTTTTTGCATGAACGCTCTTACGGGCTATAGTGACACCAGAGTTGTTCACACAGGACATGAAATCATACCAAATTCAATGAATTTTTACTTCAGTCTAGCTGTATGCCACCTTCTATTTTTTATTTTCTTCCCAACACACACAAAGTGGAGAAGTAGAAAAAGGATTTTTGAGTAGATAATTTCGTTTTATCTTGCCGTATCTGTTATGCCCTTATGCCAAGAAAAAATCGTACTGAATTCTAGCTTGTCTAGCCCTTCATCCCCCTCTACGTTTAATTCAAATCCCAGCTCTAACACCAATTCAGTTTCCTTACCAGCTGGCATATACACCAGTTAATCAGCCTTTATAGGTAGGCAGTATTGGACCTCAGTAAAACTAAGTTCAAACTAAAGCAGTCAAAAAAGCATTTTAAGCCTAAGTAAATGACGAAAGCTAAATATAAGTGTCCTGCTGTTAGCTCGCTGTTTGATGCACGCAAACACACTCCTAGTTGACGCGAAATTAAAATAACACTTTAGCTTTTTACGAAGCGTTCTCGTTAATTAGCCTCTCGCTGTACCACTCCCTTGAAATCTGCATGCTCGATTCAAGGAGACATGACATAAATTTCTAATAATCAGTGTAGAAAATCTTTTGTCGTCCTTTCATTGTCCGTTACAAAAATTAGTTCTCTCGTGAGACTAGACTCACGTCTGCCTAATTAAATTATCTTGCGCGCTAAATGACTTGTCGAGTTTATATTAATAAGGAAAAACGTGATAGCGGTCTACAGTTTTGCCCCTATAAGTCCAAAATAATTGAAGCTGTCTCCTAGGCAAGAAACCTGCCAAGTTTAATTAATGCCTTGAAGAAGTCATCAAATTAAGTTCATTTTTTAAAAATGACTACTCTAATTATAATTAACATTAAATAGTTCCAGTCCTATCAGGTCGTGTAAAGCGAATTGCTATTCACACCGATCGTCATCGCCTTGTGCGATAACATCTAAACGCGTTATGGAGCCAAAAATGAGTTATGCGCACGTTACATCCTACATTCCAAGCGTTTGTTCTCTTTTCTCGTTATCTTCGTTTTGGTTTGTCACTTTGATAATGTTTATATATTTAGAAGCGGCGAAAACGAAATTGAACATTGATTTTTTGATGACATTGATGTCCACGATCAGATAAACAGCTTAATTTGATTTTTGAAACATGTACATTAATTACAAACAAAAAGGTATGGAATTCATAGTTACAAGGAATTTCTCCGGCCGGCCATGGGCGACTGGAGATTGACCATTTCAATGAAAACTGACGGATCGTGAAGGCCGTCCATCAGAGCCACCGGGTCGGTTGCAGCGACCGCCGTGGTATCTCTGGAAACCCGGCGGGTTAGCTGGAGGTGATGATCCCAGCTCATGCGGCGATGATGAGGCGAAAGCATCGGCTGCATGTAACTCTGATCGGCTTTGAATTTCGAAGATGTCGAATTGAAGCGTCGGCTATTGTGCGCCAAGCTTCCGGCTCCCGTTGCAGCGAACAGCTGGGCAAGAAGACGGCGGAATTTTGGCGTCGTGAATGTGTACAGGATCGGATCGATAGCCGCATTGATCGGCACCACGAAAACGACTACCCAAATTGAAACTTCATCTGCGTGGATGCCAAACAAAAAATCAGAAGTTAAGTTACGTATATATGATGACCCTATGACAAAGAGGGTGGTTGCCATAATAATTCTACTCACCTGGAACTGGATACTTAAGAAGGACGAGGAGTCTGAGAACGTAAACTGGAGCCCAGCACATCTACCGATGGAAAATACGTACGAAACACACACAAACAAAATTTTAAGATTATTTTCGTCATGTAAAAATGAAGCAGAGTAACTTACAATGTTTGTGAGAACAATGAAGAAAAATCGCAGAACAAAATCCATATCATTGGGATTAGCTAATGGCGTTTGACCGCGCGTCCGGCGGATGCTCACGAACAGACCGACGTACGTGCAGATCACCACCAACACGCTACGCAAGAATATGATTAGTACCAGTAGAAAGGGTACATCAATTAATTAATTATCCCGCATGCTCAAAAAATCTCAACTATCCGGGAGGTGAAAAAAATAATAAGGCCATGGCTCAGCTGCAAAAGAAAAAGACTTCCGGGCTAATTAGAGAGCACCAGTGTTTCAAAACAAATCCGTACGCAAAACTTTTGCTTTGGTCGGTGGGAAAGTGGACCCTCATCGTATAGATCGCAGTAAAATGTCTTAACTTAGAATGAGGAACTACAGAAAACAATTAAAAACAAAAGGAGCGCTATATGGTGTTTGCGAAACTTTTGGCACGAGCTCAAAACTTTGAGTACAGTTTCATTATTCCTTTCGATAGAGAGATCTGGAATAGGAAGCACCGGGGCTATTGCGAGTGAAAAACGGATGCCAAAAAGAAAATAAAAATCTAAAGCCGAACGGGTTCCTATAAAAAAAAATAAAAAACTGTTAAGGGAAACAAAAGATATTACGGGCAAAAGAAAACGAGCTCGTTGACGTCACGATAGTGTTACCCTATCTTTTCCAGGCTGTGAAAGAAATAATGATAGGAGGCTGTTCAAATGGTATTCTTTTTCACGAATAGCCGATTGAATGGCAAAAGGATAGTCAAGTATGGGAGGGTAGAATGTGGATGCGAAAAAAAAAAAGAAGAAGGCAAAATCGTTGTATGGAAATGAGAATGAGTTGACTATTATAGGGGCGTCTCCTTACCATAAACTATTAACGCCCAAGAAAATGAAGGCGGAATACTGCCAGCCGAGTGAGAGTGATTCTCCAATGTGCAATGGGAAACAAAGTCCATTGGAGCCGTAGTAGTGTGTCGACTGCCGCCAATACAATACTAGTCGTTATATGCATAAAACAAAGTGACAATGAGTTATTGCATTTGAAATCTTTTGTTTGTTTTTTGAGTCAAAAGAGTTTGTTTTTGTTTTCTTGTGTTGGCAAGATTATTTATTGACCTGGAACGATGGCCATGATGAGTCCGAGACCCCAGATGAGAACCAAACTAATTTTGGCCGTTTTCTGGTTCAGTTTCGTATAGCCAAACGGTGAAGCTATACATAGGAACCGCTCCATTGACATGAAGGCCAACAGCAACAGCGAAACCTAAAGAAGAAGAGGAAAGAAAAAAACACGGTACTCGATAACAAAAGCTCCTTTCCTGGCCAAAAGATTGCCCGTGATGGCGCAATGCCAGATCCGATTAAGCTATAATCGTTTACCTCGGTGGAGGTCATGGCTACCACGCCAACAAAAGTGCAGCCCAACGACGAGGTCCATTGATGCGAGTACTGGTGATAGACCTCGCGATACTGCAAATCTTGAATGGCGATGGCGAATAGGTAGAAACCCATCAACATGTCGGCCACTGAGAGGCGGAATGAGATGACGAAAACATGAAATGTCAGCAGAAAACCAAAAATTAAGGGGAAACTAAATAAAAGATGAGCCACATCAGTCAGCTGACACGGCTGTAAAATGTACCTGCTAAGCTGCGGATGAAATTGAGCGGTACTTTGTTCTCATCTTTGAGTATGCCACGGCCTAGTAACACGAGCGAGTTGCCAATCAAAGTAAAAATAGCGATAGCCCAAAGGATGATTCGAATCAGCGTTCGGTTCAGCAAATTCTCCGTAGAAGACAATCCTATTTAGGAAATGTTTATTAAGAAAAAGATTGATTATCGAGGTGTTATCCACGCTCAATCATACCGTCCGTGTTGGGTCGGCATTTGGGGACGGTGGGTACGTAACTGCAGTACTGAAATCGGATGAAGTACCTGTTTGTGATAATAATCTAAGTGAAGATTGTTTTTTGTTTTTCACCATTTTCATTGATTACTTACACGAAATCCAAGTTAGTTAAACTGCTGAACATGTCGACGTCAATGTTTTGGATGTCGATGTCCTCCAGATTTCTAATTTACAAACACAAAGTTGATTCAAGATAATTTAATTTCATGGTGGCAAAAGGATTTCACTGGCAAATTTTAAACCGAAATTTGTGGCGTGAAAAAACTTACAAGGATTTGATGTTCTTCAATGGCAGAAAAACTTCGGCGGGAAGTTGTAGAATGTTGTTGGAACCCAGAGACCTCGTTAACCAAAACAATGAGGTTCATTAGTTTTCCGCCAACCATCAGTGAGATTTCTTTTTGTTTTTCATCTGAGTTTTAACTGTTTTTAATGAAATTAATTAGGCTACTTACAATGACGTTAACTGGATATTCTGAGCGAAGAGTCTTGGCGGGATGGTGGTGAGTTCATTACGGGACAGATCCCTTCGATAAGTGTCCGACGTGATGGTCAAAGCAGAGGCCAATAAAACAACAAACAAAAGCACACAAAAAATAACATCATTAGAACTTGGTTAGTACTATGTTGGTTAAGTCTAGATGATACTCATACAATTCCTGGAGCTGGGTGAGGGTCCAGAACGACTTGGGATGCAGGCGGGTCAGTTTATTTTCCCGTAGAGATCTATTGAAGTAGCCCCGATTAATCAAATGCCACATGATCAATATTTGCGCCAATCAATTTCGAACTTCAGAAACAATCGATACAATAGATTGAAATTAAAACTAGCCCTAGAACTTACAAATAGGTTAGAGAGCTGAGATTGCGGAATGTCATTTCCTCGATGTACTGGATTTCGTTATGCTCCAACATCCTGTAATGGGAAAGACGCCGACCGTTTAAGCCGAACGGAACACAAACAATCAATGTCATCTCATTTTTGGGGGGAAGAACAAACAAATAAAGAAAAGAATTGTATAATGCACTTACAGTTCCCTCAGGTGTATCCACGATGAGAAGCTATGATTGCTGAGTCGCAAGTAATTACTGGACAAGTCCCTACAAAACATTACACGCAAGGGAATAAAAAGCGTGTCGGACTATGTAGAGTCCTGTAATTAAACGAATTGATAAATGAATCTCACAGCCATTGAAGATTCGGCAGACTGTTGAGGGCATCTAAGGAAGTGTCGTTGATCTCGTTGTTGTCGAGAAACAATCGCTTCACATTGCCCAGTCCTTTGAAAGCATTCGGTTCGATCCAGCTGATGGAATTCTTTGACAAGTACCTAATTTAAATGTCATTTAAAAATCATTAGAAAAAAAAAATAAAAAATTTCGTTTCTAAACATTTTGTAGCTGAATAAGACTTACAAAAAACGCAGGAGTTTCTGATGGCGGAAAACATCATTAGCAATCGTCCTGATGCTATTCTGTTCCAAATGTCTGCATCCGCAAAAAGAATTGTTCGCAAGCGCAATGAAAAGAGATTAGATGGAGATACAGGCAACTCGCAATACAATCGTAAAAAACAAAGAAGATCTAATTCAATTCAAACTCGTAACGCTATTTATGTAGTTACATACTACTGCAGTGTGAATACTGCATGTAATGTACAACGCCCGCAGTCAACGAAAAGAGCTGCGCGTGTGCATTAAAGCGTTAAAAAAAAGAGAGACAGTTTCGACGGTTGGCTGGAAGTAAAGTTCAAACTTACAACAAAGTTAATAATGCACGGAGGCAAACACATACAGTGTACAATGTAGGGTGAAAATAAAATTTGCGGTTTTCATTGTTTATAAATGTATATACTGACATGATTTCCAGAACGGTGTAGCGACTGAAAGCGAAGCGAGGAATAGCTTTGATGCTGTTGTTGGCTAAAATCCTTCAAAGAGACGAATGAAAGTATGACGTTATTCTCCATTGGTATCAAGTAAAATGCATTAAAAATAATGTAACAATGAATGATCGCTCTTTTATGTGAAAAAAAAATTATATCTAACAATAAAATTTAAAAAATTCGATATTTACAGACGAGTGAGTGTGTTGGGTGGGGTGATCTGCTCCGGAATATGGGCGAGCCCCATGTGCTGTATTATTAAAAGAAGACAAGAAGCTCATTAGAATACGTGGCTGAACTGCTTCATTTTTCTCTTTATCATTCAATGGCAATACAGTCGTTATTTTCAAACGACTCCGGGGCGCCGCTGGGCCATATGCTAAACGTACCTTACAAAACAGATTGGTTTGCTCGCAGACGCATTTGCCAGGGAAATTTCTCAATACTGCACGGTGTTTCAAGTAGATAAAGGACGATCCGGTCATGAAAAGGAGAAAAAAAAAAAGGCCGACCCAACGCCAGAAAAATAAAATGAATATAAAGCCATTTGTTATTGAAAAAAAAAAAGAAAAAACATTCAAGCTTACGACAGGTCGTATTTGTCTCTTGTTGGCCAGCCGAAACGTCAGGAAGGCCGGCTTGTTGCTGAGTCTTATTCAAAACGTTATACCAGTCGGGTGCCAGAAATGTACTGCCATGAAAGTCAACTGTACAAACATGGGTAAGAACACATAGATTTCAATTAATCGAGTCAGTACAAGCACGACTAAAAATATAGCCTAGCAGTTTTGATTAACAACAATCGATTACACAATGGCTTGAATGTCATGTCAATTCATCGGTCAACTCAATCGTCGAAGGTCTTTATATTTATGAGACTGACGATTTCTTTCATTTTTTTTTTGTTTTGTCACGCCACTTTGAAAATCATAATCCGTGACGAAAGTCGAACAATCGGGAAGGAGTTACGAAAAAAAAAAAATTCGGTTTACATTTGTCAACGTTCGTATAACCGGTTCACGTTAGTTGCGCCTAAGCGCGTTTACGTCATTGATAGGGAAAAAAAAAGAAAAAAAAAGACGGAACGTTATATAAATTATATTGGGCCGGCACTGTTACCATTGAAGGGATGGTAATAAAAACGAACAATTGCCATTGAGATGCTTACCGCATTTTTCATATTCCTCGTCCTCGCCGTTGGGACAGTCGGGATCGTTATCGCAGTAGCTCTGCTGAGGTATGCAAACGGAAGAGTTACCGCACTGAAAACTCCCGCTCCCGCACGGTCCATCTTGATTTTCATAAAATCAACAAAAGCAAAACGAATAGAATTAAATGGATGTTTGTTTCCTATTACGACAGGAAGGGGGGGGGGGGAAGGGAAAAACCCAAGAAACGATGAAATCAAATTCTAATGAGGTCGTTCGTATGAGTGCGGGCAAAGCCTTTTGGCTGCCACTGCTGTTTTGCTTGATGGGATTTCAAAACCAGACTTCTCGCAAACAAAGCATGTAGCCACACAACGATATATACCACAAACACAAAGGTAACACAGTTTTTTTTTTAAAGATCGATTTTTTTTTTCACGAACTCACAAATTAAACAAGTAACAACTTTTAGTTCATGTGAAATGTGTGTTTGTTGAAACAAAACGATCCAGTTTCAACTTTCCCTCCCTCCCTGTGTCCGCAATTAGTATCGCAAACAAAGACAATCATATACAAGAGCCAAAAAAAAATAAAGGCCGTATATGTTTCTCTTTTGTTTTCGATTAACCAACTTGATATGTTTTTCAAATGTCTTTTTTTTTTGTCCCTCGCCTATGTCTACGGTTTAACGATTGCCATGTAAGGTGACAGTAAAACATGACTACAGTAAACAATAAACGATAAAACATTGTCCCGAAGATAACATACGATTCAGCTCCATTTTTTTGTGTATATGTGTGTCTGTGGCGTTACACCGTATATGCAATGGCTTGATTTTTTGTTGTTGTATGATCATCCGTACAGTGAACCACGTCATCTATCAACTTCCGACGTAAGCCAAAACTAATTGAATAATGTTGTACGAATCGTTACGACGGGATGACTGAAACCAGATATGCCCCTACGATCCTTCCGCTAGCGGATGATAACAGAAGACTCTGCTAAGGGATGAACATGGTCGCCTGACAATATAATGATGGGACTACGTATGACACACATACACACAGACAAACTCAGTCTAGATAAAAACAAAAAAACAAAAAAAAAATGTGTCTGTTTTAACTTCCAGACAGCGATGGCTATGGAGACGGAATATAAGATAGAACGCCAGCGAGATAAGAAAAAAAATATAATAATATATCAATTGTTATGTAAGTAAAGAAAGGAAAAAAAAAACCTTGAAGAACAAGGAGGAGGGTGAAAGCGCAGACGACCAGGATGATGGAAATGGTCAGTCCGACAATCAGTAGCACCCGGCGCGATATAACCAATCCATGACCGCCGCCCACAGAAGTGGGCATCGTTCCGTACCGATCTCCGTGTCGAACGACGATACACGCGCAGCAACCAAATGCACATACACACACACACAACTTTGATTTTCTTTTTAAATTTTTTGTTGTTGTTAGAATTGCACGAGGGGCGGAGAGAGAGAGAGATCTTATTTCCGGTTTTCTCTCTTTTTTATTCAGACGTACTCAATCCCACCTTTCAATTCGGAATTTTATTTCGCCTTTTTTTTTTGCGTGTGCACACCGATATCAATCACCGTAGAACACAGAACAAACAAGGGCGGTTCCACAACGAGCGAAGAAAAAAATGGCGATCGGTTGAAGCGGCAGAGTTTCCTTTTTCTTTTTCCTTTCTTTCTTGACGACGTATGTCAATGACAATCAAAGGTCGTTGTCCTTTTTTATTTTTTGTTCCTTGGCGATTCACCTATTCGAAACGAATTCACGAGCCGTAACTGCACGGGATTTATAGGAAATTGTCGTTAGGTTAGCACAAACGTTAGCGGCTGTCTCTTCTTCCTCGTCCGACACCGCCATCACGACGTCATTCGTGCGCAAATCGTGTGTCTTTTTCAAACGCAAAACTTTCACGGCTTCTCTTTTCCCCTTTTGACTTCTTTTTTTTTTCACTGCCTTATAATGGATTGAGTTTTCCGTGCGTCAAAGAATTCAACATATCCAACGATCTGAATAGGACCGGGACTTTTTTCTTGGCAATCAAACACAGCACAGATGAAGATGACGAATGAAAGAGGATAATTGAATTTTTCGAACGTCTCCTCACCAAAGAAAAAAGAAAATCACATATAACCGTCGAGTCAAGACCGGTAGTGTTCAGGTGTATCAGTTGATTTAAACTGAGAGATGGGGGGTGGGCCACTACCTAGAGCATTGGCGCCGAATACATTTTTTTTTCTTTCTTTTTCTTTTGGTCCGGCTTTTCGTGTGTGTGTGCACGCTCGCTGAATGCCAACAAGCTCCTTGGTGTGGCGATGCTGCCAAAAGCCTCAGATCACACGACTTGAAGTGGCCAGTTGTCACGGATCCCTTTACAAACACCTTGAAATTTTTGTCGAAAAAAGGATTTTTTAATTCTTTTTTCTTAGAAAAAATAAAAAAAAAAGTCCTTGGCGTCCGTCTTCCCGATTGATGGGCTGAAGCGTCCGTGAAGTAACAATTTAATTATCAATTAACAACATAATGCAGAAAATAGCGCGCGCACTTTAAACAATTTCGAAAAAGCCCGAATGAACTGGATTATTAAGCCAACTAGTATGTCCCCTGCCGGCTAAAGTAAGGTGGAAATGAACCGAACTTTGGGGATGATGTGACAACTTTGTCGGCCGATGGGTGGTCGACTGCCGGTCTGAACTTCTCGCGTTGGCAAAGAAGAAAGAGAAAAAAATCTGAAAAAAAAACCTTGCCAGGTCCGCGCGCACACACACGCACACACCCACGGTGGAACGCGGGAAGAATAGTAGCAAACCAGCGGGTGTAGTATGGGTGTTCTATACACGCATAGGTGTTTGCACGCTGCGTGATTGTGTATAGTATATAGAGGCGAAAAGTATAAGCCGCGTCTGCGCAGGACCCGCGTCTCAAGACCGCAAACCGACCTTTTTTTTAAGAAAAAAAAAAGAGAAGAGGATATAAAGCGCTGGATTGTAAATATATACTTGTACGTATTCTCTGCATGTTTTCCAATAGGCAAAAGAAGAGCTAGTAATATCAACTTGCTTTTCTTTTTATCTTCTATTTGCGTTTGTTTTGTTTTTCTTTCGCGTGTTCTTTAGTATTCCCGTGATTTTCTACCCTGTGCTATTCAAGACATGTAAAGCATCGAAGAGGCGGGGGATCGATCGATGGATAAAATGCAGAAAGCAAAAGGGACAATAAAGAAATAAAAAAAGAACAGCATAAATACAACCGTTGTTCGAAAATTCCTTCGCTGAGACTTTCAAGCATTTTCTAATAAAGACGTTAGACTTGCAAACGGAAACAGTCGAAAGGTTGAATAGCAGTAGTGAACCACTGTGTAATGCGGGATTGAGAAGGATTACAAGTAAAGAAAAAGGGTAACGATAAGGGAGAGAAACAAATGAAGGACATCAAGAGGCAATAAAAGTAATAAAAGTTGGTTGCGTGCCACTCTGTCAACACACTCTAATTATGTATACTGGTTGTAGAAGTGTATATATATACTAAGTAAGAGAACATCAACATTGTTGGTGTTCTCATTAGATAGTTTGGAACGAAAAAAACCCATTCCAGTTGATGGAGCATGTGTCTCAATCTCCTGCACAGCGTATGTGCGATAGAGGGTCGCGTCCGTTTTTTCAGGGGTCCCTCTCTGTATATTTCTGTGAATGTCACCCAAAATAAGCTTCCGGCGTATTGGACAGGACATGGTTATTACCCTCTGGAACTTTATTCCCCTTAGTTAGATAAGCCTTTTTTCTTCGAATTTGCGACGATGCGTGTAATCGTGATTGTTAAACAACGGCGTTACTTTTGCGTATACTTTATGATGGACATCAGGATGTAGAGAAAGAACTCAATGTTTTGCAAATTGATTTTTGATAGCTCGTGTTTCCAGGATAATTTACGCATTGGATTCAAATTGAAGTTAGTTTTAGGTTCGTTCTCCCTACGAGTGCAAGTAGCCTAGTTCATTGACGTTAACGGATGACGCATTATAGCGCAAGTTGGATTGACATTTGATACAAATTTGCGGATTGGTTGCTCAGCATTTTTTGATTTTAAGCGAATAAAAAACAAAGCCAAACGGGAAACGAAAAATAAGATAAAAAGAAATCACGACGCCATCAAGTGCATGACTCAAAATAAGGGTCTATACTGAGTATATCGGTGGCTGTATAGTGTAGATGAATCACGAAAAATTGAAAAAAAAAAACACAGATCGCGACACAGACCGAACCCGAGACGCAGACAGACCGTTTCCTGCTGGTGCGTAACATACCGAAAATGATGTTGGCCGAAAAAAAAAAACGCCGCCTTACAAACCCTCCCGCGCTATACGGGCGCCGAGAGTATAAAGATCATTGACTCATTTAAACACCCAGATGTGGCCACTTCTTTCCTTTCAGAAAAAAAAATACATGAAACAAAATGTCGTAACTGTTTACCGACTACACGAAATTCCAACTAAAGGGCAAAGAATGAGTTAGGGGGAAAACCTATGTCATCATTTATCACGCGGGACAAAGTGAGTAACCCACTTTTCGGCTTGACGTTGCAACCTATCCGTCAATCGTGAAGGTCGGCTTCACATTATTTCCACCGAAACGGAGAAGATGCGCACGTAGCCGTATAGCCCATCTGTCCGACAATTCTAAAAATACCAAGTGGAAGCGTTCAATTTATAACTCACGGCATGTTGTTCTTCGACGCAAGATCTCCGTGCGTGTAAATATAGTCTTTAAGATTACGTTAGCAGGTTTTCAAACGCACACTGTCGCATGTAAGCGTTTTACGATGTTTTTAGGACATCCCGGCATTTTTGTTTTGATCCGGCGAGACAGGATTTTTTTTAAAAGGACAGCCGTGGTCTTGAGCTGGAACAAATGACGAGGCATTTTTTTCATTGTCTCATGTCCACATGCTGTTGTTATTGTTGTTATCAGCCTAGCAGGGCTAAAAAAAGAAGTACGCTGCGAGATTATAGAAAAGGCGAAAGAAATAACAGCCCCGGACTGTCTGACACGAGATAGAAACAAACAAAAACAAAAAAATGTTCCAGACATGTGCCGAGAGCAGATATGAAAATGCCGGGGTCATGATCTATCAGACGGGTGACAAGTGCAACTGAACTCTTTTTTTTCTTTTCTTTTTCATTTTCTCTTTTGGTGGGAGGATTCATCTAAAATTTCTTCTTTGTAGCCATTTTCCGGTTTTGACTCAGTCGAGACGGAATATAAAAAGGCCAGCGAGGGACGCCCTGGGGAGGAGCAGTTGAGAAGCGGAGAACTCGGTAGAAACAAGTGTTCCAGCATTCAGTTGGCTTTCGAGACTCGAAGCTATCGGGTTATTTCCTTTTTTTTTCATTTTTTTTTCTTCCTTTTTGTTTTTGTTTTGTTGTTATATAAGAGGCCTAAAAGTTCTACTGGAACGTGTAGGCTTGATTGGCCCCGGCCGCCTCTTGTTATTGTTTTACTACGAATATAGCCAACAGCATGTCGAAGCTGTTGCTTTCATCGTTCCGTTATCAACTTGGCTTGTTTGTTTTGTTGTTCTGGTCGCCTGGCCATTTTTGCCGTCAGCAACTGGAACTCGACGCCGTCAAAACCAATTCGTTGATTGACAGCTCAGCTTTACTCCTCTCGCTGCTATTGGCCAGCAATGGATCTGCATTGGCCAGTAACGGTGACAGTCGATTCAGCCGGATGGAGGATCCGGAACTCGACATGACTACGGTATAACTGTTCACCCATTTATACGGCCATTCGATTTGATGAATCCTTAAATAATATTGAATTAACTATTTTTTATCCCCATTTCGCAAATTGAAATGACAGCCCCAGTTGATTGCTCATCGAGGATATCCGGTCGAAATCCACCAAGTCACAACATGTAATGCAATATTATTAAATAGTTTTGCCTTTATTATTTAAAATTGTTATTATTATTAGTTAGTTAATTAATGCGTTGCTTTTTACGACTTGGTTAGCTGACGGCTACATTCTCGAGTTGCATCGCATTCCGTACAGCAGGCGAGTGCCAAGTCGCTTTCAACGCTCCAAACAGTTTGGCAATAAATATGCAAAGCGGATGTCAACAAGGCCGGTCGTCTTCCTCCAGCACGGATTGCTCTGCTCTTCATCCGATTGGGTGCTCAACCCAACCGACAGGGGCTTAGGTATAACGCGTGATTAAGAAAATAAGTCAATCGCTGCAACTCATTTTTGAAGAATGTCTTTTTATTTTTTGTTTGTTCAATCAATCTCTTTTGACATTTTAATAGCCTATATGCTGGCGGATCGAGGCTACGGTGAGTAAAATCATTAGCTTAATGTCGACGTTGACAAAGCAATAACATTTATTGTTGCTGCTTATATCACAATCAGATGTCTGGATGGGAAATGCTCGAGGCAACACCTATTCTAAGAAACATATTTTCTTGAAGGAGAGCGACGAGGCCTTTTGGAGATTCACGTAAGTTATTATCATCCAATGAGTCACTCAGCATGACATTTTCCCATATCATTAGCCTCGTTTTTTTTTTAACACTTCCTTCCACTGCTTGTGTGTCTGCCTATATACACACAGCACGTTTTCTTTTTTACATTTATATATACATACATATACGCCCGTCCGTTGTTCTGCATATTAAATAGGAGATTTGGCGAAGCCATTTTTATTTTTTCTTTCCGCATCAGTGACGGTCAAATTCTGTTTTTTTTTTTTCTTTTGTTGGGTCTTTTCTTCCATTCCAGAAAAGCGTTCTCGTCCTTGTTTTTTTGTTTTCTCGCTCTCTCTCCCTATCGTCCCGCGGGCAACGTTTTCTCTTCCTTCTCACTTGGAATGTTTCCCAACAATATTTACCGTACAAAAACACGGTGGCGTCCTGTAGCGGGAAATCCGAAGCACCAATAGTCCCGTTATCCATTCACCGTGATTTGCTGTTACTATTTTCATTTTCAATTTTTTTTTGCTCTTTTAATTCAGTCATTTAAAATTTGAAAAAAAAGTTAATTAGATTTTGTCATTGTAAAGAAAAGAAGCCCTGGCAGTTGCGAAATTAGTTAAATGAGAATCCCCTTCGTTGAACCTTATCTAAAGCGGACTTTTCCGATGAATTCTTGAATCATCACCATCCGCTTTCGAGGGCGGACGTAAGTAAAACGGAAGGGGTAAGGGTAAGGGTGTGCCCTTCGTCATCCTTTTTAATCGACAACGTTGAGTCGATGAAAATGAGTCAAATAGTTCGTCATAATCTCGGAGATGATGGGCAGAAGAGAAATGGAATATTTGAATAATGACGTGATATCCGAGCGCATTCCAGTTGCAAGCGGAGCTGACCGCTTCCGCTTGGTGAATGGAAATTCGATCCTACTATTTCTGCTTTCCTATAATGTCAATTTTTGCAGAAAATTCTGGACGGTCCTCGTCATGATTTTTTGATGATATTTATTGTCCGCTTGTTTACGAATTGATGTTTAACGATTTCCAATTGGTACTACGTGACCGCACAACGCTTACAGGTGGGACGAAATGGGCCTGTACGACATTCCGGCGACATTGGAGTACATCCTGAGGACCACTGGCCGTCAGAAGCTGATCTACATCGGCCATTCGATGGGTAATTCAAACTTATGTCATGTCACTCGCTAAGGGCAGATTGAACTTGAACAGAGTCGTCCATCCAAATTCGATTGGTTCTCATCCGTTATGACGTTTGGTTCAATTCCTCATATAGGCACGACCATGTTCTGGGTAGCCATGGAAACGCATCCCGAACTGAACGAAAAAATCGAACTCATGGTATTACTAAATTAGCATGACGTTTGTTGCCAATACAATTTCAAACATCAATTTATCTTTAGGTGGGATTGGCACCAGTGGCTTCCGTCTCCCGGATGAAGTCACCCATTAGAATATTCACTCCGTACATTCACGAATTCCAGGTAAGGCGCAATAGTAACCATTTGCGCAATTGAGTTGCGTCCTTACCCTCTTTTATTGATTTATTGATTTATTTTATTTGTTTTTTTTTAAGTTAATGTTCGAGTGGTTTGGAACCAAGGCCTTTCTACCATCAGGACCTGTCCTGAAACTTCTGAGCAGGCTGTTTTGCGATCAAACCAAATGGGAAGAGGATTTCTGTGAAAATATTTTCTTCCTGCTCTCCGGCTCGGATCCTGCCAATTTTAATGAGGTACGAACTTATGCTCCCACGCATACTTTTAATTAATGCGCATCCAGGATCCAACATTATGTAACAAATCAATTAATGTCGAACGATTTGCTATTGTCTTGTATTAATTTCGTACATGTTGATTTGTCCTGCTCATTTCATGCAATACCTTTATACGATTTATGCAGGAAATGGTGCCTCTCATTACGACCCACACTCCAGCTGGAACATCGACCTATACCATTTTTCATTACATGCAAGAATACTCCACAGGTATATATATCGTTTTATTTCTTCTTTTCTTTTCTCGCCTTTCGTGTTTGTAATTAGGGTCAACTATAGTTTAATTATTTGAGAATGAAATTTAAATGATTTTCCCCCTTTAAAAAAATTAAACAACAGCTGAAAGATACACTCGCATGGACTGGGGAACCAAACAAAACATGGAAGAGTACGGCCAGCCAACGCCCCCGCCCTATAACCTGACAACAGTGACCGCGCCCGTCGTCCTCTACTGGGGCGAAAATGACTGGTTGGCCACTCCAAAGGTAAAAAAAGATTTCAATCTGAATTTTTTAAAAGTATAGTTTGTATACACACCCCTCAGCCTGTAGGGAAAAAAAAACGAGCCGCTTGTTGATGATTGTTAGACCCAATCCTTATGTAGGGCGATCATCCGTGTATATAAATTGTTGGGTTACGAATAAGAAGGGAAAAAAGTTTCCGACTATTAATCGAGGAGTTTGAAACCTGGTTTACTTTAAAAATCATGAAAAGAAACTGTTTTTTCTTTTTTTTTTTTTCGTTTCCGCTCGAGGTGTTGTGGCCAGATAGAGTCCCCCCTCTCTCAACGCAAAGGACCCAGCACAATCTAAACTTTTTAATAAACACTCTATCCTGCATTTTCAGTTTGTAAAAATTTACGAACATCGCGCCATCTTTTTTGAGTAGTTGTATTGAGGATGCCATTATAGCTTTATTCATGTGCTCGAAAGTGTAAAAATGGGGGGGGGGCAGAAGTTTCCTATACCAATTATCAGGCGCTCTACAGAGAATTGAAGTTAAACGAACCTGTAGGTCATACATCAACAGTTGGATGTGCAGTCATAAAAAATTGAAGCTGACCACAAATGCTTCACTTGATTCCCTTTCTTTCTTTATCGCATTCGCGTCATTATGCCCCCCCCCCCCCAACGTTGGCATACACCATAGACTTAACAGTTGAGAAATGGATGACCCCCCTCTCTAATGGCATAGGCCTGAAGAACGATAATAAGACACGCTAACGCCCGTGAACCATGACCGTCGTCGTTTATTACCACGGCCCCGTCTTTATTTCTTTCATTCCTTTTTTTTTGCCCTTTACCGACTTATCACGTATGTAAGGGAGCAATGCGTTCTTTTTTCAAAATTTATTTCAGTCTTAAATTCAGCCTCGACATTCTCCGTCTTTTGTCCTCGGCGCGATTGTAGGCCTTACTTATTGCCGCATCGAAGACTGGGCCTTTTTTTACATTGAAAATCAATGGGCGATCGTCGGTCTTCAAGGTCCGACAACGGATGTTGATTTTACTTTTTTTTTCTCGCCCTCTCTCTTTTCTTCTCTCTTTAGTATAGTCTGAAAAAAGCCGGAAATGACATTAATAAAACATAACGTTATGCGGCGATGCCGCGCGCTGATGACGGGAGCTCTCCGTACTGCCCGCTTCTTTCCCAATCATAACTTGGTGTGGCCTTGGCCTCTCCTTTTTCTTGTTACTTGGACAAGCCCGTCACGCGATATTCATCCCGATATGCATTATACCTCCGTTCTTTTTTTTTTTGTGTGTGCGTCTGTTCAACTACATTTCTCACGATAGACAAAAGCCAAGCCCTTGAGAAAAAGTCAAAACAATGAAACGAACCCTTTGCAATTTTTGCTTTTTCTTTTCCCACTGATGCAACTTATAACCGCATGTGCTCATCAAACAGTACATATATTCACAACGCAACGGATGCGCTATCGCAAGTAAACTAGACAAGCCAAGCGAGGACGTTCTGCATATAGGCAAATCGACTCTCACCATCAGCTTTTCACGCTGTTCGTCAGTTGCGGTCAATATTGAACCAAAAGATTTTTTTTTTTTTCGCTTTCTTTTCATTCTCAGCTGGATGGCATTTCGATCGCTATTTCATATTCTAAACGCGAACGGTACCGCTCACTTTTTGTAATCATGGTTTTTCGTTCCCATTACATCGTTGTAGCTTCTAGGAAATGGCAAAAGAAGTCGAAACGCCCTTCCTTTTTTTTTAAATAAAGACGAACGGACGGGTGGCAACCAATGTTTTTTTTTTCTTTTTTGCCTTCTAAACTTCTCGATAAGCTTGGTGTGTGAGTCGTATTGTGTGCGTGACGATTTCCTTTTTGTTTGTCGTTGCAGGACGTGACGTGGCTAGCCAAAAGATTGACCAACCTGCAAGGCTTCTACCGGGTCAACATGACGGCCTTCAATCACCTGGACTTCCTCTGGGCAACGCATGTAGACCAACTGCTTTACAATCATCTCCTCGAACTCCTACCTTACTCTTACTGAAAAAGATGATCGCACTCCGCACACCAACGGGAGAGAGAGAGATATATCAAATGAATTTTTAATCTCATCGTCACGCAGTCATCATAATGAATTTTGCGTTGCAACGTCAATTAAAAGACATTTTCATTGCACAGTAAATAAGAGAAAAAAAAATCTTGCAAAATAATTTGAATAAGATGGGAATAATAATTCGTTCAGCCATATGAGTAGACAATGTCGACCAGCGTTTAGTTTGTCTTCGATTTGTACACCGTCGTACACCGTCGAGTACTTTATTCCGTGATTCGCGTTCCTCTCGTCTAGTTTCTTAATGTCACAATGTGTCCCCCCGATCGCGTGTTTTGTTGGCCTTGCTATGCGAAAAATGTTATTTTTAGTCAGATATTTTTAGATGTGATACATACATACATGTTTGCGTATACTCATTGCTAATTCGATGATATACATGTAATTTGTATAATACAAAACGCATACGAACTGAAGCAGAAACCAAAAGACGGTCAAAGATATGGATATCGGTACAATGCGGTACGTGTGCAAGTAATGCCCTTGAAAAACACGGCGGCAGATGTTGAACTGGTCGAAAACGATTGACCAGCTGTTTTCAAACGCGATCATCCTTCCCTTTTTTTCTTTCGTTCTTACGTATCATTACCGAATATGGGAGATCCTCCTTGTTGCTTCACTCTATCGCATCAGCAGGGGGGAGGATGCACTTACTTTTTTTTCTTTCTTAAACTCAACTCTCTTCGCGTTGTGACGTCATTGCATGGCGCGCACCCAAACCACAAACGAAAAATATCTCTCGCAGTCAAATGAGGTTGCCCCCTCCGAGTCGGAAAAGATTTACGAAGTTCTTTAGCCATTTGGTTATGGCCGTACGGGCTCCGTCAGATGGTCTCGCACCTGATGCCACTTAAACAAAATGGCAGACGGCGGAGGGTAAACCCTCAGCTTTTTGTATGTCGAATACGTTTCCCTACAATATCGTTGAATGCCCGTTTTCGTCTGTATGCATATATACCGTTTTTGTCTGACATTGGAGCATGGAGCAGCCACAGACAAATGCGGCTGGCCGACGATAGCCATCAGCTTCTAAGGCGGCGGCTGTACCACACACATGCGGAAGTGTTCCACTTTATTTTTTTTTTATTTTATTTTTTTTTTTGTTTATTCAGTTGGCAGTTACGTCGTAGACAACATATCAGATGGGACTTTCCTCTTATTTTCGGCTGTTGTTGTTCAGCAATGCGTACGCGGGCATCAGGTTGACACCGTTTAGCCCATTTGTTACCTGTCGCTAAGGCTGGGATATCAAGTGTCAGCCAATCGCAGTAGGCCCACATTCAAAAATCAACACACGTGTAAAAGAATGGCGATCAACAATAAAAAATGATAAATTCGATAACGAAAAGCTTTCATTTTAATCATTTTCATATTTCATCATCAGTGGATCTATTAAACACTTTCTATTCTTCCTCTCCGAAATGGCGACCTCCTTTATAAATATTTAATCCTCGTTGTTTTTTTTAATTTCCAATAAAGTGACGAGAAAGTGCGAGATTTTATAAAGGTAATAACCCCCCGTAGATATTCCGTGGACACTGTCTACACATTCGCTAGGAAGAAATCTTTTTTTTTTTAAAGAAAGATACATAAAATAAAAACATAGCGGTACAACTAATTTCCAGAAGATTCCTTCTTTAAAAACATAGAAAGGTGTTGCGTAATACCGTTGTTATATCCTTCTCTCCTCCCTGCTCCCGTCGAAAAACCACCGTGAGTATATGGCAGCGATCGCCGTATCCGTATATCTCCCAGATGTCCGAACGAAATAAATCAGCCATTTTACATAGTGTCCCGATAAAAAAAAACCACGCCCAAATAGGCAAAATACCGCACCTGTACATTCAACGATGGCCGGTCACCGAACCAATGCAATACCATTGTTTTTTGGCAGACCACAACCGTCAGTAGTTGAACTGTAAAAAAAAATGAAATATTCAAATTTCTTGACCACGGGGCAGCTTTATTCGTGAACAATCGTGAGAGATCTGAAAGGAGCTTGACAATTGGTTGTGACAATGCGGCAACATTCATAACGTGAAGCTTTCACTAGAACAGGAGGGATCGACGCTATTACATATGAAAATGAAAAGATGTTTTATTTATATAGCGGGAGAAAGAGAGAAGGCAAGAAGAAGAGAGAGATGTAGACAGAGGGATCAACTTCACCGGTAGTGGGTTAGTGGGTTGACGGTTAAACGCTTTTGACGCTCCAAGTGTCTAAATCTGAGAGAGACGGGCATTATAAAGATAGAGGAAAAAAATAACATTCCCAGCTCCTGTTGGATTCATTTAAGAAAAAAAAAATGAGACGATGAAGAGGAATGGAATGCTCGTCGGCTATATCGTGTCTAGTGGTTATCATAGCTGAATATATTTGTGCACGTGTATACATGAAAAGAAAACTGGGATGAAACGACGAGAGGTAAGAAAAAAATAAATAAATAGAAATAAAATAAAAGCGAAAGAAGGGCCGGCCGATGGAGGCCTCATCAAAGAAGGGCGCGATATCTCAGCAGCCAAGCTGTTGGTTCCTACCTTGTTGGCTGGACATGTCCAACCGTCGCAACAGGAATAATAAAAGATTAAGAATAGGAAAAAAAAACGAAGAAGAAAATAGATGGAGAATAAGAAAAGAAGAGAAGAAGAAGAAAAAAAAAAGGGGGAGTGTTCACGTGTTGTTGCTGCTGCTGCTGTGGTACTACTACTACCTTAGACTATACTCTCAGCTGGCGGTATGGGGCATACAACACTATATATATACAAAAGCGAGCCAACGAATCAGTTGAATCTAGCAGTTCCGTCCCGACTGACGTGCACCGCTCAACTCGCCCTGCCAACTCAACACCTTTTTCATTACAAATTATTCCTCATTCATCGATTCTTTTAAATCTTTTTTTGTTTGCTGTTGCTCTTAACATTGCCGTGTGCGCTTGGCTGAAATTAGGGGAAAAAAAAATAGCGGCAGATAAAAACAAACAAAATCAAAGAAAGAGAAAAAACAAAAATCTGGCATTCAAGAGACAATATTGTTTTGATTACAACCCCGCCCCATTCGCTTTTTTTTATAGATTTTTTTTTTATATGGTGGTGCTAACCCGTTATGCAGGTTTGGAACAATAATGAAAACGGGTTTCGTCAGATGTTGCGCTTATCTTCCATGTTGGGTATCGTCTGGTGGTGGTGTTGTCTGCTAGTGTTGGCATCGGCCGCGCTGGATGCCAACAAGTCACAAAACGGCAGCAGCGCCGGCCAAAGTCGAATGTTCGGGGGATTTCTGTTCCGCCGGAGAACGAACCAAGTGCCAGCCGACGTCGGCGAGACAAACAGCAACGACATCGACGTGGAGCAAGAAGACTATCCGCTGGATTGGAGTCTCGATTACGATGAAGCGGAGGACAAAACTTTCCATTCGGACGACGTGAGGCTACCGCTAGATCCGGAGGCTTACATGACATCGGTACGTTCATCTTAATTTTTTTTACATGTCAAATGTTTTATTTATGAATAGCATGCCAGCGATAATTTACGAGTAACACAGCAATGCGATATCTGCTTGTTTTCTTATTTTCAAGTAATGGATGGTGGGTAGAAAGAATTTTTTGAAAAAATGATTAATCAATCAGGTTTGTTGTTCTATTTTTGAGTTTTTATTTTAATTTTAATGACCCGGTCATCGACTCGATGAGCCTATGACAGAGTGAGGAACAACGATGAGTCGAGACGAAGGTCACTGACTCTGTTTTTTTAAAACTTTCTACAAAAGAGAACGGAGGCATGTGTTCGTTAAAGACTTTGAAGGTCTTCGTCAAGCGGAACTGACTCGTTGACCCCCCTTGGTATCCTTAAAAAACAAAAAAAAAAAAAAACTGGCTTGATTTCCTTTTGTTTTCCATCCTGGACTAGCTAATCCCAGCTGTCCCTATGCGGCGTATCGTGTCCCATATCAGCTCGCCTTGACGTATTGGATTATATATTACAGGTTATGTTATGCCTGGGCCAGGGGACTCTTTCTTCACTGTCTCAAAAAAAAAGCACATGGCTTAACTGGAACAGCTGACCTTTTTTTTTTTTTGCTTTATTCTTGTTTGTTCTTATTTGTTTTCTTTTCCCCATTTTCCTTATTGTGTAATCGTGACCGGCATTCAATCACTTTCCTCGTACTGTTCCATATTCTTTCGCGCACTGAGCTGAGATGCTGATGTTTGCATAGTTTCCCGTAGTAGCTCGTGATTAGCGTCGAGGAAATGAGGAAGAAGTTGGAATTGTTTTGGCCACGACATGCACTTGGCTTACAACAAAGTCAACTCCTATTTGCTAGATATAATGTGGTCTTTTCTTGCCTTGCGTGATTTTTCGTTTTTATCTAATGTTTGGGTGGCTCATTGTCGGATTATTTATATATATACACATTAATGCTGAAGAATGTGTTTTCTTTTCTTTCCAGCCAGAGATCATCACGAACCGCGGGTACCCGTTGGAAATTCATCACGTGACCACAGGTAAGTTATGCGCGCCGCAAGGCGTTTTGAATTCCATTTAAATGCTTATTTCATACAGTACTTTTGCTGATTGTGACTCTGTATACCACCAACCACACCAAGTAAACAAAAAAAAAACAATAAAAAAACCAAAATAAAAAAACCATAACAGGAGACGGATACATACTGGAACTTCATCGCATCCCTCCTAGACATAACGGATCGCCGGCACGGAACGGGACGGCTGGCAGAATCCACGATTACGAAACGACCGAAGGAAGAGGACGGCCCGTGTTTTTGCAGCATGGCGTCTTCAGTTCTTCGGCTTGTTGGTTGCTTAACCCAAGTCATCGATCTCTCGGTATGGTTGCGATTTTGACTTTTTGCTGTTCCAAAAACGTCAATCTAATCCAAATCTCATTCTCAAACTTTTATTCTTATTTATTTTTTTATTTTTTTAAATCTCTTTTATGGGTGGACATAAATAGCGTTCCGGCTGGCTGATCTCGGTTACGGTAAATATCAATAATCTTAATTAATTATAATAAATGCAACATCATGCATAATCATAGTAGAAATTTGAGAGAATTTTGAGTGGTTATAACATACGAACGCAGATGTCTGGATGGGAAACACGAGAGGAAATGTTTACTCCCGCCATCATGTCGAACTCGATCCCGACGAAGATCCCCAATTTTGGCAATATTCGTGAGTCATTACTGCACTTATTCATTCTGCAACAGCAAATGAAACATTTGTATATCTATTCGTTTTGAATGGTTCATATAGGAATCGTTTTACTTATCCGCTTATTATCCAATAAACAGATGGGACGAGATCGGCTATTTCGATATTCCCGCCTGCATCCATTATGTCCTGGCCACCAGCGGCTGGGATAAACTGGTGTACGCTGGCCACTCGCTGGGCACGGGCCTGTTCTTCATCGCCATGATTCGGCACCCAGAACTCAATTCCAAAATACACCGCATGTTGGCGTTGGCGCCCATTTCCAGCAAACACAATCTGCGCAGCCCATTCCGGCTAGTTTCTCCAATCATCGCCCGATTAGCCGTAAAAAAAAACGATCGCCTTTCAATATTTCTTTTATCATTACAAAACACCCTTGGTTTTACGGCAAGAACGTGTTTAATCTTTCTCTATTTTTTTTTTTACAAACAAGGTTGTGATGGATAAGATGCCAACGAAAGCCATTTTCGATCAAGACATGACGTTACGATCGGTTCAAAAGAGATTATGCGAGCGCAATTTCTTCAAGGCATCGTTTTGCCGTGATATACTCTTCTTGATTGCTGGCGCCAATCCGGACAATTTTGATTTGGTACGTGCGGGATATTTTAAGCACCAACTTTAATGTTAGTTCATCGAGTAACAACGGCACGTACGCCTCGCCGTTGTTGCTATGTGCAAACGTTTTTCTTTTGTTTTTTTTTTTTCGTTGCAGAGAAAGAAACCGGCGATATCGAAAGTTTTCGTGTTAGGAGAGAATTTTTCGTTTATAGAGACCACCGTGAATGTTTCACGCTCCGCCTTTGTTTTTAAAACCCAAACAGCAAAAAAAAAAAAAAAATTTTGTATACAGACTCTGTTAGGCGAAAGTGCGAAGCTAAACGTAAACATTTCACACTGTAAACGCTCCACCCACTGCAGGTCAGAGAAATCAGTGAGAAGCCTTAGACACAAGTAAAGTGGCAACTCTCTAGCGGAGGGAAATTACAGACTTATAACAATTGAAAAGGCGATATTTCTGCACAAAATAAAAGAAGTGTTTTTTAAATTTTCAAACTCTCTCGTGCGAGGGATGTCGACATCCACAGTAGATTGATTTACTAATTGCACAATGGGGAAATTGAAAACGCAAACAAGTTGCCCCGGGAACAAGAGAAAAGTGAGAACGGAGCCTTATTGTATTAAATTTTAGATTAACAAAGTTTTTGAAAAATGCATAAAGCCCATCGCGTTGATCTTATGTAAACGGCCTAGTGTTTACTATACCTAAAAGGCCACTAATATCTAACACATTTCTTCTTCTTTAGAACCTACTGCCTTCAGTGAATGCCCATCTCTTTCAAGGCACCTCGATACGCGTCATTGCCCAATTCGCCCAGCATTATAATACAGGTAAGCCATATCAAGTGGTTTAAACTATATTTATCACCTTTCTCTCCTCTGTTTTTTTTTTAATGGAAAATAAATTATTTTAAAGGCAAGGAGATCTTCCAGCAGTACGACTTCGGCAAGAAGGGCAACTTGGAGCGTTACGGTACGCCGGAACCATCTGTGTACGATATGAGCAAAGTCACCGCACCCGTCTACCTCTATTACGGTCTAAACGACCTCATCTCAACTCGTGAAGTAAGAGAAAGCCATCAGATGTGCGCTTGCAAATGAGTCTCAAATAGAATACAGAAGTAGATGATTTTATTTTTTTTCAAATCTTCTCGTATATGACGCAATTGTAGGACAGCGAATGGGCTGCCAGCCAGCTGGGCAACGTGAAGGGCCTCTTCCAAGTGGACGACGAATTGTTCAACCACTGGGACTTTCTTTGGTCCATCAACGTGAACGAATTGCTCTACGACCATATATTACCACTCTTCCGTTAATTACTCACTTCCTCAAAGTTCCAAATTTTCAATTCTTGTTTGTTTTTTTGTTTTCTCCCAAAAATTGTGTACAGCAGTTAGAATCGTCTCTTATTCCGAATGTATAAATCAAACGCAACCGTAGACCAAGTGGCGGTTGGACAGCAATAAACAACATCACCAATGTCTGTTTCCTTTTCGTTGATATCCAATTTGCGCTAAATCATTTCTAAATGAGGCAAACGGCTTTCTCCTTGGTAGCGCAAACCGGAAAACGAGTCATTGCGCTTATCTCTGAACATGCCTCCTACCAGACAACAAAGAAGGTGAATTCATTCTTCGACTCGCGTGACGTTTAATGTCGACGACAAATAACAAGGGTCTCCTTTTCATTCTTAACATACATTAAACATCCGGACTATGCGTTCGTGTAGCCAAATTGAAGTGATGAGTTGCGCGTTTGTTGTGCAAAAACGGAGGCGCGAGTGCGATGTTGCCGTTACGCACTGCTCCGGCAGATGGTCACGGGAGAGTGGCCAATTCAAAGAAAGATGAAACTGTGGTTAACAAGGGAATGAAACGAGCTTGTAGAAGGAGAGAGCGGCAGCGAAATTCTTTTTTTTCTTCTTCTTCTTCTTCTTCTTTTTTTTCAGGTCACCCGACCGCCCCGAGAGAACCTCCCATTTCTCTACTCTCCTTCGCATGGGACTTCACTTCCCTATTGCTCGTGTTCTTACTGGTTCTGCCAGTATGGTTGTTAAGTCTCTCCTAGTCGTCATTCCCTGAAAGAACGAACAAAATAAAAAAAAGAGTAGAAGCGGGTTTTTTTTTCTTTACAGACTTACACTTGGCGCGTACGAAAAACGTGGAAGGCTGGCATAGTCTTCAGACCTCGTCTCCTGTCCCTTCTATAGTTACATGGCGATTATCAAGTTGAGCGGTCGCTGTTGAAGAGCACGGTTTTCGCTTTTCAAATCGTACCTGTTCCTTGAAACGGTGGTGTGTTTGCCAGCGCAATCAGGTTCGATTTAAACCCATCAAAAACGAATTTCAAGTGCCAAAGTCTGCGGCGTGTAAGGGTCTCGGTAAATAATAACGTGCCGATTTTTGTTGGACATAATGTGGTCGTTCTATTCATCGAGAGCTTTCGTGATCTTAATGGTGATTGTTAGCGTTTCGGGAACTCTACCGTTCGGCAATAGGAACGGTGAATCGGGTTTCAGCAGTGGATTGGGTGGCGGAGGAAGACGTAACAATCCTCGGCTTCCAGTTAGTCCGGAAGCTTACATGTCCAGCGTAAGTGAATTATACATATATTTTTTGTTTTACATAGTTTTTGGTTTTAATTGTTTCCTCAGAGTGCAAAGGGGAGGTTTAAAACCCACCTGGTCTAACCGAAATATTTGAAAAGGGGGGAAGAAATAAAAAAAAAAAGGAGACGGCACTTTTTCAATGTCTCGCAACGAGAGGGAAAGTGTTCCGTTCAAAGTGAAAACGGGGTCACACATCGCAGGTGTATAGAACGTATACCTGACTCTTCCGGACAGATGCGCTGAAAAGGGGCCTTGTTAGGAAGAAAGGGAAAATATATTTATATCTATCTACGTATATAAAAAAAAAATAGATAACGATTTTCCTTCCAGGATAATTCTTAAACCATTCAACGCATTTTGAATTGGGTCAAGGTAGTTTTTAAAGTGAAAGAGATGGAGAGAAAAGAAAAGAAAAAATTATTAAATTCAGAGAACCCCAGATGGTACGGAGATGGGAGGGCTTGGACGTGAGGAGAGAGAGAGAAGAGAGAAAGAAAAGGGAAAGTTTGAGATCCATACAAGCCGAGAAAGAGAGACTCTATGGTACGGTGGAGTACCCCGGGCAACGGCAACACCCTTGCACTTGGAAAGTTTTCCATCGTGATCTTCAGCGCCTACACACATGTTAAGGTGTTTCGGTAGATAAACGAACACTCGTCGTAAATCATTGTCAATTATCTATGATGTTATACAAATCTGTTCGATCGACTTTACCTTGATTTCTAATAAAAGCAATTTTTATTTCAACGGTACCATGTACTTCAGCCCGAAATCATTATTTATCGAGGATATCCCGTGGAACTGCACACAGTTTTGACCGAAGATGGATACTTATTAGGTATAATTTTTATGTTACTTTTCTTTTCGATACCTGCGACCGTCGGAAATCGACTTTCGCGCGCACGAGTTCCGCATTGAGAACAACATCGTGTGCCTTGTACGCTTTTTTTTTTTGGCTTCATGTTCCACCTTCCTTTTTCGTCATCGAACGATGTTGAAATGAAACAAGAAAATACTTTTCCGCTCGAACGGGTTTGGGCTGACTTTCACTCTTCAAACATGTTTTTTTTGAAAAATTATTCCACGAAGGCATCCATCGAATTCCGTACGGAAGGACGGCGATGTCCCGACAAAAGGGACCCAAGCGGCCAGTCTTCCTGCAGCACGGGCTTCTCAACAGTGATGCTGATTGGCTTATCAATCCCACTGATAGAGCGTTGGGTAATTACAATTCTCGTTTTCAGTGAAAGTATTTCTTATTATTTTTTATAAAGATTTTGAATCACGTTTTTTGCATAACGGTGATTACTATTATCTAACATAAATGTTTTTTTTTGTAAACAAAAAAACCAGCGTTTATACTGGCGGATCGCGGCTATGGTAATGCAACTTTCTGATAAATCAAAAAAAAGTTACAAAACTGGTATCATGATTATTATTTTTGTGCGTAAACAAACGCGTAGACGTGTGGCTTGGCAACGCGCGAGGCAACGCTTACTCCAAGAGACACGTGAGCCTCGACGTCAACGAGGAGGAATTCTGGGACTTTTCGTCAGTATTTGGCTTCTATTCATTTATTTAAGCAAGGAATCATTTTACGTTGATAGTATCAAGTTTAGAACGAAGACGTGGGTAGAAGCTCTTCAAAGCTACCTAAATTTCAATTCTTGTGTATGAAGAAGGATTGATGCTTAAAAGTGCATATGCATATTGTATCTAATCCATTTGCTAATTGCCTAAAAATATTCTTAGGTGGGATGAAATTGGACGTTACGACATCCCAGCCTGCATTAACCACGTTCTGAGGAAGACCGGAAGCAGGAAGTTGACGTATATTGGCCATTCAATGGGTATTCAATTACTCAGTCCTAACAAAAAAGAATGAAGACATTTCATCAATTTAAATTTTTTTCACCTGTAAATTAATTATCGAATTTGAATTATTCTGCTGACTGCATGATGAATATAGGTACGGCGGTTTTCTGGGTAGCCATGATCACCAACCCCGAACTGAATAACAAAGTAGAAGTCATGATGGCTCTTGCACCTGCTGCGTCTGTGGCCAATGTGAAGAGTTTCGTCCGGTTATCAGCCGCCTTCGTCGACCCAATTGAAGTATTGCGTTGAAAAACAAATATTTAAAACCATTCTCCTTTGATTCGATTTCTTTTTAAATTTTATTCTTGCTTTATAATCAATACCTAATTATAAATTTGAAAAATACTGCAATTGACGGCAATTATTCATAAAAACTTCTCATTTTCCCCAAAGAGTTTCCTCCGGCTAATACGGACGCGGGCATTTTTGCCCAACACGGGGATCCATCGGCGGATCCGAGAGGTATTTTGCGAGCGAACCCTCAAGGAGGCGACATTATGCCGCAATCTGATTTTCCTCATTGCCGGTGCCGATCCGCACAATTTCAACATTGTAAGAGAAACGAAAAATATTTGAATAATTTCTGTCGTGCGCTACTTAACGTGTAACCTCATTATGACTTCCTGTTTCCTCATGATAGACGGCTCTCCCAGTCATTTCGGGACACAATCCGTCTGGCACGTCTGTCAGGACAGTATCGCAGTTTGCCAAAAGCTTCAATTTGGGTGCATAATGCAATTCATGAATTATACATCTGACATCACTGAATTCATTATTTGGTACACTTATTAACTGTCGGGGACTTTTATTTCATTTGGTTTCTTTTTCTTTTTTAGGTCAAACGTTCACGAGATACGATTATGGACCTCAGGGTAATTTCGAACACTACGGTATGCAAAAAGAAATGTTTCAGACCAATTTTTTATGCGAAACAAACAAAAATAATCGGAGATGGTTTCTCTTCACAGGACAAGGAGTACCTCCCGAATATGATTTAAATCTTGTCACGGCACCGGTCTACTTATTCTGGGGTGAAAACGATCTGTTAACAACGCCAGAAGTAAGAACTTGCTGGCAACGCTCTTGAACCGTTGGCTGTTTACAGTAAAATGTACATCATTATATTATTTTCATTTTTTTTTCTTCTTCTGAAGGACGTCGCTTGGTTGGCATCGAAACTGCCAAACCTGAAAGCATCGATTCGTGTGGACTATCCGTTATTTAATCACTGGGACTTTCTCTGGTCGGTGAACGTCAACGAGCTTCTCTACAATCGTCTTCTCACCTTGTTACCTCCGCCTTATTACACGGAGACTAGTCATAACATAGCATTGCCAATAAATACGACTAGGATTGCCAGAGGGTAACGGGCACAATAAAATCAGCAGGTCCTGCGTCGCAACTGATGCGCAATGGGTCATAAATTTAACACGTAAATCATGACAATAACAAAAAACTCGTACAATCATTTTCCCCATTATATAAATAATCAAGCATTGATACATAAAACCGTATGCGGCGGATACGTATATATATATATATATAAATTGTTTTATTGCAAAAACTTGTGAACAGCATCATTTCTGTGACACGGACAATTAACGATTGCCCTTGAACTGCCAATCAAAGATTTTTTAAATCGAAATATATAGATGAATCAAAAAGGTGCGTTGCATGTTCTTTACATTCGAACTTTAGTTGGTACATCACCATTTGATCATGAAACCTCCCAGTATTACTTCATTTAGGTAACAGTCGTCGATCCTGAAGCGCGTGCAGAATATCACACTGCATAATAAAACACAAGTAGGTCAAGGACGTGCAGAAGTTAACGGTACTCTAAACAAGTTCTCCGCAATAGCACGAAGAATATATGGGCATAAATTTCGCTGACAACGTTTGGCCACATTATCAATTGCGCGTTGTTATAGAAGTCAATCCCTCGACCCAACTATGAGTGATAACGTCACGCCTAACAGTCAAGATTGCATGCGAAACATTACGTTTCGCCCCTAAGGGTGTAGATCTTTTATTTGCCAGCTCTTCAAAGACATTTACTTTTGACCTTGTTCCGCCTCGCCACCTCAGACCTTTTTTAGCTCTGAGACAGATTAGTCATGTCTGAAAGGGTTAGTGTAAGGAACGGCCAGACGCGTCCCTAACACCCTTTTCCCTTTTTTCCCACGCTTGCAACCCGTTTCTCCCCTTTCCGCCGATGGGTCATCCACCGATGGCTCCGGCCTTCAACCTCCCTTTTACTTGGCCTTCAAACGTGGCGAATTCTTCATATAGGTGTTACATTTACACGCAAAATATTAATTCCCTTTGCGACACCTAACCCTAAATGACCTTGCGCCTCCGTATAAATGTTGCCCTTTTCCCCGATTGTCAGTCAGTGTTGAGTCAGTATTGAATCAGTCTTGAGTCAGTCATCAGTCAGCCAATAGTCGGTCTTGTTCCAGCCTTGTTTCAGTGTTCTTTGGTCTGACGTGCCAGTAAGTCGCTTAACCCAACTCGCTTTGTTAATCGTTACATCAGTTTTTGTAAAACACTGTGCTACAATAAAACTCATCATCATATATAACTTTTCCCAATATTAAAAGTAAGGAAAGGGGAAACATAATTTAATCCTTTATCCTACGTCCCAACCTTACATTAGTGTAAGTCAACCACGTGGGGGCTCTTACGCCCCGTAGATTGATTCTCGTGTGGCTTCGTACGTGGAGGAGATGCAAGTTTCTCTCAACGCTTTCCCTTTCGAAACCACAACACCGCAAGTTGAAGAAAGGGAAGGTGTAGTGGGAAACAACGAGGAAATGTTGGACGTTACCGGTAGAAGGGAAGAGGAGGATCGTCAAAGCGAGCAGTATAGCAGGTACTACTACCACCGTCGGTACTACTACGATGAGCCAGGCTCACCCACCGAGGTACAGCCGCCTTCTCCAAGTAGACACACTCGCCGGTCACGCTCCCGCTCACCACCTAGCAGTCACGTCTCAAGAAAGCGCATGAACATGCGTAAGCGCGATCTTTCTCCTGAGAGACGTTCAGCAAGACTGCAACAATTAGCTTCTCGTAAGGGCCCGACGGAGCCCGAGCAGCCCATTTCCGATTCTCTGGTCGTCCAAGGGAGATCAGAGGTATCGCCGACGGCAAGGAAGGTGGATTGCGCTTGCAAAAGCTGTCGTGTCGAAGCAGGTGATACGGGACCTTACCAAGTGGATCTCAAATGGCGTCTCCACGGCAGAGTCTAAGGCAATCCAAGGAGACTATAAGCTGGAGTTTGAGAAGGACTCGTTCAGCATAAATCCCCCGGTCCTTGACGATTGGATGGCCCGTCGAGTAAAGAATGGCTCAAAACTAAAATCGGTTTAGGCGGCGGAGAAGTTGTGACTGTCAGCGCAGTTTAAGGTAATGGGCATAGCAACACCTTTAATTAGTTTGTATGCTAGTTTGCTGCAGTCGCCTGAATATCAAGAGGATGGCCCAGTCATTCAGGCATTGAAGGCAGCTTTACAGCAGTAGGCTAGAGCCTATTGTCATATCTCCCGCCGCCGCCGACATAATGTTCTTAGTGCAACAGTTCCACGAACCGAACATCTACTAGAGGATCCCGATGCATTTTCTTCAAAAGAAACACTGGAGAACCTTTTCGGTCAGAAGTTTCTAGAGACTATGCTCAAGTCTGTGGTACAGGAGGAGACTTTGAACCGTATTGAGGCGTCAGCTAGATCATCATTGGGGGATCACAAACCCGAAGGACAAGGATCTCAAGCAGAGGTGGTCCGGTTGGCAGTAGCAGAGTGGTATGCGGCAGTTTTAGCGGTGCGGCAGGGGCCAGACTCCGTACACCCGTGAGACAAGGTTCGTTGATCCTCCATCTTTTTCTCATTTTCTACCTAAAAACCTAGTCGTTGGGGGTAGGTTGAAATATTTTGTCGGGAAATGGTCTGAAATTACATCAAACGAATGGGTTCTGGACACCGTAGGCAATGGCCTAGTCCTTGAGTTTGTTTCCCTTCCCGTTCAAGTCGGTCCTTCTCCCTCCATGGCGATGAATAACGAGATGTTGGAAGTATGTTAGGAGGAGGTAAAAAGCCTTTTGTTAAAGCGAGCCATTTTTGAAATTTTTGAGGTAGGCGATGGGTTCTGTAGTTCAATTTTCGTCATACCAAAAAAAACTTGGGGCTACAGACCGATAATTAATCTTAGAGCCTTAAACAATTTTGTGCGCTACGACCATTTCAAAATGGAAAATTTTGAAACGGTCAAGGGCGTTGTTAGAGCGGGAGACTGGCTAATGAAGCTAGACTTGAAGGACGCTTGCCTGACCGTTCCCATTCATCCGGAACACCAAAAATTTTTGCGTTTTTCGTGAGAGGGGAGATGTTTTCAATTCTCCTGTCTGCCTTTTGGTTTGTCGTCCGTACCCCAAACCTTTACGAAGCTTTTGAAAGTAACGTAAGCTACTTGAGGGAAAGGGGGTTAAGAATTGTTGTCTACCTAGACGATTTTTAAATTCTGAATGGAGACAAAGAGGGAGCGTTGCGGGACTTTCAAACGGTAGGGCGCCTGGTATCGGCTCAAGGGTTTTTGGTTAATTAAGAAAAATCGTCGTCAATTCCCGAGCAATGCCTAGAATATCTGGGGATGATTGTGGATACTATTCGGTTATCGTTCAAGCTTCCCACCCAAAAAAATTAATTCATTGGAGTCTCTTGTAACACAGATAACTCACACCCCACAACCCTCGCTAAGATGTATCGCTTCCGTTTTGGGTAACCTGACTACAGCAGTGCCTTTCACTCAAGCTCATTTTCGAGAAATTCAGAGATGCTACATCGACTCTGGGAAGAAAGCTTGCTATGATCTTAAGTTCAAATGCCTTCTTTCGGATGAAGCAAGGGCAGAGTTAAAATGGTGGGGGAAAAATTTAAGTACAGTAAATGGTACGACATTTGCGAGCGGCAAAGATTTTTTTGCGGCCTCTTGGAGCGCACAGTTATAGACTCTTTTGTTTCTTGGAAATTACAACCCGGCGCTCATAGTAAACGCTTTCTCGTTGTCGTGGAAACATTAAAAGGTTACTGTTTTCCACCGTTTTCCCTAATAATAGGAATTCTTAACAAAATCAGTCGGGAACAGGCCAAAATTTTTTTGATAGCTCCTCTTTGGACAGGTCATGCCTGGTTCCCATCATTGCTGGAACTAGCAGTCAATGTTCCAAGAATAATTCGTCCGAAAGTGAATCTTCTGAAATCGGCGCAAGAAAATCAACTCCCTCTAAGCAAGACTCATCTTTTCCTAGTCGCCTGGAAATTATCCGGTATCGCCTTGGAAGGAGAGGCGTTCCGTCACAAGTGGCCGAGCTTATCGGGGCAGGAAACCGTTCCACCACACACGTTGCTTACGAGTCCGCCTGGCGTAATTGGACGGATTGGTGCATGGCAAGGATTGCTGATCCCTTGTCAAATGCTGTGATGCAGGTGTTGGAGTTTTTAGCTCACCTGCACGCGGTGGGTAAGTCCTACAACACCATAAATTTACATAGGTCTATGTTGTCTATGACTTAAGATCCCTTGGAACACGCAAAGATCGGCATTCATCAACTAGTAATCAAGCTGCTGAAGGGATTCTACAACCAGAACCCCCCAAGCCCTAGATATTCTAGCTTGTGGGACCCAGAAGTGGTTCTTAATTTCGTTAAAGAGATGGACAACAACGATGCCCTGGGTCTACCATCGTTATCGCGGGAGCTGGCCACATTGTTGGCATTGACCACCCTCATGCGAACTTCCGAACTTGCGGCAATTGTCCTTAATTCTATCAAGGGGAAATCAGGAGTGGCAGTTTTTTATCTTAAACGTCCTAGGAAATCGCAAATGGGTGGACCGTTACAATCCTTTTCAATTCCCAGCTTTAGGGATGCCCATAGTTGTCCGGTAGCCTATTTAGTCTCATACATTTCCAGGACATCAACAGAGCGTTCAGGAACGGGTCTTAATTCGCTATTTGTTTCTCTAGTAAGCCCGCATAAAGCAGTTACAGGAAAAACCATTGGTCGCTGGATTAAGGAGTTCTTGCGTAAGGCGGGTGTCGACACCAACGTATTCTCAGCCCACTCGACGTGAGGCGCGGGCGCCTCGAAGGCAATGTCGACAGGGGTTCCTTTTTAAGAAATCCTAAGAGCGGGCAATTGGAGGACGAATTCTACATTTGCAAGATTTTATAAACGTAATCTACATCTACATTTAATGAAGTCAGAAGAGATGCCTTTGCGGCCCGCATTCTTTTTTGGTTTTGTTTCATATTTGTTTTTTTTTTGAGATCTTGTTTTCCCATTTGGGAAATTGTTCATGTTTCAACAGTTCATTCGCAAAAAAAGCCTGAGATGGCGGGGCGGAACAAGGTCAAAAGTAAATGTCTTTGAAGAGCTGGCAAATAAAAGGTCTACACCCTTAGGGTCTCACTCCATTTAATTTCCACATGCAATCACAGTTGCCAATCTGGATCCCTCTGGCAATTAACAATTAACGCTCCTGGATTATGAAAAATAAAAATGAAGTATATATGGTAAAAACGCAAATTCGGACAGCAATTTGGCTAATAGACGACTGAGCTATTAACTGAGATATTAATGATTAAAAAAACCAAAACAATGATCTGTCACAACGAAATGTCGTCTGTCCAAACCTAAATAACACTAGATCGGAACCCTTGCAAAGAAAAAAATTATATTTAATTACTACAACGTTTAATTGATCTCAATACGTAGCCAACAGTAAAACAATTTACAGAAAAAATTTAAAAAATTTAAAAAAGGTGGAAATTTTTAAAAAAGGTATGTTGAAACTAAAGTAAGTATGGTTTAATGTCCGAGATTACAAATCACAGGAATTCCTCCTAAATTGACATTCCGGTTACCACTATTGGTATCAATAGATTCATTGGAGTTGGTTGCCTAAGCCGTTGAAACTGTAATGTAAAAAATTTCGCGATATTTATAAAATGCGTGATTTCGTATCTCTCTTATTTACTTAAGCCGTATTCCGGACAGCAGAAGACAGCAGACGATGCAAAATTGCATGGTATTTTAGTTTAGCAGTTAGATGTGCATAGCTCAGTGGTTAAGTGTTGCGATGCCAACAACATGTTCCATAGATCAACACTCCAGGGGACTAAAATAGTTTTTTCTCTTTCATTTCTTTTTCGACAACTTCTAAGTCGCCTAATATGGCTTAAAGTTACATTACCCTTAATAATATTGATTTGGTTCGATTTCCTGAAATTCTTTTTACAAGATAGTTCCGTGTATTGTCCATTTTTGGACAAAAATGTTCATCAGTTCAAAATTCAACCCAAGAGATGAGAAACGGAGACAGAAATGCCCAACTTGCACCCTTCGATGAACATTGGACATGATGTGTCCTAAGTAAAGACTTAGGGTACCAGCCCAAAGTTCATGCAACATGAGAACCAAAAACAAAACAAATCAAAACAAAACAACACGCCTGCCAACAATCAAGAAGTTCCCTATCGGTTAGCTACAAACTGTATGCACTTATTGCCAGATCAGACGCTTTGACTTATGAATAAATTTGCACAAGGCTTTCCAAGTTTCCGGGTTGGTGGGGATATCTGAAAACGCTGGTGGCCAATGTTCGAGATTTGTCTGACAAGCTGACAAGAAATCTCCTCGAAACCGGTCGTAAAACACGCAGTGAAACAATTAACGCTCAATTGATTCCACAGCCTGACCACACCTACACGCGGATGATTCCCTAAACTTAAAGCGAGACTGGTGGCCATTCATGAGGAAATGTCCGGTGACAATTTGGCTGATTTCTGACAACAATGGGAACTTGCCCAAAGCCATCACCGACCATATGTCAGGAAAAAAAGACCTCGTAGCAGCTCCTGTTGGTAGTCTAGACCATTCGTTGTTTCATTATTTAAGCACTAAATTCAGTGCCTTCTTTTTTACTTCAGACCTAGAAGGGGATAGCAACGGTGGTATGGGAGGATAGGTTCTACACATCAGACGACTGCACTCTGTTGCTAAACTTAGGCCAATTGAAGTTGCTCTAACGCCACACGTAATTAGCATTGTCTTTTCTCTGATGATCTCGAGCGCGTTGAGATTCTGGATCTCAGTTGCAAATTTTTTGTGGGACGGCCGAATGAAAGAAAACATCTTGGATGAACATGGCACAATCTCAAGCTGTGCGCAAAACTCTGTTATCGAGAGGGCTTTCTTAAGAGCAGCGCAGACAGCTATTTGGTCAGCTTGAGGTAATTGGACGTATGAGGGGAGTGTAGCATTAATCTATGTCACTCATGCTGGATTGGTCTGCTGAAAGGACACAGAAGCCGTAACTGTCTCCAACACATGTGAGACCGACGTAAAGATGACATTTCATAGGCACTGCGGGGTACATGGAGATATTTTCACAAGCGATGTGCGATTGAAAAAACATCATCCACGGTGGAATCTTAGGCGATGTTGGCAGTTGATTACGCTCGAACTTATCCATGGTACCAATGTCCTTGAATGTTGTACCGAGCCATTTGAGTGTCGATTGTGAAAATGGTCCTAGGTCCCTAGTTCGAAATCTGATGGCAGCAATTTGGGCTACATGATAGTCTAGTGGGAGCAAGATGGCAAGCACCATTAACGACTCGGTGGACACGGTTTTGAACGATTTGGTTATCGAAATGGCAAAGGTCCGTTGAATAGATCTTACTTTTTTAACGCCAGTTTTGGTAGATAGTAACGGAGCCCATAGCGTACAACCATACAAAAGAATAGGTTCGACGGACGTACGATACAGATAACGAATGTGAGATCGGTCAGCACCCCAAGTTTTACAAAGACACTTCAAAATTGCAAAAAAACGCTCTTTTGGCTGCTGACACTTTGTGCTGAAAATGCGATAGCAAACGAAGACGGGTTTCAAAAAAAAGCCCAGGGCTTGAGTTTCCTTTGAAGGAGAAACCTCAGACTGGAGACATCGACAATTCTCCGCTGAAAAACACCATGTAAACAGACTTTGGTCCCTTCAGGCTAAGTTTCGTTTCCGAACACCAGAAATAGAGACGCTGTCGCACATAATTTGGAGGTTCTGGATGTTTGTTTGTTTGTTTTGAGATGTTTAAGGTGTCACCAGATCAGGGTTGTCCTGACAGTTAGGGGACTTTCGTTGAAGACCACAAAAAGCACCGGCGATTGATGAAAGGGAGAGAGCCATAGTTCTAGTTTTCCGGGTGTATTTTTCCTTAGTTTTTATTTTTATTAATTTTTTTAAATTCGCTTGTGGAGTCCTGATTTCCACAGGAACTCGAAAACAGCGTTTCGAGTGGCGAAGTTAACACTGTAGTCGTCAGCTGAGGGGTTTAGTAGAAAATGAAGATTGAAGGTGATGTTGTATTCAGAGCAGTGCTGCTAATGGCCACACGATGAACTTGGTAGTGGTGGTAGGCGACGATGACATGTTCAATTGTTTCGAATGCGGCGCACCCATGTGTACAAATTGGTGATAGAGGGGATCAATTTTGGCTAGGTAGAGGGGTCAAATTTGGCTAGGCTCGAGTTTAAATGGGTGCGATTTGCCCGCAATCTGCGAAAAAAGCTGTTTTTCCGGCGATGTGGGTGAGTAAACCATGCATCTGGTTTGGGAGAAGTTTGCGGCTGATTTTCAAAAAAGTTATACTGACTTGAAAGGTAAGCGGCAAACATCGTATTCCAGTTTTGCCTACATTTTTTCCTTGCTTCTGTGAGAGAAACGGGCAGAGCTATTTTTTCGCATGGGGATGATCTTGCTGAATTAGCTAGCTGTTCAACGGTGTCGTTTTCTATAATTCCGACGTGGATTGGAATCCAATGTAGTTCGATCCTGATTGGCAGAGAGAGCGTCCGCAACAATGTTACGGATGTGGATGATGTAATCATTGGATGGATTGAAACCGTTTACGGCTTCAGTTACACTGCGCGAGTCAGAAGAAATTCGAACGAGCGGTGGAGAACTGACACAGGCGCATTCGATGGCTTTAGTTATTGCTACTAGTTCTTCCGTGTAGATATCTGTAGCGTCCGGAAGTTTCCATGGCTACTACAGGATCTTTGTACGAGGTAGCCATTGTGAGATCATCCGCATACCCCAGAATAAAGCTCGGTAATGGAAAGCGCAGAATGCGCAGAATGTCGTCAATTAAGATTGACTAGGAAAATAGAGAGAGAACACCCCCCTGTGGACACCGTAAGTTGATCGTATGCGAAAGCTTAGCACCATTGTGGGGCAAGACAGCAGTGCGATCACCGAGAAAGCAAGAAATCATACGAAATAAGCATTAGGAAGTCACGATTGATAACGTTACGGATTTCGTCGACTAACTGACGACATACACGTAGGGCCTCCGTAAGTCTCTAAGGAAGGTGAAAGCCCGAAGAAGGAAAGAAGAGTCAGTTAGTTTTAGGCCGAGGAAGAGAGGCATTGTATTGTCTCTGAGACGCCACCTAACCCTTAGTACGCTACCCCCCCCCCCCCACTTGGTGTTATTTCCCTTTTTCGTTGTGCTCGTTGTGTGCAGACCGTCCAGGTATTTATGTTGTAGGTATGGACGGTTTGGTCTTGGTTACCTGAGTGTATCTTAGATAGATACAGTGTTTAGAGCAGGACGAAGGTAAAGACGTCCGACGATGCTCGCTATGATGTTATTGTAATTATCTATTTTGGGAGCTGGTGTTGATCATACAGCCATGAGTCTGACTCGCCATTATCGGAAACGTAACAATAAATTTGGTGAGAATGGCTTGGTGCCAAGCAGCGTCGAAAGCACTTTTGATGTCGAGAAAAGCGCAGGCGACCGTGTGTTTCCGCTGAAAACTTGTTTCTATGAAGCACACTAGTGCCCTGCCGTATCAGTCCACCTTCCGTCTCTAAAACCATGTTGATTCGTACTAAACTACTCATGTGCTCTCGCGTACCACTGCAACTGACACAACATTATTTTTTCCAGAATTTTCGCAAAAGTGTTCATTATGCTGATTGGGCGGAAGCTACTGAGACATTCGTAATTGGGTTTGTTAAGCTTGCCAATAATGACAACTTTTTCAATTTTTCAGCAATTCGGAAAGTACTCTAACTTGAGGTATGCGTTAAAAATAGCGAGAAGGTGCATTTTGATAAGTGGTTAGCCGCTTTGGACAATGGATGCAGATACACCATCTTCACCTGGAGCCGATTTAGTATTCAAAGAGTCAACGGCCGCCTGGAGTTCCCAGTCCAAAACTAGTCGACTAGGTGCGGAGGATGGAACAGCAATTTGCCTATCAACCTCGCACGACATAGCGAGATGTGCTTGGCTAGACGGTGGCTTCCTCGGAAAAAGTTGGCCGCACAGTGAGACAGTACAGAGGACGGTTCTGAGACTGCGATACCATCAATCAAGATTGTGGAGGGTAAGCTTACTTTCGCATCCTTACCTGATAAAACATTTAAGGCCGAAAAGAGCTCTTTGCCAGTTGGGGACGAGTTGTAATAAAATTTTATTAAATTATAGTTATTTTAAAGGAACTCGGCAAATATATTTTCCGCCTAGACCCAAGGACAGCTATTAGAATAAAATTCATCTTTACATTAAATTTAGCTAATTTTTCATTGTGTGGGATTCCTTTTTTAGCAAGGTGCTGCCAGGTTGATGTTTTCGATTTCCGTAGTTCTCTTTGGTACTTTGAATTGGAGGTCGTGTACAAATCCCTGTTTGACTGTGTTTTTAGGCACGACCAGAGCTTGTAAGCTTTCCTTCTCTGGTTACGTAGTGCACATAACTCCTTGCTCCACCATGGCATTTTACGCGTTGATACAAAAATATCGCGCTTCAGGGACTTTATGGTAGAGTTTACAATGACTTTGGCCAGATTTTTTACAAACATTTTGACTTCATCCGACCCAGAAAATGGGTCCTGTTCCTGTTCGTTTTCGTCTGTCTCAAAGAAACGAATTTTGATGTCTTCTACAATTGGACGAGAGAATATTTTTCAGCTTAAGGTGTTCAACTGCTTGTTTGAATTTGTGTTTACTTTTATTGACTTTCTCCACAAAGATGAATATCTCTTCTTGTCCTGTACAGCAGCTGTAGACCTTATCAATTCGTACTAGCCGTAGATCTCCAGCATGGGTGCTTTCTAGATTTGTTGAGTAGCGCAGAAATTGAAAATTATCACTACATTCGACTTCGATACCTTAAGAAACTTACTAAGGTTGTGAATGGCCTGTGAATATACAGGTACACCGATTTGCTCACGGAAACCGTTTCGCTCCACGAACGCCTCAAATTTGAGTCTTACTGAGTGGAGGTCCATTGTATTGGCTATTTTGTCCGCTTCATCTTTTAGCTAAAAAATAAAATTCTCTTGTTAAATGGAGGCTCCGCTAAGAAATTTAAATTAGTCTAATAATTATCACGATAGTACCTGTTGGCCTTGATTACGATTAATTGGTCCCTTTTCAGTTATCAAGCGCCTTTCAATTACTTCACGCACTTGTTTCTTTGCTGTGTGCATAATTGTTAGACCAGAAAACCTAAATTTAAAAAACATAAAATACGTTTTACTTCCAAAACATTACAACCAAAGAAAGCATTATTCAAAAAAGGCAAAATATATATACATACGTTGCAATCCAGTCATTTTTACTCGCGGAAACAACAATTTCTTGAAATTCTCCTTCGTTACCATTGGAGTTTCCTTCTCCTCCTAGCCGATGAACGTGTGGAACAGGTTTTGGGCTGTTGGTGACCAACGTACAGCGAATAATGGCTTCTCTCTCTTGACAGCCTTCAAGCTTAATAATAGAAATTGCTTTTAACATACAATGTTATATTTTTTAAACTACACAGCTGGTTCAAAACACACATATTTGTTTGACTTGTTTTTAAATTTGACAAATAAAAAGGGGCATATATTGGAAATTTAAAGACAAGAACTGTGCCAAAATTAGTAATATCGACAATGACAACCAAAACATACTTGAATTCTGATGTACTCTTTTTTGTTTCGTTCTTTGCTTTCAGCCATAAGGCATCCATGGGTTCCTGTCATTTCAGATGCATAGCGAAATCTAAATTTGCTCTGTGGTTGATTAAGTATTGACAGACATGGGGATAGTCTTGTTGTCCTGGCAGCAACAGAATTTGGCAAACTCCCAGTAACTGTTACAGTTAAGTTAGAAGTAACAAATTATAGTCAATTTAACTCTTACTTGAGAAAAGAAAATTTTTACCTAGGTAGACATTGTTTGGTGAAGCACACATTATGGGTGAATTTCCACTAGAGTAGCAATGGCTTAAAGGTGAGCTTGAGGAATGTGATGATTCAGGCGAGTATGGACTGTTATTACCAATTGGTTGTTGCATAGAAGTATAAATGTAAAAATTACGGTTTCTAATCAAAGGGAAATGGCCTTCACCAAAATACACGTTTATCAACAAAGTTGAAAATGATGTATCAACTAACCTTAGAAAGGCGTTGATACATCAGGCTTTTTTTTATATTTACGAGGCTGCTTTGTATGTCTTAAACTTGCAGTATCCTAGCCGATATTTATATCGTAACATTCTATGATTTATAAGGCTTTTGAATTCGTTATTACATTTAATGATGACAATTCTTCCAATTTATTATTGCTTGCTCCTTTTTGTTACATAACCTCCCTTGTTGCTAATTCCGAACAGCAGTGGTTGGCAAAATATTATGCTATTTATGTTATATTTGATATATCTGTAATAGCTTAGTGGATAGGTGTTTTCAAATCGCTTAGAGGGCATAATTACGGTTCTTTAATCTTTTTAATTGCTTGTTTTTTTACGAATGTTTAAACCCCTTCGTGCTTTAAAATTTTTTTTCTAAGAAAGATTCATATGTTTTTATCCCTGAGGGTACATATGTATATATAGCGAAGGACTATAACAATTTTAGGGTGTGGGGTATAGGGGGTAAGGTAGTAGTGGTAGATCACAGAAGGTTTAATGTCCATTATGTATTTCCATATACCTTTCTTCCCTGAACGACCAATCGTCCCCAAATTTTGTACACAATTCTGTCAAAATTCGATACGTAGTATAGTGGTTTTTCATTTGATTCTATTATACTATTAAAAAATTACTTTGCGTACTCGTTACCTAGCTGGTTGCAGTGGTTGCCGAATCCTAGGCAGTGAATTCGCTTTTGTTTGCGTAACCTTTCAACTGTCAATGCAGTGCAGTCAGTGCAGAAGGCTGGATAACAGTACACTAAACATCATAACATAAGTTTTTTCTTTAACAAAACTTTTGAAACAGTAGATTTTTATATATTTTTTAATACTGCAGTATTAAACATGCTACCAGAACAGAGACTATGGAGAAGAAAGTTATATGGATAAGGAAAGTAGAAAACAAAAATGGATAGCAAAAATATAAATCTTGGATCCAAAATCTGTTTATCTTTGACCCACGTTACAATTAAATTTCAAACCCTGAAGGTGAAGCTCCTTTGTCAGACTACTGTCTGTTCCCGTATCCCAGATGGCCCCGGTTTTTGCAAGCACTCATGTTGAAAATGTCCGTTCTTAAAAAATTTTGTCTTTGCAAAAGGCTGACAAAATAGAAAATAACCACTTACATTTCCATATATTGACGATATCTTTCATCAATATCCTCATCAAAATCCTCCTCCCTCCGATCACCTGCGGTTGATTCTTTTTCAAAAGAGCTTTCCCCTTTTGTGTCCTGGTCTTCCGCTGCTCCATGCCTGCAAGCTGCTTCATTGCTCTTTCTCCAGTAAGAATAGAAGAGGGTAGATCTCTTTGTCTTGAAGATTTTTTATTTGTAGGAATAGGGCCAAAGTCTAGGTTTGAAGCAGGCCTATCCCTAGCAAATGGTGACATTTCTTAAAGCAAAAATTTCCAGGAAAAATTGGTTGGATATCTTATCGTTTTCTACATTTACCTCCAATTTTTCCAGAATTTCTCTGAATAAGGTCTTTCAACAAAGTGTACTTCACCTTATCCATGCCATTTAATCGACGAAATTCTCCGGAGTTCTTCAGTTTTCAGAATTCTGATGAAACTGTCAATGATAAGTGGCGAAATCTTCTTTTCGAATTCAGCCAGGATTGCTTGCCTAATTTAAATTGGAAAAAAATTTTAAGACATATGTAGTTTCTCTTCATCTTCTCTCCAACAGTCGCGCTCTCCTCTCTGTTTTCTTGTTCTCCTCAAGGGCAGTTCTGTAGCGTTGACGGGCAAACTTTGATTCAGTGATCATCTTGTCAGTGATAGGTACATTTTGAACCCCTTTATGCGGTTTGATTGCATCATAAACAATCCTCAGATTAATAAGAGACGACTCCTTCATGTTTTCTACTAAAAAACTTTCGTTGATAGAGAATCCTGATTTTACATATGCCGTTACTTAACATCAGAACTCATTTGATCACTCGATATAAATCACAGCATCTGTTTCGGAAATTTTTTTCTATCATGACAAGGGCGTCAAATATATCCAATGATGCGTTTTGAGAATCCCATTCATAAAAAGTTAACTTAAGGGTGGTATTGGACATACTGCAGAGTTCACCAAACTGTTTTCCAGACTTTTCTGTGCAGCTTTCGCTAATCTGCTTTTTCTCGAGTAGTGTCATTAAGAGATTACTAATTCTAGTTTGTGCAGTTTTCGGATCAGAAACAATTTTTTCAGGACAAATGCAGGAAATATATTGCACAACGGGATACTCGAAGTAGAACGTTCTTGATGTTTCTGGCATGTGTTGAGAAGAAATACTGCACATTCTTGACAAAAAAGCAATATGTGTCTTTCACTTGCAGTGTTATTTTTCTTTAGTTTCTTAAGATAAGTTCGTGCATCAAAACCAACTTTTACATCCTTTGGAGCCATTAAATTGCTTAAATCCAGTTCTACAATTGCACTTGGTTTCAAGCCTTCAAGAACTTGACGTTTGACGAATCGTTCCATTAGGTTGTACAAAACTGAATAAGTTTCCCCAAAAAGGTATGGTGCCAAGGGATTTGGAGACTGGAATTTTTTAAAATAAGGTTCGAGCTCATCAGCAATTGTAATGAAGAAAGATATTTTGGGTTGAATAAAAATATCTTTGAAAGCCTCTTCCAGTGTTGCCCAGCTTGAGAGCTCAGGGTGTTTTTTTTTTGGCCTTGTGAATATATTTCTTCAATCCATCAAAAAATTTGAGAAATCCTGATGCCACAGTAGAATTTTCATACCACCTCGTTCTACAATATTTTGCAAAAATGATGACTAATTTGAAATATTCCTCCGCCCATATTTAGCCCATTGCCGAAGGTCATGAGGAGTGATTTGGGTCTTCCCGGGATTCAAAATCGCCACAGTTCTTATGGAAAGGTTGTGCCGCTGCCTAAATTTCGGGAGCCATGCACTACGGGCCATGCACTACAAATGGCTTCAATTTTGCTTTCTACTGGTCTGCACGAAACAGACTGAAGGAGGGGAAGTCTCGTTTATATGGAAACCAAAGACGTGCTTTATGCAGATTCGCTAACCCCCCCCCCCCCCCTTCAAAAAATAATAATTTATATATATATATTATTAATTATAATAAATTATATTAGTGTCATTTAAATCACTTTTTATTTAATAATATTTATCATTACAAAAATTTTAGTAGTAAATTATTAAGTTTATTAAGTCGGATTTATATTATGATTAATATACATTAATTATAATTTCTAACAATAAATAGATATTAATTAATAAATATATATTTAAATGACGTTAATAAAATGTATGTTTAATTTATTATATAATTAAAATAAAATTATTCTTTTTGGGAGGGGATAGCGATTCGCTATCAAACGGAAAGGTCTTTGCGCAATGTAAACATTGCAAAGATGGAAAATATCATCATCACGGCCATTCAGATTCTTTTTCCAATTTCTTGCGACATTTAAGAAGACGCCATGAGGAAGAGTAAAACAAAGTAAAAACAGGAGGAAAACCAATTCCATCCAATCAATCTTGTATGAAGAATTTCCTTGCAACAAAAGTGACAAAAGATACTCAAAAGAAAATTGACATTCTTTTAGTCGAAATGATTGTTATGGACAATTTGCCTTTAACAGTTTTACAGCGAGATGGATTTCGGAGGTTGATCTCATTTATCGCACCACGAAAAGATGAGAGATACCTTCATACCTTCAATCTACGCAAGAACTGCTGAAGCTGAAGGAGTGAAAACTGTACTCAAATCTTGTGATGTTGTGACCATTATGCTGGACCTTTGGTCATCTAACAGCATGGTTGGGTTCATTGGGGTCTCATGCTCGTCTGTTACTGCTGACTACGTCCCGTTCATATGTTTTTAAACATGAAGGAGTTGCCCTCAAATCACACAGCCGAAGTGATTCTATCAGAGTCAGAATGCGTCGTTTCTGACTGGGAACTCAATGGAAAGGTTGTTGTCTTTATAAAGTGGTCATTGAATCTGTCTAATAATTATTTAATTTTTCCAGGTTGTTCGTGTTGATTTGTTTTGTAAATCCAAACTTTCTTTCCCCTATCCTATCTGTCAGAGTGCTTTGAGAGACCGCTAGTTGTCACTACCAGTTCATTTAACAAGTTAATTCAGTGGGTGTCAATCTCCAATCTGTGGAGTGTGTCTCTTCTCTCTGACGGGTATGTTGTTCTTGTTTCTTTCTCTGTATCTGCGTTCTACTTTGATGTGAGTTTATTCTTTGTTAATGTAGTGTGTCTCTTCTCTCTTACAGGCTTTATTTTCAGCCTGCATATATGCAACACAGAAGCTATCAGATCACACGCAACCTCTGGTATTTGTTTATGTTGAATATAGTTAACAGGTTATGGGCCCAGAGCTATATTATTTACCGCATATCTACTATTTCAAGAACAGCCCTGTTGCTTTCCATGGCCAACGTGTCAGTCTTCACTGCAAAGGATGTTGCCCACATTGACAAGCTCACCGGAGCCAACTTCCAAGTGTGGAAATTTCAGATCTGCCTAATGCTTCGTAATCACTCTTTGATGGACCTAGTACTTGGAACTGAAGTTAAACCAGATCCAGTAGTGGCCTCAGATGTCACCACCAATCAAGCAGCCACCAACAGTTGGAATCACAAGGACAACACAGCACAGCTGCTTATTTCGGCCACCATCTGCTCTGACCAACAACGCTCCCTCATACCTGTACGTCTGCCACACAAATGTGGAAACGTGTCATCAGTCAGTTCGAACAGTCTGCTTCAGAAAACAAGATCCTTCTTCAACAGTTCCTGAACTACCAGTGCAAGGAAGGGTACGACATCTCAAGCCACGTCACGGCTGTTGAATTAATGGCCAGCCAGTTACAAGACGTCGGGTCTCCAATTTATGACGACCAAATTATCACAAAAGTTGCTTCAACTCTTCTTCCCTCCTACCGTCACGTCATTGCAGCCTGGGAGAATCTGGATGTCAGTAGAAAGACAATCAATCTCTTGCGAGCTCGCCTTTGAAGCAGGAAGCCATGAATCAACAATACGGAGAGGTAGACACTGCTAATGCTGCTTTCTTTGCTAGGAGATTTGATCGACCAACTGGAGTGGCATCTCCTTCCGACACGCAAGAACCAAGCAAACCAATCCTTCATTGTAACTACTGCGACAGAGTTGAAAGAAGAAGCAATCACGAAGAGTCGAGATGCTGGACGAAGAAAAAGGATAGTAAACAACAAGGAGACGCCAGAGCCAACATCGCTTCTAGCAGTCAGGATTGGCCACACGGCTATGCTTTTGCTTCTCTGTCTTTGCTGTCCAACGTCAAGAACAAGCTGATTGGTATGCCGATTCGGAAGCTTCGCAACATATGAGTGATCAGTTATGGCTGTTTCAGGACTACAATTCAATCGAGCCTGGAAGCTGGCCCGTGAAGGGCATCGGTTTGGATAATGATCTACTGCAAGTACATGGCGTTGGCGACATTCCAATTCGATGCCGAGTCGATGGCAACTGGTCAGATACTGTCATTCACAAAGCCTATGTCACACAAACAAAGTCTATGTCCCAGGTTTGGGTGCAAATCTTTTTTTCCATTCGATGCGCCACTAAGCTTGGGGCAGTATGCACGTTTTATTAAAAAAATGCTAACCATTGCTAAAGAAGAAAAGGTTTTAGCTGTGGGCGTTTGCCAGTCATCCAACACCCGCCTTGACATTCAATCTACAAGGAGACCTGAACCAGCTGCTGTTTCATCGGTAGCTAAGTTAGCCAAAACAGAGACTCATTCGATGAGTGTGTGACATCAACGTCTTGGACATGTGTCCAGTTCCACCATCAAGAAAATGGAGCAGAAGGGTATGGTTAATGATTTAATAATCACACCTGTTTCAGATATTGAACATGTCTGCACTGGCTGTGCTCTCGGAAAATTGCACCGTCTACCGTTCCCAACATGCAGGACTCGGGCACTAAAAGTCTGAGACCTCATCCATTCAGATGTTTGCGGCCCTATGTCGAGAGCATCACCTGGTGGAGCGCGTTTCTTCGTCACCTTCAAAGATGACTACAGTGGGTACTGCGTCATTCGTTTCATCAAGAAGAAGTCGGAGGTTGCCGAACTCTTTCAACATTTTGTCTTGAGAGTAGAAGCAGAGACAGGGCAAAAGGTAAATACACTCCGTTCAGATAATCGGGGTGAGTACGAGAGCCATGAACTACAAAACTGGATGAAGAAAATGGGCATCAGACAAGAGACTAGTGTGCCGCAAACCCCTCAGCAGAATGGGGTAGCGGAAAGGAAGATGCGGACTGTGGTGGAGATGGCCAGAAGCATGCTACATGGAGCAAATCTTTCAACTGAGCTCTAAGCAGAGGCATCAAACGCAGCAGTTTACATTCTTAACCGAGTTTACAGCAGCACAGCCCTGGAGGAGAAAACTCAATACGAAATGTGGCATCAGAAGAAACCAAATCTTGCGCACATTCGCACCTTTTGGTCGACAGTTTTTGCTTATGTGCCCAAAAAACGAAAGAGCAAAATTCGATCCCACTGGAAGAAAATGTGTCCTAGTCGGTTATTGTGAAACCCAGAAAGCTTTTCGGCTTTGGGATTCGTCTGCAAGAAAAGTGCGAATTTCCAGAGACGTTTTGTTTGACGAAATTGCTTTTAACCATTTAGGTTTTATTCCCGACTTTGAATCCACATCGACTTCCGTCTCCAGACCAGTCGAAGAAGAAATTGTTGGGGAAATTATCAATGATATTTCCATATCCTCTGAAGAAAATTATGAAGAAGCATTGGATAGCACTTCAGCAGTTAACAGAACTGATTCAGTTCAACCGATTCGAGTATCAGCAAGAATGAATAAAGGAAAACCGGCTGTGACCTGGGCTGACGAATCTCAAACATCAACCTATGCTGGTCTCGCTGCAGTAGATGCTGAAACATCAGAGCCATTAACATACCAGGAGGCAATGGATTCGCCTCCAGTTAATGAGTGGATGGCTGCGATGGATGAAGAGCTGGCATCTTTAAAGAAAAATGAAGGGTGGGAGCTCTTTGAAACTCCACCAAATACAAATATTATCCAGAATCGGTGGGTGTTCAGACTGAAACGTGACAGCAGCGGAGATGTTCAGCGTTTCAAGACCCGGCTGGTGGCAAAAGGCTACACTCAGCGTGCCGGAATTGATTACAAAAGAAACTTACAGTCCAGTTGTTCGCTAGATTCCTTGCGAGCAGTACTTTCCATCGCTGCAGCTCTGGATTTAGAAATCGCCTAATTGGATATAAAAACTGCTTTTTTGTATGGTGACTTGAATGAAGAACTGTACATGTCTCAATCTACTGGTTTTCTCAGCAAAGGTCAAGAAGGACTAGTTTGTCGCCTGAAACGCAGTTTGTATGGTTTGAAACAAGCTTCCCGGTCCTTGAATTCCAAATTCAACGAGTTCATAACAAAGTATGGTCTTAGGCCCAGTGTAGCAGACCCATGTGTTTATTCTCTGAACTTCAACAATGTCATCATCATCATGGCCATCTGGGTTGATGATGGATTGGTGTGCAGTAATCAACGCTCCAAGCTGGAAGACATCGTGCAGTTCCTAAGCAACCAGTTTGAGATGACCTCGGGGCCAGCAGGCTGTTTTGTCGGCATTCAAATTGTGAGAGACCGGGAAAAAAAGACCATTCATCTCCACCAAGAGGCGTATATCAAAAGGGTGCTCGCCAAATTTCGGATGGAAGAATGTAATCCACGAGGTGTTCCCCCTGATCTACACTCTCGTCTTTCTAAAAGAATCAATACCATTGAAGAAGAGTATTCTTTACATCGGGAACGGGGTTACATCGAGACCGCTCAAAAAAGAACGATAGATTTAACCAGAATGTGATGCCCCAAGGTTTGTCCAGTAAGAGTGCAATTCACGTTCTGTTCCAAGCAGGAAAAGTTTTACGTTGCCTCAATGGAAGTTGTCCACCAGAACCACCCCGTTTCCGCACAGCATGTCACTACGTATGCAAGGAAACGGTATGAAGTTAATATTTTTAAATGTATTATTTCGAATCTAAACGTTGTCATTACCGCTTTTTAGGCATATGGGAGCTGAGGCTCTTGCCTTTGCGGAAGCGACTCTTTCCACCGGTGCTCAACCCACTAAAGTGAGAAAGCTGCTGCAAGACAAATTTGGCAGTCATTTAATCAGCAAAGACCTGATCAACATCAAACAAACATTGACAAGTAAGTCAACTAATGAATGGAGAGACACCGTTGATTATCTCATGGATCTGCAAAAAGAAGGTTTTACGTGATGCTGAGAGAGAGTTTACCGCCATTTATGTCCAGCTGGAAAAGCAGCGGCGAATGTACAGAACATACGGTAATGTAATAGAATTAGACGGGACTTACAAAACCACCAAGGCTGGCTTTTCCCTTTATCATCTTTTAATAGAGGATAACAATGGCGATGGGCAGCCTGTCGCGATGTTTTTCATGAAGGAAGAGACTGTGGATTCCATTTCAACATGCCTACAAGTTTTTTCTGAGGTAATAATTATTATGATTGACATACTACTTTACAAAAGTTTAATCTTACTTTACTTTACAGAACAATGACGTTTCCGTTACACCTGTAACGATTACCGATAAGGATTGTGCAGAGATTGCCACTATTGCAAAATATTTCACAAGCGCAACCCACATCCTATGCCATTTTAATGTCTTCAAGGCTGTTGATCAATGAGCTGATCCAGCTGAAAAACCTGGAAAAGAAAAGAAACATGCTATACAACAGCATTTCCGTTCAGTCCTTTTTGCAACTACACAGGATGAATTTGATTCATCTCGTGAGTGTTTGCTGAGTATAGATGGATCTGTCACAGCTTACTTCTGGGACAATTGGTTTAACATTACCGATAAGTGGTCATCTCTTGGGCGTCATCAACTCAAAACATTTCGAAATAATACGACCAACCGCCTGGAACGGTAATAACTTTTACATTGACCTTTATTTAAGATTGATCTTAATACGTTACTTTAGCTTTCACCACACCATCAAAGATGTTCTTCAAAAAATAAGACGACTTCCCGAAGTAATAAGAGGCTTGGTAAACGTAGTTTTGCTGCGCCTAAGTGATAAGCAAATGAAGCAGGAAATCCGGGAGCTTAGATTTCAACGAAGTCTCAGCATCCACTGCTTCAAAACTATGTGAATCCATATCGCCCTATGCTTGGAGCAAACTGGAAGGAGAAATGAAGATCATGAGACCAAAATATGACTTCTTTCTGAATGAAGTAAGTAGTGAAAATAATATTTATATATATATATATAAAGAAATTCTATTCCAGTTTGATATCACTAGGAATTGTCTACTTACAGCATTGCGTCTCGCAATACAACTTACCAGTTGAAGCGCGATCTGACTGGCTGTACCTGTCATTTTTTCATTTCTTTTGGGCTCCCTTGTCGCCACATAATCAGTTTTCATTTAAAAGACAATATTGAACTTTCTGCCGGGTGTTTTTTTAACCACTGGCCGAATCAATGTCTAGAGGTAAAAAAAGCTCTCTTTTATGTTAAGCTATCCAATATTACTAATTAATACTTACTCTATCCAGAATGATGTGATCGTTGAAGCAGTTGTTACATCTCCAACTGGCTTACATCCAACGAAGCACAAAGACAATCCTACCACTGAAAAGGACCAGTTTAATGAGGCCATGATCTTCTTTAGGAAACTGGCCGAGACTATGAGTGTTCTGTCATCACCAGACTTTAATCACAAAATGCATCTTTTTCGGGAGATCCATTCTTTGATTAAAAAAGACAAGCCAGTGCAGATAATGCAAAATGCGATTCCTTCTGCTGTTAGCATTATCCCAAGCCCCACTTTTGGAGGAGATTCCGTTTCTCACGAAGATGATCCATCAACATATTCGGCAGTTCAGGTTCAGTCTGCTGCTGACAAAGGCGGTTTACCCAATTCTGCAGAGGAATAGGTAAATAAAAATAAAAGATCCTCCGGACTTGTATTGAACTACAGTTTAATTTAGGATTTACCTCATCCGTGGGCAGCCCATCTTTCAACAGCTCCAAAAGCAAGAGGTCGGCCTAGGAAAAATGCTGGATATTTTTCATCGTACTACAAACAACAGAAACGACTTCGAGTTGAGCAAGAAGAAATGGGCATAGGAGATAATAAGCTACTAGAGGAAGAGGCTGAATTGTTGGGCACTGAAGAGAAGCTAATCAATAGCGATGTTGATAACGAGGAATCGTTGCTCCCAGACACTCTTCCCACTCCAACATCACCTGGTCCGGTATTTGTGCCTCATGAGGTAATTCTATTTCATAAAAATATTGAGCAAGAAAGGTTTTATCTCTTTTAGCTACCAACAGGAATTGTTACCTGCTTGCCAAGGGGTGAAAGGATAAATTCAGTTCCGCGAGTAAAAATGACTGGATTGCAACGTATGTATATATATTTTGCCTTTGTTGAATAATGCTTTCTTTGGTTGTAATGTTTTGGAAGTAAAACGTATTTTATGTTTTTTAAATTTAGGTTTTCTGGTCTAACAATTATACACACAGCAAAGAAACAAGTGCGTGAAGTAGTTGAAAGGCGCTTGATAACTGAAATGGGAAATATGCCAATTAATCGTAATCAAGGCCAACAGGTACTATCGTGATTATTATTAGACTAATTGAAATTTCTTAACGGAGCCGCCATTAAACAAGAATAAGATGAGGTGCAACCCCTTACCAAAACCAATAAGCACTCGTCTGGCTACATAAACATAGAAATGGAAATCCTAAAAAACCAACACCCAGAAATTTGTGGATTATTCTGCTGCACTATTGGCGATTACCTGAAATTTACGCAGGCAACTAGTCAACAATGGGTGCAAATAGTGCACGACGGATCAGGCAACTGGGTGTTAGTTGCAAAAGGTTTCACCCAAGAGAATCATGTCCTGGTATATCACAGTACGGCGGGAAGCAATTGGCGGTCTAAACACATTTTAAGCTGCATGTCATCTCTTCTTAAAACACCTGAAAAAAAGATGACTTATGTCGTTAAGGCTTGCCAGCGGCAAGGTAATGGTTTTGACTGTAGTGTGTTCGCCATTGCCTTCGCCACAAGTTTGGCGAATGGGCAAGATCCAGCACTACTTCTATACCACCCTCATGTACTGGTAATCATCTTGACGTCTGTATTACCTCTGGCGAACTATCTCCTTTTCCATCCACCTTATGCAGAGTAAAAAGGACTTGCAAAGAAGTGGTTGTTTCCGAATCGGTGTTTTGCCACTGCCGGAGAACCGCTTAGATGTTACCATCGAAGAAATGGAAAATGATAGAGTGTGAACACTGCATGGAATGGTTCCACACAATGTGCATTGACAATTTCCCTGTAAATGAGAATGATGCTTGGATGTGTAAATATTGTAAATTGAAAATATAAATATTTTGTGAATCTTATTGTAATTGTTAGGGGCGTACCTTCCAATAGGCCCCTCTCTCCTCAAAACTCTCTTAAAACACACGGAGAGTTGAGTTTCGAGACTTTTGTATTTTACACGTCACTTGACTTGTATATGTCGTCAGCGTTCAGCTTCAAGTTCTCCCGGAGAATGACGTCCCTCTCCCGAACTTATCACCTTCCGCCCTTTTTACGACACACCCCCTTTTACACATACACAATAAAGACACCAGGCAAACTGCCAGGGGGATAGATAGCTCTTAAGTGCACACCGTACACAAGAGGGCACGTACTACCGTACCGTAACATAATATTCTTAGAGACAATACTATTCTAGTTAATCAAAATTGTGTATACCTCTTTCAATTTTTTTTACGATGTGGTTGCCGCAATCCAAGCACCGATAAACTATGATCAAACCATGCCCAATAACAATCAATGGCCATTCTCCATCAGCAATGACCTGCCACAGCCAAGCAACTAATCATCCCAATGAAGCAATGACCTGCTACAGCCAAGCTTCACAGTAAATTCTCAATCAGCAATGACCTGCCACAGCCATGCTTGTGGAAGCTTAAATCAAGTTGCCACCTGCCATCATCAGGCTTCCACCTGTCAAGGATGAATAAGCTCATACTCACGCTACACCTTTTACAAGCTACTGCCCATTCTTCATAAACTACAATCAAGCTCTTACTTGCAATAGACCAATGCCAATCAAGTACAAGTACACCAATCAAAAATCTATATGTAAAAAAAAAATTTTTAATAAAATTGAGACAAAACCATGCTCTTCAACATACTTACTATGTTTCTAAGCCTTGTTTCGTTTCCTAGCAGCCCCTAATACAAATCTTTTTTGTTACCACAGATTGATTAGCAATTCATCAACTATTAACGTATGATTTCTTAATTCTTAGTTATGGGAGAGCGGGATGATACAGGACACGTATCAAACAGGACAGTAGCAGTTACGGGTCTTGGTGATGATGAACTGGGGGGAAAAAATACTGGGATGTTGTCAATGTCTATTTCTATATGTGACAAATAAATCATCGTGAAATTCTTAAATATACACGAGTTATAGCGGAAATTAAAAAAGAGCGCTGTCTTTTCATTTTTATTTACACCACATTTTTTGGTATTGGCCACGCTATGGTTCGCCAAAAATTAATATAATAATTAAGGAAGCTAGTTAATTCCTTTACTTATACAGGGCAGCTATTAAAAAAATTTTACGGATTACGGTTTAAGAGTTATTAATGAATTAAAAATAGACCCTCATTGGGGGTGACACTGGACACGGTTTTGGGGGTACAATCGGACGAAATCAATTTTTTATTGGCGGAGCCATAACGTTTGAATCATGGTCCAAAAGTGTTGTCTGCTTCGAAAAGTATTTTCAATTACAATTATTTTTATTATTACGAACAATAATTAATATTTCACTAACAATTTTAATTTTCACTAACAATCGATCAAGAATCGATCACCCAATATCTAAGATGCCCCTCCCACTTCTCCATCTGGTATCGAAATTGTCCAGTCCTTCCCCCCCAACTTCACTCGTTAATTTTCTTAATGTTAATGTACTTTTTTCAAATTTAATCTACGCTAAAATAGAAGTTCTATTGATAAAGTATTAAGGGAAATTTTTTTAAACATTAATTAATAGAAACTTTTTGTGCAACTAGCCGTGTCCAGTTTGGGACACACTCTGTCCAGTTTAACCCCCACATTTTTCATCAACAACAATTTTACCCATATTTTTCTAAATTAAATAACTCGTAAAGTATATAACGTATAGCGATGAAAAAATTCCCTAATGTTATACAACGCTCTTTACACTAATAGAATTTATTTAACCATAACACTTTTACACACCAAATTACAGACAAACAAAGTTTTTGTCCTGGTTCACCCCGCTCTCCCCTACCTTTGGTTCCAAATTTCTTTAATTTCTTCAAATGGACAACGAGAAAATATTGACGGCGTCAGTACGTCATGCTTAGGAATAAAGGTAAGAACCCAAACCTAGTAACGAGACGCTAAACAAAAGACGGTCGGAAGGGGCATCCGGGCCTGTAGCCAACGCCATCTGGATTCTGGGGGACAATATCCAAAAATGCTATTACCCCCCGGATTCGGGGGGGGGGGCAATAGATTTTTCCTATTTAAAATTACCAATCATCTACGTTGAAAGCTGATCGTTGTCTACAGTGACAATGGAACCAATCTCGTCGCTGGAGAACAAGAACTTCGCCTGGCTCAAATGGAATTAGTACGACAGCACCAAGAACTGCAATCAAAATTGGCGTGTCAATAAATAGAGTGGCATTTCTTTCCCCCTCAGGCTTATGGACCCGATTTCGGCGGAGTTTGGGCGAGAATCGTGCAATATTGCAAAGGGCTATGAAAGTCAGTGTGGAGATTCGTCTCGTTACCGATCGATTCCTCATAACGGTAATCGCAGAAGTAGCAGCCTTTTTAAACATTCGGCCACTACGCCCCTCAGTATGGATCCTGAAACCCCCCATCACTTTCTACATGTATGAGCCTGTTCGTAGTTTCCGATAAAACTGGGAGATGCTAAGAACTTAGACGTCACAGCTAAGCAGTTTCTTCAAAGTCAAGCCATCCTTTAGCATTTCTGGAACAGATGGTTACGTACCACACCTGACGGAAAGAAGAAAATGGACTGAAAATCGGCCAAACGTCACCGTCGAAGAGCTGGTACTCGTTATCGAACCGAATACCCTACGTGGACAGTGGCCATTAGGAAAAGTGATCGAAGTTCTACCCAGTGAATCGGATAACGTTGTTCGAGTGGTAAAAGTCCAGATCAGCAACAACAAGAACCCCTCTATTCGTCCAGTGACTAAGCTATTTTACGGCTACGGCCAAAGAGCAGGACGTTTACGTAAAAACGAAAATATTGGGTCGTCAGAGTCAAAATGGGTGTCGAAAGTCAAAAAATATTGTGTGAATAGTAAACCCTTGTATAAAAAGTAAGAAATCCATGTATGAAGCGAAAATCGAGGTATAAGCTGTAGAAATTGTCAAATGCCAAAAGTTAAAAAAACTATTGGGGTTTTTTCACAATTTCAGGGTTTTTATAATTTTATTTTGAATACTTATTTTTAAAAATCGTCTGCTGCTCTGGCGCTCCCTACCTAAGGCCATGAGCGAACAGCTAGCAGAAGCATGCGGCAACAACACCAACCCCGTTGCCCGTTCGACAGTGGCACTTCCCGGCCTCCCCAAACACCATCTCCCTCCCTCTCCCCGATATGGATTGACATGACACCCTCCCCCCTCATAAAATCTTTCATGTACTGGGGTAGGGGTTGGGGCCATGGGGGAACGTGTCGCCATCTACCACAAATCCACAATTTTAGAAATAATGTAAATTTTACAACGTTTATTTTTAGTTTTTCAGGGTTTTTTCTAGGGTTTTAAAATGAAAAATGTTAGGGTTTTGGGGTTTTTTTTACTTAATAAAAAAACTATTTTAGGTTTTCTGGCAACGCTAAGTGTTTTTGTCGATGGAAATGTGGAAGCGCTGACAGTTACTCGTGACTCTTGTGCTAAATTTAAATGTAAGTATCCTCTTATGGAAGTATCCTCGACGTGCACCAAGGCTCAAGATCCATCTGAATCCGCTTCATCCGTTAAGAGCAAGCTGAAAGAATCTCGCGAGAAGGAAGAAAAGTGTCTAAAAACCTGAGGGACAACCAAATCCAGCTGGGGAAATCGAGAACAGAAGCCGTGGACGTGATCTATGTGAACAGCGAGTAGTTCTGCGACCCAACGAAGAAATCTCCTAAGTGTCGGATGATGTTGTCAGCAACTTTGAGAATTGATGAATTACTAGATATACTTAATTCTTGGATAGTTATAGCACATTGCGTTTAAATTTGTATCTACGCATGCTACACCGACACAAAAGCACACACACCTTCCACACAATGGTATGTTTTTCCCTCTTTAAACGATAATCTGACTTATTGACTGACGAGAGATCAGATTTTTACTATTTCAATTGAAAGTTAAGTTGATCAGTTAGTTCAATACGAGTCGATGTTAAACTACACAGTGGTTTGATGTTTGCAAAATAAAAACTCTAGCCGGATTGCTAGATGTCCCTTTTTTGTCATCGAAATTTTAAATGTCTAGATTGAGACCCCTAGATAGAGGGACTTAAAATCCCTAGATCTACTTTACGATATTTCCTCATTTAGCCTTAGGTTAAACTTAATTTTTTTGTTCCTGAAAACAATCTGTCCAAAATCTGAATTTTTAAAATTATAATAGAAAATACCTTCGTCGCGTTAAAAATTAAGTTCTCTAAAATATAATTGTTATTTGCCCCTTCTCTTACTAATTGTGGATACGGCAGTACCCCAATATCCTTAACTTTACTGTTGTTTTTTTTGGTTTTCGTCATCAGTGAACCCGTTATTACAATTTTTCAACTTGGTAATTATGCTAAAGGGTTGGTTGGGGTTGAAAAGGAGTACTTGGAAAAATTAGCAAAGTGTAATATAGATTGTCCGTAGGTAAGATTGCCTATTATACTGACAAAAGTGACTTCTTTCGACCTTAAAGGTGTAGACGAATTATATTTAAGCTCTTTAAAGACAAACACTTGGTTACCTCACCCCTTGCAACGCCCCTCTCTCGTCAGACTTTTTTAAGCTCTTGTACAGAGTAGGTCGTAGAAACTAATTTTGCGAAAATTTTCCCTTTTTACGACAAAGTTTTCCTTATTACCTCAAGTTTTAGTGTGATCGAGTGATTTCTCTCTCATAGTTTACTTAGGCCGATGTATAATGTATAATCGTGATCCTCGTTTCGGCTATCGTTTCGATTACGACTACGCAGAGTTTCCTTATCCTTATTATAGAGAAGATTACGACCAGTATCGAGAGAGATCCCCCTTGAGAAGACACGACATTCTAGACCCTTATCATTACATACGTGGTATGCCGCAAGGCCAGTTTTATCCCGATCACGCTGATCTTTTTCGAAGCCACCCCAACTATGATCCTTGATCCTATCCACCGCATAACGATTACGAAGACGAGTGCTACGACGAGTGGGAGGACGAATAGGAAGGCGGACAGGTAGAGACTGGTCGCCAATGGTTACCAAAAAACCCACCGGGTGCAGATCAGAAAACGTCGGGAACAAGTAGAGGTAAAGCATTATCGGGGAAGTCTAATCCAAAAACCATGGCAGTCGAGGAGCCCAGAACAGGGGTCGAATTCCGAATAATTTGCTTAGGCTAGTCTAAATTTTAAGTTAGTGTAAGTTGCCTAGAGTGCAAGTTTAATCTTTAAGCAGCCAAAAGTCTAAACTATTGTTATGTTCATTTCCGAACAATAAACTAGCCAAAACTTTGCTACATTTCATAAAACTATACTAAACTACACTTTGATTTTTTACTAGACTAGGGCAAATGAAAGGACCAATGAGAGACGTTCTTACAAATATTTCTAGACAAAAATACAGCAGACGCTTCTACGGACACTTCTAAATTTAAAGTCTAAAAGTATTGTTGATCGTTTCTTTGAAAAATGAGTGGTAAATTTATGAGGAAACCAAAAAGGGATCAATGGCTTCAGAAAGAAGTCGATACTCTATTGGATCAAGCAATTATTTATAAGGTTATGGAAAATCCGTTGAAGTTATTTCTATTTTATTGCATTATTTTGATTGTTGTATAGGAAATATTGGATGGGAAACATGCTCACAATGTAAGCCAAATCGACAAGCAAAACATTTGGAAACAAAAAACCATCATTATTCATCAAGAACATCCTGAATGTCCTGAAAAAACAGTTGACATTGTAAAAAAGAAGTGACAAAATTTTACAGCGGCAGCAAGGACTGCAATCAGGAATTATAATGCTGGTCTAACAGAAACAGGTAGAAAGAATAATTATTCAAGTCGTTACTCTTTCTTTAATATGTTTCCTTTGCTGTCACAGGTGGTGGGCCGTTAGGAAATAATGGTGTGTTATCTCCCATGTACTACAAATACTATGAGAAAGTTTTAGGGCTCGACAACCCATCTGTTGCTGCAACTGCTATTCCAGTATAAAATTTTCTTGTTAACTGAAATTTACTTCTGTAACAGACAAATTTATGTTTATTACAGGGATCTGTGTCTACCGATGATCCAATTCTAAGTGACAAGACCAATCAACTTTTGATTATGGAACACATTCTTGGAAGACCTTCAAACAATAAAGCATACTTCAATGACGATGAAGGGGACAAAAACCCTCATCAAGACGATACAATTAATTTCGTTGAATGTGCTCTAACTAACACAAATGACGAGTAAAACTCCTTAATAGAATTTTACTCATATTGTTTGTAACGTATTCTATCTTCGTTTTAAGACAGGGTAAAGATTATTTGTCAACATCGGATAATGAGAGCCGTCCAAATGACATTTCACTCTTAAGGACTCCGAAGCCAGGGCAGTTGGCCATTGAAAAAGGATTGAACCCCGAACATCAATCAGCAGCTCTCACTAGTAAAAATACTGCTGCTGATAAGGGCAAATCACTAGTAAAGAAAAGCCACGTTGTCGCAAAACGTTCGAATTCCACGCCCATTCCGTCGATTTCTGCTGACATATCGAAGACAGTTTCCTTAAAATCAATCTCTGTTGATTCTTCTGTTGATTCCGTATCTCCATCACCAACCTCTGCCTTTTTATCGTTTAAGCAAAAAAGAGCGTCATTGACACTAAGGCAAACGGTGAAAAGAGCAAAGTATTCAGTGTGTAATCTAGCAGACTCGGCGGCCAAGAGTAGGTTGACTGATGCCCGTTTACTTGTTCTCATATCGATCATGACCGTTAGAGAAATGCTCAACGAACCACTTGAGAAAACCGAAATTCCACCGGATCTTTTGAATTTACTTTTCAACGTCGAGGAGAATATCTAGATAGATGATGTACATCAAATGCGAGATCAAATGAAGTCGATGTGTATTCGAATCTTTCAATAATACACAATTGACTCAAAACTGAAATGTATTGAATGCTACTTTCTGCTTTTTTTCATTCCCTTGTCTGCGCAATATGGTTTCTCTTTGACTTGCTGTAACTCCAGTTGGTCTTACTTCAAGATCCGCAAGCTCTTCATCCTCTTCAATGTCCAAGTCTCCAACTTCCCAGTCGTCAAGTAGTGGCATTTTCCAATTCAAAGCAAGATTGTGAAGAACACAAAAAGCTACCGTTATCCTAAAAGTCGAATAATGAGACTGTTTTGTAAGAAGGGCCTTATTAAAAAACGGGATAGTTTACATAATTTTGAATATACCAAGACGCTTTAGTTGGGGTCATCCTAATTTCAGAATGTAAGACATGAAATCTTTTTTTTAATATGCCAAAACTTCGCTCAATAACGCAACGTGTGGCTTTGTGAGCTACGTTGAATCTAATCTTTATCAAATTCTAGCATTAACAAATGAATCAAGTAAGAAAAATATAATGAAGTTATAAAAAACCTTGTAGTTCTCTACTGGGTCGGTGTATGGGACAAACAAAAAAGGTGTTGTTTGCATAACCACTATCACCCAATAAAAACCCCGATCCAAAATGCTCAGCTTCAAATTTCTTTCCAACAGCACTTCCTTTGAAAATGGAGTGGTCTTAGACTAAACTTAGACTAAACTTAGACTCTTTTTTGACTTAACTTTGGGATTTCGCTAAACTTTCAGCAAAGTCTATTCCCGAGCCAAAAATCCTTAGTTTATTTTCGAACTACGACTTAAAATGTTAGCAAAGTCTTGCCTTAAAGTTTGCCAAAGTGCTGGCTTAAAAAAGTACCTTTTTAGGTACTTATGTGAGTTTGTGATTGGCGGAGAAAAAGGACCCAACGAAAAAGGACCCGACGAAAAAGGACCGGCAAAAAGGACCCAACGAAAAAGGACCCTACCAAAAAGGACCACCTTTTCTGAAAAATAAAGGTGGTCCTTTTTCTCCGTCCAAGCGGTCCTTTTTCTCCTTATAAACTAAAATCAACTAAAATTGTAGGCACCTAGGCCTACTTCTACAGCTCCTGCGGTTGCCACGCAATTAATTTTCAACAGTTACATGCTGAATATCCATCGGTCCCGTGATGGATTGGACATCACTTGTGCCAGCATCTCAACAAAATCAGAGATTCTGCCCGTTAATAGCTCGCAAACTTGATATTTTGGATTTCAGATGACCAAAGAGCAAAGAGGCAGTCACCAGTAAATGTATGAAAATCATGATGAAAATGTAGTGTAGCGTCTGTATCGCTCTCACGTCAGGTCTTCAGCATTGCCTGTACGCCCTAAATGTTCTGAAACTGTTCGCAGAAAAATAAAAAAATTGGATTGGACCATGGTATAAGAGGATTCCTTCCTCTTATCATTATTCTCTTCTATATATTATTCTCAACTTATTACATGATTGGACCATGATCTTATGATTGCATACATGCCAAGTGATTGCCTGATTTGGACCACCACCGTTATTGGCGATCAGGCAACGCTGAATCGGTTGGTATACAACGACGCGAGACGCATACCTATGAACAATATGTAAAAGATAGGGAGAAAAAGGACCGCTTGGACGGAGAAAAAGGACCACTTTTATTTTTCAGAAAAGGTGGTCCTTTTTCTCCGCCAATCACAAACTCACATAAGTACCTAAAAAGGTACTTTTTTAAGCCAGCACTTTGGCAAACTTTAAGGCAAGACTTTGCTAACATTTTAAGTCGTAGTTCGAAAATAAACTAAGGATTTTTGGCTCGGGAATAGACTTTGCTGAAAGTTTAGCGAAATCCCAAAGTTAAGTCAAAAAAGAGTCTAAGTTTAGTCTAAGTTTAGTCTAAGACCACGTTCGAAATTCGACCCCAGGCACTTTTACCCGAGCTGCTACCTTGTTAGAAACAGATGGCCAAAGTTTGGGTTCCAAAAAGCAGGTCGAATCAGCAGTGATGCGAACGTCATTTACTGACTTACGTCAAATTTTGACGTTACGTCGTACGTTACGTCATTTTTTGACGTTTACGTTGAGTTGACGTATCGGTTTTTCTTTTGTGACGTTTTACGTATACGTTTGACGTAACAACTTTTTCCCGCTTTTTTTAAACACGTAATTTTTTTAATTTGGCAACAATTTTTGTTGCTGAGTCACCACTGTCTGAAAAAAGTGCAAGTTCTACCGAAGATTTTTTATGCTTTGCCACAAACAACACAACAATTAAACCAAACGAGGTAGATTTTTTAGCTGACAAAGATGTGAGCATGGAGATGCTTAATAGGTATCCCCAAATCAAAAGTATTTTTATTAAACATAACACTGCCATACCAACTAGTGCTCCTGTGGAGCGTCTTTTCAGTCAAGCTGCTCTAGTTCTCACTGTTCGTCGGAATAAGTTGTCTGATAGCTTCCTTGAAATCTTCATTCTTTTAAAAATTTCCCTCGGTGTATAATAATCTTTTTCTTTGGAATAGTGAATCAGTCAATAAAATTTTTGATGTATTGCTGACGTAACGTCATACGTTTGACTTATTGGAAAAAGTGAGTTACGTTGACGTAATTTTTTTGACGTATTACGTTTCTGTTTAAAATGACGTATGACTTATACGTATTTCGATACGTCACTAAAATTCCGGTGACGTTCGCATCACTGCGAATCAGCCGTAACCGACATCCCTCATTTAGTGTTAAAAGAGATTTGTGAAGAAATTTCGTCCTTACTAGTTTACGGGGTATCTACGGAACAGTCAAAGCAGATCTCAAAAAAAATTTCCTTGTAATTTGAAGAGCAGGATTTTTCACAAATGCCAACAAAACTTGACGGCTTTATGAGTCGGCGGGCGCGGGAGAAAGGCCTTTTTAAGATCGTTAGTGCGAGAGAGGAGGCACTCGTAAAGACACAACTTAAAATCATGGACATCGGTCCTCCGCTAATCAATTTATACTCATGGATAATGAATTTGGTCGAAAAATCGCCGGAAACGATCCTTGCGGGCCGGGCGATCAGTGGGGTCGAGCTTATGCGTACGTTTCCAAGAAGCGACGGGATGTAGTTATTGGCGTAACTGACCACAGAGTCAATTACTTGCTTAAAAACGATAGCGCCTTCACGACCGGGAAGGAGGCCCGCGAGCTCCTGCTTACCGGAAATTTCCTGGAGCTTATGCTGAAGAAGGCGAACCAGGGTTGGCGAAGCGGGATTTGGAGGTGGCAGCCGTGACCCGCGAGAGGAGGAATCCGTTCCGTTCAACCAGACATGGGCAGTTAAACGAGCCACCCGCTCGTCAGCCCTAATTTTTCGAGTATCAACACGGTGAGCGGGGCAGAGGACGTGGCCGGAGAGTCTTTGTCGGATCATCGGGGGCCCCGCGGTCGCGTTGGGGCAAGCAGAAGGTACGATTCATCTCCCATTTCCCTCTCTTTATCCTCCTTATGTAATGCAGAGAATGTCAAAGTCGGTGCTAGACTGCGGGATTTTGCAAGGAATTGGGTTACGGTATCGGATGACCCCTGAGTTTTAAGAATGGTGTCAGAGGGATTAGTCATTAATTTCTCGTCACGACCGTCCCAGCAATCACGGCTTTTCGAAGTCGTAATGTCAGTTGAAATTCAGACAGTTTTTGATTCCGAGGTTACTGGTCTTTTAAAAAAAGAAGCCATTACGGAGGTGATTGATGGGTCGGAGGGGTTCGTTTCTTCCTTCTTTTGTATTCAGAAAAAAGGGAATGGGTTTAGACCTATAGTCAATCTTAAACCACTTAATAAGTTCATTGCTTACGAACGTTTTAAAATGGAAAACCTGGAGACGGTGCGATATTTGGTGAGGGAAGGGGACAAACTTGACCTTAAGGACGCATACTTGACGGTCCCGGTACATTGTTCGCAACAAAAATATCTCCGTTTTTGCATGGAGGGGGCGGATTTACCAGTTCACTTGTATGGCATTTGGTCTCTTCCTTGCCCCGCGCATTTTTACTAAGCTGGTGCGGGTGGTGGTTGCCTTTTTAAGGAAAAGAGGCGTACGGTTGGTCGTCTACCTTGACGATTTCTTAATTATGTATGAAACAAGGGAATGTGCGCTAGCTGACCTCCAGATTGCCTTGGATTTATTACAGGCGTTGGTTTTTTTTATTAATTTGAAAAATTCCGTTAAGGAGCCATCCAAAACCATGGAATATCTGGGAATAGTTATAAATTCGGTTCAACTATTGTTCGCTCTTTCGACCTCTAAGGTTCAGAATGTCAAAAGAATGTGCGAAAGGGCTCTGTCTAGCGGGCACCTTATTCTGTGCGACGTGGCTTCAATTTTAGGGAACTTTACGTAGGCCATCCCTACAATTCCTTTTGCCCAATCGCACTACCGAAGTATGCAGCGTTTTTATATAGGTGAATCCCAAAAAGCGCTCGGGAATCTAAATGTACGGTGTTTACCTCTCCCCTATATCTAGGTTGGATTTGGAATGGTGGGTGGCCAATCTAGAGAAAGTCAACGGAAAGGAATTCTTTCCGAAGATACCTGATTTAGAAATTTATTCGGATGCCTCGATGACGGGATGGGGGCGACGCGGGGACCATGGACGGCAGATCAGACTTTAATGCACATTAACAGTCTCGAACTCCTCGGCGCGCTGTATGCCCTGCAATCGTTTGTTAAAAATTCACGGGGGCTTTCTGTCAAAATGTATTTGGATAATTCCATGGCGGTATGCTATGTGAATAAGGCAGGGGGCACGAAGTCGGCCGAGCTAATTAATATAGCCAAAACACTGGCAGATTTTTGTGAGCAGCCGCAACTTACAATCATAGCAGCTCATTTGGCGAGTGAGCTTAATATCGAAGCGGATAAAGAGTCACGATCCGACACTGATTCAAGCGACTGGAAGTTAGATCAGGTGGTGTTTGGGAAAATCCAGGACATTTGGTACACCGAGATCGACCTGTTTAGCTCTCTCTGGAATACCCAGCTTCCAAAATTTGTTTGATGGCGGCCACAACCGGGGTCATCGGCTGTCAACGCCTTTTCAGTCAATTGGGGGGGGGGGATTTTATGGGCTATGCGTTTCCTCCATTTACTAATCCCAAAATGCCTCGAGAAAGTTAGGAGGGAATTGGCTAACACCGTTATGTTTTGTCCAGTATGGCCGGCGCAGCCTTGGTTTCCAATTCTGCTGGAACTCACATGCGACATTCCCTCCTTCTGCATCCGTCCTCGACTCTGTTGGTGTCACCCAAAGGCGAACCACACCCTCTACTGAAAACCGGAGCCCTACAATTAGCCGTTTGGATGTTATCCGGGGAAACCGCCGGAAGGTTTCGGAGCCACTGGTCAAGCTTCTCGTGGCCAGCAACCGGACTTCAACACTTGCGACATACGAATCAGCCTGGAAGGGTTGGAGTTATTGGTGTTTTCAACGGGGTGAAAATCCCTTGTCGGTATCTTTAAACTCAGTTTTGGAGTTTCTAGTGCATTTGTAGCAAATCCTATAGCACTATTAATATCAATCGGTCGATGCTCTCCAAAACACTTCCGTCTTTCAACGGCAATCCAGTAGGGATTCACCCACTACAGTGAAGAATCTTCTGGACGGGTGCTACAATCTTAATCCCCCTAAACCAAGATATGACTGTACATGGGACCCTAACGCAGTCATTAATTAGTTGTCGTCGTTGGGGGAAAATCGCAGTCTCGCAATTTCGGTTTTAACTTGAAAACCGTCATGTTGTTGGCTCTGGCTTCTCTGTTGAGAGTTTAGGAACTGGCCTCCATTAGTCTGCCTTCAATAATCTTTTCAAATAGCGGGGTTGCCTTTTACGCTTTTGAAACCCAGAAAAGCGCAGTACAATGGGCCACTACAATCGATTGTTATTCCGAGTCTTCCAAATTCGGCGTGTTGTCCAGTCGAAGCGATCAGGGTATAAGTCGACAGGACGTCAACCCATCGCAACGATACAAATATTAATTCGCTTTTCATTTCGTTTATTTCACCTCATGGAAACGTTACGGCGAACACCATAAGCGGATGGATACGTTCAGCTCTTACCTCATCCGGAATTGATACGTCCCTGTTCAAAGCTCACTCCACAAGAGGAGCAGCGGCCTCTAAGGCACTGGCTTCCGGCATGTCAGTCAATCGTATTCTTAAAGCGGGGCATTGGAGCAGCGCGTCTACATTCAGTAGATTTTACCAGAGAGACGCGATAGCGCCGATGACACCAGTAATATTTAATTCGGGTGCGGGGGTTCACGCGACCAACTTTAAAGTCACACTTAGGATAGAAAGTAGTCACTTTCGTCAGTATAATTGGAAATTACCAGAGGGACCCCGGACCCCGATAGGTAATTATAATTATACTAGAATGAACGATGTGAGACCCTAAGTGTCTTTATTCCCCCCCCCACTCCGCCCTACTTCGTTATTCTTGGGTCGCGCTTGTCATTTCATGTCACTTCATAGATTTTTTCCTTTTAATTTGATTTCATCCAAGCCGAGGTGCGAACGACAGGCAAGAGTGATGACAACCACAATTATAATTACCTATCGGGATCGCAGAGCGATCCCTCTGGTAATTTCCAAATACATTCTAAAGAAACATTGGGTTTGTGATCAAGCAATAGTGAAAAAATATCCCCACGCCAGCTGTCAAAACTTGAAGGGTATATGCATTTAATTGCTAGAAGAAGTCGGGACACAGGACTTAATTATCAATTAAGCCATGAAAACTATACAAACAGCCAATTTCATGGTAAGTGATGGCTGGGTGAGTAAATTGTGTGCTATTGCTAATCGACTTCGACATGGGGCTGTTATATTTAAAGAAAATGTAGAACGACATTCTACGAGTTTCAACAACAAGAAAGATTTGTCTACATGGGCAGCCATCCATGAAAATGCTAGTGTCATGGCTGGACACTGAACAGGAATCCTGCACAAAAAGAAGAACGCCGATTTATTTTGGAAAAGCCATCTGTCAATGGAAAATTTTAATAGTTTATCTTTTTAAGGAGTGGTAGGGCAGTTTTGGCGCAAAATCATCATAAAGGGGGTTGAGTAATGTCAGTCCAGACACCTTTCTTTCGCCCTAGGTATTAAATGTCTGGATAAAAGTGTAGACTGTATTATCGGTAAAGTCCCCTATCCCCAAGGTAAGTAGAACAATTTCTGCAATGCAAAACAAAAATCTTTCCATTACTCGTTATTGTCATTAACGGGTCGAGTAATCGGGTAGCATGTAGACAACACCAAACTCTTTTTATCAGTATGCTATCTGCCTATTAGTGAACTGTTAGTGGCTTATTGGATAAGTTTCCGTAGGTAACGTGGGAGATCCACGTTTAAAGCTTGGTTGCGTTAATGGTTTTCACAGCTAGATTAGCTAACAAGTAATTAAATAAATATTTGATGAGATATTGTCGCACTTGACTTTAAAGGGATGTATTGTAACTCAAAACAGATGAAATACATGCGAGAAAAAGAATAACACTCTTTTACTTAATAGCTACGGGTCTAGCGGAATAAGAACTGAAGAGGGAGAGAAAATAGTGGGTTTTATACTAGCCTTGAAAAGACGCCCCTTCCCTAAGGTTACATGAACTTAACGTACTTTCTTAATCTATTTTTAAAATTTCTGCTTAATAAAGAGTAATGCCCGATGACATTACAACAAATTTCCATATACGTAATTACAGCGTCAGCTGTAGCTTCTCTAGGAAGAGATAAGCATTTCTGCTATTGTCCCTCCGCGACAGGTCCCCCTTCTTTAAGACAGGCGACCCGACTGTACTACGAATAGTATAGAAAGGAAAATGACACGATAAAACATGGGAAATTGGGAACGGCATTAGAACTTGAAGATTTTTTCTAGAGTAATAAAGGGATAGCCAAAGAAAGGGTAATAGCGCAAAATGAAACTAAGCTATGACGAAGGTCATAAGTAAACATTGATAACAAATTATCGGAAAAGAGGAATGACAATAGAATAAAAGTAAGATGACTATTCCAGATTACAAATTCAGTGTTCTTTCAGCTTCCACGGCAGAATGTTTACATATTCCAACGTTTTAGAGAATCTTCGTGCGTTTGAGTGTGCCTTAGTGCGGTTTGTCGACGCAACATTCGACAATCAGCGGAGCCGCTACAGCCGGTTGCATTCCAGCGACCGAGTGTTCTTTTTTAACGTGCTTTCGGAAGTTTACCAAACTGGTGCTCGTTTAACTTTTTCACCATCTGTGAGCACCGTTTGGTTTGGAGACTATTACTTCAGGTAAGAAGAATGTTTTTCACAATCTTGATTTCTCTGAATTACACTTTTCTTTCTTCCTTTTGTTTTAGCAAATATTCCGGTTATGCTAAATACCGGGAACTGTTTTCGCTGCACCACTCGCGTCTTCTCTGGTGGTTTGAATCAGATGAAGACATTTTTCATCCGACTCCGCACTCTTCGGAATTCTTCACGGAAATAACGCAGGCCGAGATGGACAATCGTCTCGCCGCGCGTTCAACGTGGAACGACGTTTTAGCGTCGTTTGATGTGGAGAACCCCGGACAAGAAGATTTCCGTTTGTTAAGGGATTTCTCCCATAGTTTAACTTCTCTCCTTGACTACGTCGAGGATCAGTTAAACGAAGAATGATGTAACTTCTTTTTTGGAAATTTTGAAAAAATACACTTGTTTTTTAATCCCGAATAGTCTTTTTCTTTTCTTCTAGTAGTAGCTTGTTATACATCTTGCGTTTGTACCTCATCCCTCCCGCGGTCTCCGGGTGGAGGGTTGTCGTACTGTTCATGTACGGCTAGTCGTACCGTTAGGATGTATTGCCTGTAGGCTAGGGCGATTATCCCTAGGGTGAGTAGTATAATTGCCGTTACCAATTCGTAAGGGTAACGTGTGGAATACGATTCTTTCTGTTTTCTATTTTCAGTGATGAGATTGTGAATCTGCTCTCCGGTCATTTCTGTTGAAAGGCTGGCTTGAGCATTGCGTTGTAACAGTTGACTGATGATGTCGACTGATGACATGTTTTCTCGCGGCAGTTCCACAAAAGGATGTTTCTTGGTAGGCGTGATGTTTACATCTTGGGAGAAGATTTTTACTGAAGGTAGGACAACTGCTTGTAATTTCGGCGCCATTACGTTTCCTTCCATGCTAGCTGGGAATACCCATTCTTCTGTACGAGCGGTGCATCCCAGAGGTATTTCAAACATTCCTACTGGAGGCAATGTTGCTGTTCTTAGTGGTGGCTGCTCGCCACCAGGTGGACACGAAAACACAATTTCATGCGGCTTTGTTGCTGAATAAACCCATTGGTTTGTTCCGAGGTAAATTACTTCTGGGCCGCGCCATTCGGTAAATTTCTTTTTGCATTGTGTATTAATTCTTGGTGTATCATTCAGGAACACAGCTATTGCGCAGGATTTTCTAGCAGTTCTTTTACTGATGCCGGTGTGGAATTTACAGAGAGGGCGTCCTATCTTGCTGCAATCTTGAACATCATCTTTAGAAAGTTCCAAAAATGTTTCGAGATCTGCTGACACGGCAAGGTAATCTGGTAAATTTCCAAACAACACGCCATGAGTTCCATTATCTGTTGCTCCTGGTAGGTTGATGATCTGGAAGAGTTTGTACTGCTGAGCATGGTCAAAGATAGGAACATGAATGAAGAGGCGAAATGAATTTTCCATGGCCGCCACTGAGACAGTAGACTCCCGGTAAGCTATCCAAAGTTCGTTGCTAGAAATAGACCATCCTCTTGGCAATTGACCGTTGATGGTTTTGATGACTTTGTTGAATTTAGCTGGAGAGATAATTTGAGGCGCCAAATGCCCGTTGGCTAGAAGACTAAAACCGACGTCGAGACTATCAGCCAGTTGTTGTAGCCACTGCAAGATCTGATTCATTGCTTCAAATGTTTCATCCAGTTGGAAAAAATATTCGAAGTGGCTCAGTTCTAAGTCTTCCATGTCAGTTATTTTTTCCATTATGTTGATAGTGGCCTTTCTCAGTATTAAGTATTGGCCTCGTAGCTCTTTTATTAACTTTGCGTTTGTTCTTGTTTCCCACAGTGATTCATTTAAGACTGTTGCTTGCTTGTCGACAATGTGGATTATTTCTCGTTGGTTTTGGGAGAGATTTTGAATTTGATTATTCAGCTCTTCCAAATCTTTTTGTGTCGACACTCCAAAAAGCCATTTGAGGACTGTTCCTCCCCCGTCGACGAGACTTCGCCGATTTCTTTGGTTTGTATTGAGGGCTTTTTTGATGTTTGTTAATCGATCTACTGCGTTCTCCATTCCTTTTAGGAAAGACTGCATTCTGCTGGTGATTCTTTTTGCTGCTATCTGCTGAGGCCTTGATCCTTGATTTTTCCACCTTTCTGCCACTTCCTGTTGTTGGAGAATTTTTTCTTTCAAATATGCGGTGGCCGCGTCAACTGGCCCAAAATCCAGGTCAGTTACGATTGTCCACGATGATTCACTAAAAGCAACGTCGGCCTGTTGTTTGAAGATAGCGTTTTCTCTCAGGATAAGTGAAGTGCTTGTTGAGGGAGCCAGCAAGAAGATGAAGAACGGCAATAGAAAGGTAAGATACCTAGCTGGAGGTCTTCTATTCCGCATGGGCCTTCGTGATGCATTTGAAGAGATCTGGTTTGGAGGTGAGGAGGGCACTTCACTGTCAGTAGTGTCTGGTGACACGTTGATTTCCTCACGCACTGTCAATTCCTCTTCGGTACAGGGATTTGAATCGATCCAATCAGGTGAGTCTTGTGCTTCTTCTCGTTGTTCACTTTCAGGTTGTTGGACGTTTTCAGCGGTTGACTCAGTGTTATCTGAGATTGCTGTCTGTGGTGACTGCCAGTCTAAAGTAGCTTCGTGAAAAGATTTCATTCGAGCAACGTGAACAATATCCGCTTTTCCTCGGCCTGTTGCCGATATCACTTCGTAGTTCACTGGTGTAGTTTGTCGCAACACTTTGTATGGACCTAACCACCGGTGAAGAAGTTTTTCTGACTTTCCAACTTTACGAAATGGCTTGTAGACGAGCACTAGATCACCTGCCTGGAAGGATAGTTCTCGATGACGAGCATCATAGGCCTCTTTTTGTTTTTGTTTGACTTGCTCCATTCTTGTCTGCACGATTTCTCTGGCTTCGATTAAGTCAGCTTGTAGACGATCTGCGTAACTCATTGCAGCGTCTTCTTCTGTCAGCAATGGGTTGGGATCAGCATCCAATTCCAAATCAATAGGGAGTCGAGGTTCACGACCATAGAGTAGAAAAAATGGTGAATACCCCGTGGACTCTTGTCTTGCTGTGTTGTATGCAAAACACACATATTGTAGAGTGCGATCCCAATCACGTTGATCACTGCTGACGTACATTGAAAGCATAGCTGCCAATGTGTGATTCATTCTTTCTACCGCTCCATTTGCTTGAGGGTGGTAACTTGAAGTTGTCTTATGATTTGTGTGCAGTTTCTTTACAACAGCTTGCGTTAGATCAGAGGTAAAACATTTTCCTCGATCCGTAATGATTTGCTCTGGTGCTCCATGACGTAGAAGAATTTGATTAACAAAAAATTCTGCGACATCATCTGCTTTTCCAGTGGGCATGGCTTTTAGTTCTACCCATTTTGTAAGATAATCAACTGCCACGATTATCATCTTGTTTCCTTGAGTAGACAATGGGAATGGACCTAGTAGATCAATGCCTACTTTCTGAAATGGTCTCTCAACTTTAATGCATTGTAGGAGTCCTCCAGGTTTGTCTGGGACTCCTTTTCTGCTTTGACAATGTACACAACTCTGTACGTGACGAGTTATGTCAAGGGCCATCTTTGGCCAGAAGAAACGATTACAAATCTTGTGTAAAGTGCGATTGATGCCGAGATGTCCAGACACGACGTCATCATGGTAGGCTTGTAGAATTCTTTCACGATATTCCACAGGTACGCACAGTCTTCTGTAGTTCTTTCCATTCTTAAGGGTTTCTTTGTACAGCTTTCCGTTGTGAATTACAAAATTTTTGACTCTTGATTTTCCGTTCTGAAGTTTCACAATTAGCTGGTTCCAATTGTGGCAAGCTTTCTGTTTTTCGGCAAAACCCTCATCTTCGGTTTCGGAAAGGCCAGGGAGGGTGATTGCTCCCACCATAAAACAGCGATCATCTTCTAATTCTTGTGCAACTGGTAGCGGATTTCTTGAAAGACAATCTGCATTGTCATGCGTTTTTCCACTGCGGTACACAATAGTTATGTCGTATTCTTGAAGCGACAAGCTCCATCGTGCCAAACGACCTGCTAGATCTCTTTTGCTCATTAACCAGCAAAGAGCTTGATGATCAGTCACCACTTTCACTTTGCAACCCCACACAAAGCATCGAAACTTGGAAAGACACCACACTAGTGCGAGACACTCCTTTTCAGTAATTGAATAGTTCACTTCTGATTTTGTTAGAAGGCGGCTGGCGTATGCGATGGGACGCTCTGCTTCTTCAATTCGTTGAGCCAGTACACCTCCTATGCCATAACCACAGGCATCAGGGAAGATTTCCATTGGTAACTCGTAGTTGGGATGCGCCAACACTGGTGCCGAAGTGAGTGCTTGTTTCAGAGTATTGAAGCTGCTAATTTGACTTTCTCCCCACGTAAATGGAATTTCTTTCTTCGTCAGTGTAGTAAGTGGGCGTGCAATTGATGCGAAACCTTGAATGTGACGTCGATAGTACGAGCACAAGCCGAGAAAGCTTTGTACTCTTTTCACCTTGTTTGCGGTTGAATGGCCTTCGTTAGGTGATGGGAAACTCTGAACTGCCTCCAGCTTTTCAGGGTCTGGTGCCACACCTTCTTTTGAGATAAGATGTCCCAACACTTTTAATGTGTGCTCCATGAATGAGCATTTTGACCATTTCAATTTCAATCCAGCTTGAGAAAGGCAACTCAGCACTAAACGAAGTCGTTCCAAATGTTGTTGGAAGGTTGCTGAGTAAATGATGACGTCATCTAGGTATATCAGGCATGTTGACCAACGAAGTCCGGCTAGGATGATATCCATTGCTCGCTGAAAGGTTCCAGGGGCGTTTGTTAAACCGAACGGGAGGGTACGAAATTGGTACAATCCGTCTGCAGTGATGAAGGCTGTCTTCGGTCTATCACTGTCAACAACTGGAACCTGATGATATCCCGACTGAAGATCCATACTTGAGAAAAATGTGGCGCCTTCCAGCCGACTCAATGTGTCCGCTATACGTGGTAAGGGATAGGAATCTTTCACCGTCACTGCGTTTAGCTTGCGATAGTCTACACAGAATCGCCATGTGCCATCTTTTTTCTTGACAAGCACCACTGGGGAAGACCAAGGGCTATCAGAAGGTTCGATGACTCCTCGACGCAGCATTCCTTCCACTTGATTTTGAATAACAACTCGTTCTTTCCAGGCACTCTTGTAAGGAAGCTGATGGATTGGGGAAGCATTGGCGGTATTGATGTTATGCTTGACAACTGAACAGTATCCCAAATCATCCTCGTTTAGTGCGAAGCAATGGATGAATTGTTTGAGGATGTTTACTGTTTCTTCTTTTTCTTCTTTTGTTAAATTTTCCCCGATTCTTCCTTCGAGATGTTTCAGCAATTCTTTTTTCTCTACACTTGAGTGTTGGTCTTCTTCCGAAGCATCTAATGTCAAGATTTCTTGAGCTTCTCCAATTTCTTTTGCTTCGGAATGTTTTTCTAGGATTCCCAACGTTACTCCTTTTTCTAGCCATACCGTTTTCGGAGATAGGTTGGCTACTGGAATTTTTTCTAAATCCATTTGTACAAGTGCATGACCGGTAGACAGGCTTGTTGTTGCTAACAGGGGGCCTGATGGCGTCACTATACACGAACCTTCAATTTTGTTGGAAACAGCTGCTGGAATTTGCTTCACCGTATATGCTGGTATTTCTTGACGATCACTTGAGACCAGCCGATTTTGTTGTGTTTGTTCAGCTTGCAGGGAAGTAATTTCTGCAAGCGGCGATTTCCCCGTCGTAAATGAAGATCCTTTTGACTCGTAGTCAATGTGGATAGCTCGAAATTGTTGTAGGAAGTCATTTCCCAATAGTAGTTCAAAACCTGACATTGGCATGACTATTGCGTTACCTTTTATAGTTATGCCTCTGTGGGTTACTACTATATCTGCTGAACTCTGTGGTGACAGAGTTTGACCATTTACGAGACGAATCTTCGGTCCATTAAGAGGTTTCTTGACAAATTCCGTTTTTTCTAGTAACTCTGGCGAAATTACTGTGACAGCAGCTCCTGTATCGATGAGGGCTGTTGCAGCTACTTTTCCACATTTCACTGTTTCCTTGATCAATCTTGCAGGATTCAAGTTGAACACATACATTTCACAATGGTCTGATTTTTCTTCCAATGTCTCAGGAACAGTTAAATTGATAGGAAGATTTCCTTTTGAAGTCGCTACTGCGGCTCCATCCTTGGGCGGACCTTTGTACTGTTCAGATTCTGGATTCTTGAAACAGTTACGAGCAATGTGTCCTGACTTCTTGCAATAGAAGCATTGTGGCTTCCCGCTTACAGTGCGACCTTTTGGCTTGTAAGGTCCCTTTGATTTTACTTGCTCGTTCTTCTCTTTTGAAATTAACTTCTCGCAGGTTTCTTGAATTAACTCACGCATTGTCTTCATAAGATCTGCTTGCTGATCCGGGTAGACTACAGCAAGGTTTGGTAACTGCTCGTGAGACTTCTGCTGCTCCGCTGTGGTATCCTTCCATCCTCGTGTATCTGACATGAGCGATGCTTCTGTATAGGATTTTGCTAGTGCCAAAAATTCTTCGCATGTTTTGGGCTTCAGCGGATAAATTTTTCTGAAAAGCGTTGGTCGAAGTCCTCTAAATAGGTGTTCCAATCGGTGCGTTTCTGACATGTTCGGGTCGACCAGTCGACAAAGGTTAAGAATTTCGTAGTAGTACCTAATGGTTGGCTCGTCCACTCCTTGGGTTCTACTTCTGAGTCTGGTTTCTTGAAAAAGACCGTAATTGTCTGGCTGAAATTCTTTCAAAAACACCGAACGTAAACCGGGTACTAAAGGTGTAGCCGGGTTTCCTCCAGCAGCCGCTTGTGCTGGAGTATCTTCCCAATCATTTGGGAGTCTTGCGCACAGGAACCAATTTCTTGCAGTATCATCCAAGTACATACTGAAATTATTTCGTTTATCAGCATCGCCCCAACCATTATGGGTAGAAATTGTTTCATAGCGCTCTAACCATTGACGAGCGTCTTCAGTTGGGCTACCCCGAAAAATAGGTGGGCTTATGAATTTTCTTACAGCTGCCATTGCTGCTGCTTGCGGTTGTTGTTGATGTCTTGGAGGTCCAAAAAGACGTTGTCCTATCACAGGAACAACAGGATGTGTGAGTTGTCTTAAATCTGCTTCGTTGTCAGATCCTGACTCTGACTGATCTTCTGAACTGCTTGAACCGCTTTGTTCAATGATTACTTCGCCTGACGTAGCTAAATTTTCGGTAGAGGTTGAAATTTCTGGATGTTGCGTCTGGCCTGTTGCTGTGCTTTCACCATCTGATGATTCAGACAATTCTGGATGCAATCTTCTACTTGGATCGCGAGGGCAACTAGGTAAGCGCGGATTAGGCTTTTTCTGCATCGACTACGACTTAAACAGCACTAAATTCGTTAGCAACGGTTAACGAGCTGCGTCTCCACCATTTGTCGCACTTGACTTTAAAGGGATGTATTGTAACTCAAAACAGATGAAATACATGCGAGAAAAAGAATAACACTCTTTTACTTAATAGCTACGGGTCTAGCGGAATAAGAACTGAAGAGGGAGAGAAAATAGTGGGTTTTATACTAGCCTTGAAAAGACGCCCCTTCCCTAAGGTTACATGAACTTAACGTACTTTCTTAATCTATTTTTAAAATTTCTGCTTAATAAAGAGTAATGCCCGATGACATTACAACAAATTTCCATATACGTAATTACAGCGTCAGCTGTAGCTTCTCTAGGAAGAGATAAGCATTTCTGCTATTGTCCCTCCGCGACAATATGTTATATTTAAAATTGTAAAAAAAAATTATACATATTTGAAATGATCATTAATTCGTAAATAATTACACTATTTTCACGACCGGAATAATTTTGTAACCAGTTATTTCGTCCAAGTCTAGCGGATCTCCAGGAACTTCGTCGAGGCAATCGGGGTAACCTCGTTTTTTGCCCCGCTCCGCTTGGCGTAGTGGACCCTCGATTGAGGCCCAATTGGCTGTTTTTGGGAAGGGTTGGCAAGGTGATCCGTAATCACGATTAGAGCCCTACGCTCTAATTATTGGACTCAATGATTTCGCAAATGTTTCACGGCACAATCAACCAAGGCGTTCATTATCCGCTCTTTTACACCCATGTGCTGCTATTTTTCTAAATAAAACTGTTTCTCTCTTTGGTTTAAACTGGTTTCCCTTTTCCGGTTCCCGTGTATTAACACTCAATAAACGTAAACCACTGCACATTGGAAACCAATATTATTCTCCTCTTGGTTTGAAAAAAAAAACTAAATAAACTAAGAGGGACCTACCGCATGCGGCAATTTTATATTTATATCGTTATCGTTAACTGGCAAACCAATACCTAATACAATTCCAATTATTCAACGGAATCGCTCTGTGATTTTTCTAATGTGGTATGGTATATGTGAAATGGTAATGAAAAGAAGCTTTAATGCATTTTACTTTTCTCGCATATTGGTAGCAAAATAAAATTAATTTTTAAAAAACTTATTTTTTCTATCAACCGTATAGCCAATCGGCCTACTAGACTAGTAAACCTGGTGACGAATCTTGAAGCCTCTTAGGAAACGCCCATAGTTTGCCACAACAATACGGGATAGGGCGATCGTGTAGCTTACTGTTTTATCGTGCTATCGCAATGGACTTCCCCTTTATCAATCGCGGTCAGCTATCAAAGTCATTTTGTAATATTCAGTGTTGCAAGTTGGTAAGCTATGGTATTGGACAAGTTTTTCATCAGTTTAGACAATGACGTTGTTGTCTATTTTCCTGGACAAGAAATTACAGGATATGTACACGTTTGGAACAGCGAACCCAAGAATGTGAAAGGTAACTTTTTGAATGTATATAAAATATTATGCTATACCTGCACTCCCGCAGTCATGTCCCGAACAATTAGGTATTTACATCGAATGCCGCGGCCTTGCGCAAGTGTCGTTCTCCAGAACGGAGCAAGAAATGAGAACCGTTTATCGAAATGGGCGGTCACACACAGACGTGATAAACAAAACGGTCCACTATTCGTCCAAGGAAAATTACTTCCACCACAGAGTAACGATCAGCACAGGTAATTTAATGGAAATTTTATTTTTCGCTGAACTGGAATAAATTTGTAAGCTCTTTTGCCATTTTGCATTGTCCGAAAATCAGGAAATGGTCATGGGCTGAACAGGGGAAAACACCAGTTTCCATTTTCATTTGTACTTCCACAACAGATCCCTTCCTCATTCGAAGGAGTCCACGGCAGCGTTCGTTACACCATTCGAGCTGTTTACGAGCGTCGTTTAAAATGGAATCATGAATGCAAGATCCCAATCACCATCAACTCCATCACGGATCTCAACGCTATTCCGGAAGCGAGCGTAAATATTCTCTTGAGGCGTTAACCAATTTTCTCCACTTACCCTATCAGTCACCAAAAAGGTACCCGTACAAGCGTCTGGTTTCAAAACGCTAGGAATTCTTTGTTGTAAATCGAATCCAATCACGGCGAAATTCTGGCTGGATCGTGCAGGATATGTTCCAGGAGAGAAAATTAAATTTAACGCCGAAGTGGAGAACCTAACCAGGAAGCGTATGCGCGGTTCAAAGATTCAGATAATAGAGGTGAACTAAAAACTGTTTATAACGATAATATTGTTCATTTCGTTCTCAAAATACGACATCAGTTTATTACTTTTTCCTTTTCAGCGCACAAATTTTCATGCTACGCGGGCTACGGAATGCCATGAGCGTGTCATTCACGAATCCGTACGAGGAAAATTTAAAGCCGTTGAGTTGTGGGAAAACTATCCTATTATTGTTCCTCCGGTTGTCTCTTCGGGCTTAAATTTCTGCCGCATCATCGATGTCGCCTATATACTTGTGGTAAGCATCTTACTTGTTGCGAAAATGTTACAGATGGTTGATTTTATTTTTGTTTCTTGTACAGTTTTCTGTAGATCCCGGGTCGCTTTCGTTCAACTTGAAGGTTTCTCATGATCTCCTAATCGGGAACGTTCCGTTGCGGAGTTCCTTTGCTAATTTGCAGCATCATGGCGTAATTTCAATTGCACAACAACAAAACGGAAATCCGTCGGCAACACCAAACCCAGGCCACAGTATTCTGGGCGTAGATGCATACCCAGATCTTCGTAAATAAGCAATTAATTATTATGAGACAGCGATAGATTGATTTTTTAACGTTAAATTTTGCTTTTAATAGCTCCGCCATCTTACGAGGAATGTATGTTTGGTGGAAATATAAGAGATGCCGAAGATTCTGAGCATGTCAACTATGGAGCTGGAGATTCCTATAAACCTCGTTATTTGACTTACGGATAATTAGCTGTTTTCGTCAAAACGTGGCCATTTGATAATGCTACCCTGAGCAAAATAATTCTTTTGTTTCATGCTATAACGAATAAGTGGGTAATTCTAAAACGAAGTTGTAATATCGTATAAAAATACTAATAAAAAGATGTAGTCTACCACATTGAATTGACATAGCTACGTATACGTCTTATGCGCTTGCTTCCCTAAGAAGATTCAGGCTGCAACATTCTTGATACATCACACTACGTCACTTGAAGAGAAAAATACATAAGGTTTTCAAAACGCAGTATTAATGTTCCCACTGACAAAAAATGCAGGCATTCGTGCGAAGACGTCAGCTGCCTGAAACCTTTCCTTTTGCGTCTGGGAGTTACCCGTCCGGGCCTTAAAGTAACGGTTGATGAAAAAACAGGGCGGGCTACGTCTTTTGAATTGATAATGTATTCATCATTGGTATACGTGAAAATAAAAAGTCTAGATATTCGCTTTGATTTCTGTAGCAGTTTGAGATCATATTTGAGTGAATTGAAGCCTTGAAATGAAGGTAGTAGTAATATTATATATTCAAAGAATTTTGCGTTGCGTTTACCGTCGATCGTCGAATGCGCAGCACAATATTCAATATAACGTTTATGAATATGGGTTGGCAAATACCTGCTAACGGTACCAGCACCAATTCGAAAACAAAGAAACCACATCAACAAAATGTTATTCCGATCTAAACAAGGACAGCGCTTGTTGTCAAACAGCTTGGATTAATAAAAATAGAAAAATTTATTTGATATTTGTATCTATACACACACACACACGTACACCGTGATGCATAGCGCAGTTCGCAACCAGTCTAGGACCAAGCCTTCAACGGGAGCGGATGTTTCCCCGTATTGCGGGCAAAAAAAAATTGCCACCTAGTTAAAAGTAAGCATTTTCTAACAACTTTGTGTTCCTATCAGTAAGGCCAATGCCACCTATTTTATTTTTTAAGTTTGCTTATTTTTTATAGTGATAGTTTTTTCAGTTAACAATAGTGAGATACAAGATAGATCTAAAATGAGTGGTATTTGACCGACAGTTTGCTTTTGACCCTTTTTTCGTGAATGGTCTTCAGAAGACGACGTACACGCTTTACCGTTAGAAACTCATTTCGCCATATGGATTGTGGAATACTATCGTGAACACCTGAACGTGACAAGCATACTGCAGTTCTCTGATTCATTTGTGTTTTGTTTTCAGCCTCGATTTCCACGATCAGCTTAGTGCAATTTTTAGTCTTGCTATGAAATGTCCAACATCGCGTTTTATTGCATTATTGGACACATTTGCTGGACCTTAATTGCAGCTATACCTTCACCGCAATCGAACCAAATTCTGCGAAATGGAACCAAGGCTGTAGGCGTTGAAATCGGTAATTTGCTCTTCGGTTAGGATAATGTTGACACATTTTTCAGGTGATTGTTGGTATAAAAATATGTTTGTGTACAGTTGCCGCAAGACAACTGTCTTCCGCTAATGCCATTAACCAACATCTCTCTGCAAGCAGTCGAAGTCTCGAGGAAGCACAGATGACTACGGTAGGTTCGTTAAAATCCCCCTTTTTTTTTCTTTTGTATTGTTTTGGTTACGTTTTTTAAGGTAGGCTACTGTAATTGTCAAAAACGAATTGAACAGGAGGAAGCCGATAAGATATTCATTTTTGCGTGCATTTTTTTACTGTACTGAATAGTAGTTGGGCTACACTCCAAAGCTTGCTGATGTTGGCTGATTTTTGTTTTGTTTTGCTAATTGCACAGCTAGTATTAAAATTTCAAAATCACTTTTGTAATTTTATTATTGATTGCACGAAAGTTATAAAAGAAGCAAAAAACAAATTATTTTTCAGGTTGAAATAATTCGTAACAGAGGCTACCGTGTTGAAGTCTATAAAGTGACAACCGAAGACGGCTATATTCTCGAACTTCATCGAATTCCGTATGGCAAAAATCAATCACCCGATCCAAGTGTTAAGAGGCAGCCTGTATATGTCCAACACGGATTTCTCAACACCGACAATGTGTGGCTCATTAACCCGGTTGACGAAGCCCTGGGTAAGTTGTCATTGATTCCTTACATCGCGTTTTGTTTTTATTATGCTACCAACTTTAGCCTACGTCTTGGCTGACACTGGCTTATATGACGTGTGGCTCGGCAATATTCGAGGCAATACCTATTCGCGTGCACATGTCAGTTTGGACACCTCGGAAGACGAATACTGGGATTTCTCGTAAGTAATTATTAAGAATGTTGTGTCTAAAAATAAGGCAGACGCGTAGTATTTATTTGTTTCATAACCATTTGCCAAAAAAGGTACGATGAAATGGGAAAGTACGACATTCCGGCCGTCATCAATTTTATACTTAACAAGACTGGCCGCCCAAAGATGAGTTATATCGGTAAGAAATCTCTAAACATTTTTCTTACTGGCTTTTCATATGTTCGTACTTTTTCGTTTCAAAGGTCATTCAATGGGATGTGCCGTATTCTTCGTTTGCATGTCCTTACGTCCTGAGTTCAATGACAAAATAGACGTAATGATCGCTTTGGCACCCGCAGCATCTATGGCCGAGGCTACGTCTAGCATTCGTTACCAAGCACCGTTCGTAAACCTGTTGGTGGTATGTGCATAAGAAACCTAAATTTAATCATTTGATTGCTTATTTGTTGATTCCGGAGGGAATCTTTAATTAAACTTGGTCGACATGAAACAGACATTTTACCGGGTTTTCGGGATCCGCGTCTACGAACCAGTAGACTCGCCGTCTAACAATTTCCGGAAGACTTTCTGCGGTCCTAATTTAATCCTGCGTTATTCCGTTTGTCGAAACTCCATATTCAGCACAACTCTTGATAACTATCGTGGTATCGATGTGGTAATTAGAGTTTACTAGTTCAAGCTCTGCTTTGCTGGAATTTGCTTTAGTTGCGATGTGGTCGATGATTCACTAAATATGTGTGCCATCTATTTTTTAAAGAATCTTCTGCCAGTAATTGACGGCCACAACCCAGCAGGAACTTCGGTGAGAACAGCAGCCCATTTTGCGCAGAATTTCAACGCTGGTAAGCTTGCTACTTGCTCACATTTTTGTTAAATGATTTGAGTTAAATTCCTAGCTATTCACCCGCAGGTCAGACTTTCCAAAGATATGATTTTGGCCCTTCAGAAAATCTGCGACGTTATGGACAGTCAACTCCCCCTGCTTACGAATTGTTTAAAGTTACGGCCCCTGTCTACATTTTCTGGGGAGAAAGTGATAAAGTACGAAATCTATTCAGTTAAAAAACCTTTCGTTTTTCTAATTAATCATTTTTTTTATAAATTCAGATTGCTGCCCCAGGGGTATGTAAAAAAATAATCCTTTAAGTTTTTTTTTTACTATTTGTTTAGTCTCGCTTCTTTTCTTTTTGACAGGATATCGCTTGGTTGGCTTCAAAATTGGGGAACTTGAAGTCTTCTACCCCAATTGAAGATCCAGAATGGAATCACGTTAATTTTCTATTTTCCACGGATGCCAAACGACTTGTATACGACAAGTTCATTCCACTTCTTCCAAAAGCCTTTTAAGCTTTAATTAAGCAACACGATTTTCCGAATTATTTCCACGCAAAAAAAAGAACAAAATCAATTTTTAAAAATTAACGCTTCTAACCGGTATTAAAAATTTCTTTTAAAGGATTTTTGTACGAAGATTACGTATTACGGTCCGCGCGTTCGCGCGTCCCCTGCGAACCGACGGAACCAACCTAGACAATTAGCATTCACTTTTGTCCACATATACCTGCAGGTTATCTATTTATGACCGAACATTTTGGTTTTTACAATCCAAATGATTCTCAAGCGCTGATTCTCCTTTGCTGAAAAGGACTTCCGGCTTGTTGCTTGGCAGGGGTCTTAAATAGGATCTTATATTGGAACGTTAAGATAGACCACTTTAAAGAAATGTTTCCAGGTTTCTAGGTCTCCAGGAAGAATAGCTGTGCCGAGTGGATTCTATCTAGCAGTTTTGTCAGACGTACGAAACGCACGCTAGAATAGCCGCGGTAGTAAGATCCAGGGTAAAATACCCCGAAGGTACGCTTAGCCGCTCGACTGTCCCATACGCGGTTAGTAGTCATCTAAACTCGTGTGTTTGCCGCAGTCTTCCAATATCAGTCTACCAGAAAGACTGTTATTCTTTCAGTGTTCTTCAGTGTTCTAAATTCTATTTTTTTTTTTTTTGGAAATTTTTTTATTTTAATAGTGATGGTTTTGTTGCTACGGACAGATCTCGTCCGGCTCTTCGTCTTTATTGTAGTGGTAGTGACTGATAGTGAAGGTAAATTAACAACCGCACTGACTAGCAAAATCAAATGGCGATCGTTCATGAACTTGAAAAGTCTGTTGCCTAAAATGAAGGTGACGATACCTAAACAGGATACTCGACATACTAACCCTGAGTCTTCCATGACTACAGTGAGTTAAACTTTACATTCAAAATTTTATTAACTACACTAACAGCTTTTTAAAATTACTAGCAAATAAAGAATGTTCTTACATTAGTTATTTACAAAAACAAAGACATAGTGAACCAAGTCCGTTGTTAAAGTGTACTGTAGCGCGGATGTTATCAGCAGTTAGGTATTCCAAAATTGGTCAACGCATAGGCAAAAGTAGAACGCGTTAGTCGAGATACTATTTCGGCTCTTCATGGTGACTCAGCACATTTCTATTCACGGTCTCACTTCTGGTTCCATTTTTTTCAGACCGTTTCTCATGCATGCTAGGTAATCTTCGTGATAAAGTCATGTGAAAAGCGTGGCAGCATGTCAGTAGTATCAACCATAAGTAAATGCGGTCAGTCCCTTGTTCCATGTTGTTTTGTGGATAGGCACATCCGCGTCCAGTTAATGCAACTGAATCGTCCAACGGTAAACCCGTAGAAAAAAACTAATAAAAGGACGGAAATCATTATTTCCCTATTCAGTTATCAAATATTTGTCTTTCCTTTTACAGTTACCAAATAATGATGGGGGATTTTGCGGTAGCCAAGAAACAAATTGCCCATTGTTACGTGACTTGCAAAAAAAAATTTATTTAGAGGTGGCATGCGATGCAAAACTTACGCAACGTTTTTTTTTTGTTTGCTTGTAGTCTAAATGCGCTATTATTTAAAGAACCTATTTTTAGCTTGATGAAGCATTTTTAATAGTTTCCGTATTGTGCCTTTCTATAACACCTGTTCTGTCAGGTTGAAATCATCTCAAGTCGAGGATATCCGGTGGAAAGTCACACCGTAGTTACCGATGACGGCTATATTCTTGAAGTTCACAGAATACCGCATGGCAAAGGCCAACAAGCCAATTCGAATGTCCCTCTCGGTAAACCCGTTTTCCTGCAGCACGGTTTCGCTAGCAGCAGCGCTGATTGGGTCATCAGTCCTTCTGATCGATCACTAGGTAAATCATTCTTTCCTATTTTGTATTTCAAATGAAAAAAAACAGTTAAAAATAATTGATTTTTAACGATGTACAGCATTTCGTCTAGCAGATTTGGGTTTCGATGTATGGCTTGGTAAATCCTCCTTTTTTGTTCTACCCCTACTGTACGTCTAGTTCTTATGTATTCATCAGAAATTTCTAATTAGGCAATGCAAGGGGGAATATTTATTCACGTAAACATACGAGTCTCGACCCATCAGGCGAAGCATACTGGAGATTCTCGTATATGGAAACATGAATCTGTATGCATTAAAGTGACAGGTAATTTTAACGCGTTTTGTTTCACACCAACAGGTGGGACGAAATGGGGAAATTCGACATTCCGTCGGAGATGAATTACATTTTGACTAAAACGGGAAAAACGAAACTAAGCTATATTGGGTAACTCAGCAACTGGCGTTTCAATTTCATTGAGGTCTATTTGTAATTTTCACCTTTATTAACTGGCGCAACGGAACGTTCGTAAAGGCATTCGATGGGTTGTGCTATATTTTTCGTTGCCATGATCAATCACCCGGATCTCAATGAGAAAATAGAAGTGATGATGGCATTGGCGCCGGCCACAAGTTTAGCCAACATGAAGAGTCCCATCCGCTATTTTGCGCCCTTTGTCACGCCACTTGAAGTTTGTACTCTATTTTCCGTAAAGTAGTCCACACTTGTTAAGTGTTGATAAAATTTTTTCCCCCTTTCTTTTTATTATGTTAGTTTCTCCTGAGGGTATTCCAAACGCGCGTTTTTATAACGCAGAATGATTTGATCCCGAGGCTTCAGGACAGGTTTTGTCGGGAAGAAGACCATCACATAACTTTGTTTTGCCGAAATGTAGTCTTTGCACTGGTAGACGATGACCTGCAAAATATTTCTCCGGTAAGACGAAGCACAATATTTAAAAACTTTAAAAATTCTACGTGTAAAACTTGGATTTTATTACAGGATTTGTGGCCGGTTATGGACAGTCATGTCCCCGCAGGTACTTCAGTTCGCACGGCGGCACAGTTTGCCCAAAATTACAACTCAGGCACGTGAAACAACAAATATACAATAAAATTTAATCTGGCTAAAATAAATTAGTCCTTTTTTTTCCTGCATATGTGTTAAGGCCAAACCTTCATACCTTACAATTATGGTTGGACGCGGAACCTGCAAAAGTATGGCGGGCGACTGACACCGCCACCGTACGATCTGAGTAAAGTCACGTGTCCCGTCTACATTTTCTATGGGTATTCGTTTTATTTCGTCGTAAACTGTTCTCTAAAATCTAATAATTCTCTGTTGTCATGTTCCAGGGAAAACGATCTGCTCACCGTTCCCAAAGTAATATTTGTTTATCAGTAGAATTTATATTTCCTTCCTTCCAAAAATGAACACTAATGTAAATTTATATTGGCTCTTTTCAAACGCAGGACGTGGCATGGCTGGCTGGGAAACTGGGCAACGTGAAAGAATCGATACGAGTAGACCATGACCAGTATAATCACTTTGACTTTTTATGGGCTACAGACAACAACGCTATTCTGTATGACCCAATCATATCCCGCTTGCCGTCAGCGCTGTGATTTGCGGTGTTTACCTGTGATCCAGAGTACCGATATTGAAAATGCGTCGGCGCCAATCTTTGATCCCATATTCGTCTCGTTTAGAGATCTACTATATTATTGCATGATTTACTATGCGGCAATGTACTGAAAAGCCGAATGAATCATTCGAGAATTAATATTTATTAATTAAACAATACTGGATGAATTGCCATACAAATAAGCATATTGAAAAGATGATATGTACTAAATTAGAAGCTAAATTTTACGCCCTTTATACATAGATAAACTTTGAGCCGCATTGAGCTTGGAATGGGGCTGCAATGTTCACATGATTTTTTCGTGAGCAATTTTAACTCGATACAAAGCAAACCAATTTGTCAGTGAAGAAGAGGTTACCTAGTAATGTACCATTGTTATTTCCGTGTTCTGCAAAGAGAACGACGGAAGTTCTTTGCTCGTTGGTTAAACAAGCTTAACGCGGAAACCAGCATCGATCGTGCTTCCGCCGCTGGCAAGGTAACAGGGTATAGTTTTATGGAAGCTCCAATACGATCGGAGCAGGTACGCATATAGAAACCAGAGCCATCGTTTTACCTTACATGCAGTTGGTATTTTGCAGCTTGCCATTTTATAACCTACCATTTGGTGGTTAACCGTTTAAGCATTTGCCCAGCGTTGACTACTATACTCCTGCCTTTAGTTTGCATGAGCCTAATATATCCCAGGGTATGCAAAAACAGCATTGCAATAAAACTAGATTTATCATACGGGCACTGCGAGGTCATCACGTGACAATGTGTTACGGTACATGCTGCCAATCCGGTTTAGTTTTCTCACATCATTTGTAGGCATTTCACCTTTAAAAGAGCAACCGGAGTAAAATATTTTTATTGTTTGGGAATTTTTCCTTTTTTTTTTTTTTTTTTTTGGCACGTCCACAAAAATTTTGCAATATCGCTGCCAAAATTATAGGGAGTGTTCACTGTTGAACCCATCGCATTGAATTCGTTATATTGCCTTGTGGCTGGGTAGCAATGTTTAGCCGCTGGCTACAGACATTAAAAGAAAACAAGCCCCAGTGAAGGTTTTGCGCCAGATTTAAGCCGTGGTAGTTGAAAGAAGATAGGCAAAACTATGGGGGAAAAAACAAACTTGCCAGTCAGTATAATATGATTTGCATACACGTTGTACGTTTTGGGTGGTGTCGAAAACGTCTTTTTTTGGCCTTTGGCATTTTGCAACATTTCGTCGAATTGGATAAACGTATTCTTTACGCAGCTGGACCAGCTTGAACAGGTTACTAATCGCCAGTAGATTTTGTATCAAAGAAAAAAAAGAAAGAAGCTTGCATGTTAGATTGAGCTTCAGTTAAGTTTCTGGCCTTGGATGAGGACGCAGTGATCTCGCCAAACAGGGCTTTAAAAAGCCGGAGTTCTTTGTAGCTGCGTGAGTGGGATATATTTCAGTTAAACTTAAAGTGTGTGAAATGGTTGTAATGTCAAGAATGCCAGTGCTAGTGCCTGTGATCTTCGTGCTAAGTTTGTGTTTCGTGAGCCGATCGACTAATTGTTTCGTGTTAAGTGAGACCAGTTACCTTGGGAAAAGCACACATATCTTTCGTCATAAAATTAATGAAGTTGCTAATGTGATTTCCAAAGCGCGGCAGCATTTACCTGGTGGACGCGTATTCAACAAAGAAAAGCAGCTGAAACTTGACGACAAGTTTGTCAATTTAACAGCATTGCCTTATGATTATGAAGGCACCATGAACTCGGTAAATATGTATACGTGATGTGCTAAATCCCGGTAGTGTTTGGTGCCTTGTCCCACATAGATATTCATCATTGCTCGAGGGATAGTTGCCAATATTTCAAATGTTTTATAAACTAAAGTTTTTAAAATCTCCGCGCATCTGTAGGTTCAAATAATCGTGAATCGGGGTTATCCAGTAGCTTCTTATTCTGTTGCCACGGAAGACGGATATATCCTGGAAGTGCATCGAATTCCCGGTAGGAAAGGCCAGACGTCAGATTTGGGTACCGGCAAACCCGTCTTTCTACAACACGGGCTTCTTTGTTCTTCAGCGGATTGGTTGATTAGTCCTTCCGATCGATCTTTGGGTAACATTTGAAACCTGTATTTTGTTCATATGATTCAATGACCCAATTGAATTTTGTGCGTTTCCATTATACAGCCTTCATCCTAGCGGATCGCGGATACGGTAATAATATGCTAATGAAAAATATGGTAGAATGACACTGTTAAATGAAGATTATTACGATGGCCATGCACGAAAATTAGACGTGTGGCTCGGCAATGCACGAGGGAACATTTACTCACGCAAGCACAAAACCCTAAATCAAAATAAGGATGCCTATTGGAATTTTTCGTTAGTATTACTTTGGCTGCTCATAAAAATAGCAATACTTAATGTATAGCTTGAGAACAAATCTGCCAATTTTTTTAAATTGCAGGTGGGACGAAATGGGGAAATTTGATATTCCGGCAGTGCTGAACTTCGTCCTCTCCAAGACGAATCGAGATAAATTAATTTACATCGGTATTGCGCTTATTGCTTCGTCATGAAAACAAGTACCTTATATTTTTTTTCTTCTGCTATTTAAAGGACATTCCATGGGATGCAGCATGCTTTTTGTAGCGATCTCTACGTTTCCGCATCTTGCTTCGAAAATCGAAATGATGTTTGCGTTTGCTCCAGCGACCTCTTTGGCTCGTGCGACCAGTCCTGTTATTCGAATAGCAGGTCCATTTATCAAACACCTTGAGGTCAATCAACAAAGCCAAAAAAATTTTTTTAAATTTGTTTGTAAATTTTTTTTTTTTTTTGAAAAACGCAGTTTTTGCTTAAACTTCTTCGGACCCGCGCATTTCTCTCTCAAGAATCATCGCTTGTATACCTTCAAAGACGATTCTGCTCAAAAAATGTCGCATGGGCTAGTTTGTGCAGAAACATTCTATTTCTTATCGTTGGAGACGATATAGATAATTTGGATGTGGTAAGTAATTGGTCGTTCCAAAGTAATCGATTTTAACGCAAAACAGCCTGAAGTGTTTGAAAAACACGTATGTTATTTATCTGTGTCAAAGCCTAATTTGTGTTGTCTGTCAATAGTGAATAAAAAAATGAACTAATCTTGATCTATCAATGTTTTAGGAGATGCTGCCGGTCATTAACGGGAATGCCCCGGCAGGCACTTCGGTCCGTACGATAGCCCAATTTGCGATGAACTACAATTCAGGTATTTTTGTAAACGACTGTAAAACCTGCATCTCTGGACTTAAAATATTCAAAAAAATTAACTTATACTTCTGATTACCTTCAGGGGCCACCTTCGTTCCTTATAATTTCGGGCTGTTGGGCAATTATCTTCGCTACGGAAAGTTAAGGCCGCCACCTTACGATCTTAGCAAAGTTACCATTCCGGTCTATTTGTTTTATGGGCCAAATGATCGTCTCGTTGTGCCTGAGGTATATTTTTGAGTCAATCACTTGCATTAGCTTCTCGATTTCACAACGATTGAATTTAATTTCCGTTCTTTTTGGCTTTTTTGGGTTGACGTCTACTTTCAAAGGACGTAAGATGGTTAGCTGATAAATTACCCAATGTCAAAGAGACTATCATGGTTGATGATAAATCGTATAACCATGCGAGCTTCTTGTGGGGAAAGAACAACAATCGACTTGTTTACGACCGAGTGATATCGCGCCTTCCGCCACCGGTCTAGTGATTCCCGTATAAAAGAAGCGTTACTAGAAGTCTGGATAATTTATTTACGTACAATTGAAGATTTTTATTTATTTCTTAATACATTTTTTAAATTTTTTCTGGGTGTTCAGTTGATTCGAGAGGAAGCGATGATCCAAATGTACATTATGTTTTAATAATTAAAAAACAGAAGAAACAAAAAACCCGAGAAAACCTTAAGTGTAAGATGAGTGTGTGATGAGGAGGCCACACGTAATATTGACACATAAACCTACTATGTGCGTATTTCACTTTGAATTTGTGAGCATTTCATCGCAGTGATCCTTTGGTAATTTGTAAGAGTTAACAACTATACGTATTATTTTTTTTTAATGGCTGAGTTTACTTTAGTTCTAGCTATTTGCTGAATATTTGATACTAGCCCTTTCAAAGTCAGTCCGCTTATTAAGTGAATGTAGATGTAGTTTTCCTTTAAATGTTGTTTCTAGTCATCATAACAGTCTGTTGAACAATCTCGTGCAATTTGATTAGCACTATAGACTTCCTTGATGCAGAACGCGTAGTTCGACGCCCAAGTTTCATTCGAAAGTTCAACCAGCGAGTGGAAAAAAAAATCTAATCATGTTGTGGCAACTCACTGCATAGCATATGGCATGACCTGCGTATTGCTTCGTGTATTAAGATTCATCCGTCAATGTCTTGACCTACAATAATTAGCATACAAATCTAGCGCAGAGCTCCTACCTCAAATATCTTCTCACGCTTTCCGGTTTACAGTGTACTAGTTGTGTGCGCATAACGCGTTAGAATGGTTTAGCTGTAAGTACTAGTGAATGAGTACCATTTTCGGAAGAATGTCATGGCTATAAACAGATTTTGCAAATGCATTCCAATGGAATATATAGTTCAGTCTTGAAACTAGAGCGTTGCATTAATTACTGGCCTCAAAGCAAGTGAAGTTGTCCAAACCTTTTTATTTTTGCGGCTTCTGGCAACACAACTAAAAAAAACATAACAGCTGGATTTCGAAACCAAAATATTTTGAAATTGTGGAGCTATAAACTATTTATTCCTGATACTTACCACGAAAAACAGAATGTTAAAAGAAATTTTTTCCTTAAAGAACAGAAAATGATAGAAACAACAGCACGAAAAGAGGTGTGGATCCTCTTTATTCTGATGTAATTAACATTCACGGACTGCATTCTGTGAGCGGAAACGATCATTTAAGATATTTACTTTCAAGTAGGCCTATCCTACAAAATTGGTATGCAATCATAAGATTCTTTCCCCGAAGGCAATTGAAGGATCCCAAAGGCGAAGAGGTAACGGATGCATCATGACCTGATTGCGATGTCTAAGTCCCATGTTACTGGCCACAGAAATATGAATTTTCTATGGTCTACCTTGAGTGAATTTTTAATGCGAACGCGTACACCCCGTCCGATAAAACATAGCCAGCAGTACATTCATGGTTTTCAACAAACTTTTCTGGGTTTTTTTGTCTTACCAGGCTTACATAATAAACAGCAAATGACAGACTGCTGCAAGGGTTGATATGTAAAAAAATCGTATTAGAATAAATTTTTCATTTCCATGGCAGTTCCTACTCGGTAGGCATTGCAACGGCATGCTGGAACGAGTCGTCTATACCGCCTTAGCAAACATAGCAGTTTAAAATTTGTAAACAGTCTGTGAAACATTTGTCGGTGCCATTACCGGTAGAAGCGATATTTCACAACTAGAAGTGATGAACTTTCGCATTGTTTTACTTGTGTGTGTGACAATGATTTTAGCGAACGCGCACATGTCGCTACCCGTTATGTCTTTGGACGCCATTCGAACAAATCAGCAGCGACGTGGAAAATTCAATCGCAAATCGAGCTATCCCTGGTTTAGTGAACAGTGGTTATCACGGACAGCCCATTCTCTATTTGAAAGCAAGATGCCGCATTTGGGAATGGGCCAAAAAAGGGATAAAAATCCTGTTCCGGAGGATCCCGAAGCTAGGATGACTTCGGTAAAATAAAATTAATTGCCAAAAATTCGTAACGTTTATTCCAATACAAAAGAAGGTTTTTTGGAATTTCCCTTTCATTTTGCAACACACAAACTGAGTGCAAAAATGAAGATTTTGTTATTAGCGTTACGGTGAAAGTAATGATGCATGACAAATAATCTAAAATTTCTGTTTATTATATGTTGGTTAATAATTTTCAAAGGATATTTCTGGATTTTAAAAAATTTTAGGCTAATTATAAAAAACCGTGTTATTTTTATCTAACATTTGAATTTTAAATTCAGTTCCACATAAACTGTAGCACCCTATTTTAAGATTACACTGTAGCAAAAGCCCACGGCGCATACATTGTATACACATTAAGTAGCGAGTGAGAAATCCAACTCGTTATTGCATAGATTGAAATTATAACTGGTCGCGGTTATCCAGCTGAAACCTATTCAGTGGTTACCGAGGACGGCTATATCCTAGAACTCCATCGAATCCCTCATGGAAAAAACTACGCCGCAGCTTCACGTCCTCGCGGCAAACCTATTCTTTTTCAGCACGGATTTCTCGGCAGTTCAGCTGACTGGCTTATCAGCCCTACCGATCGTAACCTAGGTAACAACTGAGATTTCTTTCCCCCTGACATATTAGCCTAGATAGGGCCTAATTGAAAAAAGAAAACAAAAATCGTGTTTGTAAAAAGCCTTTCAGCTGGCGGATTTGGGATATGATATTTGGATTTCGAACGCTCGCGGAAATACATATTCACGCAAGCATCAGCGCCTCAACCCGTCCGAAGAGGCTTTTTGGAATTTCTCGTAAGTGTTCATATCCATCGAATGACCTGATGTAGTGATTGGCTAAGTGACGATTCATATCACTACTATCCAGGTGGGATGAAATGGGAAGGTACGACATACCTGCCGTCATTCACTTCATCCTGGCCCGCAACGGAAGACCAGAAATGAAGTTGATTTACATAGGCTATTCTATGGGAGCTGCCATGTTCTTCGTCGCCATGATTGCCCATCCGGAGTTAAATTCCAAAATCGAGGTGATGATAGCCTTAGGACCGGCTGCTTCGTTGGCAAACATTGCAAGTCCCGTCCTCCGAGCCATGGCCCCTTTCGGCAAACATATTGAGGTTCGATCGAAAGCAACTACGGCACCTAACTATTTTTGAAATAATACTTAAGTCAAAATACTAATTGCATGAGGGCATCGACAGTTTTTTTTCAGAATTGCAAGGGTGCGAAATTTCATGTTCAATGACATGCCATTCAACAGAGTAAGGGCAATGTTTTGCCGGAAAAATTATTTGCGCGCTGCCATGTGCCGCAACGTCTTGTTCCTGCTTGTTGGGCATGACAATGGCCATTTTGATCTAGTAAGCTATTTATTATTATTATGCTTTTGCTTTAAATTTTTTGAAGTATACGAAGAATGTAGGAAAGTGTTCAAAAATTTAACGAAACCTCCCCTCTTTTCAATTTTACGCTAAGAATCTTTTGCCGGTGATCGACGGCCATCTACCAGCAGGCACATCAGTCCGCACCTTAAGTCATTTTGTTATGAATCATCTTTCGGGTAAAGAAACAATTAATGACATAAAATTCGTACCGTTTTTTTCGCTTTTTTCTCGACTATACATTTAATGACATTCAAAGGGGAAAATTTCAGTCCTTACGATTACGGGCTGTTGGGAAACATACAACGTTATGGGACGCCAGTCCGACCACCGTATGATCTCAGCAAAGTCACGGCGCCCGTCTATCTTTTTTATGGAGCAAGTGATTATCTGTCGACAAGTAAGGTACACCTATTAAATCATACAAATTATTTTTAAAAAACCTTTCCAACTAGCTTTACTTGCTGTTTAGGATGTTATTTGGCTTTCACAGAGATTGCCAAATGTGAAGGAGTTGATTAAAGTGGACGACACGCACTATAATCATTTTGATTTCCTGTGGGCTAAGGATAACAACCGGCTTATCTACAACAAAATTTTCAGCATCCTGCCTCCATCGACGTAACAAAACCCAGCTTATTTATTTTGATTTCAATGCACTTGTGATAAGCTGCTTGTTGTTGTTTTGAATCGAGTATAAAAGGCACAGCACTTCAGATATGACTGATTATAGCAACTTATTGTTTGCTCTGATTGTGTTGCGGGATAAAACAAATGTTGAACTTCCCAATCACCCCTTGGGTTTATGGCAAGACTTTTGTTTTTACACCACCACGCTTTATTGTCTCTTCTGATTGTTTATACCTCAACCGTTGATAACTAAAATGCGTAACTACTCTGACGATTATAGTAAGGCGCTATATCGTCAGAGACGTATATAGTGACTGACCGGATATATAGTGACTGACCAAGATGTAATTTGGATGTCAGTTTGCGTGTGAAAATGCGAGCATTGGGAGTCATTTTCGTAGCCCTAGGTTTGGCGAATGCGTCGCCCTTACTTGATAAGATTCGTCACCATTCCAGCCGTGGTGATGAAGAAATTTACATGACTACGGTACTGAATAACTTAAAAAGTTGAAGCAATTAGCCGTTTTGAAGAATTTTTTTTTAAATCAAAACAGGCTCAAATAATTGTGAATCGAGGCTACCCAGTGGAACTGCATTACGTCGAAACATCAGACGGATATTTGCTCGAAGCGCAACGTATTCCGTACGGGAAAAATTCGGGGCCTGCTCCGAACAAACCGGTGGTCTTCCTCCAGCATGGCTTACTATCATCATCAGCTGATTGGATTATTGGACCCACTGAGAGTGCCCTTGGCAAGTGTTTTTTTTTCTCATATGAGTCTACTACTGGTTTTAAACAAAAATACAAAATTATAGAGAATCCTTTTATAATTGCAGGTTACTTACTGGCTGACGCTGGATATGACGTATGGCTTGGAGCCGTCCGAGGTAATACCTACGGCCGCAATCACACCACACTCAGTCCAGACAATGATTCCTCCTTTTGGGATTTCTCGTAAGCTTAATGAACACACGAACTATTGAGCGTAATAATAGCGTTTGTTCGTATAAGGTTTGATCAAATTGGTCAGTACGACGTACCGGCAAATTTACGATACATTTTAGCGTACACGAATCAACCAACTTTGAGCTACGTTGGACACTCGCAAGGGACTTTAACGTTCTACATAGCGATGGAAACCAATCCCGACCTTAATGAGAAAGTCAATATGATGTTTGCTCTGGCCCCAATAACCACCGTTGCTCATATGAGGAGCCCTTTGCGACTCATTGCTCCATACGCGGATAACCTAGAGGCGAATTATAGTTTTTTTTTATGTCTTTAATTACGGAGAAAATAACTAGCCGCACTTGTTTCTCTTTTTAATACAGGTTATTGCCAACTTACTAGGGATTGACGAATTCCTACCGAGCAGCGATTTCTTTGATTTGATGGGTCAAGAAGAATGTCAAGCCAATAGCACTAGTATTGTTGTTTGCGAAAGTATTCTATTCCTTATATGCGGACCGGATGTGTCAGAACTCGACCCGGTAAAATTTGTCACAGATCAAAAAAGAACAAAAAAAAAAACAAAAAGGGAAAGTCGAAACGTTGAATGCTGTGTTGTTTTCCAGGCTTTGATTTCGTTGATTGTGTCCCACACACCAGCCAGAACAAGTGTTCAAAACATGCTGCACTACGCCCAAGAGTACAATTATGGTATGTGTACATTTTCATCACGCACTTTGCTAATCAAATCAAAGCTACAGATCTCATTTTTGAATTGAAAACAGCTTATTATGCGCATTATGATTTTGGAACATTGGGCAACGCAAACAACTATGGGCAGGAAACACCACCACTCTACAACGCAGGCAAAGTCACAGCACCTATGATCACCTTTTGGGGTGACAATGACTGGCTGGCCGATCCTGTTGATGTCGCTTGGGCGGAATCTCAATTTCCGAACTTGAGAGAGAGTGTCCACATCGCCCACTTTAACCACCTGGACTTCCTCTGGGCTATTCATGTCAAAGAGCTCGTCAATGATGTTATCCTTTTCAATATGCCCATCAAACCCCAAACGTGAAAAGGAATGTTACAACGGATTTGCATGAAATGCGACACAACTGGACCTCCTTCTACGCCCTGCCCCTATCATCGATTCATGGGAATTTAGTTTTCCGGTTTATGGTGACGCTTCAATAAATTTATAGAACAGTCTTCCTCTTTGCGAATAATGTCTTCGTTTCTCCTTCTTTTTTTGGTATTACCGTAACATGATTTATGGTGTGCTTTATAAACGCAGCAAACTGCAGCCGAAGTATTTCAAATATTCGAACGAAAAAGGTTTAATATAAATCTTTCTCGTTGACTTTGACTTCTGCTAGTATAAAAACATTACGAAAACAGTCTCCATCAACAAACAGATGGAGTCATAAAAGTACCTGATTGTTATCAGCTGGCCGTAAACCATTCGCCGAAAGATATGTGTCATCTGCGACACAAATAGCCAGTGGAAGTTCTCAATTTTTCGTTTTATGGCGTCAAGACGCAACGTGAATGGAACGCTCTTAGTCGTCAGCGTGCCAAAGGTCCCGTGCCGCCGCGTATAAATTCAAAGCTCGCCGAACGAGCCAGTCTTTTATTCACGCCGCTAGGAGGAGCTGGCGCGCGTGACAATAATCATGGGAGTGGCAACATACTTTCTCTTACGCTTGTTTGAAATCGAAGAAAAAGAAAGGATGCGGCAGAGGTGCGCAGCGCAGTGTGTTTTGCAACCAGCAGACAGATCATAAAATTCACAGCGTTCTTTCGATCGCACAGTGTAAGAGTTTCTCGAATTTACGATTCATCGTGCAATCAGAAAATGCAAAAAAGATAGCGGAGAACACACGAGAGAGGGAGAGAAAGACGAAGAAAAAACAGTGAAAAAAGAGAGACTCGGTGAGAGAAAAATCCAAATGATATCCATATCGATATTTAGGAGAAATCAGGTTTTCCCGTTTTCGGCTGACGCATATACACAATAAGATCTTAGCTACCAAGCGGTCTTCCATTGCCGCATTAACTGTTTGTGACCTTTCTTTTTTTTTCTCTGTCCCTTTCGTTCAATATCAGAACCAGAAGCGACGGATGAAACTTCAAAATATCGCAGGAATGTCCAGGGGAAAAAAAATCGCAAATACTAGCCTACTTAAACCTGTAGCAGAGAGAAAGAAAGAAAGAGAGAGAGAGAGAGAGAAGACGCATTATATCAGCAGATCAGCTCCGGTGTTTGCAACTTTCCCCTCGACATGCCTTTTCTATTATGTACTATACATTGTTGAATTTAAATCAGACCCGACGTAATTTATTCGCGTGTTTAACGGCATGAATACTGTTACAACCCATTTGCATGCATCTACATGGCTAGTTGCGTCAACGTTCGGCTAAATGCTTGAGATTTTGAAATCGTGCTTACCAATAAACGAAAGTACAATTTACTGTTGACATATAACTCCCTTTGGGGATTATTTTTTCTTTATCGCGTTGATTTCCTTGTTCTCATTATTCTGACTATTTCAATTTTTTAAATGATATTCTTTTGCATCGTGGCTTTTTTCTTTAAACGATCCATAATTTTTGAGTTGGAAAAGGCGCACCGTGTCTCTGCGGAGCTTGGCTTTTATCCTCTAATCGTCGGTGGTCACATAATTTCAAAATGCCTGTGGTACGTACGTGATCATTTGTCATGCCAAGATTATGCAAGCCGATGGCCAAGTGACCCAGTCAAAGTTGGCCCGCAGAGATCGTCTGGTCGCTTGGGGCGGATGGTAGAAATTCCTTATCGTTAGCGGGATCAAATTATTTGCATGGCTAACCCAACGCTTCAAACTTCGGCATTTAGCCATGGTTAAAAAGAAGACCAGAATAATAATTATTAAAAAAAAAGATTGATAAAAAAAAAATTACGGGGGAAAATAAGAACTCAAAATTAATGGAACATGGCCGACTCATCGCTCACGAGGAAGAGACAAGTCATTCCCTTAGAACCGGCGATGCATGTGGTACTGATGCGAGCTGTCCGGCCGCCTCAGCCTTTCGAGAACAATAGATAATTACAAGGGGCGAGAAGCCAAAAAGAGAGAGCTATTATGGATGGTATATTCATCATCATATTTCCGGCGTCTCCAAATAAAAAAAAAATCATGATAAAAAACATTATGTTTTTTTTTTGTTGTTTTTTTTACAACTTTTTCTTTTTTCATTTTGACGACGGCACATTGAAGCAATCAAAGTCTTTTGATTCTTTGTCCGACGTGGATGTAGAAAGGCAAGAGATAAAAATGAACGAAAGAAAGAAAAAAAAAATGAGAAAAAAATGGAAAGTGTCGTATCGTATGTTGGCACCAAACGCCGAAGTATTCCATCTTTTCCTTATGTTGGCAACTATGTTTGCATTCTCCTACATGTCCGCCCTTAAAAGGCGCTAGCTATTGAGATTGAATCAGCGTTTTCTTTTCTCCAAAACACGATAGAAAACGCTACGGTGCTGTTTCTTAAACTTCTTCCTCGTTCGACTGCGATAGACTTCGTCACGTCAAAAACCTATAGCAGTATAGCTATGGACTAACATTACACCGAACAACAGGGTCTCGCATTTTCAAAAAAAAAAAAAAAAAGGAAAAAGTGTCACTAGCTAGAAGAGATGTGTCTATCGTTGCCATTTCGATAATGTATTCAGAGACACAGATAGAGAGAAAGAGACAGAGAAAAAGAATAGGGCAAGACGTCTTTTGTCCGCAGTAGCCGCTATTGGATTGGTCACGATGAAATAACACATAAACAGGAGAAAGGAGGACTTCTTTTATTTCTCTTTTAAAGCTGGTATAAGCCCGAGCGGCAGAGCCGGAGAGAGCGAGAGAAAAGATGAAAATGAAAGTTACACAAGCGCATCTTTGTCCCAGGGCCTTCAAGGACGGAGAATCGGCCGAAGGAAATCATCAACGACTACATCATCTCCACTGTATACATACATCCCCGCAAGACATGTTTGGTTAATCATCAGGTTGTCACGTCATGCTCTCTTCCCTCATTCGTTTCATTTATTGGGGTATACATCGGTATAAGAGGTTACGCATGTACACGATCAGGGATTGCGTTTTACCTTGAGCCCACCCCGCGATCTCGCCGTCCTTTCGTATACGACTTTTACGATCACAGTTTCTTATGCACATTGCGTGCATGTGCATGGCTTATATGCTTATGGCTTGTGGAGTGATCACGAAAGTCAGCATCGTGAGGTATTTTCATAGCCAACCACGAAAGAAGTACGTGTAAGAAATGGACGCAGTGAACGGAAAATCCAGCGCCATGCCCGTTGCCAGTGATATATCACTGGATGGGTTGCGCCGTGACACCGTCGACCTGTTTCTCAATTGGCTCTTAGGATATATGTTGGGCTCTTTTTTTTATGTCGCTTTTTTGGGGGTATTTGACGACTTGGGTTCACAAATTATGCCTGTCGTGATTTGGCAGATAAGCAGGCTATCGGCAGGAAGTTGGAACAGACACGCAGGAATAGCCCTACTTGTAGTGTTATTTCACGTGACTCTTAAATGGCGGTGTAGAAAAGAAAGTTCCGAATAAAAAATGTTTTTTTATTCGCTTTAACTTTACCAGCTGTTGTTAGTTTTAGCCTCATGCAAAGTATTAGATACACTCGAAAGAAAAAACAAATCTACAATGTACACATAGTTTTGATGGACAGCAATGAATGATGTCGACGCAGACATTATCGATCGGATCAAAGAATACGTGCGTGTGAATAGTCACATTGGCCAGCATTTCAGATGCTAGGAGTGGTTATCTCGGCCATCCTAGAAGAATAAGCTGTACCTTGATCGACAGGGAAGGGTTATGACCCGAATAGCATCACGGTTTTTAATCGTTAAACCTCCCGTTCCAATTTTTTTTTTGGCAACCTGTATGTGACACTTCTCCCGCAACATCCGTTTGGCAGTGTCAGTTCGTGTTATTTTGGCACCTGGTAGCCCTTAGGACAAGATCCATTGATAAAGTCCTTTTTTTGAAACTTTTGACATGCAAAAGGTTGAACAAAATACCGTGAATAAATTTCCCCAAACAGCACGCAAAACAAGAAAATATTGAGTTATACGTAAAGAAGACTGTAGACTTATATCTCATGCAATCGTGACAAATTCAAAATCCTAAGATCAATTACCAACAAATGCGTAATGTAAATGGAACTAATTAGGCTAAGAATGTGTAGAGAGAAAGGCTGCCATGGGGAATTCACTTGAACTGGAGATCTAAGGATAACCGAGAAAGACTGCGGAAGCCATTGCCATTGGAATTCAGAGCTTATAAATGATTTTTGACGTACTGTATGGAGAGAAAGCTCACTTTGAGTGAAATGAAAACAATAGGAAAAAAAAAGGCGATCCTAATCCAGTGTACTCGTCGGCCGTCTGTCGTACGCTAAACACAATAACAAACTTGTCCGGCCTTGTTTTTTATTTTCGCCAAACAGGTGGGACCGGTTAAAATTGAAACAAGATACACGCAGATTTACGTCAACTTGTTTCTGTGGAATTGCTGGTTTGACCGGTCGATTACTTCCATCATCACCATCATCTTCTTCTTGTTGAATGATTAGAAACTTGGGGCCTTAGAAAGTAACCCCAACTTCCATTTTTTTTTTTTCTTTTCATTTTTGCCTGGGCTTTTCGTTGACTCTTGCTTTCTCGACAGCTTTTTTTGTTTGTGCTGTTGTTTTGTCGTCTATTTTGGCATCACAAGTGAAAACGAGACTACGTTCGAGAGAGAAAGACGACTGACGGGATGATCAACTACCTCGATAGCACCTGCGACGAGATCAACTGGTGTGGAATGCGGGCGCTTGACAGCAATTTAAAACGAAAGGGAAAAATCAAGACCCACCAACACCAATAATAACCAGATCGCTTCTCGTACGCGATGTTTGTCACGTAATTTTGAAATTATTACTATTTACCGTATAATTTTTTCTAAAAAAAGAAACAGAAAATTAAATAAAAAAGTTTGAGGTACGTACTCTTATTCTTCTCCCTCCTGGCTTGTCATATTTTCCCCAAATTAGCAAGTCAGATGATGTTGATGGCCGGGCCGGGGGAATCAAGGAAAAAGCAATCGATCACGTTTTTTTTGTGTTGTTGTTTCGTTTCCCTCTGTACGGCGCGTCAACACCGTCAGTCAAAATGAAATTAATGTCATAGTTGAGGATTTTTGTAAGAGAGAGAGAGAGAAAAAGGGAAAAGCTTTCTCCATTTTTCCTTTCAATCTTTTCACGGTGCAATGTAATATATATCCTTACGTGGGAGAGACAGAGTAGGTAACGTCTGGCTTGCTGCTTCAGCTTCTAGAGAGTAGAACGCGGGCTTTCCCTTCTTTTCGACCCCCATTGAGAGTGGGACGACTTTTTGGCTAGAGCTCCCGGTCGATGCTGTGATTTTTTTTTTCTTTCTTCTTTCTCAATTTCTTAGCAAGAAAGAAAACTCCGCCTTCTTCTTCTATAATAACACATCAACTCCTTTGGGCAATGTGTATATCTTTTGTGTTTCCTCATAAGACGAGGGACCCGTCCCTCCACTTACCACCCCCCAAAAAACCACCCATCCTGTTGCAGGTCCTCGACTATATAACAGAGTCGGCTCCGGGTCTTCAGCCGTGGTCACTATCAAACCTTGACTCTCGATTGAGCTTGTGCTTCTTGTTTTGCCCTCCAATAGTAGCTCATACTCTGCCGCTAAAAGCCTGTTGTTTTCTTTCCTGGCTTTTTGTTTGTTATTTGTCAAGCAGTTGTTAGTCGAAGACGTCGGGTGTGGTTCCTCATACCTTCAAACGTAGGTCTAAAAAAAAATATCAAAAATTAAAATTTTTATTTTTTCCCCAAGTCACGCGTGTACATTTAGTATATCTCATCGTTGTTTGATCTAACGACTCATTCACATAGAGGGAAATCGCAGGGATCTCCCAGAAATAGAAGATGTCGAACCAGTTTCTAGTGACCATGTGCGCGGTCGTGTTCATCGCTGGGGTAAGTCCACGCTACTTAATTAGTATTGTTTTGTTTGTTGGTGCTTTTTTTTTTCCTGTTTTGCACCTCTCCATTTTTGAGGCTGATCGGTTTCATATCGTAAAAACGCATACGGTCATAAAACTGTTACAACCTGATAAGATCAAGTGGATTCAACTTTCTCCCGCGCCGTCCGCCGCCATCGCGGCACTTGCTGAACTGGACGGTAGACTGCGATTGCCAAAGAGAGGGACTTTTTTTTGTCTTAACGCCCAATTCAAGTTGTCGGCCTCTTTGAATAGGAGAAAAGAAAGGAAAAGGAGGATTAAGAATAAAAAAAAAAAAAACTAGTTATATATACTCTATGCAAGACACTTTCTTCTGCTTTGCAAATCGGACAGCGCTAGATTCGCGTGGCTGATATTTTTCTTGTCGCGATGCCAGGAAAAAAAAAACAACGCGAGAGAGAAAGGAGAGAGAAAGAATTACAAAACGAAGAACTCATGGTAATAAATAATGATAGGAGAAAACGAAGGGGTGGCTGAGTTGAACAAGAAAAGTCAGATGATACGCGTTAACCTATTGTAAAAAAAAACAAAAAAACTACACATTTTTGTGTTGTTTTCTTTCTACGTGACACTTTACCAACGATCGGCTCGTAAGAGAAGCGAATGGAGCACCTGTGAAAGGTGGAGAAAAGGGAGTCCCGGGTAAAGATAGCTATGAGAAAGAAAGAGAGAGTTCAGGGCGTGAAAGTGGTGGGGTCACGGCGTGATTCAACGGTACCTACACAGTCTAAACGCAGCATCGCAGCCAGGTGTTGGTATTTCTTTCCTGGTTGCAGCCAAAAGAAAATGCTGCTTACCTGTAATTTCTCTTGCTGACCCAGTAACTGCGTTTGCCTCGTCGTGGCTGTAAATGGCCGCTGAACGCGCAAACCATGAGTTAGCGCACGCCAGAAAACGTTTGTCATTTTTTTTTTTCAAACTGGAAAAACAAGAAATTTCATCAAACGATTCGTGATAGCTTTTACGTAAAGAGATTCATTTTTCACGGGAAGAGAGACACTGTGAGTTAGCGTTGTTTTTTCCGAACAAGTTCACTTTCTTGAATTTTCTCCTTTCTTCCTTTTTCATGTGATTCAATCATTCAAAGATTAGAAAGAAAAAAAAAACTTGTTTGAAATCATGAAGGGCGGAAGAGAGAACAAAAGACGTACTAATCAAGCACACGCCAAACCTTAAACCCGAAACAGAAGAAAGAAAGGGAAACTCAATTTCATACCTACTTATTAATCGAAATGGGCCGATTAGGGCCCATTCTCACTTGTGTCGTAATTGTTCGTTTGGATAAGAGAACCGCCTTACCGGTTTATGTACGACCCAGAAGATACGTTCGTTTCCCTTTCGGAACCTTGGGGCCATCATAGCCTTTTCTCCTTATTTCCCATTTACGTATGTGAAGATGAGCAAAAAAAAAGAAAAAGAAGAGAGAGAAAGGGAGAATTTTTAAGAACGCATAGTGAAAGTGGTTCCTGATAAAAAGAAAAAAACAAAATTCAGCCCCTTTCAGCTGTCAGGTGTGGTACACAACATGGGCTTTCCCTCTTTTATCGACTAGCCATCAGACAGACAAAACACCTTATTTATTTATTTTTTTTTGCGCAATTTTCGGCCATCAATTGAAAAGGTGAAACCTTCCTTCTCAATTTGTGTGATATACTGGAAGGTAATGAAGCCTACTTCAAAAAAGAGAATGAATAGAAGCTGGAAAGGAATGAATAACGTTCTTTGGCAACTACATCCAAAACGGATGGATCCCATGCATTGCTGCTGGATGACACGTGAGATGAACAAAAAAAAGAAAAGAAACAAAACTTTCCCTCGTAGACATCGGGGCGGTTTTTTTTTGCTGCGTTATTTTATGCTGGCGTCGGATTGTGCCCTCTCACCGTCTTTACCGTAAACGGTGGACAATGACTCGTCGTCGCCGATTTCGACATCCGCCGACAGACATTGGATGCAGCGCTCAGCAGCCACGCATCATCTTTAATGTCTTTCTCTTATGTAGGTCAGCCACTGCTGGCACAGTTGTCGTTGCCAGCAACAGTTAATATTGCGATTCAGCAGAAAAAGGCGGAGCGTATAGAAACGTGCCAATATGCAATAGAAGATGGTGACAAGGAACTGGCATTGAGCCATGTCGCTTGCGATATGGTCGGCTATTAACGAAGGGGGAAAAAATGATAGTCGTGCAACAATTTGGCTTCGGTAGATCGTTATGTTCGAAATCTCTAACAGTTCGTTATTTTGCAAAGCAAAAAATGTTGGCGAGAGAGAGAGAGGGAAAACGGCACGAGAGAAAGAGGCAATTGGAAACCTTTCTCTTTCTTTTTCAAATTGCACATCGTCTACTATAGCTAAGGGTTTTCCCCATCGCCATTTTTTTTGTTGCCGCATTTAATATGCAGGAACGCACAAATTTGGCACTTGTTTTTTTATCGCGTGAAAGTCGCGTTCGTTTCATTTCGTGGGTCGCTGAACCGCATTGTTGATGTCATGTATTCATTGCCAATGTGAGACGCACGGTTTTCTAAGGTGTTCCGTTCTTCGTGAAAATAGAATGCTCATTCATTGAACCTGATTTCGAACCATTTTTAGGGAGTGCGGAGCGCCGCCCTTATGATGAACATGCCCCAAATCAGCAAAATGGAGGTGCAGTGCTCGAAGAATGGCATGAGCGTCGACGTCGAATTCGATCTGCCCTTCGATGGCATCATTTTCAGTAAAGGACATTTCTCCGATCCGGCTTGCAGGTAGGACAATCACTTCATTTTGTACGTTTCTTTCTTGTCGGTTTTCGTCTAGTCTTTGAAAGCCTTTAGAGGCCGTTTTGTTTTGCGTTAGTTTCGCGTCAATTTTTGAGAACAACACAAGGAAAAAAAAAATGACTGTCTTGATTCATTTTTGAAAGAGATAAAAAAACAGTGAACCGTCGTGTTCAGCCTTCTCATCTTGCCTGTCACTATCTATTTTTGTTTCTATCATGACGCCATTGACAATTCGAAAAGAAAAAAAAATCGTATAAAACCATCCGTTGTTAGTTTGATACTTTAAAAACCAATGAGCTTCAAGCTTTTAAATCAATCAAACGTTCCTTTCCTTTTCCCATTTTCTGCCTTTACACCCACCATCCATTCTTCCGTTCTTTTTTTTTTCTTTTTTTTTCATACCACGTGAAACTTGGCTGCGGTTATCCGCACAACCAATCCCAACAAAACACACCTTGCGCCCATTCAATTCACCCCTCTATATCCGCCCGAAAAAAAAATAACAAACCAAAAATCAGGTACGTGGGAGCCAACAGCAATTTGGCACGCTTCAGCTTTGTGGTGCCGATGCAGGGCTGTGGCACGAACAACGAAGCGGACGCGGGCAGCAATCTTGCCTCCAACGTGATCGTCATTCAAAACGATGCGATCGTTCAAGAGATTTGGGATTCAGCTCAGAAGCTCAACTGCCGCTGGACAGATCGCGTCACCAAGACGGTCAGCGTTCGACCGTTGACGATCGACATGCTGGAAGCCGTGGATGCGAAATTCGTCAATGCCGATGATGACGCAGTTGACGTTTGGATGGATTTACAGCAAGGCCGGTGGCCGACATCGAAATCGATCGATTCAGCCGTTCGCATAGGCGAACAGCTTTCACTCGTCGTTGGAATCAACGATCCATCGGCTGAAATGGACTTGCAAGTCCGTGACTGTTACGCGCATTCGACACCCGAACTGACTGACCCTTCAGCCTTCCGGGTGCAGCTCACCGATGCGCAGGGTTGTGTCATGAAAACGAAACTCTTGGGCCCGTTCAATAAAGATCGTGCGACCAATGGCCCGTACGCCGGAAGCTTAGTTAAGTGGTCATCCGTTTCGGCCTTCTCCTTCCCTGACAACATGCAGGTCTTTACCAGCTGCAACGTTGAAATCTGCAAAGGCGCTTGTGAACCGAATCCCTGCCAACCGGAAAGTGAAAGCCATTCGTCCGATGGCGTTCTTCTACCCGAAGCAGAAACAACAACTGCCAAATCTACAACGCTCCCGCCCGTTGTTGTCCTCTTTCCAACCGTTCCGCCGCCCAGGACTCAAGCGCCTCCGGTAACAGCGGCCGTCACGACTGTTCGCATCACGACGCCAAGCTATACCACTCCAGCGCCTCCAGCGCCACCAGCTCCGACTGTGGAGCGAACACAGCCACCCGTAACGACTCCGCGCTACACAACGCCAGCTCCAACGCAGCCCCCTGTGCAGGACGAAATCCAGTTACCTTCGCTCGACTATTTACCTCCATCGTTGGACTATCTACCTCCAGTGCCGGACAATTATAAACCAGCCTCCATTCCCGTTGCGATTGAAACCGAGCCGGACTGCGCATTCGGCAGTAAGGATCCACGATGCTTTTCCCCAGTGCAACCGAAATCCACTTTGCCTCCGAAAATAATTCCGCCCACGACCACCCTCGAGCCGCCACCACCTCCGCCTTCAACGGTTTTGATTACACCTTACGTCTGTCAGCCGGAATCGGGCGATCCTCGCTGTTCTAGCTCTGATGCGGTCTCGCAAGCTACAGTTGCTCCGGATAGCTATCCATCATCCACAATTCCACCGTCCACCGTTCCGCCGGCCACGATTCCCCCCATCAAAATTGCACCGACAACAACTCCGGCAGCTACGATTCCGCCGGCAAGGATTCCGCCGATCACGTTTCCTCCGAGTACCACGCCAGCTACCATTCCAACCACCAAGAAAGTGAATTGCTATCAAGGCTCCGGCAATTCGGAATGCTTGGATGCCACCCCTAAAGGTTCGGAGCTACCCGTTTCTCTCTGCCCGCCGGGGTCTCTTGATCCGGAATGCATTTTTGTTCCCGGTGGATCCAACGATTCGCCCGTCACCTCACCCACGACTCGTCCAACTAGTGCGCGTGTTCCTATCGATAAAGCAGCGATGGAAACCAAGAAAGACGGATCTGTTGATAGCTGGAAAGGTGACCCAGCCACTCATGCCTTTCACATGTTCCATTTCCAGCGCGGAGACGGACGTCGTGACCGTAAAAATAAAAAAGTCAAACGATCAGCGGATGATAAAGAAGTAGTCATCGGCCGAGCGGAATTCGCCCAAGTCAGACTCACGCGTTCGGTCAGAGTGTTACCGGCTGCCATGGCTGTTGAGCCCGTTTCATCTTCTTTCGAATATTTGCGGCAACCCGAGCAATCTCTGGAGTTGAACGGGAGGACGAATGCGTTTGCGGAGCAAACTTTCTGCGTGACGACTTTCTCCTTGGCGGCTAGCGCTGTTCTCATCATCACGGCTTTGCTGGGCCTCATCACAATCATCGTCTTCCTCGCCATCAAATACAGCACTGCCATTAAGATTCTTGCGAAGCTTCGATCATCTCGCCTTTAAGGGAGTTCTTGCACACATAAAAAAAGAAAAGCTATTGATTAACCAAAACAAAAATCAAACAAACAAACAAAAAAAACTACAAAAAAAAACAACAAAACAAACAAACAGCTGAATCACTACCATCTTCGGTTCGCTAATTCTTCTCCCTCTGTCACGTAATCCGATTTGGCACGAATTTGGAAAGTATTCAAATGGCAGTATTTGCAAACGACGGGTAGTACGTCAGGTCACGTACTAGAAAGACGAAGAAGGTTTAAAAAAGAAAGAATCTTCAACTTCAAAGCAAATGAAACAAAAAAAAAAATGTAGCAAAGCTATGTTTACTCAAGAAGAACGTGCCCAAGATTTCTAACCAAAACATTAAAACAAAAAATGAAAAAAAAAGAGTCGAACACGAGGAAACCAAGAAGAAAGAACGAAGAAGTCCAAGAAACAATAGAAGCAACCTCACGCTTCTGAACATGCTTTTGTTGCAAATTCGTATACAACGTTATTAATGACTATACAATATATTCTTAAGTGTAATTGTAGTCAATACAGGTGAGAGATTTATTACAATATATTTTACCGAAAAGAGACTAATGAAAACAAAATTCCTACGCAAACCATATTTTTCCTTATTTCGCTGTCGATTCTGATGTTTTCCTGACGTCTAAAACGCTTCGCTTTACGGAATCCCGAGCTTTTGTGTCTGTAACTTCTGTCAAACAACTGTTTTGCGCTTTTGTTTTATGATTTTCTTTTTTATTCCTGTTTTTTTTTTTGCCACCCTTGGCTCTCTGTGGTGTGCAACAAAAAAATAAGGTTTGTAAGCAAAAATAGCGGCTTAGCCTCGTATCGATTTTCGGTGCCGGGTGACGGTTGCGGGACTGAACCGGTGGCGGGAAAGCTGACTTTTGGTCACGACAACGTGCTGATCGTTCGGACAGAAGAAAATGCTCAAGTATGGGAAATCAGCCATGACATTCAGTGCTTATTCCTGCCGGGCTTGCACACCTCTTCACTACTGGATTCGAAGACATTATTGAACGAAGCTGAGAACGAGCAGCTGCCAGATATCCGCACAGAAGTTCTGGCCAACGGTCTTCCTGTCGATCAAAATAATCGGACGAAGATTGGAGATAATCTAACGTTTGTCTTTCACGTTCACGAACATTCAACGGATATGTTTATCAAGAATTGCTTCGCATCGAATGGACTTACCAATCGAATTCAATTAATCGACAGTTATGGTTGTCCGCTACGACCAAAACTGATGCGAGCATTCAAACGTGTGGGAAATGCGCTACACGCAACGATGACAGCATTCCGAATTGCTGAAACGAGCACACTTTCTCTCACGTGTGAAGTCGAACTATGCCGCGAAATGTGCAGCAACCTAACAGCTTGTACGATCCAACCTGTTCCGCCCATCTCGGCTACGACAACAAATACTACACTCGCAGGGCCATCAGTTTCACCGCCGAAGTCTGTGATTCCTTCAGTTCAGCTCCCGTTCACGAGCACCTTTTCTCCTTCTTCGATATTGGCTATCTCTAGCCAACATGAAATGTGACAATCTATCACGTCCGCCCGACAATCCGTTCTCTGTTGATCACCATATTCGCAATGCCTTCCATATTCTACCATCAATCCCTGTATGGAGTTCAACCGCTACATTCTGTTCTCGCCTTCAACAAAGTCGGCTAGCTAGAAAGCGTTGCTGTTACACACAAAGGAAAATCAAAGCGGGAAAACCATTTGCCTTGTTGAAAACGAGAGCCTCTTCTAAAATAAAATTTAAAAATGTGATAATCTGATCCATTTTTTTTTTCTGTGTGACATTATTGTAGCTTGGCTTGTGCTTGTGCTTCTTAATCGATTACTAACGTTCTAACATCGCTTTCTCAAATCTCTCCGGAGCAAACAAAGAGCAAAAAACAAAACTTGTGTTTTCATTTTATGAAGCCATGAAATCACTTATTACCACGTGACGTGAAAGCGCAGTGGCATAATTCCATCAAAACAAACCCCAACCGAAAGAGATGAATGCTTTTTTTTCAATTTCCGTGTTAAACTTTCCCTGCATTAACTAAATCATTCCCTAATCGAAATAAGAAAAACCGTTTTGGTTTGATAAAGATGCAACTAGTACTAACTCGAACCCTTTTCCCATCCTTTGCCGACACATTTGGACTTTTTCTTTCTGTTGCCGTATTCTATATTCGTGACGTTCAACGAGTACAATAAGATGTTTTTTTTTTCTTTCTGATGCGATTTGATGTCCTAAATCCGACAGGGAGAGAAATTAAGAAGTGTCTAACAAACACAATGAACAGGTAGGTACAGTAGGTTGGTGAGCCTTATTCTCCAGCATGTTTTTGTTTTGTTATTTATTTAGCCTCCTCCCAGTTCTCACTGGTTCGTTCTACCTCTCACGATATCCACTTTGATTGTTAGGACATCCCACATGACCCTTTTTTTTATTAAACTTTTATTCATTGACCTTTACAAACGTCCCAGCAACACTATTTTAAGGAACGTAACGGGTAACCTAGGGTACGAAGAAGATAGGCGGTATACGAGTTTCATTGGCGCGCTTAACGATGTTTCCTTGATTTTTTTTATCGTATAAAACCATGAGAAAAGTTTTTATAACAGGAGTTAATTCGAAGGGAAAGGTGGCCGAACATCTTACATTTTTCAAGGACGTGCAATGGTGGAAAGTTAATGTTAGGTGCTTCTTGAATAGTTGAATAAATGTCAAAGTCACGCTCTTTTTTTTTTTAAACTTACAATCACAGACATTGTAAGGACGCAATAATAATAACACTTTCGCTGGACTCTCTGTCTGTCGTGACGAGAGAACCAAAATAAACGAAAACGAAGATTGTCACTTCCGGTAGTAAACCGTATATGTGTTACTTTTTCCCACGTAAAGCTACGCCATGCGCCTCTAGTTTCTAATTCGACACAAAAGAAAAAATCCAATCCAATTAAATGATACAATATTATGTAGTTTTTTCTTGTACTTCCTCGCATTCAAGGAAATCGTTAGACAAATTCAAAAAATCGAAATTGCATGTTTCCATGTTTGTTGCGACTTAAATCACTCCCCAGGTACGTGGCATTAGGTAGCAACCGTTCAAAGTATTCATTCGTCATACCAGCCAATGGTTGCGGGACTGCACTTGCGGACGGCACCCAGTCGAACATCCTCATTTTCCAGTCGGATCCTATTGTTCAGGTAAATGGGTTTGATTTTCAGAAAAATGTGCAACTAAAATCATTATGCATTTTTTGGTATTTATGCAGGAAATATGGGATGTGTCACGTAAGGTGAGCTGCCGGTTCTCAGAGAAAATTTCCAAGTACGTTACGTGGAGTCCATTGACAGTCGAAATGCTCGATGTCCAAAGTAGCGGCAAAACGGGAGAGGTGGATTGTTGGATGGACGTTATGAAGGGCGTTTATCCAGCCGTAAGTAAAGCTTTGAATAAATTTGATGTTTCCAATTGTAAAAATATCGAAATATTCAAGGGATCTTTGAACAACTTTTGGGGACATTAAGCCATTAACAAGAATCTAATCCAATTCGTGTAGTTAGTAAAGTTGAGCTTAATTTCAAACCTCGCACATCAAAATTTCTTTAAAGAATTCATTCATATTTTCCAAATTGCATTGGTAGACAAAGCCAATTGATGGGAACTTGAAAATTGGAGAAGAATTGAGCCTCATTATTTACCTGCGAGATGTGTACGGCCTATACGACATGGCGGTTCGAGATTGTTGGGCGTACGATGACGGTAACATTGACGTCGAATCTACTCTGAAGTTGCAGCTCACCTCAACCGATGGATGTTCCAAGTATTCCATGTTGAAAAATCCATGAGAGTCGACGATTCTTTTACTTACTACTGCATTAATCGATCCAGGAAGCCTAAATTGATGCATTTCTGGCGACGTACGGATCAAGTGGGCGACAGCAATGCCACCCTAGTCACCTATTCCAACATCACGGCGTTCCGTTTCCCGACAAAGAGCGAGGTATTCTTTACATGTAACATCGACATCTGCGAAGGATCCTGTAATCAGCGAAACTGCGTTGAAGAAGAATCGCAAATCAGCGTTGTGACCAAACCGCCAACCACCTTCACAACCAACCGACCCACTACCACTGTGGCTGTAGTTGTTCAGGCGACAACAGTTGCACCCATTGCAGAGACGTCGACGTCCAGGCTACCGACAGAGCCTTCGGTCGTAGCCACCACTCCGTTTGATTGCACGACGAATCCGTTTGATTTCAGGTGTCCAACGACATCTAGACCACCTGTCAGTATACCCAATTGCAACCTAAGACCCGAAGATCCAAGATGCCCGCCAGAATTGACCCAAAGACCATGCTTTCCTGGGGCGTCGTACCCTGGCTGCCCACCGCCACCTACCACTCCTCCCCCTGTAATCAAACCGCCAGTTGTTTGTTTCCCAGGTTCCAATGATGCTAGATGTCCTACGACCACCAGTCGCCCACCGGTTGTATCGACATTACCTCCTCTACCACCACCACCGTTCACAACCACCGGATGCTATCCTGGATCTCCTGCTCCTGGATGTGTCACCACTCCCACTCGTGCTCCTTGTTTTCCAGGATCAAACGAGCCCGGATGTCCAACTACTACAAGTGTTCCAAACTTCAGCAGTCCATCACCACCTAGCTGCTTCCCAGGCTCCAGCGACCCCAGATGTCCTTCTGTGATCCCACTGAGAACTACGACGCCCAGGCCACCCTGCATTCCGGGATTGAAAGTTCCTGGATGTTCGGTGACGACTTCAGCTCCTTTGCCCAGCACCATCACTACGACAGAGGTGCCCTCCGTTCCAAGTTGTTTTCCGGGATCGAAAAATCCTGAATGTCCTACCATTACTTCGACATCTCCAGCACCTACGCCATATACACCGGACTGTTCTCCGGGAACAAATAATCCAAAATGTCCACCACCAGTAACGATCATCACGTCGCCGGCTCCACCAGTATGTTTACCGGGTTCCAAAGATCCTAGATGCCCAACGACGACACAGCCACCCTGTTTCCCTGGATCAGATGATCCTCGATGCCCACCTGTCACCAGAACCACTACAACTTCTCCAGCCCCACCAATTTTACCTATACTTTCAACTACGACAACAATAAAGCCGTTCCTTCCTTGCGTTCCAGGATCGGACGATCCTCGATGCCCTACTGTAAGAACGACGACGCCTTCTCCATCGTGTTTCCCTGGGTCTAGTGACCCGAAATGTCCAACCGTAGCAACAACAACTGTTTCTACTGCTACTACGGAAACTTATCGCTGTATTCCTGGCTCAAACGACCCCAATTGTCCACAACCCACAACATTTACAACAACTACAACTCTTCCCCCCATCGTTTGCACACCCGAATCCAACGATCCACGCTGTCCTACAGTAACCGTCCCAACAGTACCATCTCAAGTTTGTTTTCCTGGATCCAAAGACCCACGCTGCCCACAACCACCTCCTGTTTGTACGCCAGGATCAGAAGATCCACGTTGCCCACCGGTAGCGCCTTCAACAACGTCGACAACATCAACAACGACGACCGCTTCACCTCCGATCTGCACTCCAGGATCGACTGACCCCCGATGCCCGACAACCACGACTATCCTACAAACTACATCGACTACAACACAGCGTCCATTTGTATGTACCCCTGGATCTAATGATCCACGTTGTCCAACAACTCTCACAACCACAGAGCCGCCGTCCGTCTGCACACCCGAATCAAAGGATCCCCGGTGCTCGACATTACCACCACGAACAACCACAACAACTACAACAACCCCAAATGTTGTAACAACAACAACACAACGTCAGCCCATCTGCACCCCTGGATCGAACAATCCAGGATGTCCAACACCATCAACAACGACGCAGTCGCCTCCCAGATGCATCCCTGGATCGAACGATCTGAGCTGTCCACCAACAGTAGCAACTACAGAGACACCTAGTAAATGTATTCCAGGATCAAATGATCCACGTTGCCTGGCAACAGCAGAAACATCCCCGCCCCCTTTCCGATGTAATCCAGAATCAAAAGACCCGCGCTGTCTACCAACAACAACATCGACAACGCAGCGGCCTCCAATCTGTGTACCAGGATCAACCGATCCAAGATGTCCTACAACGCCTTCTCCCCCGATTTGCGTTCCAAACTCCAATGATCCACGGTGTCCTGCTACTTTAACTACTGCAAGACCGAGGAGTACTACGCAGACTGTAACAGAAATTTCCGTAGCCTCTAAAACACGGAAGCCATCGACGGCAGCCTCTGTCGACGAACCCGGTAAACCCGGATGGGAAGGAGCTGATCCCAGATACCACGCATTCCATTCTTGTAAGTTCACAAAATGTCAAAAACTATTTTACGTCATTGAGGTTGAATTTTCTTAAATAATAATGCTTAAAACTACATAGGGTTGTACCAGCCAGCGCCAAGACCAAGAACCAACAAGATTAAAACTTCGTTGAAGAATGCAAGCACCATTTAACTCTTAAATTTTCTTTGATTACATAACATTTCATTTTATCATTGTTTATTCGTGGGTGAACACATGTAAATCTTTGCAAGATTTTTTGGTTCATAATATGGCTACGGCGGTCAGCCAATCTTCTTTCGTGTAAGCCAATTTTAAATAAAAAGATGCGATATTTCCGAAACGAATTGAAAGCTACAGTATTTTCTACTGAGGGTGAAAATTTCTAAGGAAAACATGGTAGATAAGCTGACAACTCTTCAAGAATCGAATGAACAGCAAAGCCAGACGTCTCTACTACCTGTTTGCGGTACGGAAACTGGTTTCAAACTAGTATGTTGAACCCAACTTGATCTCAACCAACGCGATGAAACGATAGGACGAATGAGTCGTTGTACCGTTTCGTCGCGTCTTTTACACATAGCTACGCGTGTTGATCTCAATGGCACAATCTTTAATCTTTGGCACTGTCAACAGCAGACTCTTTTTCAACAATTTCAAAATTTTTTCCCGGCGAATCGGGAAGCGAGTTCAAACATATTAGGTTCAACACGTCCAAGACAAGATCAACTACAATTTCAACGACCATTTAAACGCATTGTTTAAGTGGGGGTTGAGACATTAAGACATTATTACCAATAAAACTGAAGCTTTGGAACTAGTCCAGACATATCGTAAAACGTATAGCCTAGATAAAAAATACTTGATATTTTCAAATTTGACTGTCAGCTCAAATGTCATGATAGTTTAATTAAAGCATTTAGGAATTATTGAAGAGTTATGTGAGGGTGGAAGATGATTTCTGTTGTAACAGTTTCACTGGGTTTATTGAATTCGTAGACAGGTTACAGCTCTACACGACAGCACTACACGACAACAGCACTACACAGCTTACAGCTACACAGACTTACTACACTGGACTGCCCCTGTAGCCGGCCGCAGACGGGCTCTTAAGGCCTCTGACATCCGGCCAGATTGGCAAAGTCCATTGACATCGCACATTTAGGCCACTTAGCATCTGATACTAAGCGCCAAAGTACATTGGCGCTACATCCCCCCTCCTACCTACAGAAACGGGTTCCCAGGGAATGACATAAAGAATGCCCATGCTTCACTAATAGATTCTAAATGGCTAACACATACAGGCCATACTCACTACTTTAACATGGGGCAAAATAACTGAATTTTAACGGAGACAATCACTCCACTGCATGCGGGCCGGGCTCGCCTTGATCTTCATCTCTTGACTCTCGCACCTGCCTAAGACGATCCACCAATAGGGTATCCACGTGACTGCTCAGCCTCCGATACTCGAACCATAGGTACACCAGCAGCGGCACCGGGAACAGGCATCCAATTAACCATTCGAAAGGATAGCGCTTGGCGTTCCCTTCTTCTTCCCACTGGCGCCGCAGACGTTCCACTGCTTTCAGATGTGAGCTCGCTCCTGCTAGGTCTATCCGCGTAGGCGTTCGAAGGGCGGCTGGCGCTTCCTCCATGATGGGGCTCTTTACCACCGGTTGCGATTGCTCCAGGACTGGTGCTAGTAGGCCGCTCAGCATCCCGGCGGCCTCCTCATCGATGACACTCGTCACATTCACCGGTAACATTTGTCTAAAGCTTGCTTGTAGGACCCAATCGTCCGACGTTGCCGAACACAATCTTGGAATTTTTATTACTCCCGCTGCCGGCAGCACTTGCGGTAGGCCTATTCCCCCTATTCTTTTCCCAGGACACTGAAGCACTATGGTTACATTATTTTTTCCTGCGTAACCCCATTTTCTTCCCCCAATGTAAAACAGGTCAATACCGGTCCACTTTTTACTGTCTAAACGGCAGTTCCTCTGAATCCCTTCCGGCTCCTGCAGAAAGACTGCCGCTGCGCAGCTCTTCATCCTCCCTTTCCGATCGATAGGCTTCAGGAAAGGGCATACACTGCCCATGTAGGGTGCACATTTTCGGGCCTCGTCGACGTTGAACTCGACGAACAGTTGACGGTCTGGCGATACTCCCAAGTATGGAGCCAAACCTTCGTAGGAGTGGGATACTGACTCCTCTTTGCTGGATGCTACTGGCATGGGGAACACACTGTAGATCTGCAAGGCGTAATTGAATTCGAACACCGGCAGATGAATAAACAATCGAACGTTCCCACTCACAAGCGCCGCTTCCACCCTGGCTTCCTGGTAGGCCCTCCAGCCATTTCCTCCTTGTAATGCTGGTGTTAGTCCCCAGCCTTGGGGCAAAGCTTGTCGAACCGAATCCAGCGCTTGAGCCAGTACATTCGGAGGACAAAGGAGTGGTGACAATCTCCCTATAGCTGCATCCGCAAGGCCGGTTTGCCAACCGTGTAGGACTTCGGCCGTCCAGTCCAGCGCTCTATTTGCTTTCTCCACAGACCTTGTTACTTTTTGCAGGAACAGTAACTCTCGAGCCAGGTGAGTCCAGCTATCATTGAAGACCTTTCTCAGCTGTGCCTGTTCTCGACGCATTTGCCCCGCCACTGCCATGAGAGCACTGATCTCGGACTCATGCTCCGCCAGGTGTCCCATAGTCACATTTAACAAGGTCGCTTGCTCCTGGAGCAGGTGCACCACCTCCAGACCCCTCTTGTCGAATGACTCAAGCTTCGAGTGTACGGCTTCCAAGTCCTTCGTCGTGGCGGTTCCAAAGAGCCAGTTAAGAAGCTGGCCGCCACCGTCGATCAATCCGCGCTTCCGCCGGGTTCCGTCGCCTTTCAAAGCTCGTTCTAGTTCTCGGAATTCCCGCCTCCGACGCTCCGCTCTTGCCTTGATTTCAGCCAAATCAAGCGCCGGACCTTCCAAAAACGGTTTTACTTCCATAGGGAAATTCCCCGTCACCGCTTTGCCGAAGGCACTCGACATATCGTCTATCCAAGCGGTAACTAATTTAATTACCTGCTCCGCCCGCTTGGTGGGCACGTCGTAAATGACAACCCATTCTGAGTCGCCCAGTGCCAAAGTACCCTCGGGGTGAAACACTGCTCCCTCGGTAACAACGAATTTTCCCTTCATTTCGTTCCCTTGGACCAATTGGCCTACGACACAGACCAATGTAAAGAACAGCATGTTCTTCATCCATCCGGGTGCCCGTTTCTTCCTGGTAGGACGACCCGTCGGTGCTTCCGCCGCCGAGTCCATTGCGGAACCTCCTTCGTCTTGTAGGCCTTCGTCCAGTTCGGCGATCGGCTCCAATGGACGGCGCCTCACTCTCCCCTTTCTCTTTTCGCTGGCTGTTCCCCAGCTACTCCAATAGGGTCGGTGTCAGGTGTCACTTCACTGTCAGCTTCGGGTATCGGCCCCGTGTCATAATCGGCACGCGCCCCACCCGCTTCAATTTCGGCACGTGCTTCTCCCGAGCCGGTGTCAGCACGCTCGACACCCGACTCGGTTTCGGCATCCACTACCTTCTCACTTTCTTCTTCGCTATCGGACTCGTCGTCCGATTCCACTACAAACTTCTTCATTTGAGACACATGCACTACAATAGTTTTTTTTCCACTTGGTTTCCGAAGTTCATAGTTTAGTTCCACTTTTGTACCCCAAATGTATGGCCGAAACTTCTTTACAGCCCATACAATGGCGAGGCACTCCTTTTCCGTTATCGTGTAGTTCCTCTCCGATCTGTTCAACACTCTGCTCACGAAACAAATTGGCATGGGATTCCCGTCCCTTTCTTGCATAAGCGCCGCCCCTATGCCATAGTCACAGGCGTCGGGATGCACTTCAAAGTTCTTCGAATAGTCTGGATGAGCAAGCTTTGCTGCCTTCACCAGCGCAGCTTTCAACTCGGTGAAACTGTTCCGTTCCGGTTCTCCCCAACGAAACACACCCTTCCCCTCCATTGTCGTAAGCGGGTACGCCACCTGGGCGAAATTTGGCACGAACTTCCGGTAGAACGAACACAGGCCTACAAAGCTTTTGACCCACTTTCTCTTTGCCTTCTCATTGGCATTGAGGTTTGGCCCCGGGAACATTTCAATGGCCTTACAGTGGTCCGGATCCGGCTCTATTCCGGCCTTGCTTACCACGTGGCCCAGCATTCTCACACGCTTGTTCCCAAAGGCACACTTTTCTATCTTCAACTTCAAATTGGCCTTCCGGAAGCAGGACAAGACTTTTCCCAGTCTCTCCAAATGCTCCCCTGCGTCTTTTCCAAAGATGACCACGTCATCCATGTACACCAAACAGTCGGTCCACTTTAATCCTGCCAACACCATGTCCATAAGTCGTTGGAAAGTGCTCGGAGCTGAGCATAACCCAAACGGCATCACTCGGAACTGGTAGAGGCCATCCGGTGTAACAAATGCTGTCTTCGGCTTATCGGCTTCCGCAACCGGCACCTGCCAATATCCGCTTTGTAGGTCAACAACGCTAAACAAAGCTGCTCCCTCCAGTTTGGATAGAGCATCGTCTATACGTGGGAGTGGGTACACATCCTTCGTTGTCACCTCATTTAGCCGCCTGTAATCAATGCAGAATCGCCACTTTCCATCTTTTTTCCGCACTAGGACGACTGGTGACGACCAGGGGCTTTGGGCCGGCTCTATAACTCCCTGTTTGAGCATTTTGCTGACTTCTTCCTTGATCAATTCTCGCTCCCTCCATGCTCGTCTCCTTGGCAGCTGTTTAATCGGCGCTGACCTGTTGGAATCGCATGCTCGAGCACATTACACTGGCCCAAGCACTCCCCACTGTCCGCAAACACATCCTGAAACTGTGTGAGCAGATCAATCAGGTCGTTCCGATCCTGCGCCGCCAGAGTTGACGCTACACACTGGTCAAACGCCGCTGGTTTCCGCGGTTTTCCCGACCGGCCCCCGACCTCTCCAGCTGCATCCCTCTCCTCGCTTTCTTCCAACGAGAGATTGCTCGCCTGGTCAATCGGCATTAGGTGACCGATGGAAGTTCCCTCGACGATCACGTGATCCACATGGTCAACATTCATCACGTGAACCACCGCTTCTGGCTTCGAGCAGTCGATGAGAGCATGGCCCGCCGAAAGTCCACTATTTTGCAACAGCTTCTTCGATGGTCTCAGTAACATAATAGCGTCATTTCCCGCTTCAGGGATGGACACTTTTACTGGCACCGCACTTCTTTTCGGCACCGTCACACACACCGTCACTGTCACTTTCTTCACTGTTTCTTTCCCACCGCTTGCCTCCATATGGATTGCTCCTAGTTCCACTATTGGCGGGTTACTAAAACAGATTTTCAGCTCTCGGAACAGCTTCAGTAAGTTTCTCCCCATGATAAATTCTGGTCCAAATGTCTTCAGGACCAAGGCTTCACCCTCCACGGACGCGTTTTTATTCGTGACCGTGAGGGAGACCTTCCCCCTCGGATTCATCGGCTGTCCATCGGCCGTCACGACCATCGGTCCTTCCCACGGGACTATTTTCAATTTTAATCTACTCGCCAACGATGGTGAGATAACTGAAATCACCGCTCCCGTGTCGACCAAAGCATCGACCGGCCGTCCACCAATCCAAATTTCTTCGGTCGGCTGACGATCGCCATTGGTCATTTCCGAAGACTGGTCTCCGCCAATCACCGCACAGGCTGCCTTAGGCTCCTCCCCCTCGGGCTTCTTGGGTTTCACCGCAGTCTCCTTCTTCTTTTCCTTCTGACAGTTTCTCGCGATGTGCCCTTCTTCATCGCAATTAAAACAGCGAAATGAGTTCTTCTTCTTCGGCTTTTTGTTCCATTCGCTTTTCCCGCCTTCTTTTTCCTTTTTCTTCGAAGGATCCTTTGCCCGGGCTAGCTCGTCCCGCAACTCTTGGATCTGGCGCCGTAGGTCTTGCATTTGGTCAAGGTCTACGGCTCCCACGGCAGGCTTCTCCCGCTCTCTACGCCTATCCTCATAGCCCCTCTCGTAGGCTGTTTTGACGGCATCCGCGTGAAGCCTCGCCTCTTCCAAGAAATCTTCACATGTCTTGATGCCCAACACGTAAAGTCTCTCATAAAGGGTTGGGCTCAACCCTCTGAACAGGTGATCTATGCGCACTTCCTCAGCCATATCCGGCTGGACAATGCGGCTCATGTCCAGAACATCATGGTAGTACTCCGTGACGTCCTCGTCCTTGCCTTGGACCCTCATCCGCAGCTTCCTTTCCGTTTGCCGCTTCAGATTTACCGCCACGAATTGTTTGAGGAACAATGTCTTGAGCCCTCGCACTTCTCTGTAGTGCTCCGGTTCGTCATCCGTTGCTGCTATGCGAATCTGCTGGTCCTCCCAGTTATCTGGTCGGGCGTTTCTCGCCTCAAGGCCTACAATCCATTTGTAGGCAGGCCCCTCGAGCGAGACGTCAATGGCCCTTGCTAGATCGTTATTGGACCAGCGATTATGGCGGCCGATCCTTTCAAATCGGTCTATCCACTCAATCGCATTCTCTTTCGGCGTGCCCCGGAACTTTTCGGGCTCCTTGTAGTGGAACATTGGACGTTCCGCCATGTCTTCCTCTTCTCCCAAGAATGGATCCCAATCTAGTTCGGGCTCCTCCAGAGACTGTCGGCTCGGCGACCCTCCGACGCTGAATCCGCTTCGTCCCTGCCTCACTGGTGTCGCTTCCTGCGGAGTACTGAACGCTCTGGGTCGTAGGCCTTCGCGCGGGATTCTTCCTCCCAAGCCTCTCGCCTCCACCGGCTGGCTGCTATGGGTACCCGACGAACGGTTGATGACCCCAGTGGTATCAGCTTCCACGCCAACTGCGCTTCTTCCGCCGGTCACGTCTTCCACTCGTGCCGACGACCGCCGCACGTCCTGGCTCCCGGTCAGTAACCCCTTCGTTCCACTGGAATTTGGGTCGCCCGACTTCCTCCGCTGCGACTGCGATACTTGATCGCCTTCGACCGTTTCCGCCTCCGCTGAGACGGCCTTTACACCGGTACCTTCCTGGTCTTTTGAGACTGTCACCTGCGGAATGAGCGACTCGCGGTCGTCAAACTCTGCCTGACGTGATCGTGATCCCTGATCACGATCAATGACCCGCCCTAATTGTCGCTCTTCGGCTTCCGCCCTGGTCCGTGCGTTTACTCCTCCTTTGTTCCCTACCTCCCGAGCCTCTTCGTACTGCCTACGTGCAGCTATCGGCCCGACTGCCCCTTCCGACGCACCACTCCCTGCTTCCGGATTCCCAGAATCCTGGTAGCCCTGAGCGTCTTCAAATTCTTCGCCCTGGTGCTCAGAATCTGACTGGAATTGCGCCTGATCTGGGACTTCCCGCGGTAGGGACTCTTCACTGAGCACACACGTACCTTTTTGTCCCAAAGTGAGCTCACTCACTCCTCCAGGAGGGCCTCTTGAGCGGCCCTTTGCCCGCACCAGTGCTTCGTTTGCTCCCTGCAATCCCGCTGTCGACCGTGCTAGAGGTGTTGCCGCCCTCAAACCCGAGTAATAGGTTTGAATCTCCTTGGCTGCCTCTTCTGCTGCCCGTCTACGGCTTCTTTCTCCAGCGGCTGTGACCACACTTCTCCCGTGTGACATTCACACGAGGATCTTCTGCGATCCCACTGCCAAATCCACGCTTTCCCCAGACCGTTGCTGTGGCCTCGTGCCCGGCAATAAATTGCCAAGTTCGACTTCCAGAGACCCCTCACAGCAAACGCCTACCCGAGTTACAACGTGTATTTTAGCAGTGAAAAAACAGGAGCATCTCCACCATGTAACAGTTTCACTGGGTTTATTGAATTCGTAGACAGGTTACAGCTCTACACGACAGCACTACACGACAACAGCACTACACAGCTTACAGCTACACAGACTTACTACACTGGACTGCCCCTGTAGCCGGCCGCAGACGGGCTCTTAAGGCCTCTGACATCCGGCCAGATTGGCAAAGTCCATTGACATCGCACATTTAGGCCACTTAGCATCTGATACTAAGCGCCAAAGTACATTGGCGCTACACTATGATGATGACATGTAGCATGATGTGTTGGAGCACTGTGATGATCCTGACGTCTGTAATATAGCCCATCGTGAAACCCTGTATTGTATAAATATTGTTTGAAATACAGAGTTTCACGATGGGCTATATAATACCAAAAAATGGGGAAATGAAGGGGTAAATATTTTTTTTTATACATAGTTACACATTCGAATAAAATTATGAAAAAATTCACGGGATACCGGGAAGGAATCTAGAAAATTAAGGTATACAATTTGTTACATAAAGTTTACTACAATTCCCGCAAATACGTGTGTGTGAAGCACGTAGTCAGTACTACTACGAGAAATTTTTTTTTTAAAGTGGAGATACGTTCGCCATGCCCCTAGCGGTCAGACCAGTCATCGCATACACAGGAAGATAGGGGATATCGGTCTTTACTTCGTAGTCTGTGCCATGGCGAAGGTCCGACGAATTCCAACATATTTTGCTAGATATTTCTATATTCTACTAGGAACGTTAGGCCCGTCCAGGGCCGGGGAATAGTTGGCGCTAGCGTATTTTTAACGCTTTTTTTCACCATTTAAACTCTGCCACTTCTCCCTCGCCATTTTTTGCACGTCGACTTTTTTTTGCCCACTCTAACCCGTTCACTGTCTCTGCTCGCCACAATACCCGCAGTAGTTGCCCGTCATCCTCCTCACAGTTTCTGCCCGTCGACCCATGTTTGCCCCCAAAACTCCCCCTGTAGTTGCCTGTCGAGTGAGTCGTTGCCTCTGCCCGTCTAATCCCTCACAGTTTTTGCTCGCCCACTCACTCTGTCCGTAACAATGCCCGCTGAAGTTTCCCATCGACCCGGTTGTTGTTTCTGACAGTTTACCTTCTTAGTTCTTACAGTCTCTGCCCGTCTGCCCAGTCCCTGCTCGCCTAAACGCTTTCAAAAGTGGCTCGCCAGCCCAATTTCTATCCGCAAAAGCGCCCGCTGAAGTGGCGCGTCGACCCTGTCGTTGTCTCTGTCTATTTCCCACCTTTAAGTCTTTGCTCGTCCACTCACTCGCTGCCTGCCAAAACGCCCACTGTAGCTGCCCGTCGACCCACTCATTGCTCTGTCCGTTACCCTCTCTCAGTTTTTCCCTTCGACCCAGTCCCTGCCCGTCTAAATGTCCATTATTGTAGTTGCCAGTCGAACCCCTCATCGCCCCTTTGGCCCTCTCACATGTCACAGTCCCTGTCCGACAGCCCGTCAACCCACTCTATCCGCCTAAACGCATGTTGTAGTGTCCCGTCAACTTTTTTGGGCCTCTATCCTTAAAATTTTTGCCTACCAAAATATCAATTATTGTTGGCCGTCTTCGTTGCCTCTGCACGTTGGCTCACTTACTGCCCGTCAAAATGTCAATTATTGTTGGCCGTCTTAATTGCCTATGGCCGTCAGCTGTCGTCCACCCATTCAATGCCAGTGAGTCGAAAAGTTGTGCATTTCCACAGTTCCACCCACCTTTACGCCCTTCCAAACTCCCATCTTACCAATTCACCCGGTGGTGGGTTACCATACCCGGTGGTGGGAGCCAATCACAGGATGCGATTTCAGAATCACGTGATTAGCACCGCCAATCACAGGATGCGCTCATCGCAACCGAAAAGCTTGTTGCTTTATCGAGTAAGACTAGTATAGTTTAGCCCGTCCCATGACGGTAATAGGTGGACTCTAGTATTAAGTGTCTGCCCGTTGTTCCCGCCCTTCCCGCGGTTCCCGCCCTTCCCGCGGTTCCCGCCCTTCCCGTGGTTCCCGCCCTTCCCGCGGTTCCCGCCCTTCCCGCGGTTCCCGCCCTTCCCGCGGTTCCCGCCCTTCCCGCGGTTCCCGCCCTGCCCGTGGGTCTATACCTGCCCGCGGGTCTACACCTGCCCGCGGGTCTACACCTGCCCGCGGGTTTATACCTGCCCGCGGGTCTCACTCCGTCTGTCCATTAACCCACCCTGCCCGTGGAAATTCGAAAGAAAAAGGTTAAGCCTAGCCGGCGGCAGGTCAAACCCTTTCCAGGTAGTCGAATGTCACGTGACGCCGGTCGACCAATGGCAGCGTGCGCACAAGCGACCTTGAATGGACAAACGCACAGACAAACAGATACACACACAAACTCCGCCCCCAAACTACCCTTGGGTTTTTATAAAGGGTAGGAGACTAGTATAGTTTAGCCCGTCCCAGGACGGTAATAGGTGGACTCTAGTATTAAGTGTCTGCCCGTGGGCGCCCATATTTTTAGCGCCCTTTATCGCCAATTTTAGACTTTTCTCTCCCACTGCCCGTTAACCTACTCACTGCTCGCTAAAATGACCACTGTATTGACCCTTGACCCTTTTATTGCCTCTGTCCATCTTCCTCTCCCAATTTCGGCCTACCAAAAAGCCCTCTTTAGCTTCCCATCGATCCTTTTGTTGTCTCTGCCTTTCTTCCCACTCGCAGCCTCTGACCCACCAAACTGTCCGCTGTGATTGCCCGTCGATCGAGTCGTTGTCTCTGGTCGTCTTATCCTTCACGTTCTCTGCCCGTTGTCCCAAAGTCTGTTCGCCAAAACGCCCTCAGTAGTAGTCCGTCGACTCTTTCGTTGCCATTGCCCGCCCTGCCACTCACAGCCTCTGCCCGCCGACCCACTTACAGCCCACCAAAATGCCTATTGAAGTTGGCCGTCGAATCAGTCGTTGATCCTGCCCATCGACTCACTCTCAGCCCGCAAAAATGTCCATTGAAGTTGTCTGTCAACCCAGTCGGTACCTCTGCCTGTCTTCCCCCTCACAGTCTCTGCCCGTCGAACCATTTCCTCGCCAATAGGCCTGTATTTGCCCCGTCGACCTCACCGTTTTGCCATCATTGACCCTGACCGTATAATCCCTCACAGTCTTTGCCGTTGATCGCTCTCTTTGTCCGTCGGCCCAGTCTCTGCCTACTAAAACGCCCACAGTAAGACCAAGATGTTTCCGTTTAATCCGTGCAGTACTTGCTTGTAACCCCCCCCCCCTTTTCCTTCGCCAGCCCAGTCTCTGCCTGCCAAAACGTCCTTTGTAGTTGCCCGTCGGCTCACCTTTTTGGTTTTGCCCGTCTACCCCTTCACAGTCTCTTCCGATCGACCTACTCACCGTCCGCCAGAATGCTCACTTTAATTGCCCGTCGACCCAATTACTGCCCGCCAGACCCAACGTTCGATCTGCCGTCCAATTCCTCAGATTCTTTAACCGTCAACCCATTCCCTGTTCTCCAAAAAGCCCGTTTTATTTACTCATCTACCTTATCGTGGCCCTTCTCCTTCCTTTTCCTCGAAGTTTTAACGTCAAAATATGTTGCTCTACGCGAGCCAATCACAGCAAAAGCACAGACATTAGATCCTTCTCTTTTCTTTGTTTTTTTTTATAGAGTATAGACTAGTAACTTTAGGCCTGGCCAGTGCCGGGGGATAGGTGGGCTTAGAGTATTTTTAACGCCTTCTTTCACCATTTGAGCCCGGCCAATCATTCCACGCTATTTTTGGCCGTTAATTTAAATTTTATTCCCGTCGGCCGATTCACTGCTAGCCAAAATGCCTACTGAAGTTGCCCGTCGATTTTGTCGTTGCCTTTTTGCTCGTCTTGTCTCTGATAGTCTCTGTCCGCCAACCACCTCTCTGCCCGACGACCCATTCACTGCCCGAAAAAAATTTCCAATGAAGTAGTTCGGTGACCCAGTCGTTGTCTCTGGCCGTCGTATCCCTAACATGTTTGCCTGTCAACTCCTACTCTGCCCATTGACCCTAAATTTGTCCACAAGAGCGCATTAGCCTGTCAGCCGTTTGGTTGCCTTTGTCGGTATTTCCTCTCACAGTATTTGCCTGTTGTGATGATCGAACAGGGATCAGGGAATAAACTGGGGCCCGAGTAAACCAACCAGAGCACCTAACCGGCGAGACGTGAGGGCAAGAGTAAGGCCCCGGCGACCGGCGAGAAGTAGGGCCGATATGAGCCGCGAGGGGGCTCAGGTGTCGGTCTATGGGCGTTGATGAGGGAGGGGGACATTAGGGCTTAGGCGGAGGCTATAACACCTGTTCATAGCCTTCTAGTTTTACTAAAGTTAATCTTTTAGGGATAACACAGGTTATGTTTATTTAAACAATAAGTGGGTGTGTTATGGGATTATTATAAATATCAACACATTTTTTGCTATAAATTGTAGTTTTTTAACAATTAAATTTAGTAGGCGTATTTAGAAAAATGTTTTCACTTTCTGGGTTATTTATTTGAGCATCCCAACATTAAAAACCTATAGAAAATAATTGAATAAAATTAACTGACACAAATTCCGGTTAACCAGTTATCGATTTTACTTAGCTCCATCTCCCCCTTACTTTATTTATCAAAATCTTCTATGATAAGAAAACTTTTTTCCTTACTATTTTTCGTAAATTAAACTTATACCTAAACTGTACATTACATTAAGAGCTACAACTGACATTTTTCTCAAATTTAAGAATCAACCCTTTACCATTTTAGAACCACGTTTTAAGTGCGACAGCGACCGTACAATGCAACCCCGGTACAGGATGCCACTTCAGAATGGTCAAATTCCAGTCGTTTTCCCTGGCTTCCAGTACCAAATTTAATCAATTTCCAGAATTTTTTCCGGTTCCTCTCTAACACTACATTGAAAACAATACAAGTGCTTGCACTCATACGAGATACGACGTGGTTTAATGAACTGGCTTAGTCTTTCTTTGCTAAAAAGAATATCACAACCCACAAATGATTGCGACTATTATGGGAAATAACACGAAAATTTAAAAAATCAAAAAGTTAACTTTTGATGAAAAAATTGTGAAAACAAAAAATACAGCTACGCGGCGAGTTACATCGTTCTTCTGTGACGCTTGCGAGCAACAATTCAAGTTTTTTTGACCGCTTTTTCCTCAGACTCCTTAAAATCATTACTTTTCTTTTTGGCTTCTTCTGAAAACATGTTACTTGCGTATTTTGTGCATACATTACTTGAGAAATTTTGACCTTAAGTGGGCCTCCACACTCTTGGACTGTTATAGACCACTTTCGACTTGCTTCGTATCCGCTTAGCCAAAAGTCGTGCGGCTAGTCGACTAGTACGCACCGTGGCGGGGGATAGCCGAAACATGCAGCAGACTTGGCTAGATTGAGCCCATGAACTTAGCAGTGGTTTGTCTTTTACTGCAGTCTGCTAGTGTATCAAAAGAAAGAAATGTCCGTTTTCAAGTTTAAGTTGTCAGAGTTAGTGCTTTCGTTAGAGGATCGCGATGTTTCTTACAAAACACTTGAGTTCCTGAAGTGTCGCGATCCCCTTGTTATCCTTCTACAATTATACAAAAGTGGTAAATCTTCATCTAAGTTTATTCCCCCCATAGAGAAATATCATTTGATTCACTATCTGGTTTATGAACGCGATGTTAATGAAAGTGAAAAACACGAAACATATAAAAATCTTCATTCGGAACAGTAACTAACCAACACTTTTACTGACAAATTGCTAGGGTTTCCACTTTCTAGTATTGTTGTGATAATTCGCGTGATAATACGTAATGTTACTCATTCACAGTCCCTTTCAAATAAACCTGCAAGGCCTTGGGTTGCTCTTCACCCAACTGGAAAAATTCTTCGTGCTTTTTTTGATTGTGCTGCTGGGTAGGTTTGTACATATTTGTTATTACGTCAGTAATTTTGTGTACTAATCTTTTGTGTTTGTTATTTTTGGATCTACCAAAAAAAAAATTTAATTCACAGGCTGGGGAGTGTGTGTATCCGTGTTAGTGCCCTATTACAATTGGCAGTATCAGCCAAAAAAGATGCCTCAACCATTGCTGGTGATAGTGTTGGGATACCGGTCACATCATTACAATGTTCTTTGAACAAGTCTGGGAAAGGACCAGTAATTTGAGACAACTATATATTTATTTAATTCATACCCACATGTTATTTTTGTCACTTAAGGTAACAATTGGGAAAATTTCTGATTTAAATGTAGACAATCATAGGAAGAAAGAGGTTTTAGTTAGTGATATTTCCGAGGTTACTAATGAAAAATTGCAACGTACAAATGAAGCTCTCGCAATACTGAATTAGTTGCTAGTTGTGCTGTCATGTGTACCTGAGTATGCAGATTCATTTCAGCCACCAGCTGAAACAAATATCTTACCGAAGGCACTGAGTGAAATGTACAATCCTCAATTAGAAGATAAAAATGAGATTGAAGCAAACGAAGGGTGTGAAAGACTAGTTACCGAAATAAAAATTACTACCGAAGAACAGCGTTCAGTCCAGATTGTTACTAGGATTCAAATTGAATGAATGGGAACAACTGTGAAGGGGCAGGATAACCGGAATATCCGGAAAACGTGGGGTGGATAGAGGCAAATCTTTGAAAGCTGTCATTCAAACGGCCACAGTCAGCACTGTTTCAAATTCCGAATCATTAGAGAAAGATATGGTTGCGCCCGAAGGTAAATGGCAATAGACATTATGTTGTTATTATATATTGGCAGAACAGTTAATTTGTTATTGTTATTAGGATTATTTAAGCGCAATTGTCAGGTCACGACGCGAAATGAAGATATGAGCAACGACTCTGGTATCAATATTGACACAATTGAAGAACCATCACATATAGAAGATTTTGAAAGTTCATACCAGGAGACAACGCAGGCATCTAGAGCGACCAATGCAAGCAAAGTCCGCGATATCAACTTCATCAGTCAAAAGAGACGAAGCAAAATCCAGAAAAATACTTCAGAATTAGAAATGGTGTTGTACGTATGGCCTTTTTTTAGAATACTCTATTTTATGCAACTACATCTAAATACTTTTTTTTGTCCAGGACTCCTGCTCAAATGAGTCGTCTACTGATCAAAATGGATCAGCGAAGTAAGCGAACAGAAAAAATGGTGATAGAGATTAAAAATAATCGTACTGCTGGAGTCTTTTCTCCTTCTGGACTTGAATTATTGAAGGACAAGCTTCCCACAATGCCTTTCGACGATTGGAGTGAACTTGTGAAATTTGAGGATAGCATAGCTAGCGATGATGGGGCTTCTATAAAGAACGATTTGGTACGTACACTATATTTATTTCTACATTTTCACAGAAAGAAAACCAATGTGTAATGTTATTAACGTAACTTTAAATTCTAGTTGGCATTCCTACAAATGGTACCTGGTACTTCAGTATATCAAACTGCCAAAAACATGATGGCTACTCTGATATCCATACCGCTATCCCAGCTATGTACTTTTAAAGGAACATCTGTTATTCGTGACAAAGGAATACAGAAAAACAAATTTTCTCAATCTTGCCCAACTATCTTGGCTTGCATTAGTGGTAATAATTGACGTAATTTATATAAGTTATAAAAATGAAATAATAATGATAAACACTTTTTTATATTTAGCTGCCTGTTTATCCCGACATCACGATAAATACGACCCCAATCAATTCAAAACGTCTTTACAAAAGTTTTTTATTGAATCTGGAGATAAAAATGGGGGCACAGAGAAAAGAAAGAGAAAAATCAACGAAAAAAATTTAGAAGGACAGATTCAACAAAAAAATCTCTCAAAAAATTCAGCAAGTGACATCTTTGAATCGTCGGAGGAAGACGTGGAATCATCTGGAAATGAAGCAGCCAATTTCAGAAAAAACAAGAGGAACAATTTTGATTGTATTAGTTCGTACTTTATTTCAGGTTCATCAGATTCAGATAGTTGAATTCTATGTCCAACATCGCCGTGAAACATGAATCGAAAAATAAACAAATTGTGGACTGTAAATTTTTTTCTTTCATATTTTTCCAATAATAACTTCCTCTGCAAAATACGATGTATGCAGTTTTCAGCTAAATATAAAGCAAATAACATTCGCCAACATTTGAAAAGTAAGAAATCTGTTATTTTACCAATAGAAGTAAAATAACTTCAAAAATGTTGTGACCCAATAAATTCGGGTGCAAAAATATATTGGATAAATATTTTAAAAAATTATTTTACCAACATCTCAATTGTAGGAATATAATATTTTAGCAATATTTGGGAAATATACTCTGCTAGCTGGGAAGACACCGTATCAGAAAAGAGATCCATCTAGAGAAGTTATTGGTGGTGAACTACAGTTTCTTTTAGAAATGTGTTATCCTGAACTGGTGACATTTAACGGAAACACCTACACAAGGTAAACGAATAATTTACAATGGTATTACATATAGTTTTGAATTTCTTTATTTAAAATAGATATGGTCAACGAAATGAGCCAAAAACTGTTTCTCTACTGGAGGAGGACGAAAAAAAAATAAAAAGTTGGACATCCTTTATGCTAATATCTTAATATATTTTCCTGAAGGATTTCAAGAAGTTAAGTCCGTAATCAAGTTTGATCTAATCATCATCGTTGTTGAATCACGTTTTTCAATCAACAAAAATCTTTTGGTTGAAAATCTTAGTGACCAATCATTAATAAGTCAAAAGATCGTATATATCGACTTTGAAAATTTGCATTTACCGTAGCCTCCCCACGCGCTTGGCGGGGGGAATACCCGCTTACCAAATATAATATAATAAGGGGAAAATTGGCGTGGGGTCTATGCTATACTAATAAGTTTCTAACTAAAAGTTATGGATATTAGGGTACTGCCGGAATATTGACCGAGAATCAGCCTTAGCTCTTAAAATCTACTGTTGACATCGCTCTTTACGGGTCGGCTGTTCACGATAAAAGACAATCTGAATTATACAGAAGCATCAAGACTCTTGATGAGTTGACACACTTCAGTTACAGAGAGATGGATTCAAAATCAGCTTAAGTAGCCTTTATTTGTGCTTGACCCCGAAACGTAGCAACACTCACGAGGGGAAACGGCATGTGTTACAAACTAATAAGTCCGTAGCGTATAAACGAAAACGAACGAAAACGAAAATGGACGGCGAACTTGCCACAAAAAAAAGGAACTGTATTCAACTTAAGAAAAAATGAGAAAAAAACCACGCGAGCGAAAAATTGGCGTCACGACAGGTAGCACGGTCGAAAAAGAACTCAGCCCCCTTACACGTCATCAATCATAGCGTGTATAAAAAAAACAAAAGACATCAGTATTGCGAAACAAAAAAAAAACCGCTAATAAACTAAGGGAAAGGTATATGGTTGGCGCGCGAAACCCGATCTTGGTTGCCATGGCAACTCGGGAACAGGAAGGGTAAAGGGGAGACGCGCGAAGCCCGATCCGAGTTGCCATAGCAACTCGGTAACAGCATGTTTCTACTGTTCCGGTTAAGTTGATCCTATCCAAAAATGACAACCACGTCAAACATCCCGACGGAAAGTTTTGTACGGTGACAATTTAATGACTAGAAGAAGTTGCCCCTATTTTGGGCCCAGAAGAAACTTGTGTTTTTAGTTAGGATGACTGAGCGAGAATCCCTATCGGATTCACTGCTGCAAACAAACAGGACCCAATCCTGATGCACGTGGAATATCGAGTTCGTCTCCCGGATCAAGAATGGGTAGTGACCGAACGCCCCAAGTTGATTCCTTCTGTTATTGTATGCATTGAAATCAGACGCAACGGCCTTGGCAAGCCGGACATCGTAGGCTATTCTGGCCCAACCTACATAGCCATTAGATTCGGAAAACATTCCTCCTCGACTACCCTTGCTCACGGATTGGATTTCAACGGACTACTGGAGCTGCCTCAATTTGATTCCATCACAAAAACTGGATCGAAAAGCCTGCGAAGCCAGTTGTCATTTTCGCCGTCGATGGCGGCCCAGATGAGAACCCTCGCTACCAGAAAGTCATAGCGTTCGCAATTCATCAGTTTTTGACGCACAATTGGGACGCGTTGTTTGTCGCAATAAATGCCCCTGGCCAAAGCGCATACAACCGAGTCGAGCGCAAATTGGCCATGCTCAGTAGAGAACTGTCTGGATTAATATTACCTCATGACCATTTTGCGTCACATCTTGATGCAGCTGGAAAAACTATTGACGCCGACGTGGAACAGAAAAATTTGGTACTTGCCGGGCAAGTTCTCTCTGATGTTTGGTCTGACGTTGAAATTGACGACTTTCCTACTGTTGCGGAGTATATTGATCCCGCTAAATCTGAACTAAATTTGCAACATTTGAAATCTAAAGATCAAAAGTGACTCACCGAGCACGTCCATACGTCCCAATATTTTACGCAAAATGTTTAATGTCAAGAACAGTCTTGCTGTCTGGCTACCAGGAGTTTTTATTTCAGCATTTTCCCGTCAAGATGCTGGCCAATTCCATTGTTTCAAACTCAAGACGGACTGAAGGCTCCAGACGGGTAGATTTTGATGGTCACAAATTTCCATCATTATTGGTATATTATCAAAATCTTAATCGTGACGTGTTGCCTAGATCCACTAGACTCCACTGACTTGTACTGTTTTTCAGTTCAGTCACAACTACTTGAGCGAATGTACAAAGTGTGTTCACCATATTTTGCATCTAAGGTCATGCTAAAGAGTCATATGGTCATTCGAAAAGCTGACCTACCCGTCAACGTTTCAACAAGGACTTCATCTATTCGTGTGGCCACCCGACGCCAAAGAGAAATGGTGGCCATTATTGCCTTAAACGAAAATGGCCCTGAACAGGCCGATTGGATTGACGTCAACGATCTTGATCTTCAAGGCATCCCTGTTCCACATGAAGTTTCTGATGAGGAGCCAAGTATCCTGCCAGTTTGTTCCATCCAGGAACATCTATTGAGTTCGCCATGAGAAGAAGAATGAAATAATTTACAATTGAAAGAAATGCCATTGTATTTTAACTGCATCGCTGCTCATGGTCACCAAATACAGAAATTCGGTTGTTTAAATCAAATTTTTGGAATTAATATTTTGTCATTGAAAAAAGAGGGGGGGGGGGTGATCAGCCTCTGTTCCGTAATCTAGGGAGGGAGGAGGGTGAAACTTAAAAACCTTAAAATCGCGTTACATAATTTATTAACGTCGCCTGAACGATATTGCTCACCGTCAGCATTAATGTAGATCGAACCTCTAACTGTTGAGATTAAATAAATCACATACTCCAGGTTAGTGTCATCAACGTCATCATTTATTACATCCTGGAGGTTTTTCATCACTGGTACATAATGCAAGCAATTTCATAAGGTAATATGCACAAGATAATTTCTTATTATTTTACAAATACTTTCAATGCGCTTTACCTCTTTACCAGATGACGATCAGACACCGATGGAGCCCGAACAGCAGACGAAAGCAAAACCACGAAGTCTGACATGGGATACTAAACATCATCTCAGTCAGTTCGCATGTTTATTAGGGTTATGGTTTGATTAATAGAAAAATAGAACTCAACATTAACTACCAGCTTGATGATGCATTGATCCGAATAATTTTTTTTTTCGTAGCAACCAGTATATGCTCCTTGTTTTTTAAGTTGTCCTTGATTTTATAATAGTATAGCAATCCACCGACCAAATCATAATTGAAACAGTTAAATTTAACGTGATACTTTTATTGCCCGTATCTTTTAGCCATTTGCGCTGTTTTGACCTAAATGTTGTCGCCGCGAATGACCCACTTTCTACTTTTATTACTCTAACGGTAAAGCTAGCCTTTCCACCTGATCTTATATTTTTAGCCACACCCGATCTCGTTTGAGTTTAAATTCGACTCTATGTTTCGTCTTATAGAAGACGAAGAACTTTCACTTGAAGTCAGTCGACCAGCGGGACTATCAGTAAGACAATCAGTCGAGGTCAGTCGAGTCGAGCCGGCAGTCGAAGTCAGGCAGTCCGTCTTCTCCCAATTCCTCCTTTTTTACCTCTTCCCCTTTTTTTGCGCTGTTGTTTTGTAACGTCATTGGTGTCAAATTTAAATAAACGTCCTCCTTCACCAATCGTTTCATCTGGTGGAAGCGAGGACGAATCCACCGACCGAAGCCTTGGCCATTACGGACGCGTTACCAAAATCCTGCTACAGCATCTCTTCGCCGAAGATGGCAAATGGCACAAATTGAAGAAAAATATTCTGAGATCGACATCGAAGAAAAACCATTGAAGAAGAAAAGAAAGGCATTGTGGTTGGAAAAATTCAAGAATCTGAAACAATATGTAAGGAAAAAAACTGAAAATTAAAAAATCTTGACATGTTTTTTTCCAGTGGATATTGTCGCAAGCCGACTCACCATTGAGAAAGCCTCTTCCCACCCGGAAAAAAAACAAATATACATCGAAAATCACCAATGTGAAAACAGCATATTCGTGGACGAATCTGTCATACCAGCATCAGTGTCTGAAAATCAAACGACTGTAAGTTGAATATTTTCCATCACTCTTACTGATCAAATTGGCAAAAAAGAACTATAACCACGTCGGCAAGTGATGAAACAAAGGAACAAAAAATCGTGGTGACTTCCGACCACCTCAGTATCCGCGACGACCAGGCCGGGCTAAAACAGCGGGACCAATTGGAGCTATTGTATGCACTCGATCCTATACGAGGCCTACATGGCGTCAGGCGACGATCAAAAGTGCTTCAAACGCCGTAGTACACGAAAACGGAAAAATTCAGAGACTTCGATCGCCCGCGGTCGATGGCCAAAATTAAGAAAAGAAGCAGTTTACGTTGCACGAAGGGTCCATCGCTTTTTGCGCAAAGACGGTACGTTCTTGTCTATCCCGCCGCCTAAGCCGCCATCACCTAGACCGCGCGAATATCTGACAAAACGACATTGGAAATTTAACATTACAACTGGAAACCAATCCAACTTTCTTTACAACTATCTTAGTCCGCCCTTCTCTCACATAATTCTTTCACCCAAAACAAGTTCCCCTTTGAATTTGACACTTCCAGATTTATATAGACTAAGGCAAAAAAATCAACTCTACTTATATACCCCCTATCTCTCCGTTTAACCAAATAGGACCTTCTAGTGCAAACCTTTCTTCGTCTTTTTATTTTATTTTGGAACAGCACAAAAACGTTCCAAAGGAATTTCCGAATTAACATCGGTAATAAATTGTTTAGTCATCTTTCGCTATAGGTACGCCTTCAAACAAGGGAACTTTGCCGTGGCTGTTGTAAATACAACTATTTATTAGAAAACCATTTAGATTTGGTATAGAGTACATCGATATATCAACTTTTAGATTCTCATTTACCGATTTCAGTCGGTAACATTTCATGTTGCCATCGCAGCGTCATGCTAAGGGTCCTTTGCCACAGACCTTGCACTCCATGTTGTTGACAAGCTTGAAATTTGCTTTAATATGAAAGTTGATAAATTCATATTCCCAGCCCTTTCAAAATGCGTTGGATTTATTGTTGAACACATTGATATATTATTGTCGAATTCAGATAGATAAATGAATTTGTTATTTATGCAATTTTATATACAAATTCTATATATGTTTGCACGAGTTTTCTAGAGAATATACAGGCCATACGTACGCTATAATGTTTTTTCCCATACATATCCTAAAATTTTAAGAAATTTGCGCTGTGAGGATCAAGGTAATTTTCTTTGAAGATGATACCAATTAAGGAAAAGGTTCTCACAGAACAAATAACTTATTGACTCGTCATCTACAGTTCCTGGCCAGAGCATTCAAATGCAGGGGATTTTACATCAAATTGTCCTACAAATTTAATAGGCTGTATTATTTCTGTCACACAATATACAATTTATGTCAAGCTTTTTAGTTTTTTTTACAACAGCAACATTTCTAGATCACGCAAATTATCTGAAGACAAAAATTCGTTTGAAAAACTGTTTGAAATGCCTGAGAAGCAATAATACTTTCCTGCAGTTTCGGTCTGAATATTTTCCATTCTTTTCTAGCTTGTCGATTCTTTTTCCCCAATCTGCAGTTACATTTTTAGCTTCTGTAGTCTTTTTCACTAACAAATAAAAGCTTCTTCGTCTCCTCAAACTTTGACTGTACCTGATTTTCAATTTCAGCTGATGGCTCTAAAATATGGTTCGGACAGTTGGTGAAAATTTTTCCAAGTCCCAACTCGTTGGGATGGATACAGATTGCTCAAATACCCGTGAATATTGGAATGAAATAGGGCTACCTGTATTTCGATCACTAGTTGAAAATTTAGTTGTTGTTTTTGGGCTGATGGAAGAATATGGTTAGAGAGCTATTCTTTTCTCCGTCTGTTCGCTTCGCTCACAAATTTGCAAACATTTCCTGTACCCACTTCAGACAAGTTGCGTCTCCTTAAAACTGAACATACAGTATGTCCTTTCTTCTCTTTATTAATGGACTTCAATGAATCTCGTTTTCTATTAGGATCCCCTATTTCTTTTTCACACATATAGCACAAAATACTGTTTACATGATTTTTTCATCGCGAAGATGCTGTTGACAGAGCCAAAGATAAAAAATTTTTCCATTGAGGGCAACATGCGCAACGGTTTCTAAAAGACGCAATGAAAAGGTACCAGGAAGCGATGGTCACATTCGTTCTACCGTTTTGTCGCGTTGGCTGAGATCAAGTTGGTTGAGCCAGTTTTGTTTTTGAAACCGGTCTATCGTACTGGTATTATAGGGTGTGTTTCACTCTAGAAAAGCGTTTAATACAAGTATGACAAACGGTTTTTCAAACGAACTCTTTCTCGCTTAACGATAATTGATGAACCCTTTTCAGGTCATTGATACCTACTGATCGTTTCTATAGCGGTTTTACACTAGTTAAAATGAGAGTCTGTTATATAGGTTTTCTTGCCCACGGCCTTCCACGTACCTCTGCTCGTATTCATAAAAAGATTATTTGCTGGTTATTAAGATTTCATGAATTACAATTAGTTAATAATCGACTAACTACTATTCGGTTAACAATCCATTTAATTTTTGTGGGGCAAGAATCAATCTCCATTATCACCCTTTCAAAAACTGAATTCCGACCAGTCCACTCTAAAATCGTTGTCTAGTCTTCCCAACACAACGATTGCCTAATCAAATAAATTATTGTCGTCATTTGAGGGGACGTTTTCAGACAATGGCGCCTTCGGTATTTAGCTGAAAAATTTAGCAGACTTTGTTTTTCTTGCGATAATTTGCGTCACTGGTCGCCATAATGCTTTCCAACTTTTTTCATTTGTGTAGATAACTCGAAATTGAACAAAACCAAAGCAGTAAATTATTCGATTTAGAATTTACGGATATCCATTATTCTGTAAATCCTGTATATCAGATGGCTCTGGGAGCCGGAATAACGTCTGACAGTTTTCAGAGAGTTTATGATATTGCTGCATTTTCATTAGGGGTCTCCAAATTCGAAGTTGCGTTTTGTAGAGCACAATTAATCTAATTATTGTTGAACAAAATATATAAGAATTTTTCAAATAACCATATAGAAATAGTGAATTGAATTCTAAAGAAGACGGACTTCCATCACGATTTGAGTCCATTGGAAGTCGGACAAACGGTACAGTTACGAGAAACGGTACGGTATTCCAGCAATTTCAATTTCTTGTGGGATTCCCAAATTGATTACATCGTTGCCTTGCGACAAATATAAAATAAGTATGTACAGAGAAATAAATGACTGACTTTCACAGACAAATTTCACTGGTGGACTGACTACTGTTTCACAGTTGACAAATGATATTAACGGTGCTGCAGTATTATCACTTTCGTGTGAATTATCCAAAGTGATATTGTCACGGGTGAAAAAAAGGGTAAACGTTTATCTCTTAATAGAGATGATTCACATGCTCGTTGCACTTGAAAATTTTCTAGGCGTGATCCTCGTCCAAATTGGTGATACTTGTTGGGTAAGAAATTGTCAGCTGGGACCTGTTATTAGTACTAACCAACTAGTACCTCCCTTATATGAAGCTTTGACTTATTTGACAGCCTTCGCTAACTTAACTGCGGAGTGAAAGAAATTTAGAATTGTTAAAAAAGATAATGGCCAAGACTGACACATCATACAAGGCTTATCTCTGTTGAATAGTTTGTTGATATCATACTGCATCCCTGTATATGTAATGGTAGTGGAAACCGTTTAAACGTTTTGTCTCATGGTTTCGAAGGTAAATTTCTAGCTATTGTAAAGGATGTGGAGGATACAACAAGCATTCGATATTTTTAAACACCCAATCTTTTTAAATCATGCTATGTTCAGTTCTTGTTATGTTTTCTGTCCCCTTTTCCAATGTTTGTTTCTATATCATCATTTACTTTTGACCTTAAGTTATTTTAAATGTCAGTAGAACGAAACTGGCCATAGCTACCCAGCCAAAAATCTTTTATTTTCCAAATCTACAATGGAGTGAAAAGAAAAGTATCACAGGGTTGACCAGATAACGTACCTTTAATTAAATTGTGTTAGAGTTACCGTAAATGTCTCGGAGGTTGAACTCGCATATTGGAATTCATTGTACACCTTATATGCTGGAAAAAAACTATTCGGTATTAACTATGATAACATGAACCCAAACCAGCGTGTATGAAGAGAAACCTAAACAATGTAAGCACTCTGCATATGGGGATCATATTGAATACTAAGTGAATGTTTAGACTATTAATTTAACTCTCTCTTGTTGAGGGTATTTAGTTATTTGTAAGAAGAACGCAATATTACCAGATTATGATAAAACACAGATAAAACAGAAAAGGAAACCACGAATTTCTCTGTCGACACACAGTGGACGATTCCCTGTCAACACACCGTCGTTGTGTAACAACGAAAACATTAGGAATGACACAAACAGAAAAAAATGTGAGCGGTTAGGGTTTTTATGTCATGTTCTTGACACTTCTCCTCAATTGATTGGATAAAACTCGACTGAATTCAAACACATATAAAAACAATGAACAAATGAATATGAATACTTCCCCTTAATGAGAAAATATTTTAGTTTTAATTATTTTTAGTATTTTTTTGTTTTGTCAATGTTTCCTTTTTCTAAGGTTTGGGTTGAACTCCAACTACTGCAATTCGAGTATTGTTAAGCTTGAATTCTGGATCCTTGAGTGGTTTAGTAAGGGTGTCATCTAACTGATTGGCGGAGGCAATAAAAACCATTACTAAATTTTTTGCTTAGCCCTGACCACGAATAAAATGGCACTTCAGTGCAATATGTTTGGTCCTATCATGAAATTCTTGGTTGTACACAATTTGAATGGCACTGCTGTTGTCACAGTGATGGGAGGTAGGTGAAGATTGATGGTGTCCAACATGATATCAGACAGACATTACTGCGACTACAATAACCTGCAGCTTGGTACTCGGCTTCAGCTGTTGATTGAGCTGTTGGTTTTTGGAGATGTGATTTCCACACCACTGGGCCTCCGTTCAATAGAAACAAGGTGCCAGTAGTTGACCGCCGTGTGTTAATGTCGCCTACTAAGTCCGAGTCAGAATAAGCAGTCAACTAATTTTGATCTGCCACTATCATAACACAGGCCGTAATTGGAGGTACCCTTCAAATATACAAGAACATGTTTAGCAATGATTTTCTCGCTGCATAGTTTTATTTCAACACGATTTATTTATAAAACTAAATTTTACTGTAAATTTGATTCAACGTAAAAAAAACACGGATTACGCCACGAATTTGAACGAAGCTTTCGAAAATTGAAGTAATTGATTTCACAATCTTACGTTCTGAGATAAAGATGATCTCAATTTAAATTTCTTGGTACTTTAAAATTACGTTATTACCTGTTTAGTTTAGACTCTTTATTTTTCGCAGTTTAGGATGACGGTAGGTTGTTGTGTTCTTCACAACCTTGCCCACAATTTGAACATGCTACTTATATGACGAGTGAGAAATTGAAGATTCCGGCATTGAAGAGCATGAAGAGTTAACGGACCTTGAAATTAGACGAACCGTCGAACAGTACGTCAAACATGAATGATTTTTCACAAACAAGAAAATGAAAAAGGAAAAAATAGTATTCAACGCATGGCAGTTATGAGTCGGTAATTTATTATGGCAATTTTTTCAATACATCGAGACTTTGGTACAGCAGCAGGAGTTTTTCAGCTCCTTTTCTCATTTTTTCAATAATTAGCGATCGTAGTATAACTTTTAGATTTTCAATGTACAGCTCTGTTGAGCGGCGTCTGCTGTTTTGTTTTATTTATTTATTAAGATACTCTCTGAATGGCCCTTTTACTTCTCCAAGTCTAGTCTAAAACCAAAATCTTGTTAAGCTTTTTTTTTTCATGGGTAGCCAAGTTATGGTTAGGTTTTCTTCATTCGGAATCGAACTTAAAAATAGTTTAGACTTTGGGTTGTTAAAAGACTAGACTTGAAATTGACTAAACTTAATCTTAGTTTAGATTTAGACTTCAGAATTTTTTTTTGGCAAAACCAGGCCGTCACACGCAACATCACGGATGACCTGGTAGAAGGAATCTCTCATGTAGGCTTGTTGAGAGAGAACATGATTATGAACAATTTGTTCAACTTTGGCAAACGTAAAAAACATACCAAGAGAGGAAAAATCCATGGAAGAAAACGAGCTACCGAGCGACTTCTACGCTTCCCATTTAACTAGTCTCAAAAGCAAAGGTTTCCTGCGTTTTGCCTCTCTTGGTATGTTGGTTTTGCCAAAAAAAATTTTGTGATCGTTGCAAGAAAGTGTTCGTTTTTTAATATTTGAATACATAGAAATCCGATATCACATGAAAGCCAAACGTTTAACAAATGAGATTAGCCAAAATTTAAAGAAGAGCAGCGTAAGCTGCGCAAACTGTCTAACATGGTAAATTAATGTGTATTAATGTGTATTAATGTATATTAATGTTTGAAATACAAAGAGGAATTGATTCAAGTTTCTTTTTTTGTTTTGTGATTTTTAAGTATCAATAAAACAGCGTGGAAAAACTCACAAGCGACTATTTTTCCCATTGTTAACAACGTTTTCGAGGGAACGTTATGACTGATCCGGACAGTCAGCGCCCCTAGCGAGTGCCCCAAAATTTGTCCGCGGAAATAGCAGACGAAACACCTAGCAGACGACAGTTCGGGGACCTCCCAAATCTTAGACCATGCTAATACGATCCATGAGGTTTGGGATTCACATCTGTCTGCTGCAGCTTTCGCTGTTAATACCGCTAGACAGGCCATGACTTTGAACTAGTGCATGGTCGTTCCCCGTCCTCCATATCGAAAACTTGTTTCCGTGGCCGGATAAAGAAAAAAGAGTCATATGCACAATTTTGACACGTGTCACAAAATTTTTGCCGAAGTTTATCGGACCGTTACAAGTTGTAAAAAAAGTGTGCCCGACAACATATTTGTTGGATTGATTATTTTTCTTCATTACATCTTCAAGAGGCATCCTGATTACATCTTCAGAGTACCCTGATTTCCTTGGCCAGTCTGAAAAAATTTTGAGGTCATTGGACTTGATATACTGCTCTAGTGATAACGCGTAGTGGACTGGGAAGTAATCATGAACGATTTGCTGTCCAGTACAGTAGGGAAGTACATGAATATTCAGCATCTCTTTGTACTGTTTTGTATCGAGTCTACAGGAAAGTTTTTTATAACATTGTGCATGATGTTCAAAACAATGCAATCCCATACAGGGACTGTATTTGAAATGTAAATTATATGACTGCCAGAGTATAAATTTATATGACTATCAAGGTCAAATCAATAAAAAGACAACTTTAAGAAATTAATTGACGTAATTAAAAAAAACGAAAAAATATCATACGAAAACGTTGTTCGTCAACAAACACAGCGTTTTTCCAAATATGTTCTTGAGAACACAAATATTCATGCACAAACTGCCTCATCTGTAACTTTGTGTCATTGTCAAGGCATGGAATGAAGAATGCCATTATTAAATTCATTGAAAAACACACAAAAAAGGTGTTTGAAACTTAACTTTGAAATTCATTGTTTGGCTATTTGCTAAAAAATGCACTAGACCGAGGGAAATATCAAGCGTCATGAGTGCCCCTAGTGATGGTTTTGAAAAATCAAAAATATTAACTCTAAAGATTTAGGGAAAAAAGGGTTTCTGAGAATTTGGCAACTCTGGTTAATGCCAAAAAAGAGATATTTCCATAATTTGGTTTTTTAACGTAGTCTAAAAATCATTAAATAAATAGGGAAAATTCTGTAAATTAGGCTACAGGTAGAACTAACGTAGTTCGTTTGAAAAATCCCTTTTGCGTCTTCGCAGTTATAGCCGTTTGAAAAAAAAAGTCAATGCTCAATTGTATAAGGTTCCCTCGGTTTTCTAAAGACTTTTTCACATCGAATTTTTAGCTAGCTAAGCTTTTGGTTGCGTACCCTGGACCGCGAAGAGAAAAATCGAACACCTGGATTTAGCCTGGGCCCAACCAGACAGGACCAATTTTTCTGAAAAATAAAAGTGGTTTTATTTTAAAGTTGTGTTCATATCTATGAATTATGTAAAAGCTTCATTTTTGTGAATGTTCCGTTCGATATCCTTCCCTTATTCTAGGCCAGCGTTCTTACATGGTATTTGTAAGGACTGTTAAATTAAACTTAATTTAGAGGTGGGCTCTAAAGAGGTTGTGGGATGAGACGTAAACGTTCTTCATTTGCTTCATCTGCTAAGAAAAAGCTTGGAGAGGCAAAAAAGAAAATACTTTACGGGAAGTTCAGGAAAAAATCAATCTAAAAATTTTTAGCTTTATTGTTAGTGAAGCCCGCTCTCTTATCACTGTCGAAAGTATTCATTTTATTAATCTGGGAAATCGACCCCAGAGTTGAAGTTTTTTATGTAAAATCTTTGAAAAAGTTAATTGTCACAAAGTTTTGTGAGTTCAAAGAAAATTTACGGAAAGATTTTGCTGTGGCTAGTTCTGTCTGTTTGACACCTGACATTTGGGGATACGAAAATAGAAGTTTTTAGGGGTTACTGCACATTGGCTCGTTTCAGACGAATGTGATGTTTTGAAAAAAAAATCGGCTGCTATTTCTTGTAAACGATTTGCAGTTAAACTTTTTGTTTAACTTTGCATGCGGCTTTTTTTTGCTCTATTAGGAACACACAATTTCGAAGATATCACCAAATTACTGGATGAAATTATGGAGGATTTCTCCTTACCCGGCAAAGCCTCCCATATTGTAACCGACAATGGCTCCAATTTTGTGAAAGCCTTTAAAGAATTTCTGTAATTTATTTGTTGTGCTTAAAATTTTTGTCGAATTTCACATTTCAATATCCAATTTCACGCTGTACAGCTCAAGATGGCCGATAATAGGGACGATTCTATTTGCAAAGAAGAATGCACAGGTATTGCTAATGTAATGCAACTTCTTAACGAAGACGAAGGAGAGCTTTGGTCGCCGTAACCCGCCTCAGAGGCACTGCGTCTCAATGGCACGCGCAAACCGGGAAAAACCATGGTACTTGACTACTTTGGTCTGCAGCTCTTGTAACGAACTTTTCGCACACCTTGTCGTTCCTGGAATGGAGCTTGATGATGGAAGCAAGAATTCAGAAACCAGGGGAGTCGTGTTTGGAATATGCTTTAGACCAGCGTAGATTATGTCTTCGCTCTCCTGTACTGTACCTTTACCAGAAGCGGACATCATTAAGGAGTTGCTTAGAGGACTCGCCACTCCAATCTACATCGCGGCGCTTACGGCTCAGTTACCTGCCACTTTTACAAATTTTTTAACTCGGCTACGAGACTTGGAGCAGCTTGGTCTAGCTAGCGTCCAAAGTGGTCCTCCAGTTATGCCAGAAACAAACACTGCACCCTTTGTTAGCACAGCTCTTCCTGCGCCTCCTGTGGTTGGCCCACCTTCTCCAGATTTTGCGGCTCTTTTCCCAAAACCTCGGTGATCGTCTTGTTAACCAGATCTCAATATCGATGTCTAGACTGGCGGTTAACCTAGTAGCCAGTGGTCCACGCGTTGGTGGCCCGATGCCTTAGAGAGGCCCACCACAGAGACTTTGTTACGTCTGTAATCGAAACGGACATATTGCCCGTGACTGTCCAGCAAAAAACGAAGTAGCTGCCCGCCAACGGCAATGGCACCACTAAGAGGCTTTGTATTTTTTGAACATCGGTCCGCCTTACCCCTTATTAGAGTCTGGGTAAAAGAAGTTGGCGAAGTAATAGCTCTGGTCGACTCCGGTGCAAGCGTTAGCGCGGTTCGCTTAAGCGTCGTGCGTAAGTTTTTAGATCCAAAACGCAAGGCGAACAGAACCAAACTGAGAGGCGTTGACAACAAGTTAGTCCGCGTTGAGGGATCTTTGCCACTAAACGTGAAGTAAAATTTCGAATTGGGAAGGAAATAAAATTTTAAATGGGGAAGGGAGTAAAATTGTGAATGGGGAAGGGAGAGGAATTTTCAATGGAAAAGGGTGTAGAATTGTGGAAATTTAAAAAGTTGAAATCTTAGGGGAACGGGGGGGGGGAGAAGAAGGTACGATTTGCGAAGGACGTTTGTATAATTAATGAAAGAACGGAAGGAGAAAAGGCGTGTGTGACCAAGAGCAAAAACGGGAAGCGGTTGACTTAGTTGTGTGGGGGGAGTAGAAGGAAATGAAGAATTAATCATCGGAAACGATATTTGCGAGTATCTCGCCGAACAATCACCGTCAAAGCGCCGTGGGTGGATGCCTGTTAAGGTGGACGGACCCCAAACCGTCCCGCCTAATTCACTCATGTTTGTGAATGGGAGGTTGCCAAGTCGTATTTCGGGGAGGGGATTTGTTAAATTTAATTCTTGTTCGAAACCGGGGAAAGAATGGGTAATACCGTCGAGCATCGTAGATATTAGGGAAGGCCTTGTAAAAATTGCTATTGTAAATTACACCTCGGTAGAGTTGAAGTAAAAACCGTGCCATTTTTTGTGTTGTGGAAGTAGATGAAGACGTGGAATTGTCTGGCGTGTCAGAAAGTGGCGGAATTCCAGAAGTTGGCGCAACCTTGATCCCTAAAGATAATTTTATAAGTTAGCTCCACAAATCAGAATGGGGGAGAAACTCAGTCCTTTGGAGCGCAAGAGAATAGTCGAGTTGCTTGAGCGTCGACAAAAGTGTTTTCCGACGTCAAAAAGAGCCATCGGGCACGACAGAGGTCGTGCACCACATCGACACGGGGGATGCTCGCCCCATCAAATCTGTGCCATACCGGTTGTTTGCTTTTGAACGCCAAATTATTGCCGACAAGGTCGAAGAAATGTTGGAAGACGGGATTATTGAAGAATCTTATAGCCCGTGGAGTTCGCCTGTGGTGTTGGTGAGGAAGGCGAAATCGGGAGAATATCGATTTTGTGTCGATTTCCGTCGCTTGAACGCAGTGACAAAACGGGATGTCTATCCTTTGCCGCGGATTGACGATGTTTTAGACCGCTTGGCAGGCGCTCAGTTTTTTTCATGCCTTGATTTGGCCAGCGGATATTGGCAGGTATCAGTAGCAGTAGAAGACCGTGAGAAAACCGCCTTTGTGACGCCAGACGGCCTTTATCAATCTTCCCGCTTACCTTTTGGTTTGAATTGTGCTCCAGCGACATTCCAACGTTTAATGGACAAGGTTTTGGCTGGACTGAAATGGCATATGTATCTTGTCTATCTGGACGACGTTCTTGTTTTTGGGAAGACCTTTGGAGAGCACTTGGCACGTCTAGTCTAGACGTGCCACACGATTATCTTTTCACAGATCAATTTTTTTCCCGATCAGGGTAAAAAGATTTCATCTGTGCTCAACTCTTATGAAAAATGATCTGATCTCCGTTCAATTATTCCCAAGATCTCAGATCATTTTTTGGCCATCTAACGGTAGGTATCGTAACAATTTATTTTTTTTTCTTTCACTATTACTCATATATTATTGTCGGAATATACACTGGTCTATCTTAACTTTGCATCGACAAAAAAATTACTAGTTTTATGTAATTTCCCGCATGTTTTATTGTTTATTGTATGGTGGCTAGCCACTACAGAGAAGGGTCTAGTACAGTTATGGGTGAAATTATTCACCGTTCAAAAAAAAAATTCTGTATCACCATCCTGTATATTGCTTATTGTTGACTTTCAGAAATAAGAGCATTTCAAAATGCTTATCCGAAAGGTTCAAACGCTTTGGCATGTAAATTAGGCCGCCTTGGCTGAATAGTCGTTCCACTGAAGCCGAGGAAGGTAGAGCTACGTTATAGCGTCTAAAAAATAAAAATATTATTAATTATCAATGAAAAAATAACGAAAATCATCTACAATTATTTGCACTAATCTCTCACTTTTAACAATTTGAAATGATATCTTAAATAATTAAAAAGCTGACAGACAGTCTATTATACCTATAAATTTGTTTGATGATGGGATAATCGTTTAGCTGCTTTAGATCACTGCAGTATTTCAGAAACATATCGACCTCGTGGAAAGACTGCTTTTTAGCGTTTTTGTTCACCAACTTAGAAAAGAAATTCTTTTCCGGAGATTTGGTCCGTTTTTCAGGACTGGGACCTGACTTAGACGATGAGGTTTCATCGCTCGAACTATCGGAACTAGAAGTTAAAACTATTATTAAAATAATCACTTTCATTTATGAAAAACAAACAAGCTTACACATAAATTTCTTCGTCGTCTTCTTTGTAGGTTTCAAATTCCGACTGAAGTAGCTTTTGAGCTCGATTTATCTCTGCCTCAGTGTTCAGCCATGACAACCTAAACATGGGGTTGGATATGGCAGCCAATCTTAATGCGTTTTCCCAGAACATGTGATGGAACCTAAATTTGAAACATTTAGTAAATTATAATAGAAAAAAAGGTATATGTTATCAAATACCTTGTATGTATAGCATTCAAAACTCCAACTATGAGTGGCTTACAATGCACAATGGACGATTTGTCTTTCAGAGATTCCAAATTAGCTTTTAAGACTGAAATTGTCGGCAATAAAAACCCCATGCCGACGTTTTTATCGCCCTGCAATTTATCCAAAGCTTTGGTGACTGACTTCATTATTTTTACGTACTCTTTCATGTATGATTCTTCTTCATGTTTGAAATATGGTATCTTCAGCTCATCGAATAATTTCCGCATTGCTTTTGCTTTTTTTTTCAACAAACGAACGACGCAAGCTATGGCAAAATACCATGTGTTCCATCTAGTTTCATTCTTCAGAATGAAAAGTTGTCCCAAGTACAGGCGGATGGTGTCTGAGTTGTTAGAACTTGATGACTGTTTATTCCACAATTTCTGGAGTTTTTCTTCTGTACTTTTTCGAAGTTCTTGAAAGGCGGTGTCAATTTTTTCAACATCGGCCTTCGACACTAAATTGAGCAAATGGCAGGCACATCGGTGGTGAACGGGGAGAGTAAAAGCTGAATTTTCTTGCGTTGTGTAACAATCTTCAAGGATTTCACCAAGCTCGATGTAAACCATATGATTGTTCGCCTCTTCATCTTCTTCGTCAGACCACATTAAGGAATCTTCATTTGTAGCAGCGCTTGACGAAGGTCCTAAATATATTAAAGATTTACAATGATTTATCAAAAACATAAATGACATGAACTTAGACATACCATTTTCACGGAAACATTTGCAAAAATTAGACCCATTGTCAGTGGTAGAACCACGCAGCTTGCGTGTCACTTGAAATTCGGTATGGATTTCTTCTAACAATTTGGCAAGAACATCAAAGGTGTCGCTACCTTTAATTCGCCTAATGGCAAGGCAAGCATTTTATCGCTCCAGCGAATCCTTTTTAAACCAATGGATTGTTTCACCAAGGTAACTCTTACGGTGATTGGTCCAGGCGTCTATGGTTGTAGCAGCATCACTACTGTCTTGCAAGGCATCAATTAGTTGTTGTCTTCTGTGATGAAATTTGGTATGAAGGAGCTGGGTGTAGAATGTTCTGCCATGCAATTTCAAATTGGGGGCTACCCTTTGCAACAATTGCCTAAAGCCTGGCTTCTCAACGGTGTGTAACGGAAGAACATCGATGATTAGAAAGTTCTGAAAATTAGTTTAATTAAGTAATACACAATGAGTAAAAAACCTACAGTTTAAATTGTACAGATACATACCAATACCCAGTGATTGAAATCATCCTGACCAATCAAGGATGAACTTGTCGTACTCAACATAATATTATCTCTTGTTAATTGAGTTTGTTTGTTTTAAAAACTTGAGACGGCAGAATTCCACTTTTCTTCATGGCCAAGGCTATTGTCAGGATCGTGACTCTGTAAATAAACAATAAAATTACACGATGTGCAAACATGATAAATTTTAACTATTTACAAACCACAAATGCCTCTTGGCATTTGAACGACTCTCATTAAAGACAATTAGTGGCTTTTCTGATCCATCTTTTTTTTCTTCGGGACACATGTTGGGAATAGGCACTTATAATAAGAACTATTTTTCCCTGGAACGTCACCAATGCACTCAAAGAATTCTGGGGGAATGTACAGCTTTTTCCTATTACCTGAGCTAGTGCTGTAGTAAAATTAACATTTAATAATAATAATTTTACTTCACATTACACTTCAATTCAAGTAACTTACCTATGATTTGCTTCGGCATTTGAATTGTCAAAAAGGCTTTCGTCAACATGAAAAATGTCTTCGAATTCCATTTTTTTTTAACTAATCACGTTAGAAGTCAGATGATGAAATTAAGAAAGAGTCACTTCACAAAGTTCAAAGCCGCAGCCTATTCACTTTCAAATTTTAAGCAAAAACTGCCGACGACGGTTTATTTGTTTTTTTTTATCTGTAATAATGATTCCAGAAAATGTTCATAGATGTCACTTTTCATTCTGAAAATTGATCCCGTTCGGTGTGCGGAGATCAAACATTTTTGATCCGGGAACAGATAGAAATCATTTTTCAAAGATTTGAGCCCGGATCAAAAATTTGAGCGAAATTTTTCCCACTCAAAAATTGAGCTAGCTCGGGGCAACTCTGCGTCTAGAGCTGGTTCTATCAGCTCTAGAAAAAGCAAATTTGACTCTGAACGTCGATAAATGTGTTTTTGGTGCCACCATGGTGTCTCATTTGGGGCATGTAATTGATGCGGAAGGTATCCGCCCGGAGACGGAAAAAGTACATGCCCTAACGACAATGCCGGTAACTTATCTAAAGTCCTTACGCGAGTTTTTAGGTCTCGCTTCATATTATCGACGTTTCATACCAGACATTGCAGCCCTTGCGCACCCCTTACACTTACTTTTGAAGAAGAATGCTGGATGGAGATGAACCGAGCGTCAAGAAGGCGCAAAGAACAGGATCGTCGAGCGCTTGACCTCAGCTCCTGTTCTGGCTCATTTCGAGGACGTTCGGGAAGTTACCATCCAGACGGACGCAAGTCAAATCGGGCTTGGCGCAGTGTTGTCACAAGATGCTGGTGGGGGGACATCGGCCTGTCTCTTTTATTAGCCGGAAGCTGAGTGATGCGGAAACGCGCTATCACGCAAACGAGCTGGAGTGTTTGGCAGTTGTGTGGGCATTAAAGAAATTCCGCACTTACATTTATGGTCGACATTTCATTGTGAAAACGGATAGTTCCTCTGTAAAATGGATGATGGGAAAAAAGGAGTTGAAGGGCAAATTTTCCAGGTGGGTGCTTGATCTCCAAGAATTTGATTTTACCATTGAGCATGTCAAAGGCGTAGACAACCAGGTAGCAGACGCCCTGTCCCGGAACCCGGCGGAGATGATTGTCGAAACCAGCGATTCTCAGACAGAGGAAACATGCTGTATTGCCGTAAATATGCCTGAAACAGGCTTAGCATCCAATGAGCTCGCCCTCTTGCAACAACAAGACGGCCAACTCCGACCAATTTTCGTTTCCTTGAGTTGCCCAATTCAAAACAATAGGTCTCAACGGTTTGTTATTCGGGGTAAAATCTTGTATTAAAAAAATAGTCATTCGGGGAGAAAATTCCATTTAGTTGTTCCCTCCATCCTACGTCGTAGGGTCCTTGAATCTTGTCATGATTTCCCCTCATCCGGGCACCAGGGAGTAGAAAAAACCTTATTTAGAATTAAAAGTAGATTTTGGTGGCCACGGCTGGGTAGGAATGTAAAAGTGTTTGTTCAATCTTATCTTATTTCTGTCAAAAACACAAACATGCTATTGGTCACGTGATTGGTAAGCTCCTCCGCATCGAGCCACCGTCATCACCATTCCATCTCATCGGTGTCGACCATTTGGGTCCATTTAAGAGTACATCTACAGGATATCGCCACATTATCGTCGCGATCGACTATTTGACTAAGTGGATCGAGGTATAGCCTGTTCCAGATACGTCGCCCAAATTTGCCACTGCTTTCTTGGAGCAAAACGTCCTCTTCCGCCATGGAACACCTCAGCGCCTTATCACTGATCAGGGTACGGCGTTCACCTCAGAATTGTTTTCCGCTTGGACAAGCAGATGGAAAATAAACCACACGTTTGCTACTGCAGAACATCTGGAAACCAATGGAATGGTTGAACGGGTTAACAGGACCCTTACACTTGCTTTTTGTGCCTTTGTTAATACTAATCATGATGACTGGGATTAACATCTGTCTGCTGCAGCTTTTGCCATTAATACTGCTAGACAAACCACGACGGAAATAACTCCATTTGAATTGGTGCATGGTCGTCCACCGGTCCTGTTTATTGAAAACCTGTTTCCCTGGCCGGATGAAGAAAAAGAGTCGCATTCTCAATTTTTGATGCGAGTTGCGGATTTGAGGTTGGCAGCGCGTGTGCGGATTCTTAGGAAGCAGCGCATAATGAAAGAACGCATCGATGGACGAAGGAAAGCGGACATGGAGCTCCTTCCGGGAGATCTTGGCCTTGTTCGTCGGAAGCCCCATAAGAAGAATCTTACAAAGAAATTGTTGCCCAAGTTCATCGGATCGTTCCAAGTGAAGAAGAAGGTGTGTCCGACAACATATTTGGTGGAAGATCTGCCCGCCCGTTGGAAGAAAAATTCACATCGGAGTTTTAACGTGCATGTCTGTCAGATTCGACGATTTCATGGTCGGTCGGATCTTGAGTGGGATGAGCCGGAAGACGTGGCAGTAGACGAATCTTCGTCATCTTCGTCTTCATCGAGTGACGAAAACTCATCCGAATCGGAGGATGAGCTACCCGAAACGCCTCAATAGCTACGCCTTTGCCCGTGACGAGAGCTGGACGACAAACAAGACAGCCGGTGTGGATGAGGCACTACCACACATGACCATACACGCACTTCTTTCACTATCTTTTTTTCCCCCCTTTTTTTTGCCACTGTTTTCTTTGTTGTGCCTGTATTTTGTTTTTTTTCCTTTTTTTGGTGAATATTTGCTTTGTTTGTTTTTTTCTTTTCTTATAAGCAAAAACTAATTAGTGTCCTTTTTTGTGGGTAGGGTGGTAATTTTAGAGCCGTGAGCCAAGGGAGGGAGTACAATCTGAAGGGATGGGAAAAATCGGGTTGTTTCGAAGTTCTTTGTTTTGCTTTTGTCTATATTAACGTTTTTTCTTTCCTTTTTTTTCTATTGACGTCTTGTTGTCTATAATTTTTTTTCCCCTTCGTGAGGCGAACTTCGAGTCAGGAAGGGCCGAATGTTGCGCATATGACCTATTGTGTAGTCTGCTCGGTAGATGGCAGGTCGATAGGTAGCCGGGATTCACCTGTCTCTAAGAGATGACTGGCAGTTAGTTGTCTGGATCCGGCTACCGAGGAGACCTTTAGAACAAGCTTCGCTTAAAAAGCCGGCTACTCTTCGCGAATTGTATTGCATTCCTACGGCTGTGTTTCCTAATAAATTGTTCTGGTGTATCATATCTGCGCTGTTCGTGAAATATTTCACTGGAGAAGTGTAACAATACCTTCCGACTTCCCGTCTATAGACAGCGGCATTACGATTGAGACACCTGTGGACACTTTGAATGTAATATCCTTGTATTGCATAACTACACTTCCAGTAATTAATAATAATTTTTGTCCCCGTTCCGACAAGATGCAACCGGAAAAATCTGCAGCCATTCGAGATCTTCAAGACGAATGTAAACGCGGGCGTGTAACATGTGAAATATCCCCATCCCCACATCCCCAGTCCATAGGGTTTGGTATAGAAGATTCAACTGAAGCACAGGAATTACCAGGTAATGCATTAAATTATCGCTGCCACATTCAGTTTTACCTTAACGCTGCCGTCATATTGATTTGATGTAAGTGTGCCTTCGAGTAATAACGCCCAGCTCTCGCCGCCTCAGACTAATATTCTGAATGCGTTCGAAAAACCGATACTCCATCAAAGTACGAATCTCAATTTGCATCTTAAACGGCCAGCCAGCGGACAACGGCCAAAAAGCTCGTGACGTTCCCCTTCAAGAAACTCAAGAGACAGACTTTCAGTTATTCAACAGAAAAGCAGGTATAAGATACTTTTCACGTCCACGATGGCAGGTTATGATCTAGGATGACGTGAATTGCCATTTTGTTCCAGACCGATGACTAGCCAAGTGCCTCGAGTGATAATCGAGGGTAATCCAATGTCAGACGACGAGGAAGATAGAATAGTTCAGGCAGCCGTCTTTGATCGAATCACGGCTGATCTATCATTGGCGGGGGCTGATGAGCTGATGGGCGGTGCACAGGGTAAATTGGTTGAACAAATTCTATCGGCCCATAGAGAATGGGATCCTTTGATAGATATGGTAATTTAAAAAACAAACGCTGATCAAATTTCAGTGCTTTAAAAAAATTGCATTTAACGTAGGATCCTGGAAATAGGGACAGCAGTGGCTCAACGCCTCAAGTTCAACATCTGAAGAACGTGATCCAAGAAATGACGCAAACTGCACTGCCTTTAGGCCAGTTGATTCCTCTCATACATAAAGATATGGATACAGTACATCAAGAATGGCAGTTTTGGAAGCGAGAGGCCGATTTGCTGGAAGAAGAATATCAAAAGGAAAAAACGTAAAAATTTTTTCAAATACAGGTGAAGTGTGATCTGTTCACGTACAACTAATCACTTATTAATTAACAGCGCCGTCGATACTGTCGTTGAAAAACTTCGTGCTGAACTGGATCAATTGGACCGTGATGTGCTGGAGTATCAAATAAAGTTAAACACGGCAAAAGCCGCAGCCATTAAAACCGAAAAAGACGTTTCGCTCGTGATCTCGAATTTTACAAAGAAGCGCTAATTTATTATATATATTTAAAAAAAAACTTTAAACGCTAAAACCTATTAAAATAATATATGGGCTCTAGTCACGAAAAATGAAAAGGCGGAACTTTTACTTCTGTTAAAACATTTCATTTTATTATCTCCGTCGTTACTAAGTATAACATTGTTTCAGTTACTTCAAGTTTCTTCTAACATTTGCTTGTTTCGAAGGGTGAAATAATATTTTCCGTATTCGTATGAAGATATCATGATTGCGCAAGCCGGTGCTGAAAAAATTGAAAAGATAACAACATCTAAAACCTCGCAAAGAAATGCACTTGATATGGGACCGACAAAAATCTAACCTATTTTGGCTACTCGCGGAACTAATCCCACAAAAAGTCCTCCTATTCCTTGCTGCCGGTAAATCCTTTGAAACAACTGTTTGGTTGTGCTGGCCTTCCTTAATGATTCATCTGCAGACGAAATATACAAATACATCAGTAACACAACGTAAAACCATCTTATTCTTTCGATGGTGAAGCAAACGTTCGGTAGGTTACCTGAACCTAAACTTTCTCCAAACTCGAGCTGTCTCACAGTGTTTTCACCACATCGAAGGGGAGGGTAACAACAGCAGCAAGCTACATAATAACAGGAGAATAATGAAAATTACTACAGAATGTGTTTTGCTTAACAAACTGTATACGTACCATTCCAGAAAATGCTCCTCCAATAAAGCTCTGGAACATCGTTATCTCTGAAGAAGTGAATGACTTTTTATACGTCTCGTAACTAGCCCAATACAAAGCTAGCGTAGAAAAAAAAAAGATGTTAGAATCTACTATACTCTTTAGAGAAACAAGATCAAATGAAGTTTATTACCAGAAAAAGGAACATTTCTCAAGGATGGAGGCAAGCCTTGCCATAATCCTTGAAGGCCACGATTTATCACTAAATCACGAACCGCAACGCCAATCTCTAGCATTTCAATTATTATTACCGTTTACATTATGCTTCATTTGAAATTTTAATACATATAAGCAACATACCTCTATAGCTTAGCTTTCATGACTGCATTTTGGTTCGAATCAATTCCAATGGACTGACTACTGTGACGGCCCACGTCCTTGCAGTTGCACCAGCAGAGATGTTAACCATACAGGTTTATGGTAGAACAGACTATTTTCTACCTCTCGACGGTCTTTCATAAAACATCGTAATTGCTCGTAAGCAGTGAAATATACCACAGTAGCAGGTAGTGCAAGAACTAAAGTTGGTGAAAGCCTTGAAAGGCCACTCCATGGAGAAAAAACACCTTCAGTTTTAATAATTTTTACAAATGCATCCTGTGCGTAAAATCAAAGAACAAAGAGAAAAAATAGTTTACAGTTCATTCAAAGTTCCATTTAAAATATTAAATATGTTACCAATGTCCTTGTGAATATTCCAGGTCTTCTGTACCATTGTTCTTTTGATAAAGGGCTATTTAACGCTTTGCTTTGACCATTAACATTTAACACAAATTATATAATGGTCCACTAAGTCATTGCAATAGATGAGGCAGCGGTTTTGTGCTACTGTTCTATGTTGTGCTTGTAGTTGGATTTTTACTACATCCAATGGATTTACTATGACAAAAAATGTTTAAGAGAATGACATAATCGCAAACGCAATTTTGAAGCAAACTTCGTCACCAAGCGTAGACGTTGTAAGGGCACCGAGACATGAACATAGCATCTGCTGGGAAGGGGTGATTCGATAGCGTTGATCATCAGCGTCAAATAGTTTGGTGTTTGCCATTGTCACGTACGCAAAGATAGGTTCTCTCATGTTTCAAACATTTCCTTATATCCCCGTCATGCTGTAGGACAAAACCACTTCTCTCGGGAACCACGAGACGAGATTTCAGACTTCATGCGCATACGGAATAAAAAAATGAACATACATAATATATAAAATCAAAAGAAAATAATAGCAGACGACTATATTCTTGCAGCTCGCAAATGCCAACAGGTATAGAACCATAGCCACCTGGTGGCTGAAACTGGAACTTTCCGAACTTTATGCTGAGCGCAACATTGCTTTTCCTCTATTAGGGGATGGACCGAAGAGCCCCGCATCCCGATACTGTGCAGTGGCGGCAGTGACCGAAGATATCAAGCGGGAAAAATCGCGATCGACGCCGGTCTTACGGGAAGTATTGGCCGTGCTTTTCAATAATATAAATTTCATGAGCCATTTTTAAAATACTTTTTTTTTTCAGGTATGGGCCTAGGCCGCAGTATTATTACTGCGGCAATGGGGCTAGTCTCGAGACGAACCTGTGCGCTTCAGGTGAGACTGGCTGCAGCATGCCCAACCCAGGCTTTGCTTGGTCTGCAATGCGTCCTTGAGTGTAAATTGCCCAAATGGTGGACTGCTTGCTCACGCAGGACACCCCACCCCCTATTGACGGGGAAGCGAGTGGCGGGAGAGCCGAGCCAAGGCGGACTATGAGCATATTTGAATTAAAGTCGCCGGATGGTGTACAGACTGCACGGGCAAGGGCTTATTGGCCTTCTCAAGGATGAACAGTCGCGTATGGCCTCAGCGCCATACGGAATGCATTACACGAATCGTCTATCTGAGTTTTAAAAGTAGCAAAGTTTAATTGCTGAACTATCTAACAAATAGCTAGGCAGACCTCTCCTACTATTAATAACTCACATTCTGAACCACCTTTTTACAAGCGAACAAGAAAATGACTTTATCTGCGTTGCTGAAACCAGTACCTGATATGATGCGACAGGAGTTACCACCTGGAAAATTGCGGAATGACTTGATGGCTCACCTTGCGCGGGGAAAGTATGCAAATGTAACTTTTCCCGTGGATGAATGCTACAGGGAAATAAATCCCAAACCCTCCATTCGGGTGGCACGGATTCAACCATTAGCAGAGAGAAATGAGTTGGAGGATAAGAAGAAGCGGGTTCAGCAAGCGCTATTGCCTGTTGCTGAACAAAAATTGACTAACGAAAATAATTTGGCTAAGACTAAAGCTCCTCTTCTTTCACAGACTCCTCTTATTCTTTCACAGGTACCTGCCGATCCTACGGTGGTAGCATCCAGGGCAGTGGCTAAGCGTAAGCGGGAGGAAGATGCAACAGCAATGCTTCCGGACGAGAAACGTTTCAGAGATATAAATCTCAAGGATTTGAAGCGCCACTTACCATCTCGAGAAAGGCCTAAACACTTGACGGCGAAGCGTAAGCGGGAAGAGGATGCCACAGCAGCGCTTCCGGACGAGAAACGTTTCAAGAATATGAAATTCTCTCTTACTTAGCTTAGATTAGTAGAGCGTGTATTCACAAAATTGAGTGCTTGTCTAAATGTGAGTATGTGTGCAAATGTTTCGACCTTTTACATAAATTGCCTATGTATATTCTTGTCAAAATTACTGTGTGTTGTACATATGTGTGTGTATGTGTTGTATATATGTGTGTGTTTGTGTTAGTATGATTGTAGTTTGAATGTATCACGATTCCGTTTTAGTCTTAAAATGCACTGCTTAATACCTCTTAAAAATTGTCTTGTCTCTATGTTATTTGGTTGGTCTTAGGGGGGGGGGGGGTAGGTAGAAAGTCTTACTTCGGCTAACTTAAAAAAAAGAGCAAATAAGTAAAAAAAGTTTATTGAAGAAACAGCCAAACGTTTAAACGAACGCGGAGTTTAGTTCAATTTGAAAAAAAAAACCTTGAGCTAATATCAACTATCATGAATCAGCTTCTGGCTGATCTGTCAGAAGTCAATTTGCAGTTCCAAGAGATTATCATTTCTGATGTAAAATTTTGGTTTTTTTTCGTTTATTCTGTTTGTTGCGTAGTCTTGTTACTATGAAAGAGCATTTCTGCTTTGGACTTAAGATTATTCAATTTTTCTTCCATCAGAAATCCAGTATGTTCTAATAGCTCCATCCAAGTTTTTGGAGGGATTCTGGTTAGAAAACCATTTTTTATTAACCAGTTTTCCAAAGTTTCGTTTGTGCCTTCTCTTTTTTCCTCCACTCTAGATGAACTCGAATCGCCTAAAACTTCGTCCTTGGCGTGCTTAACTGCTACGTGCAGTGTATTAACTGCTTCCGTTAAAGCTGCGGTTTGTTCGTTTGCCAGTGATTCTGCTGCTTTTGTACGTTTCAACGAAATTTCCTCCATTTCTTTCATTTTCTCCTCTGCCGATTTTAACGCTTCTTTCATAATACGGTTTTCAACTTTGAGTTCCATAACCTCTTCTTGGTGGGTTTGTCTTACTTCCATAAGCTGGCGTTTTGCTTGTTCAGCAACCAACTTAAGTTGTTTTACTGTTTCTTCATAAAGAGCCTCTTGGTTTGCAAGCGCATGGGACATTTCTGTCCGTAAATCATCTGATTCCTGAGTTTCTTTTACTAACATGTCTTGTAGTTCTCGCTGTCTTCCCTCCGCTAATTTTAATGACGCTTGATCATCTTCCATCAAAGCTCTAAGTTCCGCCATCTCTTTCGAGAAAGTCTCTTTCAGCTTCTCCAGCTCATACTTTGCTTCTTCTGCATAGGATTCAAGTTGTTTGTCTTGTTTAAAGTGAGACTTTTGGTCGGCATGTGCATGTGCACATGGTTTCCAGGTGTTAACAGCTTGCATTAACACAAATTTCTCAACGTCGAATGCGGCTTTCAGTTGTAGGAGCTTTTTATCTGTATTTTTTACCAGCTCTCGCAGAAGTTTTATTCTTTCTAGTTCAGTTGTCATCAAAGTAGCCTGCCGTTCATTTGTTATTTCATCCGGGTTGTTCATGGATTTGATTCCATCAGGTAAGAAGCCATTTTTTTGCAAACAACTTGCTCCTTCTTTGGTTGGCGGTAACGGTAGCTTTATTTCTGGTTGGATTTTTTTCGGCGCTGGTAAACTTTCAGGGTCTGGTAAAAATATATTCAGCATGGAATTTAACATCCATTTTAGGCCAAATAAGAAAAACGGTCCGAAAAAATAGACGAAGAAGGTGTCGAAGAATTGGTGTTCCATTTCGAAATTCCTGAAGGGACTGTTTGATGCGCTCTGAAATGTTCTATAAACTCCGCCGTGATATGCAAAACGCCGTTTTTCTTGCCACTTGTAGATGTCCTCGAAACGCTTTGTTTTCTTAATTACGAATAACAGAATGACAAATACATTTTCCGATCTGTACACCAAGACAGTTTAGCGTTTAAAAAATATAGTTCAATTTAAAAAGTAACATAATTATACTATTAACAATTTATTGTGACCATAATAATACCAGTGATTACATAGCGGGCCATAGGTAACAGGTCAACTTGATCTCGGTCGTCGGGGCGAACCCAACCGTCTTTCGTGGGTACACAGAAAGGTGGTAGGCTGGCAGCCGTAGCCCGTAGGCACCCGTAGGGTTCGCCCCGACGACATGAGAGCGATATTTTTAAATCGTGAATTTTGCGCGGCTGACGGGCTGAGTCATAGACTACTCTTACTAAAGGACTGGACTCTTCGACAATTCCTATGTCGGCCATGTAATTTTTTTCCATTTTTTATTAAATATAACATCAAAAAATAGTTATCGACTTACCAAATATCCCTATATTGAAAATTAACTTTTAACGAGATATTAATTTTTTTCCATCAGAAAAGAAGGTGAAAAGGGCGGGCCGCCAGTGCCATCTGGGAGCCCAAATCTAGCTGATTGCTTGTATACAATTTCGAGTTCAGTTGTCAATAAGCAAGAGCATGCAATTTTTGGTTGATAGATGGCATCGAGATAGGGAAACAATCCAGTCCTTTAGTTAGAGTAGTCCATGGTTCTCCCCGACCACCGAGATCAAGTTGGGAAATCCTTTTGAGATGTCCTTTTTTGGATGTTGTTTGGGCGTCGAAGAATTGCACTAGAAAGCAAAAAAGAGTGGCGATAGATTTATATCTTCAAATAAGTTTATAGCAAAAGCGGTATTTTCTTATACAGCTACGTCGTTTCACACGAAGAAATTTTCAAAATGTCTAAAGTGAGAAAAATCATAGATGAAGCCAAAGAATCAAAAAATCCTGAGTTAGATTTAGTGGACAAGGGTATCTCTTCTTTCGACGAAATACCTAGCCTCCGTAAGTTAACACATATTAAAGGAATGCCATCGAGTAATCCTGATTTTTTTAAATAGTTACCATGCTCAACTTGACTCGAATTACGTTAACACACAACCGAATCTCAGTGGTCACCCCAGCATTAGCAAATCTGACAAACCTTGAAATCCTGAACTTGTTTAATAATCAAATTGAAGAACTTCCAACATCTTTATCTTCTATGCCCAAACTTAGGATTTTAAATCTAGGGTGAGATTGCCAACAATCGAATAGCTGAAAAGAAAAATAGTATTTAAAGAAAACATATTTTCAGTATGAACAAGCTGAGTGCTCTTCCACGAGGATTTGGAGCATTTCCTGTTTTAGAGGTTTTGGACTTGACCTACAACAACTTGAATGAGAATAGTTTACCTGGCAATTTTTTTATGATTGGTAATTCTCAATTCCTTTTGTGCTTTATCTTTATTTAAAACATTTATGCAACTTCCCACAGAAACATTAAGAGCCTTATACTTGGGTGATAATGACTTTGAAAATATCCCACCAGAAATTGGCCACCTAAAAAATTTGCAAATTGTTAGTAATCTTTGGAATTATTGCTACAGAATCACATATTAATAACTTCTTGTGCAGCTTGTGCTACGAGATAATGATTTAGTTCAACTCCCTAAAGAAATTGGTGAACTAGCCAGGCTGAGAGAACTGCATATTCAAGGAAATCGCTTGTCTGTTTTACCACCAGAACTAGGTACAGATGAGTGCTTATAATTACTGTTGAAAATCTGGTTTCTATTTTTAACTCATCTTTTATTTATTTCAGGTAACTTGGACCTCACCAGTAACAAATCAGTTATTAGAATGGAAAACAATCCATGGGTTGCACCAATTGCAGATCAGTTGCAAGTAGGCATCTCCCATGTCGTTGATTATCTCCGGTCGGAGACGTACAAATTGTGAGTATCATCAATTCAGAATTTAGGTTTAAGCGATAGTTTTCTACTTAAGATTTGCAGGACAGTAATAGCCTGTAGCTTGGCAGCCATTTCTTTTGCCACACATTTCAACAATCATCAAAATTGAAAGTCTATCCTTCGGGTTTTCAGTGTCCATGGTCGGCACGCAGTGACGCAAGCACCGAATCGTGTTTCAGAAAAGCGAGATCGAAGCGTTTCAGTCGCTTAAATACAAGAAAAACGTCTTATTGAAGGCATTGTTTTATATTATATCTGTTTCATTCTAATTCTGCCTGCGCCAGAAATGGATAAAATTCGAAAAAAGCTTGCTATTAATTTGTTTCTTATACTAGCTAATGCCATTTTGTCGGTATGAAAGAATATGAGTGTGTGAACGTTAATGCTCCTATATAGATGTATCGTCCTAGTTAATACTTCTAATGCTGGTTTGAATGTCGCACAAACCAAAATTACCTTTTTGAGCGAGTGCTTGTAGCATCGAACAAAATCCTCTTTTTCCTTATTCTATTGTGTACTGACTATTACCTTTATTTTTCCAGTGTCTACGGACGTCACGTTTCGGCCAACGCTCCTGCCCCACCCCGACTCAGCGAAAGAACAAAGAAGAGCTCGAAACCCAAACCATAACCCTAGCTTTTAGCTTTCAGCATTAAGCATTATCGCTTCATGGACGTGTTTCATCCACCAATTCTTATGCAAATCGAGATTTCTGTTTTCTCTACGGCATAATCAAATAACTAATTCTTCATTTCTTCATCTTGTTATTGTAACGTGCCAATTGCCTTCCGTTCCTTGAATGGTATTCGTCTAATCATGTCATTTATTTTTTACAAGTTACTAATGTTGTCTTCCACTTTTGCGCATTTCCCATCTGTTTCCTCTCCATAAACGCGTAACTTTATTGAATAATCTTGTGTTAGATGAGCAATGCCCTCTAATAAATAGTCTATCAAAGTAAACATAAGAGAAAAAAAAAGAATACATCAGCCAAATTATTCAGTTTTTAACAACACAAACTGTATTCATTCTTCTTATATACAGGCATGTCCATAAAACATCAATTTCTCTTTACAATGTATAAGTGGAGCGTGACCGTAACTGCAAACCAGCATGTTTCTGTTATCATTCATTATTTTTTGTAGGATACAAAAAGGAAAAGCGGTACAAGACACACACACAATCTGTCCGACGTTTAAAAAAAATCCAAAAGTGACACAAAAAAAAAACAGAAATTTTTATAGTAAGGTGGGTGTTGGCAGTCAGATGAAAGCACATCCCCACAAACTTTATAGTGCATGATGCGGCCCAATGCCAATAGGTTTTTCTATTCGTGACTTGATATCGCGCATCTTGAAACAGAAAGGCAATTGCGGACCTCCATGACAGTTGACGAGATTAACTCATTACTTTCAAAGGAGCAAATGAGGGAGACCAGTAAAGTTGCGCAAAAAATGTTCAAGACCCGTTTGGCGGTGGCAGAGTGGGACGACGGTCGGAAAATTCTCGACGATATTCTCGATCTTTACTACCGCGCCAATCAGCATAGCCACTACTTGGCACCCCACGAGGGTAGTTGGGAGGCGGATCAAAATCGTTATAGTGGGAACCACTGTAAGAGCCAGCAGCCGGCCCGTTTGGATAACCTCTTTTATCTAGTGCTGGTGGTCGGTAATCCCTTTCTCGGTGATCCCTCGGATCGCGATCGGATCGAGAAAATGCTGAAGCTCCTACGCCGGAGACGTGTGGACGACTGTATCCATCTCGCCTATGTCACAATAAAAATATTTAGGTAACTTTTATAGGTAACAAATACACTTGACTACACAAACCTATCGGTAGCGTATCGTTCGTCACGAGGAACGCCCATCCAACGATCCCGTTCCCTATCACGATCTCTGCTATCGCCATGTGGGTTGTAACTTGTCGCCCCAAGGAGAGCGGGTGGTGGTGGACGACTGTACGCGCCAACAACAGGAGGCCGATCCCTTTCACGGTCTCGTCCTCGTTCTCTATCACGGTCCCGCCTTAGAAACACGAGTGACGACAATAGAGTTCCAGTGCCAGGAAGCGTATACGAATGCTCATATTTACCTATCTCGTTCACGCTCACTGTCGGACGCAAATTGTTCTCTTCTATCTGTTGGAGAAAGAGTTGGCCCTCTACCACGTTCACGCTCGTGGTCATTGGCTTTGTCGGTCCAGCTATCAACAATGGTTGCACCGTTATACGGTCTTTTATTTGGCAAATGTGGCTGCGCCTCTTCTGTTTCGTGGCGTCGTTTGGTTGGAATGTTGTAACTCGAGGAACGATTCTGCGCACAAACAAGAAAGAACGATAAGTTTAACGCATACTTATATTTAGTATTGAAGATAACCATTACCTCTTCTTTCACTTTAGACTTATCCTTATTTTTGTCTTTCGTTCTTCCCTCCTTATCTCTAGCCTTTGTGGTTTTTTCGCCCTCTTCATTCCCTTTCTCTTGCTTCTTGGTAGCATTACGATAAAGCTTGAATAATTTTTTGGCGTCGAATTCAGTAAACTTGGATACGAAGTACCAAAGGTTGCTGTAAAGAAAAACGAGAAATGTTAAGATGTTCTCGCAATACAATATTTTACTCCGTTGTGTGCAGGTTCAAAAATTTTGTTTTATTTACTTGCGCCAAACCCGGTTACGTTCGGGATCCTGGATGGCTGCCAGGCACTTGTCGATGTGTTCGCCAATGTGCAAAAGACACTGTTGCGTATGTTGAACCTGCTCTACGTCCGACATACTCTGTGGTGGGTTGTCCAGTGCCTTCAATGATTTCTTCACCGGTCGCATCTTTTCCTTGCACTAGTGAATGGTAAAAGAATAAAAATCAATCTATGCACAAAGGAAAGGTGAAATTCAAGCACTATACCTCATTGAAAATCGAAGGATCTAATTCACCAATGATTTCAACAGCCCGAGGGACGCTATTAGCTGTGAAATGCATCGGTCCAGCATCTTTTTTCTTAACCCTTTTTTCTTTTTTGGCAACAGGATCCTTTTTACGACCTTCTTTCACATCAGTAATGAGACGGCAAGGGGGCACCAGACGTTCGTCTTCAGTGCGAGCTTCAACGTGGGAATCCTCGTCTTCGGTTTTGACTTTTCCTGCTTTAGGTGCCTTTGATGAGGAAGGACGTCGGGTCGAGTTACTCGGCGATGGGCTGTTGAGGGTGAAGTCATCACCCGAACTGATATCTTCCGTTTCGCCAATCAATGATTTTGATACGGGCTTGGCCTTACGCTGGCGCTTAGGTTTGGCTGGTTTACCCAATTGTTGCGCATCGTAGAGTTTCGCCATCACTTTGAGAAGGTAATCGGCGCGGTTTTGCAAGTGTTTGGCTTGTGGTTTTGCATCCTGTCCATCAGGAAGAATTTTTTCTGACAATCCAGAATTCGGATCCATTTTCATTGCTTCCCAAGATCCCATACCATATTCATAAATAGCACACAGTAGACGAGAATCGTCGTCATTAGCCCAATCGATATCCCAGTGTGGGTCCCTGAGTCTGGTAAAAAAAAAAAATCATGTAACATTAATTATCCATAACTAAAGATACGTTTCTTAATAGGGACTTACTTGGTTGGTAAATACCAGCGTTTCCTCTCTTCCACATTGGCAGGTAATAATTTAGAAAGGGGCTCAAGCTCCTGCAGAGATGTCATTATCGTTTTGGCGTTGACCGAAACGTTCGATATCTTCAGTGACGGACCCCGTTCGCGCTTTTTCCTGCCACCGGGTGTCATGCCATCATCTGCTACTTCTGCTGGTGTGTCCTTGCCCGATTTCTGCGACTCAAGGGCCTCCTGACACCGTGCAAGAATGAGCTCACCAAGCTTTTTGAGGTCACTAAGTGGCTTCTCCTGCAATTCAGCATCACCTGCAACAGCTTCAAGCCTATCGAGTGGCGAGGCGAATTTGCGGAAACTCTTTAAGAAGCGACGAATCTCGGCATCGCTAAAGCCTTTAACACTCTCACGGCCGTTGACTCTGGGTCGACCTCGCTTTCGAGGCCTGTCTTCTCCATCTGATCCTTCTTCACTAGCTTCTGACTCTTCTTCCTGCTGGTTCCTGCGGGATCTACCTTCTTCCAGCGCACTTTTTCCTGCGCGTTTGAATGAAATTAGCAAACGTAACATTCCAAATTTAAACACCTTAGTTACCTTCAGCTCCTTGTTGTTGCCCACGGCCTCGACGGGGTGGTAAGTACAAGTCAGCCATTTCTTTTTCACGCTGCTCTTGATCGATTTTCTTCCGAACATTTTCTGGGATAATTTCGTCCCAAGCACGGTTTTCATCGTCATTGTCTGTTGGTTTGTGTCGGGTTGGGTTCATGGAAACCGGCTCTTCCTCGTCGATCGTGAAACTGGCAACTTTGAAAGCCGAAAGGAGCTCGTCACCCATTTGCGGTGCAGGCTCATCACGTGTTTCGGCTCGTCGAAGGATTTCGTCAATATCACAGGCAGGTTCGTCTTCACCATCTTCGTCATCTTTGAACAGTTCTTCAGCGCCAAACTTGAGAATGGCATTCAACTCCTCTTTGTTAAAAGGTGTCGAGTTTGACGGATTGTTGGTCTTACGGTCAAGCACAGTGCGACCGGTGGTGTCCATCCGCTGAATCACCAAGTGATCGAGTACCATTTTTCGCTTGGCCCTCTCTACGATGTCTTCTTCAACTGACGCTTTAGTCACAAGACGATAGATGTTGACTTGGTTCTTTTGGCCGATACGGTGAGCTCGTGCTTGAGCCTAGTTAAAGAAGAGTGACAATCCATGATTACGATGCCATGCTAAGCATAAATGACAATCACATTCCAACCTGCAAATCGTTCTGTGGATTCCAATCCGAATCAAAGATAATGACGGTGTCGGCTGTGGCCAAATTAATGCCAAGACCTCCAGCGCGAGTTGACAACAAGAAACAGAAATCTTGCGATCCTTCAGCATTGAAGTGCTCCATTGCCTTGCGTCTTAATTCACCCTTTATACCACCATCTAATCGCTGAAAAGGAAAATGGCGCAGTTGCAGATATTCTGCTATCAAGTCCAGCATCCGCACCATTTGTGAAAAGATCAGCACGCGGTGGCCTGTCTCTCTTAGACGGACCAGTAGTTTGTCTAGGAGCACCAGTTTTCCCGAACCACGGATCAATTGCTAAATGTACAAAGAATCGATTTTGGAGTTAGTGATGATGTAAAATATGTTATCAGGGACCACTAACCTGCAATTGTTCAGTAGCACTAGCTCCATAGCGTCGTTCGTTTTCTTGGGGCTTTGTTAGAAAGGCGTGATTGCAACACTTTTTCAATTCCATGACGATGTTGACAAAGGTACTGGCCGAGCCCTTGTTTCCTTTTCGTAAGGCTGTATAGTTTTTCGTCAATATCCATTTGTAATATTGTTTCTGAAGCGAAGACATATCTACGCGGAGAATTTGTTCAACCTAAACATTTCACGAGGAATTTAAACTGAAGCACAAGTCAGAATTCAAAATGGTATAATACTTTAGCAGGAAGAGATTTCTCTACGTCTTTTTTCACTCGACGAAGAATATATGGCTCAAGCTGTTTATGTAATCGGGAATATCCTTTTTGCTCGGCGTTGCCATGCTCTTCTTCGAACAATTCCCAGGTGGGAAATCTATCCCGTAAAGAAAGGAATAATTATTATAAACTGTCTGACAAGTACACAAAAGTATAAAGTAGACTCTTACTTATCAGGCATAATGAAATGAAGCAAGGCCCATAATTCTTTGAGGCTGTTTTGTAGCGGAGTGCCAGTGATAAGGAGTCGATGGTTCGTATCGAATTCTTTGAGCGATTTGTAAAGAAGAGAGTCCTCATTTTTTAATCGATGAGCCTCATCTACCATAAGGCATGCCCAACTGACAGCACCCAGAAAAGATTTATCTTTTAGAAGGATTTCATAGGTAGTCAACAGCGCGTTGAACTTTAGTCGCTTGTTTCCAGGATGACACCACTCATACTGCCTCAGCTACACGATATAAAGACACATTAAGCACTTTCTGTTGCATTTTTTACGATGGTAAAAATTGGGAAGAGTAATACATACCAAGTCTCTTGATGTCATATCGCCGATATAAGTGACAACGTTAATGTTGGGTGCCCACTGAGCGAATTCTTTTTGCCAGGCGGCCATGGTAGACAAAGGCACAACAACCAGAAAGGGCCCGTAGAGTTGCTGGGCATGGAAGAGGTAGTTTAAGAAGCTGATTGTTTGGATTGTTTTGCCTAGACCCATTTCATCAGCCAAGATCACAGAGTTCTCCTTGCACCAGGCATGTACCATCCAGTTAAGCCCGTTCAACTGGTAGTCTCGCAGAACGCATGCCTGACATCAAAAACATAGAATTTGTTATTATTTTCGCTATTAATCTGGAGAACTAGATAGCCTTACAGGGTCACCGCCAATGAAATCTGGTTGTTCTTTGAGCGGTGTAAATTTGGGACGAAATTTTAGGGCACGACAAAGTTTACTGGGAGTTCGTTTAGAATCTTCTCTTTCGCGAAATTCCCGAATTTTGTTTTGGTACTTTTTCACAATAAGAGCACCGTCTTCCCAAGTAGCATCGGAATACGGTAAGCTCTCCCATTTAATAAAATAATCTGGATGTTCGCTGTCAGCCTTACGATTTTCAGCTAGATGAAGAAAGACATCACTTGATCAGTTAACTAACACTAAAAGAATGTGAGCTATCCAAATTACCAATAATTCGTTCTACCGCCATGTAGCTCGAAAGCAACTCCTGTTGAAGTTCCTGCTGGCATTCGTAGTACTCTACATCTTCTGGTGAAGCACGGGCTTTCCACACACGAATTTCGTCGTCACGCTTCAAGTAGTTCTCCAATTTTTTCAATCCTTTAACCTGAAATGCGTACGACTTGATGTTTATCGCGGCAAGTAGCGGGCAGGATCGGCCACAATGTCACCCAACAGCGTCAGGGGGTGAGGGGTAGGAACACCGACATAAGCCATACGTAAAGCCATCGAGAGAGGCATAAGCCACAAACACCCAGGGAGTGCACACCCAATGAAGATTCAAAGCAAAGCAAACGAACAAAAAATGGACAAAGTGCAGGATATGATTAATGTGCCATGGGTGGACATGGTTCAAGGTAGATAGCAATGCACGCATGGACAGAAGACGTGTAAGAGGATGAGTGAATAGGTATGGTTTAGGAGAAGGTAGCTAAACTTTTAACCCGACGAGATTTTACCGAGCAATAAGTATACACGCAGCCAATGAGACAATGTACCTTTTGATCACGCAGGGTTTGTTCCGACTCCCACGTATTGTGAATATGAGACCACCCGAGCCATTTAATGAGAAATTGTTGCTCTGCCTTGTCTGGTTCGCGAATTGGGCAAAAATTGGCGTTCGGATCACCATTTTCTTCTATTGTGTACACAGTAGTTTGCGGTCCGGTTGCTGTGATTGAAATAATAAAATTCAATTATTGGAGTAAAAAAATAAGGCAAAAATAATAATCAACCTCCTTTACGACCCATCCTTGTATCGATAATACGTTCAATTGTCTCCGCATTTTCGGACTCGGCAGCAGCTGCAACAGCTTCTTGACCCCATTCTACTTCTACCAGATCTTCTGAACCTGTTTCCTCCGCAGAGTTTTCTTTATAGCTGACCGAAGCTCCTTGGCGTCGAGTGGATGGTCTACTAAATAAATATTGATTGTTTTTTTTTCTGTTTTTACGTCACAAACACTTGGGTTTGAGGTTTTTGTTCAACTTTTACACGTCTAAGAAATATTAGCTTCAAAATTTTACGGAAGAATGTAAAGCATTTGTGCTGCCTGGGCATAATTTTCAATATTCAATTAGTAACGAATTGAATATTTTGATATGCAATATTAAGTACGGTAGATTTTTGGAATTCTCTGAACCAATGTGGGTAACATTTGGAATAAAACAAAGTCAAGTCGCAGTTCCTATGTTTTTCACAGTACGAGTTATGAAAAATAACCTTCGTGAATCGTCATCGCTGTTGCTCGATTCATCTCCTGATGACTGTGTATATTTCGAACGTTGGGGTTTCCGTGCTGCTGTACGTGACAAAGGTGCTATTTGTCGGCGGCTAGCAGCCACGATCGCGTTAGGTTTATGGGCAACACGGTGGCCAGCCTGGACAGGTCGACGTTGCGTTGGAGAAGCCGTCTCCTCGTCTTCATCATGGGAAGAACTACTGTCACTCAACTGATAGCCTTTTGTGTTGCTGGCTAAAGCAGTAGCCCGTCGAGACTGAACTTTTCCAGATGATGGCGATGGTTGTTTTTTGCTTTTGGGTGGTGAAGAATCGGCTTCCGACTCGCTGGCAGAGCTGGAAGAACCCGAATCTGATCCACTTGAGGAGGAAAATAGAAGATAAATGTAAAGGAGAAGGGTAATGCAAAATCTTTAAAAGATGAAAATCAAACCTGCTGTTGGAGGATGCTGAAGACTCTGACCCAGAGTTTTCCGACGGCGAATCTTCGTTTGAGTCATCCGATAGCTAAAAAACAGTATTTATTTAATAAATGGCTGTTTTAACGATGGACATATCTCGTGCACTACTCAGTTTGCATACAAAGCCATCCTGGATGATATTTAAACTTAAGTAACACGGTCTACGAAATTGGTGAATTTTTCGTGATGGTCGAAAATGGCAGAATGCAAACTTCGAACTGAAATTGCTCAAATGGGTCCAAGCCAATTCACGAAGTTTTACTAACCACCAGACGGGTTTTGCATAGGAGAAACAGGATACACTAAAACTAACGTGGCACACAATCCTTTTAATAAAAGATCTTCATTTCAACTGGATGGTCTGAATGAACAACTAGAACTAGAACGATAGCCGAAAAACCATCGAAAACTTGCAACCTTGAATCGAGACAAAAGGTCACCTTCGAGTTGAGTCGACTTTCGAACATGTATCGATAATTCCAATGAAAAACGGTACGACAATATTTGCACATGAAACAAAGATGACAGTTCACAAGTATCTTCATTCACATAATACTTGGTGTTATCGACACACTTAAGGTACTGAGAGCGTCTTGAAAGTAAAATTAAATTTCTCACTGTTGTCTAGCATAAAATAGGGTCATATAACTTTTGTTTAAATACGGAGTAAAAGCGTGCTGACACAACAATACAATAATTGAAGACAACGATGATCAACAGCTTGTCATTGCAAAATGATATCACATACCTTTGGCATTTTTAAAGTCGGCAGGTATGCACTTCACTATTGAAATTGTTCACAAAAAACTCGGCGATTAAACTGAACAAGAAGATGAAAACAAACTAATATCTTAAAGTTGTCGAAGACCCTACAAACAAATGGTATTCGAGTCAGAGGCTACCAGTGGAACACGCCTGGCCCTTGCCTATAGGGCAGCCATTTTGAGGCAGCTGCTGTACAATGGTACCGAATGCCAGACAAAAAGTGGTAGGGAAAAAAATCGTTTCTTTTTACAAACGATTGTTGATTAAAACAGTTGAATCAAAAATGCGATTCCACGCAATTAATGGCTCACTAAGGATTGCATGGCACGTGTGCAGAAACCTCTGTACGGACTAACGGACAGGCCAATCTGAGGAACGAAACTCTCCACTAGCTTTGACTGCGACGCCATTATCACAATTTTTTTTGTTCCGTTCCTCAGTTGCCAAACTGGTAGAAATTTAACCTAGTACTTTGTTTTAAAAAATATTTAATAAAAGAAATTCGAAACTTTTGCCGAATAAAAATTTAAAACGTAAAGTAGAGACGTATCACTTAAGTCTTAGTGACACTCGGCAATCTTCATTAAAAAGTATTTAATTAGCATAAAATTTAACATAATACGCGGCAATGAGGATGAAGAAGCACTAAATGAAATGAATTAGCTAGGCAAATGAGTTTGTTCTTGAAATAGGAGTGATGAATGAAACATGTATTCAGAAGTTAACAAAACTTCGCAACCAAGTCTTCTACCCTCACACATTACATTCATCAATGACTAGTTACTAGTGAAATATTTACACTTAAAGATGTAAAAGAGAACTATTGAGGTGTGTGAAGGAGTCAAGACTGGAAACGAGCCGAGTAATCTGGAAAGCTATAGAACTGTCGATTCGCCTTGAACGGGATCTATTACTTATACGAGACAAATACATCATTTAATTAGCGAATGGCTTTGTATGGCACTAAATGGCCAAGCAAAACAAGACGCGTTCAATAAATGAAGAACGGATCACGGCCATCATCGATATCATACGACTCTTCACATGGTTGTCTCAGGACAGTTAAGTAAGACGGTGGCAATGTGGATAAATGTGGAGCTTACAGCTTTCTCCGTTTCTTCGGACGGGGCTGTGCAGACCAAGGTACTGGTGTCCGGTCCGTAATGGATATAACATTCATGCCACCCATTGTTAATCCTTTTATGGCGGCCTGCAAGAAATGTTTATGTTAATTGTATTTAAAATTTTAAAAGCCCTGTAAGTGGCTATCTAATTATTATTGATTGTAATTCCGGGGAAGAATGTTGGAAAAATGTAACGTACAATGGTCAATAAAAAATGAACGATATTAAGTTTGCTAATCTAACTTACCAATAACATTTCATCTATGACACCTATTTTTGCTTCTTAATAACATTTGTTTGCTATGTAACAATAAATGTGTACATAACTATATTAAAGCAAAAATTCATCTGTACAGATGAGCACTGTTTAGTAATTCCATGGTCTCTTCGATGTTTAACACCAGTAGAATCTAACGTAAGGATACATTCCCAAGCTATGTCAACAACAGATAATAACTACTACACTCGTATGCAATGGATTACAAAACTTAAACAATCTTCCTAGTGATCGTGCCCGGTAAAGGAAATTCGAAAATTGAAAGAAGTCCAATCATCTAGCAGTGCCAATAAATACACAATTTTGTCACACCCAGCAGAAAAACAACCAACCCAAGACACAGCTAAATAGAAACAAAAGTTTTAAAAATTTCCTTCCCTTATCTGTCACATCTTTTACAATGAACCATTAGAATAATTTCACTAACTTAACTGTTAAACTTAAAGCTCATACACTTGATCAAATTCACATCAACTGAAAAGATAAAAGAAATTCAAACTTACCATTCTTCCTGGCCCAAGACCACTGACAGTTACACGAACAGTTTTCATCCCAAGGCCAATACCCCTCTGTAAAGTTTCAGAAATGTTATTCCGTGGCACAATTTAAATCCATAATAGGATGCAACACCATACTGTAGCAAGTGTGATGGCTGTAGCTTGAGCAGCTATATTGGTTCCCTCACGCGTGTTTTTAAAGCCTTCTCTGCCACAACTGTGAATGGTCTGTACAACACCTATTTCAATAATGAGTTTTTAAAAGTAAATAAAATTCTTTTTTCAACTATATACTGAAGATTCTTACCAGCAGCATTTGTCAGTGTGATAATCGTGTTGTTTGGAGTGGCTGTAATGTTACAGATAGGAAGATCTGCAAAACGTATCCCATCAAATAATCGATCTGGAGTTCCTTCATCAGGAAATAGGTCCGTCTGTCTTTGATGAAAAAATTCATCTAAATTATTCAATAAAATTGATCAATGTATGATTTAACAAGATAAATTAGAAAGCTATCAGGCCAACAAATAGAGGGTAGAGTAGCAATTAATTTATTTTGGCAATTACAAGGAAATTTTTACAACTAGGAATAGCTGCTAGAAGTCATCCAAAAAGTGACAACATATAATTTTGTAGTTCATATGAATTGATGCCCAAAAGCTTTGTAAAGAGACAACTATCAATGTAATGCAATGTGCACCAATCTCTACATTTTACAGCAAAGTTTGAAGCTCAGTTTGTTAGCCTTCTCAATTAACCTAATGCTGGTTGGTTTCAAGAAAAATGGCGAAAAAATGCGTCTAATACTTACTCGTCATAGGTTACGTCTTGCATATTTTCGCCTTGTGTTCCTTCATCCAGTTTCGGCATAGAAGCAACCATTTGTGCGCGAGAAAGATCATCTTTCTTACAACGACTAACACAGGTCTGAAAATGGCGTCGGGCGTGGCCGACAGTGCTTTTTCCATTGTCGAGATCGAGCCGATTTTTCAACCACAGTTTATCAGAGTGCGAAGAAAGGCAAGCTACCGAGATTCTGTTAGAGATGATCCTTGCGTCGAGTACGTTCGAATGACGCAAAACAGAGCTCGGTAGCGTCCAAAACGCTCGCCGAGCGAAATTTTTTAGCGCCATGCACTGCAAAGAACGTCCGATCTGGGTGAAAAAACTACGGTGAAGAGAAAGATGGTGGACTTACAGGCAATTGCAGTAAGAAGCAGACGCGACGGGAAAAAAAAAATTTCGATGAAGAAGTCGGAACTACCCACTGTTGCCTCTTTTACAAAAACAAGAATTTCCACGTTGCCATGTTTTGTTTTTCCTCCAGTCGTCCGGAAATCGGATTTGGGAAAATCCGAGCAGATTCGACATTCGAGAATACATAAACAATTAAACATACACCGACACACGTAAACATTCAAAATATGAAAAGTAGCAAAATTGATATTTTTATTTAAATATCAAATGGCATTTCTTTCGTATTCTTCACTCAACAAATTCATTCACTAAAAATGAAAGGGGAAACTTTTTTTCAATTTTCAAGTTCTATTTTTTTTCTCAAGGCTCTTGCCACTTCCATCAAACAGTTTTTTTTTTTTTTAATTTATTCCGCCAATATTCGAAGAAAAGACTGAAATAGCTATTCGAGACTACATGTGCTGGGCTGCATGTGTTACAACTTACAAGCCAAATCCTAATCCTTTATATGTAAAAAAAAAATCTATTCTCCATAAAAATATAAAGAATTTTATACTTCTGTTTCTGGGTTCATCAGATCTGTGCGTCAAATCCGTCGTCTTTGCCTTGACAGCCTTCGCCCGTTTCAAAATTTCCATAGCAACGTGATGAGTTTAAACTATTTTTGATTTCATCACCCTTCTATACCAATGAGTTATCGCTTACCACTTTGAGCCAACTGAATTATATTCAAGAAAATTGGCAGGCGTTGATATGACGTATAGTGCTTACCGTTTGCCAGGGTTTTCGAACTTGGTGCAAAGTTTTCTCTTTTTGTTGTTGCTGTACTATAATTGCATTATAACCACAAAAGAGAAACGTTCTTTCTACCAACTTTTTTTGATTAATTAAGACCAATCATGAATACTGCGTCACATTTTCAAAATGGAGTTGAACAGACCGAAATGTGCTGTTTGGCATGGAAACAATTGATTGCAAAAATACTGCTCAGTTCATTTAAGCAATTTTCGTGAAAATATAGCCTACATCACTGGGTGCGTTTCGTAGGTGAACTGTGCCGTAATAAAATAATTTTTTTTGCGTAATTTATCGTTGAACATTAAACGATATTTTTTTCAGAAAAGCTATATCAGAGACACTCAGAGAAATGATATTGAGCCAAGATAGTGGTTTATTATCTTCAAATGTAAATTCGTTCTATATCGCGTGAAGACAATTGTATAGGGGCCATATATTTGTCGACAAATAGATCACAATGAGGCAGCTAAAAGTATGTGAGAAGACATTGTAGGATGGCAAAGTAGATGACACGAAAATATTGCAACCAAACGATTTGGCGAAAAAAAAAAGTGAAATACAGCATTTCTTGTGATTTTTCTCGTTTTTGGTGTCGTTATTTTATTGGAAAATTCCTTTGAATCCTTTCCCTTTGAGGAAGGAAAATCGCGAATTGTTGCCGGCCGCTTCTGGTCGACTGTTGCTGCTACCGTCCTTGCCAGCGCTTGACGATGAGCTGGACTGTCCGTTCTTATTATGATGTATCACTCCCGGTGAGCGCAAACGACGCGAACGATCTGCCGCACGACGACGACGTAAACAAAAACAAGGAGATAAATTAGTCATATTTATCGTCAGCGGTTGCAGAGGCTGTGTCGTAAAAATCCTGTCTTTCAGATGTCGAGATTCTATAAATGAACCTCGGCAGTGAACAGAGCAGCCAGATTCCTGGACCAACGGCTCTTGTGCAATCGTCGAACAGGGGGGTAAGCCGGGTAAGCGTTTGCCAACAAGGGTCACCCACTCGCAAAGCCCTCCCAACCAAGATTGCAAGAAATTCCGTTCAAGCGTGAAATGTCTTGTTGAGATAGTGGCAGAGGTACTTTTATCATTGGCTCGCCAATCTTTCCCAACGAAAGACAGCACACATTTTTTTTTCTGGCAATGTATCAAAATTTTTCCTTTTTTATCGGGTCTTGTTCTCTTGAATGTGCGACGTGATTTAACCTCAACGTCAAAGGATTGTCGCCAGTATCAATCATTTATTTTCGCGACAGAGACTGAGGTATAACGAGGTAGAGGAGCGACCATTGATTTTAAAAAAGAAAAGAAGAAACGGCTACAAGAAAAAAGAACTAAACCTGAAACCGCAAAGGTTATTCACGTTGATCTGCAATATTTGCAAATGGTGATCGTCACTTACCAATATGAGTGAGGAAACTGTTGCCGCTTTTGCTTTCGTCATTGGCGATGTATAAACTGCGGATGGGCATGTAGCGCTCCTGCTCGCGAATCACCTCTGCTGGGCAAAACAAGATAATATTAAAAATGGATCATATGTGTACAAAAAATAAAATGCCTACCGCGAATGGCTTCGTGGAAAACGCGTTCAACAGAGTTAAATTCTTCGGCCGCTGAAGTCTCGAAAAAGGCTGCGTTATAAAAATGCGCAAGACTTGAACCCTCGGCTTTGCTGACCGTCCTGACATGAAAGAAGAAAATGTAATTTTAACCAATTCGTTTTCCTCTTCGTTGTTGTGATGTTTGTAATGGTTTGAATTCGTTTTCTCGCCAGTGGACCTGACTGAGTAACTGTAGCCTACGCAGAAGCATAATAGACGTGTGTTGTCATTGAAATTGCTTTTGGCACACCATTGGCTCAAGTTCAAGAAACGTGCAACAGCTGGCTACATTCAAGAAGCTTCATTACGATAAGCTTTTTGGCCATCGTGACTCGTGGACGATAGATAGTTATTCGCTTTCGGAAGACAAACTGGTTCCATCTCCAAGGATGTTGACACCATCATTAATGAATGTACTACTCTCTGAAAATACGGTAGTCTACAAGATTTGCTCTTTCGAGAACTATTAGACATATGCTATGCGGAGTGATGCACTAATAAAAGTGTATAGACGCGCTGATGAATCGCGCTTATTTCTTTAGCTTGCACTTTTTCGCCCGAAACGCGGCGCATTTTTCAATAGAAAGCAGAGTTTATGTAACTTACCTATAGCGCTCTAAGTCCACCTTGTTCCCAATGAGAATCAACGGAGCATCCTGTGGGTGGCAAGAATTTTTGAAGATGAAAGAAAAAAAAAAAAAATAAAAAAAAACGTAAACCGACGTAAACCCAGCTATTGACACTTACGTAAGTGGTGGTGAGTCTTAAATGCTGACTAATGCCGTCCAGATACCTCTGTGCCGTTTCAAAACTGCTCCGCTATGTTTTGTTTTGTTTAATGTCAACAATTATTCCGTTAGTTAATTTGTATGCACACATGATGGTATGAAATTAGATTTTTTTACACACCTGCGTGATGCTGTATATTACCTGAATTGTGAAAAAGTACAACAAATTCGTGAGAAAATTGAAATATATGAAAACCCCAAATTATTAATTAAAACTAACCAGGTAGCCATCAGCCCATTTCAAGTAGCGCTCGGGGTCTTTGCCTTCTTTGTCGCATGTGTCCATGATGCGCACCAGAATGTCCTGATTGTCCACATGCTCCGGCTTCGAATACGTGTCCTCTTTCCGTCAAAATATATTTGATTGCGAAAATAATCTGGTCATAAAATTTATCTCGTCTTCAACTATACAGATAATCTTTAGGCTTAATGACAATAAGAAAACCTAAAGCAAAAATAACATCCATGCTGTAGAAAAGCACAACTGAACACACGTTTCCGTAAAGGGATGGGGAGATTGAAATTGTACTGGTACCTACCTAGTTCTGGATCATATTCATTGATGAACCGTCGGGTTATATACTTTACGGTCAGAGCTGTTTGAACGACATAAAACGATTATTATTATTGACAAATGGTCGGCCAGTCTGGCGAAGGAGCGCTTGAATAGACGCCATTAAAAGCGCACATTAAGCGTGGAAAGACAACACACAGATAGACACAGGAAAAGTGAGACGACTCAGCTAATGCACGTAAACACGTGAACTCTATACTATATTTAGAGGAAAAACAAATAAATAAAATAACCGCCGCACAGCGCATCAGATGCATCGGATTCGGTTTGTTATTACGGACGCGGAAATCGCGCTTATGTCGTCTTGGCTCAACTTTCCGCTATGGAGCTTCTTGCATTCGCGCTGCATGTGTAGCATTATGGCGAAAATTGTGTGCCAGTATTGATTACTATACTAGGTAGAATGTAATTGGACCTGATTTGCCGCTGCCGAGCTCTCCTATTAAAGCCAAATTCACTTCGTTGGTTCCTTGAGATCCGCTTCTATTACGCATCATGAGCAGATTCCGCTTTGAGATTGAGGATTGGATGGTGCTCATGACTACGATACAAGTATCACCACTAACGTATTTATATACGGTGTCAAAATATCACAGGGCAGAGTGGGAGGCGGGATGAATTGTAAATGAACGTCTCCTTCCAGAAATCAATAGCTGCGATGGAGATCTATTTTTTTTTCCTCTTGTTGATTTATTAGCGACTGGCACTGGCAATAATATTGTTACAAGTCGAGTTTTTCAAACAATGGCAATGGCACTCCATGGGAGGGCAATGCACAGAGAGCGATGTCTATTTGCGTTCTGTATCCTTGCTGTTTCCACTTATAACTGTCCAGCACATAGGAAAACGAAGAAGAGATGTCACCCAAGTCGAACGTTAACTTTATGTATGAGAAACCGAAAAACGTTGGCCTTGCTAGTGTCTCCGGCGCAAGCGCACAAAGTATTCCATAGGTTATATTTAAAACGGCGATCTTCCTATAGCTTTCAACGACGTTGCCAAGAGGCGTGTTCAGTTACAGATTTAGTCCTATGTAACCATGCCAACGCGCGCAACATATTCAATAATTCATTTTTCCTCTGTTAACAATGCATGGAATGGAAGCCTTTGGGTGATTTTGAAAGCTCCTTTGTAAACCACGCAACAACAAAAAACTGGGTTTCATTTCGAATTTCGTTGTTGCGTTACGTCGACGAAAATGGCAGTTTAAAGCTACCATTTCCTTCACTGTGAAAATGATCAGTTTTAAAACATGTAGGGAGCTTTATGATGTGCTGCTAATGTAGGGGAGACCATATGTGACCCTATTGACAGCCTTAACGTTTCGGTGGCTGAGTAAAAGAAAAATGTTTTTCTTCTGCTGTATAACTTTGGTAGTTATTGAGGACGCTGACGAGTTTCATACAGCGTGTTATACGCTGTTCAGCTGTTGCTGAGGTACTTCAAAAAAGACGTGAAAAATGCTGAAACTCGGTTCAGTGACTTTTGCGAGCAAAAAACCATTTTATTTCAGCCATGGCAAATGGGCTTTCCGTTTCTAAGCAGATACATTTTTGAGCGCCGGACGGAAGCAATAGCCAACGCACTAAGTCGGAATCCCACTTGCGACATATTGCCGGTCGTAATGATCGACATAACTAACAGTTTTTCTAGTTCTTGCAAGCTAAAAGGCTTGCATGAAATGGAGGGTGATGAAGACAGCGGTATCTAGAAAAACCATTCCAAAGGAAGAAGGGGAGGTTTAAAAGGTTGCATTTTATGTTACAGTTTTCATGACCGAGGCTCGTTACCGCTGAGTGCAAAGTGAAGTCACTTTGTAATTTCGCGTCATACAAGATTTCATCGAAGCTCTCATTCACCCACTTTTTTCCGTCCCAAAAGAAGGAATCCTTCTTTCAAGCAAATTAGGAATTCCGTGCGGAAAATCTACATTTGTGGTTGATGAATGATTGGAATGAAACGTCAAAAATGTTTTTGGGGAGAGCAGTGTCCCTCGTTAAGTTGTTCTGGCATTCTCTGTTAAGTCAAAAGTGTTAGACATCAACATTATAGGCCTAGCTCTGGCAGCTGCTTGCTCGTAGAGCTCGGCCCCGGTTTATACCCACTCGGCTTACCATCAATCGTAGTTAATTTTGGGCGACCTGAGTAGGCTGCCGTTATTTTTTTTTAAATGTATAAGCCGATGATAGGCATTGTTGGTAGGCAGCACTCATAAGGAGGCGATTAGCAAGCATTTTTTGCAAATAGAGCTTCTGATCTAGGTGTTCCATTGCAATTTAACTCCAATATATTAGTGCAAAATTTCAATGTTTTAGAAAGAAATATTTGGATTTTTACTGTGTAACTAACATACGGTAGCCTATCTTGTAGGCCAGATTGATTGAAGCGTCTGGTTGCTTTATCAAGGATTTAGTTATGGAATCACCATCTGTTTTTGCATCAACGTGCATCGAAGATTGTACCAGAAAACATAGCACGAATTTCGGTGTATCAATTTCGTTGTTAGTTGAGGGCAATTGAGGGTCAATAATATGGCATAGAAGTCCAGCTCAAGGAGGTATTCCATATGATTGGTTTGGCTTGGTTGTCCTCAGTGGAGAGTCATGCCACACCGTCAGTTGGGAGGACGACGTACAGGTGTAGAACCACTGAAAAAATTCAAAGACGAATGGTCAGAAAAGTATATGAACATGATACAGAAATAGGTCGCCATATGCATGCCGATTGAGAACGCCTTTAATTTTTATTCTAAAAACCTATAGTCAGAGTTGTGGGTAGATCACTGAAATGAGAGCGCGCTCTGAGCTTTCCGCTCAGCGCTAAAAAGTGAGCGGAGCACCGCTCTCGCTCGCAGAAAAAATGTTGAGCACGCTCTCGCTCAGTTGCATGCAAAAAAAATGTTCAAAAACTGCATTTTTCAAAGGCGAATTTCTCTATGACGATTCAAAATTTCTATGTAAAAGACGTCTTCCTCGACGTCGTCGTCATTGTAATCGTTTTCTTCACATGGTTTATAGGATCCTCGCGCTAAGCAATTTTTTTCTTAGAGGGAGGTTTAAATCTTAAAGGCATTTAAGAACACTTACTGTACGTTTAATGACAGAAGGACCGATTAAACTACCAGTGAGCTCTTTAAATCCACCCTTCTCTTTTTCACTTATTGGCAAAAGGTCTGAGTTAATGTGATTCTGTAGATGCAGAACAAAGAAAACTAACGTAAATATTGGAACTTACCAATATCACCTCGTCAATTTCTTTTGATATTTTTATTTGAATTTAGAACTCATGTTTTATCTAGGCTATTTGCTTTGAACCAAATTATTTCCCTTTTCAGTACCAGAATTGGCTTGGGATTCGGTCTCTCCTTTCTCTTTCCACAAATTCAAAAAAACCGGTAAGACTTGCAAGATGCTTGGACAGGGACGATAAAGATGAAATAGCTCGTTAAAAATTCTGAAAGTCCTGTGTTATTGGCATGGTACTTGGTATGTTACCTTCATACGTCTCTTGGCATTGTATAGAGCAGGAAGTTGTTTGTTATTGATAATGATTAAGGCCACTGGGTGTCCGCCTTCAAGATTTTGTTGGGCAAACGTAAATGGCTGAACTGGGCTTCTTAAAATGGAAATAAAACAAATGAGAAACGACAGCCGCCGTCGCCATTTGTAAACAAACACAAATTAAAAATTAACTAACCAACCTTTCATCACAAAAAATACCTTAAACAATACTCTTTTTGCATGGAGAATTCAACTGTAAGAAAATTTCACCCGGAAAACGAAAATTTGCGATACAGGAGGGTCCCTAAATTCACCAACCAATCACAGGCCGACTTGTGTGACCGAAATTTGAATTTTGATCAAACAAATAAATACATAAAATTTACAAAGAAACCAGGAATTTTGCAAGCAAGCCTAGGTCACGTAGTTTTAGACGACGAATAACATGAAAAAAAATTAATAAAAACGATAAAGTTTCCGTTTCAGCACGAAAAAATTCTGCCCAATTCGCAGCCAATCGCCACCCTGCTGGAACCCCTGGGGACAACAGTTTGGGGCCCATAATAACCACGGCATAGCCTTCTAGCTTTACTAAAGTAAAATTTTTCGTTACGTCAGGGAATAATTGAGCACTCGCACAGCCGTTGGTCTTCGCCTGTGGTCCTAGTAAAGAAGAAAGATGGAACTTGGCGTTTTTATGTATCTGTATTTTGCTGATAGGCCTAAGCCTAGCGGAGAGGCCAACAATCCAAGTTCAACTCAGTTCATTACTTTATTATTTTATTGTTTTTTATTCAACAATCTAACATTATGGTACAGAAAGTCCGGATTTATTATTATTTTTCTAACAACAAATAAAATCAGTAAAACATTCATTTTCGGTAAACAACAATTTTACACATCCTTTTCAAGCTTTATTAGGTACGAGATTGTCAAGCTTATTGTTCATAAGAATTTTTGTTGTCGTTTACCTCGGAGGTCAAGCCATCTGCAGCCAGCTTGATTTCAGTTGGTGTTATATGTATTGGGGAGGTATACGAGTATTTAGTTAAGATGGTGTTTCTGCGGATTATGCTCTTGGATACAATGCAACCCAGAAATACGAATTTAAGATTTTTGCAAAGAAAGGCAGAATTAAATTTAAAAGAGATGAGCAGGGCCAAGCTATCTCTAGGATAACTGACATGTCAATTATAACAGTCAAAAAGACAACATTGTTTGTCAGACTTCTTTGGTAATTGAAGCGAAGGTGACAATTCATTTTCGTTTTGGGTTATTTTCAAGATGTATTACCACCGTAAGTGCCACCTTCTCAAAGTCAATCAAAAATCATCAAAAAAGGATTTAAACCTTTTACATTAGATAGCCTTTTTCTTTAATAATATCCATCTAGTTGATTCTTCTCAGCAGGTTGCAGCGAGTAAGCGATTGTTTCCGTGATGCAGATGTTGTAATTCCGTACACATATTGTCTGGTCAACAATATATTCAAACTCTTTCCATGATGGTAGGGGGTCGTCTGCTGATATCCGTACGAATGCTGTTAGGGAATCAACTGCTTCCGATTCATAGGCGATGTGTATAGTTGCATTCTTTTGTGTGAATTTTCCTTCTTCGTTTACTATTTTTGCTTTTCCATGTACAAATCTTATAGTTCCCAGAGCGTAGGAAATGCTGTAGAGCCGAATTCCAAGTTGCTCATCATTCTACTAGGGTGTTAAACAGGAATTGGACCTCTTGAAGAAGAGAGGTTTGTGGTCTTGAGTTATACAGATCCCTGTAGTCTTCACAGACTGGCGTGGCAAGCTTGGTATTTTTAAGGCATGTTGCGATGGTGTTCTTGAATATATCGTCTAGTATTTTGGTTGTTTCTGCAGGAAACGTCAGATATGTCAGTGGAATTCCGGTCACCTGAAAACCAACTGCAGCTATGCCCTTATCAGGTTTGTTAAGGAAAGATTTTTCTATTCGTCGATTGCCGTCGTACAGACGACTGTTGTTGATTTCTGGTGTACGAATGATCTCGACGTAACCACTTCCTTTTAGTACCTCTGGGAATACGAGTTGTTCGTCGATCTTTCATCCCACACAATAGTGTTTTAATTAATGGTGTACTGGCCTTCCTGCTGAGTTGTATTTAGCAATCCAAACGGACTTTTGATAGGCTGGTCAGGTTTTTCTTGACGAAGTGTTATATGTTCCGCGACGCAGTTCAGAATATGGTAGTCTTTGATAGCGTTCCATTTTCCTTCACCTGTAGGTGTGGCGGTGAAGCTGAGCTGGCCTGTTGGCCCCACCTGCATTTTTTGTCGTTCACCATCCGCCAGCATTCTAGGAGGGTAATCAGCTTTGTTTCTGGCGAGTACGCGGTGTCCAACGACCTGATCCAAAAGGAACCTGTTATTTTCTTGTGTTTTCGTCCATTGCCTACATGTCCATCCTTTCCAAGTTGCCGCTGGTTTCTGATTGGTGATCAATGTATAAGACGTTGATAACCTCGTGAGTATTGTTTTTCGGTAGTGTCATTATCACGGTAATAAAGAGATTCTAAATCCGAAATTTCTCTGATTTTTACGTCATTGCAGTTACAAACGGTCGCGTAGATTGGGTGAGTTGGGTGAACAAATTGAAGGAAGTAAAATGAAAAGAATTTTTCGAAGTGATAGGAGGGAAGTTCGAAAATTTGGAGTCGTTTCCATCTGTAGAGAAAATGCAAGATTTAAAAAATTGGTTTGTGATTGCATCTTCGTAAGCTTTACTATTTCCTAGTATTGTCGTTTAAGGATTGGAGTCTTTCGGTATGTGCTGAAGAATTTTCTTTTTTAGTAGTGTGCGGCAAATAGTTGGTTTTTCCTTATGTTGACATCCCGTATCTGCGTGGATTGATTCTTATCTTCGTTGGGGGAATTGGTTCTTGCTTCTTCAGCCGTCCTGGACGACGTCGTTGAATTTGGTGGACAGCGGTTGTTTGATTTTCAACCTTTTCTAGTATGTTTGTTGAGTTCTGAGTCATTTTTTCTTTTTTCGGTGTTTATATCTGAGTAGCTTCGGGTAACTTGAAATCGTCCGTTTCATCGTAGTATGAATTTTCCTACTGTTGGCGATGCCTTCAGCAAGACGTAGTCACCTACGTTGTATTGTGTCACTGTCGTAATAATTTTTCTGTCTTGATGCTGCTCTTAATCGATGCCCTTTCGCCAGTTTTTCAGCTTTTCTCCACTGCTATGAATACATCACACAAGTGTCTTCATGTGTTTCATATCTTCTGTTGATTTTGATGTCGTTGGACATTATTGGCTCAGGTCCAAAAAACAGATAGTAATGCTTGAATTGAAAATTCTTTAATTGAGGCTGGCTTTGCTGTGTTGTAGGCCAAGGTCACGAACGGTAGATATTTGTTCCAGTTTTCTGTTTCGTCTACGACGTAGCAGGTTAGTATGTTGCAGAGAATGTGGTTGAATCTTTCTACCAATCCGTTGGTTTGGGAATGGTATACCGTGGTTCTTTTACGTCGGATCTTGAACAATTTGCATATTTCTTCTAATTGGTTGGATAGGAAGTTAGTATTTTGATCTGTTAGTACCGTTTCGGGAGATCCGTATTGAGTAAATATTTTGTTAACTTATATTTTAGCAATTGTTTGAACGGTTTGGTTTCTCTATGTAAAGACAAATCGACTGGCGTTATCGGAAAGGACTAAAATATACTGTATCTATATCCCTTAGCGCTTTCTTGAACTGGTCCCCCTGACCACTTGGCCTCACGGTCATTCAGATGTTTAGAGGTGTAGGTAATGACGACTTCTACGCCGTCCGATTCACGAAGTTTCTGTCCGTTGTTGGACTCCGCTGAATCCTGAACTGATCAATCTGAACTGATTGAAGTGGAGTCTGTATTTGTGCCAAGACTGCTTCTATTCCAAATCCTGAGGCATCCTTATAGATGATGATTTCGCACGTAAAATTCGGATATCGTAGAACAGGTCTAGTAATGAGACAGGGCTTAATACAGTCAAAGGCGTCCCTTTGTTCCTCATCCCATTTCCATTCCGCTGACTTTTTAGTGAGCGCAGCTAGGGTTGGGCCTTATCAGCAAAAGCCCCTATGAATTTTCTGTAATAGCTAGCTAGGCCCAAGAATGAGCTCAGTTCCTTTACGTTTTTGGGAGCTGGGTAGTTAATAATCACTTCTAACTTTTTGTTGTTCGATGTTATTCCTTTCTTTGATTGGATGTTTCCTAAGGAATCAAATTCCTCTTTGAAGAATTCGCACTTCTTTCTCTTTACTTTCAAGCCTGCTTGTTGTAAGAGCTAAAAAACTGTTTTTAAATGTGTCACGTGATCAGTAATTGAACAACTGAACACTATGATGTCATATAGATAGACCAACGTAAATTTGTATAGTGCCGTTTTTAGAATGTTATTCATCGCTCTTTGAAAAGTACTTGGGACATTTGTTAACCCTAATGGCATGCGGTTAAATTCGTATTGGACGAACTCAAAGATGAAAGCAGTTTTGTGTTTGTCGCTTTCCTCGATTTAAGTCTGCAAGTATCCGCTCAGCAAATCCAATGTTGAGAAATAAACAGCTACGCACAATGTGTCGATTGTGTCATAAATCCTAGGTAGACGATATTTATATTTAACAGTAATTTTGTTAAATGCTCTATAGTCTATGCACATACGCATCTCTCCATTTTTTTAGTTATCATTACGATTGCTGCTGAAAAAGGGCTGTGACTTTCTCGAATTATTTTATTGTTTAGCATTAGCTCTATTTTAGTCTTAACCACTACTTTTAGAGCTTCTGGTGTTGTGGTCTTGTGTTGACATTGTGTTTCACGTGTGTTGCTAGTCCTAATCGGATTCCTTGTCTGCGAAAAAGTTGGCGTGTCTTTTTAGTAAAAAGTCAATTTTAGTTCTATTTTCGCTTGATACATTTTGCACTTGTTCTTCGATAGGATTAATCGACTGCTCCGATGATGTGTTAAAATGTCTTAGAGTAAAGGATTCTAAGTAGTGATAATTTTCTAGTGTTAGTTCTTCGCTTTCTTTTTCAATTGGAATAGTGGGATATGGATTCCTGCCTTAATAAATGTTACATCATAAATCGGTAAGGTATTGCTTCCAAAACAACGTTCTTTTCCAAAGTGATGGGTTAAAGACGTTTTAAATACATGGTTGCTAAACAACCAGGATGTATTTAACTCGTCCCGAAATCTTGGAACTTTTTACGGTGTTTCTACGATGCTTCTACGGTGTTGATGACCGACAGAAACTGTGCTTAAAAACCGATACTGCTGGCCTAGCTTGGACAAAAATAGCAAAATGGACTAGGTTGCCAAACCCTAGTTGCTGTTTAGCACCCTCCTTTTTTCTGTGGGGCACTCCGCTATCGCTCCGCTATTCTGTCTTGCTGCTCACTTGCTTATAGCACTCTATCAACAGCAGAGTCTGTGACTCCACTGGATTAAACTCAGTGTGAATTCACTTATATATTTCGCGTCTCATCATTACTCAGAATTTTCCCCATTCATATAAGTATCACATGATTCATGTTCAGTGTGATGAATACAGAGAGATAGAAGTCAATCTGTCATGTACATTTCCAACAGGTTATGGTCCCAGGTACGTGTTCTCTATACTGATGCAACATAGATCTGTCTCGCAGATTAGACATAAAACACATTGACAAATTTGATGGCACTAACTACCAAAAATGGAAGCAAAGACGAAAATAATTATCCTATACCTAAAAACATAGCGCTCTACAGGAGTGGAGAAAGAAAAACTGCATTGCAAGGACCATGATACACCACACAAGCGACAAAGAACGTCAGAAAGAACTAGTTGACTGTCGAACTTCATATGATATGTGGACAAGAATGTCTACTCAATACCTACAGCGGGCAGCTGACAATAAGCACCTGCTTCATAGAGAATTCCTTTCGCTCGACTACAAAACAGGAGATGATATCATGACCCACGTCACAAACATCGAGACCATGGCATCCCAATTACGGGACCTAGGTGTACACGTCAGCGATGATGAGATAATCGCTAAAATTGTTTGTATTCTCCCTGAATCGTTCAAACACATGGAAACAGCATGGGACAGCATGCCAATGAATGTGAAGACCATTGATGCCCTGAGAGCAAGACTCGTACAAGAAGAACGAAAAATTAAAAGGAGGAAGCCTGAAAGCAACGCAACTGGTCACAGCAATGAAGATGGTGGATTTATTGGCCAGCAAAACTTTCAGACACAAAATAACAATCATTCTCACCGACAAGACAACCACAGAAGGCCGCCTAAGAAGTGCTCGAATTGTCCTAACTATACCAATCACTGGACCAGAGATTGCAGATTTAGAAAGCGCGAAGAAAATGGCCACAATTGACCACCAGCCAAAAGACACAGAGCAAACTTAGCCGACGGCAAGGAAGATCATACAGCTTTCATCTCAACTTTTGGACTCATGTCTCTGTCAAGCACACTTTGGTACGCAGACCCTGGCGCAACTCAGCATATGTCTGACCAATGACAGAAATTCAAAAACTTTCAACCGATCAGACCTGGCACGAGAGCCATTCATGGAATAGCAACAAAGTAATCTATGCCTACGGAGTCGGCGATGTGCCTATCTACGCCATCATAAACGGAAACAAGCACAAAGGAACTATAATGAACGTCCTATTCATGCCAGACATTGGAGTTAGCCTCCTCTCGATCCCCTCTATAACTGAGCTTGGCTTCAATGTATACTTCCAACGACGAGACATTAGAATAACCCGCGGCAGAGAAATATTTATGGCTGGAAAGCGACTTGGTGAAACCCTATATCAACTAGACATCACTTCACAGAAAGAAATAGCTGAATAAACAAACATCGAAGCCAAAATCGCAAGTATAAATGCAACAACATTCGCCATATGGCATGAACGATTCGCTCATGTGAATTACGCAACCATGCAACGAATGATCAAACTGAATGCGGTCACAGGCCTAAACGTCGTGGGCAGCACCTGACACAAAGAAACTGCACAGCCTGCATAATTGGCAAAATGTCGCGTCTCCCGTTCCCAAAAGGAAGAATAAGAACTGAACAAGTTGGAGGAATCGTTCACTCAGACCTAGTTGGTCCATTTCAAGTAGCGACTCCAAACGGAAAACTGTTCCCTTTCCAACTTCATTCGACACCTCCAAAGATTCCACAAAGAAGAGTGGGATTCGTTTGAGTCCTCTAAGGAGTCAAAGCAACCATCAATCACATCATTTGTCTCCCCTCGAGTTGCAAGCCGTGGAAGGCAAGTGTAGGTGGATAAACTTCTCTGCCAAATGATTATCACAGACAATCTTCCGCTCAATGTTGTCAGGAGACAAGGGTTCCGATCGTTAATTTCGGCAAGTAAAACTAGACCTTATACTATAAATTTATTCTCCCTGACCTCTGTTTATACATTGTTTTGTTTCTTTTATTTTAGGCTTTGTACCCTGATTACAAAATACCGTCCCCAGAAAAGCTCCGAAAGCTTATCGATGAGCTTTTTGAACGAACTAAGGTTGCATTAAGGGACAAGCTGGAACGTGTCAATTCAACCTCCATTATAATGGACTTTTGGTCTTCAAAAACTATGCGGGGGTACCTAGGCATTTCCTGCACGGGCGTGACGGAGGATTACGAGCCGTTTAACGCTTTTCTAACTCTACGGCTTATGCAAGGGAAGCACACGGGTGCAGCAATATTTGCCGAGTACGAGTCGGTTGTGAAAGACTGGAATATCACCAACAAGGTAAGTACATGTTCCCCTATTTAACGATAAAAACGCACATCATGACATTTTTATTAATTGATTTCCTTTTTTAAACTTAGGTCATTCGTGTTATGACAGATAACGCATCGAATATGAAGTCTGCTTTCTCTACCAGTCTACCCAGCTGAGAGGCTGTAACATCTCGCGGTGGAATACCCACGACCGACGATAAGGACGACACTGACGAGTCGTGTGACGGTGATGATGACGATGGCGACGGATGGGTTGACGTGGAGTTAGAGATCGACGAGGAAATAGAGTTGTTGGTGTCGGAAGATGGCGAGGATCTGGAATACATGCAACTGAAGTTTGATCTTGAAGAAATCTTTGACGAATATTTTACAACTTCTGAAAATCGACCGTCCCTTGTTTCGCGATTCCGTTCGTCATGTGTTGCACACACTATCGAACTCACTGTTAAAGACGGTTTAAAAGCCGCAAATTTAAGTCTATAAGACTTATTGTTTGGAAAATCTGTTGCCAATTTTTTAAATTACTTTAGGGAACATCAATTTCTTCAGCCTTAAAACTGGCCTCAAAGATAGTGAGGTCCGTTCGAAAGAGCGTTCTGGACTGCGAAACACTCGACAAGCATGTCCACTTTCGGCTTCCAATGATGAATAACACCGGGTGGAATTCTCAATATCCACTCATCGAAAAGCTTATACAAGCGTTCGAAATCTTCCCCTCACTCCAAGAAAAGTTGAACGCCTGCAAGAAGCACGGCACCTTTCCAACAGTCAAATCAAGATGCTTAAAGAGCTCCTACTTCTTTTTGGACCAATCAAACAAGCCACTGATGCTTTCCAGAAAGCTAATGAGACCATCGGACTTGTCATTCCGGCCTATTTGGATGTGTCAAATAGGGTTACTCTTGATCCGAAGCTCAATCCAGATTGCAGTTCCATCACTTCGAAAGAATGCAAGAAGGTTGCCGAAGGATTGAAAATTTCTATCGTCGAGCGTATGGATGGTTGTCTCAAGGACTATTTCTCTGTTCTAGGTAATAAACCAAATTTTCTAATTTCTAATATGGCTTTCTCGCTGACATAATTTTCATTATTGATATGGATAATATGCTCTAGGGGCCACGTTGGACCCAAGATTCAAATCGAAGTGGATTCATTCATCTGGTCTTGTCGAGAACGATGTATTACAGTCCATTAGATCTGAACTGGAATACCGATAGAAACATTTGCGTAGGGACCATTTTTAACCGAAAAACGACTTTATAAAATTAACATTTGGTTTTTATAATATAGGTGACTCTCAAGAAATTCAAGAGGGCACGGCAGGTAGAGCGATTAATTCACCTCCTTCTAAGCGCAAATCCTTGACTCGGGCTCTATTTTCAACAGTCATCCAGAAAAGAGCTCAATCTGCCAGCGCATCAAAGGTCCTAGATGAATTTGAATCCTACCTCTCAGAACCAGTCTACCAGTCAAATGGTCCAGATTCTCCTGAGAATGATGGTCCTTCTGACTTGAACTTTAGTCCCTTGGCCTATTGGAAAGTAAACGCCCATCGATTCCCTTTGTTGGCTTTGATAGCAAGGGAGCTCTTCGGGGTACCCGCTTCAGGAGGAGAAATTGAATGGGTCTTTAGCACGACCACGGACATTGCGTCGGCTAAAAGAAATAGGATAAAACCTCCTCTCTTCGCGAAAATGCTTTTCATAAAGCGAAATATGAAACTTTTGAGTCCTGTGACACCTTTATCTTATATCTCTTATTGCAAAAAACTAAAAAGAGTATCTTTTTAGTTTTTTATCTTATATCTCTTATTGCCGGTCAAAAATGTGTGATTTTGCATTTTGTAATAAAAAATTAACGATTGATTTGGAATTGGAATTGATTTGGATTGGATTTTCTGAAGGAAAAAAATAAAGGAAAAGATTTGGATATAGATTTGGATTTGGATTTGATTTGGATTGGATTTTACTAGTTTTTTCGAAATTGGGATTTGGAACGGATTGCAAAACACACGCAATGATTTGGATTTGAGTCAAATCCGCCGAATTTTGAAAATCCGAAACACCGATTCAAAGATTACTACAGTGGATATAAAGTGGCATACTTTATGAAGAACAAGTCCAAGACAAAGAATGTTTTAAAGAATACGTCGAAAGATGTTTACTGAGACTCGACAGTGCCCTCGTATACTTCGCTCAGATAATGGGGGCGATTATACAAATAACTCTTTCCGGAAATGGCTCTCCACCAAACGTATTCTTCAGCAAACATCTGCAGCTCATACACCACAACAAAATGGCGTATCTGAACGCGATAATCGAACTACAGTGGAAGGTGCCCGAACTGAGTTTCATGCCAAGAATATACCCCTCTACCTGTGGGCAGCTGCAATCAACTATACAATTTACACCCTTAATCGAACGCTTCATCATGACACAACAGTAACGCCTTATGAAATTTGGCATGCCAAGAAGCCAGACGTATCTCATCTCCGAGTTTTCGGCACCAAAGCTTTCACAGATGTCCCAGATGCTGAAAGGCGTAAGCTCGAACCAAAAGCAGTTGACGGTCTCTTCATCGGCTACTGCGAACAGACCAAGGCATACATCATTCATATTTCAAAAGAAAGGAGAAACATGATTAGTGTAGACGTAAAATTCTTTCGTGAAAAGAGCTCTGTTACAGAGCCCAGCGATGACATGCAAATCGACCCAACAAATCCCGAAGATACAATTTCCGACAAACCAATTTCTCAGCCTAAGACCATCACTGTGCCCCAAATAAGAAAGTAAACCAGAGGCATGGTTCCAAAGAAGCAGTGGCCGGTAGCCCTAGCAACCTCACAACTTAATACTGATGGCCAAAATGACCAGATAGACTGTTCCAAACCAAATAGCAACACGTCTTTAATGCAAGAAGCAATCAACATTTTATATCAAGAACCAGGCAGCTACACAGAAGCAATGGCATCGCCGTTTGCCGACAAATGGAAAGAAGGAATGGATTCCGAAATTCAATCTCTACGCTCGAATAAGACCTGGACACTTGTTGAACTACCCTCATCACATTCTGCCATACCCAGTAGGTGGAAGTATAAAGCAAAACGCGTCAAACAAGTAAAATCACCAGATTTAAAGCTAGATTTGTGGCAAAAGGATTTAAACAGAAATACGGGGTCGACTATAACGAAACTTATGCTCCGGTCGTCCGGTATGACTCGCTGCGAGTAATTCTCGCCCTCACAGCTTCACGCGATTTACAGCTTCTCCAGATCGACGTTCAGACAGCTTTTCTGTATGGAGAACTTGACCAGAAAATCTACATGAAACAACCCGAAGGCACTCCGCTATCGCTCCGCCATTCTGCCATCCTGCTCACTTGCTTATAGCACTCTATCAAGAGCAGAGTCTGTGACTCCACTGGATTAAACTCAGTGTGAATTCACTTATATATTTCTTGTCTCATCATTACTCAGAATTTTCCCCATTCATGTAAGTATCTCATGATTCATATTCAGTGTGATAAATACAGAGAGATAAAGGTCAGTCTGTCGTGTACATTTCCAATATTTTTAACAGCTAATACTTGTACAACTGTACGCATAGAATATCCCTTTAGTCTTTTATACATGCATAATTTTTTTTCCAGGAAAATAAATAGAAAAATGAGATTTTTGTTTCTAGTTCTATTACTTCAATCAGAAACAACATGTCACAAAATCATATTATAAAATCATTCCTCTTCATTACTGCTACCATCTTTTCTAGTTCGTGCATGTCGTAACTAGTTTTAGATTTTTCCTTCAATGGTGTCCTCTGTTTTAGGTAAATTAAATCTAAATGTCGGAAACTGCCAACTCAGAATTTTTTGTGAATGTATTTTTGGCCTAACACCAAGGTGTCAGTTTATAATTATGAGGCCTAAAACCGAATTTCCAGCGTATATCTGATTGGCCTAACACCGAAGTGTAAGCGTATATCTGTGGATGTCCTCTTATGGGAGAATGTCCGTGTGTGTGTATTTGTGTGTGGCCTATTACCTTCTGAGGTATCAGCGTATGTGAAGAAGTTGTCGAAAGAGCACGACAGAATGCAAACTGGATTCCTAGCATTATAGAGAACCGTGACACACGAAGGGACAGGACAAGAAAAGACAAGTTATTACTACTGGCTTTAATTTCCTAAGGTTGTATGGCCGAATCCGGATTCTGGGCAGCTGGACTGGACACGGACACTTGAAGGCTGGATGGTGCTGGGCAATGGCAGCAACTAACTCCACGAGCGAAGAGACGGGCAAGGGCAGCAATAAAAGCAAATGCAACCCGGGCAGCGACGGCAATAGATACAAGGCACGATACAAGAGATAATACAAGATAATTACCAATAAAAAAGGAGAACTAAGCCGGAAACGGGTGAAAATGAATGTGTGTATTACTCGGCCTATCCCAGGCCTACATACAGTCATCCGTGTAAGTTTCTTTAGCAGGCAAACTGCTCTATGCTATTTTATTTTATTTAGGGAAGGTATACCAGGGCGTTTACCGTACCCCCTTATTCTCTTCTTTTTCCATCGTTTCTCTCTTTTCTTTTCTTTTTTTTACCTGTCTTTCATCTTTCCCACCACTTTTTACTCTTTCCTTTTCACGTGTTGGCCGGGGTTTACGCAACCAACTAATGTAAAATTGCCCTCTTGTAAGAAATTGAGAAACCGCAAATGTTCCTCTACATTTCACTGAGCACTTTAAGAAGTTGTTTCTGTGATGTTGGAATTCATGGTCGACGTCCATCGAAAGAAAATTTTTTTACCAATGTGCGTAAAGCTGAACGCCTGCGATTCGCCCGTAAGCACATTCATTATACCAACGAATTTTGGCGGAAAAAGATCTGGTCTGACGAAAAAACGTTTTCAAAAGACGGTTATTCTCCTCAGTGGGTAGGGGAGAGCGGGGTCATACTGGATAAAAACTTTGTTTTGTCTGCAATTCAGTGTGTGTAACAATGTTATGCTGAATTAAATTAGATTGTTGTAAAGAGCGTTGTTTATAATACTACGGAATTTTTTCATTGACATACGTTATATATTTTACGAGTTATTGAATTTCGAAAAATAGCAGTAAAATTGCTTTTGAAGAAAAAATGTGGGGTAAGACTGGACAGACTGGACACGGTTAATTGCACTAAAAGTTTTTAGTAATTAAAGGTTTAAAAAAGTTTGGGAAGTTTGGGGGGGGGACTGGACAATTCCGATACCAGATGGAGAAGTGGGAGGGGCATCTTAGATATTGCGTGATCGATTGTCAGTGTAACTTAAATTGTCAGTGAAATAATAAATATAGTTAGTAATAATAAAAATAATTGTTATTGAAAAAAATTTTCGAAGCAGACAACACTTTTGGACTATGATTCAAACGTAAAGGTACCGCCAATAAAAAATCAATTTCGTCCGATTGTACCCCCAAAACCGTGTCCAGTGTCACCTCCAATGAGGGTCTATTTTTAATTCATTAAGAAGTCTTAAACCGTTATTCGTAATTTTTTTAAAATACCGGCTCTGTATAAGTTAGTGAATTAAGTAGCTTCTTTAATTGCTATATTAATTTTTGACAAGTCATAGCGTTGGCAATATAAAAAAATGTGCTGTAAATAAAAACGAAAAGACAGCGCTCTTTTTTGTTCCCCCTATAACTCGTGTATATTTAAGAATTTCACGATAATTTTTTTGTCCCGTATAGGAATTGACATTGACAACATCACAGTATTTTTCCCCCCAGTTCATCATCATCAAAACCCGTAAATGCTACTGTCCTGTTTGGTACTTGGCCTGTATCCCCCCTCTCTTTCCTACATCGACTAACAGGCGGTCGACATGAGCCATGCAATATTGCACGCAGTAGGCATAGAACACGGAAAACCATTAATGTATCGGGCTGAGTTACTTTTCATGGCCCATGTGTGTTACATCGTATTAATGGTAGACTTAATACACACAGTTACATGGACATTTTAAGAAATCAACTAGTGCCATTTGCAAGAAAGATGTTTCCACTTCCTGATAATGAGGAGCCGAACTTCCTGAAAACCAGCAACAATTTCGAATTTGCATGCATGATAGGTAAGATATGGTTTTTTGTAAACAGATTTAAATTTAGGAAATTTTAAAACTTATTTCATTAAAGTTGTACTGCACATAACGCAATCATAATTCGTGATTTGTTTGCCGGGGAAGCATCCCATCGTCATCGAATAAAAAAATATGGGGGCCAGCGTTCAGTCCTGACTTAAACCCAATTGAAAATTTTGGGGGTTGGAAGGTGAACAGGACGGAAACTATTGAAAGTGACACTCGTGATTAACTGGTTAACTGTAGAGTAACCTGTTAATCGGTTCTTCGACCCGGGTTTTTCTCTTACCCAGTCCGAATCGGGTTTTCTCTTACCCGTTTCCTGCGTGTTCTTTCCCCCCTCGCTAGATGTAGTTTCATGTGAAAGCGTTTCACCGGCCTTGCATTAAAATTTTTCTATGATTTTAAACTCCTGTTTATTCTCATGTTCGAGCCATCTCTGCTCCCGACGTCTTAGGGGTGTCGGGTTAGGATCCTGGGATTTCTGACACTCCCCCCCTTAGACCATCGTCTAACTCTAAATCCGAATCTGAATCCGATTTCGGGTCTATAATTGGCAAGACATTCTCGTAGTCTTCATCTATTTGGCCTGTGTGTAGTTCTCGCGGGTAGAGGCATTTTATGTCTCTGAAGATCGCTACTGCCGCGAGTCTTGCTACTGTCCCTGTTTACCACTTGGACCTTTTAGCATGGTCATCATGAATGATCACCACCTGTCCCACTTCTACTTGCTTGTTTCGACCTGATGTAGAACAGTGGAACTTTTCTAGATCTGCAATATATTCTTGGCTGAAATTTTCCCACCATGTGGCTAGCAGATCTCTTCTCAATCTTTCTCGTCTCGTCAGTGTTACCTTGTCTGAATGTTCTATTTCTCATTCGTTTACCGGGTGTTTTTGCTTCTGACGGTACCCTTTAATGAACTGCTTGGGTGGTAATGGTTCGTTGTCATCTTCCGATAGGAACGTCAGTGGTCTAGTGTTAATCGTATCTTCAAAAACATATCGTACTCAAGACACCTAGTTCCATATGTCTTATATAGCAGTCTCTTTACTCTCTGAATCATCCGCTCCCAAAATCCCCCCCATCAAGGGGCCAGACTAGGTTAACATTTTCACAAAATATGTTCAGACCTGCCAATTTGATGTAAACTTTTTCGCGTTTGTATGCCGATCTAAGGTATTTTAGCGCTTTTGGGAATGTCCCGGCATTGTCTGAATACATTGCTTTTGGTAAATCTCTTCTTCAAAAGAACCTCCTTAAAGCGTATATAAACATTGAAATTTGTAAAGTTTAAATAAACTGATACAATATATATGCAATTAACTGTGGTCGTTTATTTAAACTACTTCAAGTATGTCACACACTATCTATCTTATAGTACTTACAATCTGTTCGGGAGAGAGATAAAGACAGTGAGAAGAGAGTTGCTGCTAAACAGTCAGGAGAGGAAGTTGCCCTCTTGACTGCTAGATGGCGTAGTTTGCCGTTCTAACACTTTCCCTCAAACACGACATACATATGAAACAAGAAATAGTATAAACGGGATAACGGGTTTGAAATCTTTCCCTCAAACATAACATCAGCATGGAGAGAATATGTGGGGAGAAAAATAGAGACAACCGATTATAGCATGATTAACGAGTTTGCCATTAGACACTTTCCCTCAAACACGGTATCAAAAAATAGACAAAGAAGGACTCAGAGACGAGAAAAAAATACACAGCCAGATAGTGAAAAAAAACGTTATTCCTTTTTACCTACACCAATCTTTTCTCTGTTTTTCTCAAATGGAATCCTTGGGAGGGGCTTGGTAAAGATATCGGCCAATTGGTTCTCAGATTTCACGAACAATACCTCGATAATTGGAATTTCGATATTCATACTGTAAATTTTGATCTTTACTGTTATTGTCCGACCGCGTTGCCAACGCATTTTCAGCCGCAGACTTCAGTCTAAGCGGGTGTGTGGCAAAGAAAGCCACATCTTGGGGACTTATAATCCCGTTACTTCTATCATTCAGCTTTCTTTCCTCTTCCGATAGTTTGGCTGTGAGATTGGCCATGGTCTGATCAGCCACTGGTAGACCACTCCACATTGTCTCGAACACAGCATAACTTGGGGGTAGAGTTTGGATGATTTTGGACACGATCATATCAGCAGTCTGGCTGTCCCACGCCTCTAAGCTCCTCTGCCATCTGCCTGAAGACATTGACATGGGTAGTGACCTTATGGTCTGGATTTATCCTGTAGCTGTGGAATTTACCGAAAAGCGATCGGACATTAGATGCTGCAACATCAGCAAACTCAGCCAGTAGGCTTTGCCAGTAGCCTTTTCCTGGGCAGTAACAGATCCTTCGATAGAGCTCTGATAGGTCGGCTCGATGTTAAAATAGATCAATTGTTGGGCTTGCAGATCTTTATTCACCCAAGTTTCAATCTCAGCTTGATTAGTGACTGGGGCTACTCCCTCCACCGTTGGACCCAGCACCTGTAGACAGGATAGATGTCAGATTAATTTGCTTTTCTCCCTTCTTTTCCTTAAAAATTTAGAATAGGATGCTGACTTGTTTTCCAGATGCACACAGTGCTTAACCACTGCTTCTGCTTAATCACAAGTCACAAAAAAAGAATTGTCTGTGCACAGTTAGATTAACACGTGCTTTACAATCAGTTTTGCTCATTCACATTAGTGACCTGAGGCTTGCATTCTGACTGCACAGTTAAATTAACATGTGCCTTACGATCATTTTTTGCTCATTCACATTAGTGACCTGAGACTCACATTCTGACTGCACCGTTAAATTAACATGTGCCTTACAATCAGTTTTTGCTCATTCACATTAGTGACCTGAGACTTGCATTCTGACTGCACAGTTAAATTAACATGTGCCTTACGATCAGTTTTTAAATTCGGAGCAACACCGACTTAGTTGGACAGGCCACATGAGCATGGTTCGACTGGCCACACTGAAAACACAAAGTTTGATATTTAACACGAGGGCACTTTTTGTTACCTGATGAGGCCTGGGTTCAGTGCCTAAGACAATTTTCTCTAGTCTCAGCACCTTAAGCTTGAGCATGATGGCATAGCGAAATTGTGGAAAGTTAATTCCGTTGAAACGAGCAAACTCTCGTCTCTCGGTAATGGATTCGTTAGACATACTTTGAGTTACGTAACTCTGGGCCCATAACCTGTAAAGTTTAAATAAACTGATACAATATATATGCAATTAACTGTCGTCGTTTATTCAAACTACTTCAAGTATGTCACACACTATCTATCTTATAGTACTTACAATCTGTTCGGGAGAGAGATAAAGACAGTGAGAAGAGAGTTGCTGCTAAACAGTCAGGAGAGGAAGTTGCCCTCTTGACTGCTAGATGGCGTAGTTTGCCGTTCATGATAGAGAAAGCCGAAGCCGCCACGTGTAGAAAATTCACTACAATATGTCTTACTATAGTATCAATATTAGATGATTGTATGGGTTAGAAGCCATTTGGTTAGAGCCCAACCAGACCAAACCTGATGCAGTCCTTTTATCCGAAACTTGGTGGACCGTCAAATATATACCAACATTCCCCAACTAAAAAAATTGTTTCTGGAATCGCGAAACAGAAAAAGGTGTTAGTGTTACTCATCTAATAAAAAAGGATCTTCAAATGACATGCATACCCGTGCAACAGTTCCTAAAGTGTTAGAAAGTGAAGAATCTCAACAAAAACTAAAATTTATGTCTACTCAATATACTGTCCTGACGGTAATGAGTCAATCCTGAATCATTTGCATACCTCTCTGGAAGAACATATCATTGTATAATAGGAGGTGATTTGAATGACCATAGCCCTCGTTGGTCGAACGGTAAAATTTAACATGTTGGTTTTACTGCCCATATCATTTATCCGTTGCCCTGTTCTGGCCCCATTTTTGCCCGAATGACCCACCATCTACTGTTTTTACTCTAACGGTAAAGCCAGCCTTCTTCCACCGACTTCATATTTTTGGACACGCCTGACCTCATTTGCTTTAAATTCGACTCTCTGTTTCGCCATAGAAGACGGACAAATTTCACTTGAAGTCAGTCGGGTCGAGTCGGCAGTCGGAGTTAGATAGTCAGCCTGTCAATCCTCTTTCGAATCTTCCCTTAGTCGTTTCCCATTTTGCCACTGTATTTCCTAATATCATTGGTGTCAAATTTAAATAAACATCTTCCCCAATTGTTTCAGCATCTATCTAATAAAATCAGAAGAGAAATAAGTAATTTCTTTACTAAGTCAATTCGGACAACTTCACACTACTCATTCTAAGAACCTCCCAACAAGAATTGATCCAATCACAATAAATAAATCAACATCGGATCTCACCATTGTGTCAGCACAGATAGCTGATTTTACATCTATCAAACTCGGCCCACATCTGGGAAGTGATCATCTGCCGATAGTCTTTAAGCTACAAACTAAGGAGATGGTAATAAAATAAAATATACAACCAAAGTGAAAATTTAAAGAAACAGGATGACCAAAGTGGAATGAGTCCATAACCAGGAAACTTAACAGTTTCTGACGGTGTATTTGTCAATAACAACTGTCAAAGACAACTGTATTTTTGCTATTACAATTGGTTTTTTTATACCGTAGTATTTAAGGTTAAGTTGGGCAGGGCTTACAGTCACCTTCATTTAACAACTAGCCTCAGGGAAGATTGCTTGTGCGACGTCCTTCCTGGTTGGATGGGGTGGGGTTGCCGCTACCTGTTACACAATCGACGATGGTTGAAGACCACATACACAACAGCACTTCAACACCTTGGCGGGGAAAACATAACTAATCTACTGTGTCTATTCAACCTATCAATTAACCATTCTTTCATCCCTGCCGAATGGAAAAAATCATCAATCATCAAAAATCATCATCTGCGCTATCTTGAAACCAAATTAAGGGCAGGGTAATCCAGACACATATCGACCTACGATTACGTAGGTACACCCTTACATCACGCGGAAGCAAACTTATGGAAAAAATACTAGCAAAAAGAATAGAGTGTCATCTAGTTTCCAACAGCTTATTCCCAAATAGCCAAGCAGGGTTCTGAGAGGGAAGACCTGCTATAGACCAAATTATGACGCTGGAAGCCAAAATCAAAGCAGGTTTCAACAAAAAACTAAATATGTACACTATCTTCTGATATCTCTGCAACGTGTATGATTTACCATGGCATGAAATGATTTTATTCAATAAGGCTAAACTGGAAGTGAAGGGGAACACCCTAAATTGGATAAAAACTTCTTAAAAACAGAACAAAGTGAGAATCGACGAGGAAACCTAAAAGATAACCTCCCAAAAAATCAGCGTTTCCCATGGTTCAGACCTAAGCCCGCTACTATTCCTGGTAATGACAACAAAACCAAAGGTATCAAAGGTACAAAGGTAACAAAGGTAAAATCGGCAACAGTAACATTTTCAAGACAAAGATACAAACAAGCCAACCTGAAGTTAAAATGTATGGACAACCGTTGAAACACCAATCCATGTTCAAATTCCTTGGGGTCACATTTGACACCAAGCTAAACTGGGAACGCATATCGAGCAAATTTATCGTAAAGCAGAAAGAAACGGAATAGTTGTAAAGTGCCTAAGTTAAATGAAAGTCGGACCACACATCAAAATCCTATCCACAAGGTATATGAAACTCAATGGGAATCTATGCTCTTGCTATGTAACGCTTATGGGGCTAGCTTTGGATTCAAGATCGGACCATCTTTAAAGCTTAAAGGTCTATTTGAAAGTATTCGACAACATCAAGGAATTCTGTATTCCTTTATTGCCGATGTTGAATAAAGTCAGCAGGCTGATGCCAATATTATTGGTAACGAAGGAAGTGGGGACTCCAAAGAACATGCACCAGGTATAGGCGATTACCAAGTATGTATTTACAATTCACCTATATCGATATGATTTTAGCTTAAATGGTAGGCTATATGTTTTTTAGAGGATACTAATATTATCAACATTTGAAACAAAAACAAGATGGGAAAGGAGCTCGACTACAGTTTCATCAAGAGAAATGAAGATAAACAACGACGAAAGAATTGCTGTTGTGAGGATCGTTTACACATATAACAACATATGGTACAAAAAAATCGTTGTAGCAGTTTATCCCTCCACTGAAACTAGGCATCCTTATGTTGTTGCTATTGGTAAAGCATTTTCATGTCTTGGTACTAATATCCATCATCTGCAGAGAAAAAAAGAAATAAATCACGACCTTTCCATCTACAAGCGGGGGGTTAAATCATTTGATTTTAAGGGCGAATAGAGTTTGAGGAATAAAACTTAAGATGTGTTTTTTGTTGTTGTTGACAAGTGTCAGTGACAGTGTCAGTGTCTTAGGGAAGAGCAAAAGTGGTTCAATCTATCGCAAGATAGAAAATTCTTTTTTTTTGGTTTTAGAGGAAATTAATAGCGGTCGGGACGATTTGCTATCTAGGGAGACAGATGTCGCGGTTATTGGGGCCCCATGAACTAGTTGTCACGTCTGGACCTCGACGTCCGGAATTACAACTATTGTAGTGCTATGTGTATGCTTTACAGTAAATAAATCATTTCCCTATCGTTACCTGGGTCTCATCCGTATCCCCCCGTTACAATATAATATAACTTCTATCTCTTTCAGGATGAACCAAGCAATACGCTTTGTAAAATTCATGATATAGTTTTTAACCGTCAATTTATAATGGAGAATTATATATTAAGTTTCATGAATGCTGTTTGATTCATTAAAATGTAAAAACAGATAACAATTGCCAAACGGACAACTTTCGAAGACGTATAAGATTTTCAGTAAAAAAATAAAAGAGCCTAAAAAGTTACATTTAAACGCATCCGACCAGACGAAAAATGGGGTTCCCTTTACCCACCAGACGTAGGTGTGTAACGGGTTTTTCCCTGCCTAATTCCTTTATAAATAGTGCAACATTGCATTGATGACGCAAAATTTAAATTGTTTACGTTACGTTTTGAGTACCTAAATAATTATTAATGAAAAATAGTAATACATACAAAAATATTGTTTTTTTTCATAGTCTGGGTTTGTACTATTGTTGACTGGAATGACATTTCTTTATGAAACGACCCAAGCTGAATGAAAAGAGCGACATATTTCGGCCTCTCCTCACCTTGAATGCAAAATGCTATTTGTGCTATTGTTAGATCATATGTCAGGAAAATGTGTTGTTGTTCACATTCATACGCGATGTTTAGTGCCATATTTATAGTTTGAAAAACAACGATTACAATTATAATTATAGGTAAATATAACTAGAGGTAAGTATAGGTAGGTAGGTATAAATAATTAGAGGTAAGTAGCCCACTCTTTGCATTGGCAATTAGTTGGTTACTATTTTTGAATTCCAGCAAGTCCACATCGGGCAGTTCTTCATTCCAAGTAAGATGCAAAGTGTCCATAGAAAATCCATACGCTGAACACAATCAAGGTTTAACGGAATTCGGTTCCGTTTTGGGTCATCAAATAAAAATTTCTCTTGTAATTTTTGGTTTCTTGTGATACGATGGAATTTCTGACACAGCGGACAAATCTCCGTTTTCTATGGCATCCACAGATTGTGGTGATTTCAGAGACTTTGTATGTAGGAGCAATTGGTAAACATTAGTGCTTCGTTTGGTGAACGCATATTATTTTAGTACACGATGCAAACTGTGTCGTGCAGTGTATCACTGCCCGATAAGGTTTCAATGAAGCAATCATAATTGTCAAAAGCCAAGTCGGTATGTAAGTAAGATATCGAATGCAATCCACGTAACATTAATTTTTTCCTCCAGGAAAGTAGAATATGTGAGTTCAGTCTCTAAACTCGACGACGTTGTAACTGACGGTATAGCCAAATTAGCAGGTCTGACGACGCCGTTGGTGACAGCAAAAAATGCAATCTGCTGAAAGAGTTGAAATTTGGCGTTTTCTTAGAAGAGATGGTCCATTTTCTGTTTGGGTATTGAATCCCATGATAAGACACCTGAAAAAAAAAAAACAGTTCAAGACCATCAAGAGATCTGGGATATCGACTTCGCCCTTTTCAATATCCATTTCTTTTAAATTCGATGGCAGTGGGTTGTGTTTTACTGACAAAATTCTTTTCTCAGAATTTTGGCACATTCTATTTATTACCTATAAAAAATATATGGAATCAAAATAATTTTAAGTAAGCAATAAGTATATGAATTTTCATTCTACCTTGAGATGAAACTGCTGCCTTACGTCCAATAGATTGGCTGTAACCGCTTCAACAGGCACTGAACTCGTGAATAACTTTTCCAATCTTGCGCTGGGGATGCTTGAAATATTTAATACTTCCAGAAAAATGTTCAATAAATTTTTTTAACATTGCCTATTTACGATGTTTCGATCATTTTTTTAAAATTTCTTTTGATGGCAAGCCGTTGAGGTTTTCGAATATCTTATTTAATAAATGCAAAATCTTTTTCCGTTTTCTTTGTCTTGACAAGGCTATATTTGACTCATTCAGGTAGCCTAGGCTGTTCCGTTTTTAACTCTCTTCAAAATATCCTAAAAGTTTGAATCTCGTAAAAAAATATTTTGATCACGCGCATCGAAAAAAACACGAAAAACGTGAATTTTTCGTGATTTTAATTCATAGAGCCAGTAATCTGGATTATATTTTATTGCTCTCTTCACATATGTTAGTTAACTGTATTATCTACATGCTCTGCTTTTTTTAACCTAATTGGATCAAAATAAAATCACGCGCAGATAGAAAGAAATTTTTATTTCTTTATTTTGAATTCAAAGATCTTTTAAGCTGCTCTTCTTGAAGGACCGAAAATAATTCCGGGGATCTTCAATAACTTGAAATAAATATTCCTGATCCTTAACATTAACAACCACGTCCTTGAAATCCGAAATTAGTTTTATAGCTCTTTCAGCACAGTCATTGACGACCTCAAATGAGCGCACAATTCCTTCAGTTTTCTTGTACCCCGACATTTTCTCCCAATTTTCTACCTCTGTATGCATCCAGTCAAAATTCTCTTCCGTTAACTTCAGTGAAACAAATAGCAACCAACTGCGAGAACCAACGAAATTGAGCAATTGATCAAGATAAGTAATAATCGAATTCAATCGTAGAGAAGGGAATTTCGGTTTTCCGGGAGCAAACGTCTGTGGACGCGGGAAAAATAATAGCTTCATTAGAATACCTTTTCTTAATACGGGATCTAATTTTCTATCAAATATGGATAGCACTACAACTTCTTCTGTCAAGTACCATAGATGTTTCAGAACAGACTCAATCGCAATCTTGGCTGCGGCAGGATTTTCTTCTTTGTACAGATGCATCATAGACAAATAGTTCAAGTCGAGAGCTGGTGAAATCGAGGACAATCGAGACTTAAGAAATGCTGCACTGTGAAAAAGTGCGAAAAAAGTTGCCATTTCTTTTACGCTTTTTTATTTTGTTTCTTTTGTTCCTGTTGATCGACTTTCTCCATAAATCCAACTTGCGGATGTTGCCTTTTGCCAATCAAAAATGACAAATCTTCTTTCCAGTACCGCTTTCGAGTCGCCCTTAGTCTGTTTTCCACGTCAGAAGGCGAAATATCAAGTAAAGAATCCATTCGTTTTTGAAATTCTTCAATAAGGTTTTTGCTATGTGGACTTTCTCAACGAGATATGGGAATTTTCTTTAGCGAAAGCCAGGCATCATGAGTATTCATCGGTGCTTTCAAAATATTTTTGTTGTCTTTGATTGGAAATGCTGTTTTGTCCCATATTTCTTTCAGTTCGACAATGATCACATTAAATATTTCTTTTACTGGGGTTAGACTATCAAGTAATTGAATGGATAAAAACCTTTTCATAACAGCTCTTTGTAGTGGTAGTCGAGAACCAAGAGATAAGCTCGTGTCACTTGATTTACCGGTTAACCAATCTTCTTTTAAATGTTTGCTGCGCTGTCTTCGCGTTTCCATTATTAATTGTTAACAGAACACTTTTCTTAAATTACTTTAATTGCGAAATCAATGTGTGACAGATTACAGTCTACTGTCTGCCAGAGAAAAAAATCTCAAAACGTAATAAAGTGGTGCCAGTTATACAAATTGCGCCTGCACGTGATCTTATTTTGGTCCAATTAGGTTAAAAAAAGAAGAGCGTATAGATAATACAGTTATCTAACATATGTGAAAAGAGCAATAAAAAATACCAAAGAGAACTGGCTCTTTGAATTGAAATCACGAAAAATTCACGTTTTTTCGTGTTTTTTTACATGCGCGTGATCAAAATATTTTTTATGAGATTTAAACTTTTAGGATATTTTTTAAAGACAAAATCCCACCCCAATCCCAAAGAGCAACCCGATCAAAAAAAAATTAAAAACCGGAACAGCCTAAGGTAGCCAAGTCGACAAGAATTATGATACTTCACTTCTTTTGCGATGTAATCAACGCCAGCAACCTTTCTTCGAGCAGCGAGTCTTCCAATAACTGGGCATTTTCCACTATGGGATGGTTGGATGGAGAGATTCCATCTTATTTTGTGCTTTTCCAAATTTTTGTCACTGAAAAGACATTTGAGCTTGATCTCAATAATACATTTTTTGTAGAACGTAATCGGAAAAACACGCTAATGTTACATGATACTTTACACCCGACTGAACACTTGCTGAGTTCTATCAGCAACAAAGCATGTAATAGTATACGACATATACCTGACGGAGATGATTGTCCACTGCTGTCATTGGGAATATTTTCTAAGACTGCATTTAGATTCTCTCTACTTTTCACAGCAGTGTACTTTTTGTAACATTTTGGATGATAACCACTGGCATTATCCAACATATGTGGTACATTTATTACACACAGTTTTGAATTTGAACGACTTTGATATACAAGTTGGGCTTCTTTGCATTTTTTCAACGTAATTTCTTTAATGAAAGAATTCCTACGTTCGTTTTTGTATCATCTAGGCGAAGACTACACATTTACGTTATAGGTTCACATTCATTACTTTCAATGTTTAATTTCCATTTCATGACATTTTCTTGTTATTCAAAACTTTTTTCAAACAGACGAATTTTGAAATGACAGCAATTGTTCCCAGTTAGTCTAATTTATTCATTACCTTTCGGCATTTAGTAATTACAATAAAAAGTAGTCCTTTACAAATTATTTGAGTAACTCAAAAAATTACATTAACAATTTGAAGTTTGCGCGGTCGATGCGATGTTGCTACCATTTGTAAAGATATTTGACAGGGGGGAAACCGTTATACACCTGCGTCTGGTGGGTATAGGGAACCGATTTTTCTTCTGGTCTGATGGTTTTACCCGTAACTTTTCACTCTTTTTTGTGAACATCTTATCCTTCTTGAAAATTTGCCCTTTTTGGAGTTTTCCCGCCGACTTTGGGAGTCCGTACCGCGAAGAGGAATTTCCTGTGGCATGGCAGACTTTCATTTCCGTCGATTAAACATGTGAATTAAAACATTTTTGGTGGTCTGCCTTTTTCTTTTAAAAATTTCCCTCTTCTGTTTCAAGCTCTAGGTCGTCTCGGTTTCAGTCTCGGTGAAATTTGACGACCGGACAAGTCGTTTGAATCACAAAAAAAGAGATCAATCGCTTGGTCATTGACCATTCCCAAAAAGTGATCAATCACTCGCTCATCGTTCAGTGAAATGAAAGTGATCAATCGATCACTCAATTCGATCACTTATACCACAACATTTAGAAAATTAAATTTTTTTTCTGTATTACGAAGAACGTAAGAAAAAAAATAAGCAAAAGAAAGTTACATGAATATTTTTTTATAGTAGGGTTCATTTTGATGAACTTAATTCCGTACTCACATCGGATAAGTAGCTGTCCACTTCATCACCCTCTAAAGATGTCCGTTTTTTGGATTCATCTAGAAACCTGGGTTTTTCGTTGGTGAAACATCGCCACCATTGTTTCAAAAATATACACCAATTGAAAATAATGTTGGTGTAATGTTAGTTAATTATCAGTAAGTAAATAATTTACCCTGAGACAGAATTCAAATTAGAAACCTTTTGACAACGATCTTTTCATTTTAAAAAAGTTATCAGCTGCTGCTTCTCACTTTCGTTCATCCAAATAGTTTTAAAGTTCAGGTCTGATATTAACGCAAGTTGTATGTGAACGTTCTTAAACATTTCTCCAAATTTTGTGTAAAGACCAGATATTATTGCCATTACAAGAGATTTATAATGCACAATCAAAGAATCTTTTGAAATTTTTTTTTACATTTTTTCTTGCAACTATTTAATGGTTGGGGGAACGCAGCCCAAAGCCATTTTCTCTTTATTCTAAAGAACGTACGTAGAAGGCTTGAGTGAAAGAGGCCATGATTCTAGCATATTCCAAAGGAATTCTTCTTCGGCTTTGTTTAATGGTTCAATGTTGAAATGAAGAAATACTTTTGATAACTCTACGTTTTTCGATTCAATTAGTTTCATGACACATTCAACATCGTCGTAAAAATAGTTCCAGCGCGTTGCATTATGCAAAACAAAAAGGACTCCAGCTTTTCCTTTATATAATCTGAAGCTAATGAGCTACGGCACGGCATTGCTTATTCCGGATCTTTTGGAGTTTCGCATCTATCCGCTTCTTCATTTTATTAAAAGTCACGTTATAGATGTCGTTGACGCATCGGCATAAGAAGTAGATGACAGGAGCATCGGATATGTTTTGGTAGTTTGATGCGATTTGTATTTATGGCTGCAATATTTTCGTCATCTGAAGATTCCGCCGCCTTTGCTTCGAATGTTTCACATTCTTTGGAGAATTTTACAAAAATATCTCCAATATCTATGCACACGAAATGCTCGTCTTCATCAACATCTTCTTGAATGTCTTGTGAGTTTTCTGCCTTGTTCGTCGCTGTGCTTAAGCTGTATTAAAATACTGTGAACGCTTTAGGGAAATTGCTCCCGTTATCTTTTATTGTGAAATTCTCTTTTGATCCTTAATACGATGTTTAAAACTTAAACATCGTGCAATTCTTCCTTTAAAAATTATGCACAACTTAAAAAAGCCTTTTTTTGTTCACCACTAATACGGAACCAGAATACGAAATAATGGCGGTGCAACACGGGGAAATGGTGAAATCATATACACCTGAACGCTCAAATACCGTTCAGGGTATAACAATTACATTGATACGGCTAAGGTCACTAGAAAGCAAACTCATCGATCCTTATTCCATTTTTTTCAATTTAACTATTTTGGAAGTTTGTAATAAAATAAAAACTAAAACCTTTCTCCATTAGAAGTCATGTCAAAAAGGCCAAAAAAATTTGAAGTGTAGATTTTTTCGGGGGGGGGGGGGGGGCAGGGTACTGTATGTTATTACTCGAGCTATCAGTAACTAACAGGGCACAGCTATATCGCAAAATATCCAAAACTATTATTGGCTTGAATAGTTTCCTGTCCATGTATACAGTTCTTTAGTGTAGCTGATTTGTTCGTAGATTTGCGACGACACCATGCATACTTCAAGTAGGACGGAAACATAATTGCAGACCTATCCCAACCTGTAACATTTGTTACTATAATATAAACAGAAAGATTATTTATTGCATAATCATTGATCGCACCCTGCAGCACAAGTGCAGTTTGCAAATGCTACTGGACATACCGCTCAGGGCTCGGGAAGGTGAAACCTGTATTGCAAAGAATCAGTAATGTATACAGAACACAACAGTTATTATCAATGTTTGTTTATTTACCTTAGCTCTCATTTGAAATTGCTCGAAGGTCACGAAGCGACCCGATGAGTAATTGTGATTGCATAAAAAATTTTAATTTACGCACGTACTTCAGACTTTTTTAAACTCTTCGTCTCTTCTACTTTCTTTGTTTTTTATTAGCATTTATTTTTTACATTAGTGGTGGTCCCTAAAATGGAGAATAAAGACAGATAGTTAGTGGGGGGTGGGTGAGGTCTGAGACATTGAATTCCTTTGCAATTAAAATATTTCATGTAATCATAATTGCCTATCGGGTCGCTTCGTAACCCTTTCGCTCCAAGAACCATCGGGACTTAGAAAATCTTTTATCATCATTACCACCCCGCATCATGACTTTCTAGTAGGCACCGAAATGCCCGGAGAGCGATTTAAAATTGCATGGAAATTTAAATTTGCTTGTACTTGAATGTGAGTTTAAAGCACGTTGGATACACCTACTGTTTCTGATCCTACTGATTAAATCCTTGTATCACCAAGCACTGCCTCAGCTAACACGGTTCTCTAGATCGTCTTATATAGAATTTATTGAAGGCACTTTCTTGGGACCAATGAGCTGTTTTGAGAATGGTGTCTATTGCTATCCCATTTTTTTCGGCCCTTGATGCAGCTTCACATCTGGCGGAAAAGGCTGAGAAAATTGGATCTACGCCAGCATCTGTCAAGATCGCTCTGATCCATCGTCCAACTGTTGTTCCCGTGATTGGCTTGAAAGCCTAACGGTGGCCATTAGCAACATCAAATTATTTGACTCAGTTTGCTTTACGTCTGTTAGATAGACACAGTGGTCTGAACATGAAACTGGACAAAGATTTGGCCTTGAAGTATATTTTTGTAGAGAAAAGGAATGTAGGGTGCCATCATGATGTGCTTTACGCGGCCTTGACAAGCCGAAAGAGACTTTATCGTCGTAAAATCGATTGATTGTCCGGCGATTGATGCGATCTCGGAAACCCGTAATAATGTAAGCAGCGCCAGGTGAGTCGATTGTCGATTGATATTTTGGCTTTAGACGGTTTGAGTTAAAGATCCCGTCCAATAATTTCGTGACTAGGTGGTGTTTTCGTATTGGGAAGCCGTCTAAAGCAGCTAGAGTGGTTGACAGCTTTTATCTCGTAATATTAATTGTGTTTTATGCTTTTCCTTCTGTCGCCAAAAAGCCTAAAAATCGAAAACATTGTTTAAAGAGTTTTACATGGAATCAAGATGGATCTGAATACACCAATTATTCCAAGCGGCCCAGAAGTGTTGGTATGCAGACTTTGAAGAGAACCGGAGTCCTCCCAGCAAAAATCGGAGCACATTGTTCGAAAAGCCTTGCCTTTGGTAACTGTCCCGAACAACATTCAGATGGCTAGCCAGATTGAATTCCGTTTTCCCGTAGGAAAGCCACGACTGGTTTTAAAACTTTGGTAAATTTCCAGGGGGCTGATAATAATCAGAAGAGAAGGCAGATAAAATTCGTATACCCTACGTTTCCATTGAAATTGAAGAAAACGACAGCGGAAAGGGTAGACAACTTTAAGTACCCGTCTTGAAGGTCGATTTTGACCATTCAACCCCCTTGTGTTTAAGCATGGCCTTTCCTTCCATTTTAAAGTGTCGGTACAGAACATTTTTATTTAATGGTTTTAAATTTACTACTGGTCTAAACCCTAAATTTTTGGGGGTGATGACAAAGAGTGAACTGTCAAAGTCGCCTAATAAAATGTTCTTAAGTAACATCGTTTTTTCTTGACCACATAAATCCTCGCGTATTTAGCTAAAGTTAATGTTTTTTTTTAGTTTTAAATTATAAGGGAGAGAAGTGAATTCAATCTTCTCTATCTCTTCTAATCATCTCAAACCCATTGGTGTCCACATCCAATACCCACGGGTATTTTGTAAATTTCGTCCATCGTGACGAGAAGTAACTTAACCCCATAAAAATAATATAAACAAAAAGCTCCCAAGTGGAAAATTCTGCAAAAGAGGTAAAACGACGTCCAGTACATAACGTCATTGTTGAATCCGCCGTAGCCACCTTCCTATCTCATTCTCCTTGTTGCCTATCTTTTCTTTAGAAGCCGTCGAAATTTTCAGTTCTATCACAGCGGTGTACAGTCAACTGTTTCAGGATTTAGCAACTTAAACGTAGATGAGAATTTTGGCTCAAAACGTTCTCTCAGTTTTTTAGCTTTGGATCGAAAAAGGATTTTGAGACCAACTCTTTGATCTTTTAAGAAGCGCATGGGATACTCTAAATTCAGTTACCTCTGCATCTAACTTAGCTCGTTTGGGATCTTTTTTTTCACCTTTATTTTCATTCTGACAGTATCATTTGTCATTCCATCTTCTACGTGTTGTGGTTCGTCTTGGGGACGCAGTTCTCCTTCTTCGGGCTCTTCCATGACACAATTATGAGTGTGCTCAATAAACTTGCGTAGTCGAGAGGATTTTTCTACACTCTCCTAGTAATTACTAAAAGAATTAGAACTTATTGCACCTGAGCTTCTAGGCATCGAAGAAATAACTTGTGCGACTATCTCGTTTAAAGAGCAAAAAAGGTCTGAAGTACGTACGAAGAAAGGGGCGTATTTCGCTTCTGCAATGCTATAAAAAGCTGCTAAATGGCAATAAATCGGGTTAACACATTCAAGTACAAGTAAAATGGGTAAATTACCCAAGGGATCGTTCTATAATTCTGAAGGGTTATTGAAATTGTATAAGAAATAAATGTAGATGACGACTAGTCCTGGGGACACATTGGAATTTTTCCGATACACTATGTATCGTATCGTTTGTTGGATTATTAACGATACATCGCTGAATTTTTATCGGTAATGAAGTTGATACTGGCGATACGTTCACCTCTTAGACAAAGTTATGTGTGGCGTAGCCAAAGAGATTTGGCTTCCGACACGGTATCATCGGGTTCGATTTTTTTCCACTAGGATTTTGAATGAAGTAACTATTCTTTAAGCTCATAATTTGATTTCATCGAAAAATCAAGTTGAGAATGCCCCACATAAATTGGACGAAATGGAAATAATTCAAAAGCATTTTCAGTAAGCAATGACTGGTCTATTCATTTTTTTTTCAAAAACAGTAACAAATCAATATGTTTGTGGCACAATGCACTTCTTTTCTTCCGTACGAGATCCAAGCTTTTCAACATACCTATTCGGACGGTACCGATGTGGCAGGAATAAAAGCAAATTGTTTGACAACTGGGATCATGGGAATCAAAACACCTTCATCCTTTTTGGAACGCCAAAAATCAAGTGGGTCTTTTGCCCAAGGAAAAAGCGGCAGTTTTAAATATTCACTGATAACGACTAGAAAATTAGTTGCAGAAATTTCTCCTTGTTCACTTCTATCTGGCTTTAGCTTTGAAATCCGGCTATCATGGAGGCAACGGATGTCATCAGTCATCAGTCTCCGATTGATTTGTTGTTGATGGGTCAGAATCGTGTTGTTGACGACCGCAGTTAGCGTTTCTCTGCCGATTCCGCTCCAAGAGATGGTGTGCGATTTGTTTTATCGTTAGTTTTATCAGACGGATCAAGATACTCCTTTTTAAAATATTATAACCAATATTTCAAACCTATAATCAATTGATTGTTCAACCTATAAACAATTGATTACCAATAATAAGAGTTTCCCATTCCCAGTTCGATAGCAACAAATCCTGGCGATCCATAACTTTCAGTGTTCCAGTTACTGCTTCCTTTAATTCTAATAAGTTATGGAATGAAGTTATGCAAAAAGAGTTTATGAATATTTAACTACCCAGAAGACTCCTTATCATTATTAGTGTTGAATTCCAGAACATTGATACTTCTTGTTGAAGTTTACATTTTTTTCCCAGGGCTGTTATGCGCTAATTTGATTGTAGCGGGGGTGCTGTGATGAAAAAAGTTTCCGGAAAGATATTAGCATTAATACTGTTATTATTACTATTAGTAGTAATAAAGTACTTGAAAATTCTACATTTTCATGAATCGCATCTTTAACAGCGAGGCTCAATGTATGTGCAAAACATTGCACATGGCGCCATTTGCAAATTGTAACAATTGCTTTTCGGACGTTAGCCGCATTATCGCTAACAATTCCAGAAATTTTTTCATGGGGAATTCTCTACTCCGCAGTGACGGATTTTAAATAAGCTGCCAGATTTTCGGCTGTGTGGCTCACTTCAAATGCCAATGTACACAGAATTCGCAAAACCATTTTGAGTTTCTCATTAAGAAAATGCGAAGTTACAGTAATGTAACTGGAATTTGTTAATTTGGTTCAACAGTTCGTGGTTAGAGCAACATATTCTGCTTGAGAAAGCTCAGTCTGAAGTTTCGCCTTCGCCTCCGCATACAATTCAGGAAGAATTGTATGCGACAAAGTTTTCCGGCTTGGTAATTCGATTCGCGGATCAATCACCTTCATGAATTCCCTAAAGTGTTTTTCCTCTATCATTCTGAGAGGATGCATGCCCCTGACCAGAAAAATAGCAATCGCTCGCAGAATTGCTTTCATGTACGCCCCTCCCATTTCATAAGGTTGTGAACCTCTTTCGGTCTTAGAATCTACAAATTTATAAAGTTATTTAGTAACACTGTAAAACATTTTATCGGTATACTATTACTTCTGGATGACGAGGCGGAGGTATTTGCATCCACGTCGCCATCATTGTTCTCTCTGTCATTGCCGTCGAGAAGTCTATTAGGGCCAGATTCCGTTCTTTTCCGTTTAGTAGCCGGTTGTTTGAGCGATGATATCGCGGCAAATTCATCTTTTTGTAGTTGGTCTCCACGTTCAAGATGAAACCGAACATTAGTGGTGTTAACCTTATATGAAACTGTTGTTTTGCATAAATAACCAACAGCAATTTCCTTTTGGTCAACACTCAGTAACTCAAACTACTTCCATATTGCACGGGTTTTTTTTATTTCCCGTAACTGCTCAGAAACTAAAACTCCCTACAATTGGAAAAACAACAAAAAGACAAGACTGGCACTGGAAAATTAAATGACTGCGTTATATAACATATAAACAGGTAGACATAGTTAACAAATAATAATTAATCAGAAAATCATAAGTATTGCTTGAATTACTATGGATAGATGGCGTAGTTTACATACACCGATGTATCGCATTTTACATGTATCTGTATCGATATTTGGAATTTCAAGATACATCGCTGTATTGGTATCAGTATCCTCAGTACTAATGACGACCCTAAGAGCGTAGACTTACATTTATTCAGCTTAAAAAAAGGAGGTGTGCTGCCCCTGCCTCTGACCTGCACACGCCCTGTACTATTCAGACTTATTGTCATAGTCACAGGTCCATGTACATGTTTTAAACAAAAAACAGTTACAATACATGTTATCCAACATAGCAAAAAATGATTTTCCGTTTGAGAACTTCCAAATACCAGTTTGAGGGGGGATAAGAGGAAAAACCTGGGGTTGAATTCTGAGTTTCTCAAAGTATTATACTTGACTTCCAAACGAGCCAAGGTAGCCGTATTCTTTACTTTACTTTCGCCTTTTTTAAAAGTGGTATTCTCAAACAAATTCGTCAAAGCTAAGGAGCCTACTTCACTTACAAAACTCAAAAATGTGTACCTTACTTTCACAAAAGTAAGCTTTTTAAAAGTGACCTCGCGAGGTCACTTTCGGTCAGTTGGTTTTAAAGGAAGCTACTTTGACTGGAAAATGGTATGAAATTTGACAATGGAAACACTGTATGTATACAATTTGTATTATTTTGTGTTCAAAAATACGATAATTTAAGAACGGCATCCGTGCAGATTAGCTGTCAACTACGTGGTTTTGAATATTATATACATGGCTCGTGAAAACGCCAAATAGACGTTTGTTTAGAAGATTTGGCTTTTTTAGGCGATGAAGAGAACATTGAATCAAGTGATGAAGAAGATTAAAGAGATCCTACTTTTTTTCGTAATAAGGGCACGCAAAGCACCGGAAATAGCATTCGATACAACATTAACTAATTAGGAAATGAGTATTATGAACGAGAAATGCACACTCTAACCTTAAACATGACACACTGGTCCAAAAGGGTGCCAGTTTTACCATCCATCCAATACTCTCTTTTCTTTCGACTACTTGGAATCACGTTTATCTCCTTTCAATTTTTCGAAAATACGCATGTAATGCACTGTAATAGAGCTGTGAAAACAATAACAATTGTAGTTAGCGCGTTGTTCATCGCTCTTGTCTGCTATGCATGCCCCTGGGCTTGATTATTGGAGATTCTTACCATAAATTTCTCGTAAGTTACGTTCCCAAAGTCAAGGAAAGTATAAATCCTTACTTTGAAAGTAGACGTTTTTTTTAAAGTCCAGTCTGACTCAGAATAAAACTTTACTTTCCCGGTCAAAGTTAGGAACTGTAGATTCTACTTTGGCTTTGAAAGTTGACTGTCGAAAGTAAAGCGAAAAATACATAAAGAAATAATTAATTGAAATAATTAAAGTAAGAAACTCATTATTCGACTCCTGAAGTCTCTGCTGTCAGGGAGGAAACTATATCCCAAAGGTGCACACTGTGAAAAACAGACAAAACATGAACAAACTGATAGCCGCATCAAGGGCGCAGCATAACTAGTGCGCTTGTCTTCTGATGAGCTCTGCTACTACCACGGGCTTGAACAGTAAGAGGGACTTCTTATCTTCTCGAAGGTCCATTTTTTCTTGCTTTTAGAATAACTTACGGCTTTCAGACCGCAAAAAATTGATTTTTGCGTGATTCCCCGAAAATTCCAATGAATCATAATTAAATAAATGATGGGACAAGGTGGGTATGGGTGGGAGGCAAACCCTTAGGGTCGTCGTATTTATTTCTGATACAATATCAATTACCCTTGAGGATCGCAGAACGATATTTGGGTAATTTACCAATTCTATTGCAAAATGATTTTCGCCAAGACACTAAGGATAATTTTAAGCTCAATGATGATGTATTTTAATTTTGTACAAACATCAGTTGTGTCATCGCTCGATTTTAAAATCGATTGAAGGTCTCTTCTCTTCACCAAATTTCGGCTCGCAAGATTGCCTCCAACGGTATACCTGCACTGACCGCTTTCAAAGCGGAAGCGGCTCTTGTGGAATGCGCTTCAAAACACCTAGTGTTAATGCCGGCTTTTTGCAAGCACAATTTAATGCAGCGAGTCACTGTACTAGCTGAGACCGACCAATAGGGCGCGATGAGCGCAACAATTAGTTTTTCTTCGTCCGCCTAAACTGAACACCAGTGTCGACAATCGAGGGCTTCTGTGGATGCGCTGTATCCGGAAAAGAGCCGCTGACGAAGCCAACACCAGTGTCGACAATCGAGGGCTCCTTTTGCACTACGACACACATTTTTTTGCTGTAGATGCTCCAGCTGAAAGTTGAGTAGTGGTAGAACGTCTTAAGGCTCTAGGTGGTGGTGGTGGTGGTGGTGGTGGTGGTGGTGGTGTTGGTGTCGGTTTTGGTGTAACTAATGTGCCAGCCCTTGGCAATTCGGTCACCTCCAGGATTGTAGGCAGTTTTGGTAAGGAATTGTAGTCAATTGTAACCATCTATGGATGTTGTAGACGAAGATGTTTGTTCAGTCCTTGCCTTGAATGAAATTCCTTGTGACAATCTATAGCCCAACACTTAATAATCTAATTGCCGTTGGATTAATCTATTTGCTTTGAAGGGTATTTCCATACCATCATGGTATTCCATTAGTTTTGGATCTTTTTGTGTTGAAGTGAGATTCAAAGACAATTTTGTAATTTTGGTTTTGACTTTCAAAATTTCCCCATTAAACCATATCTGTTGTTCTTCCAGGGGCAATGTGTGCCTAGCACTCGCAGAGAATAACCTCATCTTGACATCGTTATCTAGACCCTAATACCAAAAAGTATTTAAATAATTTTATTGTTATATAAGAAAATATGTGACACTTACCTCCTATACCGTCTCACCGTATCACATGTAAAGGGGGAACAGGGCAAAAGATTAATAATTTTACAAATAATAGTTTACGTTAGAGGAAAAAGCTACATTACAATGTGTTACAAGAACAGCCCCATGCTCGTCCCGTGTATCACCATGATTACACAGATACCAACACAGGATCAGTCCCATGCTCGTCCCCCCCCCCTGTATCACCATGGGTGACAAAGATACGAACACAGAATCAACCCCATGCTCGCCCCGTGTATCACCACGATTACACAAGTACGAACACGGGTTTCCATCCAAGCCAACAACACCATGCAACACTAACCCGATGCTCTCCCCCTGTATCACAATGGGTGACACAGGCATGAACACGGAATCAATCCCAGTGTAAGCAAAACTACAAATTACAAGAAAAAGAAAGTGTCTCTTACCTCTCAAAATGGTTACGGACGCTGCTGCAAACTAAAAACGCTAAAACGGCCAAAGAAAGAGTCACAGGAGATAGGACGCACAAGTGGTGCGTTGCCAGAATGCTCATTATACCATTAATGGTTTTTATTGTTTTATTTTAAAAATGGTAAATTATTATGTATATTAGGGCTTCTTAAAAATTAGGAAACATTTTTATTATGTGAGATCAACATTATTTCTATTCTTTTCGTATTTTTAAAAATTATTACTTCAAAAATATTTAACCTGGACATAACACCAGATCCAGAACATTTAAAATGGGAAACGATTGTAGCAGACCACATCGCTGTGCTTTCCGTAACCTATCTAATGAGGATATAATCCCATTTTCTGAGAAAACGACGGATTGGTAACTAATTGCCACTATCTCCGAATCTCGCAGTAAGATATCATGAGTGTGGCTCGTTAGGACCGATGTAATGAGATTCGGCTCCTACACGCTCCTGCGGAAGAAGAATCACTACGTCGCACGCTAGCTCGAGTAGCACGGGTAGTTGTTTGTACCAAAACTTTTTGTATAATCAACTTTTTCTGAAAAACAATTGATTACAAGTCGACTTTGAGAAAAAAGTCGCGACTTTAAGTCGATTTTCTAATATATTCGACTTTTCAATTTTTCGTTGCTGACATTCATGCATGATGGGGGTAATTGGTAAAACAAGGTCTTTATATATTTCAAAATCACGTTGGTTCATTTAGGAAGAAGAACGAAACATTCATTCTTGCACTTTTGATAATGATAACTATTGTAATGAAAATTATTTCAAATTTGATAGTTAAGTTGTCAAATGCAGTAAAACTAATAAAGACATTGATCACCAGATTCCATTGACAGTCTGGTTAGAATTAGGTATTTCTTGAGTATTAAAAGAAATGAAAATAGTCATATCCACGATATGTGGTGAAATATTGGCTTGTAAAGAAGACACAATATTTCCACTCTTGCTAAAAATTCTTACGCAACAGGCAGACGTAGCAGGAATGCCTAAAGTATCGTTCAGACTACAGCATTTTTCTACGTATAACGTATAACGTATAACGTTAAAAGTTTACGTTTGTACTTCGTAAATTTCCATATTTACGTAAATGTGTTTGTAGTCTGTTCAGACTACACTGTTAAATTTACGTAGAGTAGGCTAGATTCTGCGGAGATTCTAGCGTCTGCTGTAGATTTTTGTACCTGTTGTAGCTCTTTGTTATATTTACTGATAAAAGTTCTGAGGACGAAATTTCTGAAAATAGTGACGTGGATATGGAAGACAGTAATACTGACAGTGATAAAACTGTAAACAAACAACGAATTGCTCATGAAAACGCAATGGCTATGTGGAGATGGAAGGCCAAGTGTGTTTGTTTGCTCTATTTGTTGATGAAACGTCGTCGTTTAAAGGCTTTACAAAATTCTTATGGACCAGTTGGTACAGTACCCACCAAATTATTAGGTACACCCCCCTTTTTTCAGTGCTTTCTTATGGCACTACGTGTCTTAAAAAAAGTGCAAATACTCTTGAACGGCTTGGGCTAGATTTTTTGTATTTTTTTCCTGAGTAGATCTAATGATGATCTACATTTTTTATACACACAAAAATGTCGTAGGATTAACCCCCATGGCGCTACGGTATCGTTCACTTTATTAGGTACGCCCCGTTTTCGCCCATATGCGCCGTGTTAAATACGGCGTTTTCAAAAATATACAAAAAAACTAAAAATAAAGCTAAAATCTTTTTCTTTGTGCCAAAAGATGCACAATTCTTCACTCTATACTAATCCAAAGTATGATTTACAGTCAAACCAACTAAAAGAACCCTTCTATATACCCCAAAGTTTACCCCCCTCAACATTTTTACGGCAAAATCAAAACTGGCGATGTCGCCACCAGAGGCACTGCAAGATTCGGGCTGTTGCTACCAGCCGCCAGCTTTCACAGAATATGGTTTGAGGTTACTTTAATTCTCTTCGTGAATCACGTAGTTATTTTTATGCAAAAAAATGTGTTTGATGGTAAATTTTTATTTGCAAATATTGCGAAAAAGCGAATAGTTTCAATTTAAATCTTAGTTCCATTAGAAAATAAACAATGAAATATGCAACATGCGATGCGAAAATGAAAATAAAAATATGCAACATGCGATGCGAAAATGAAAATAATCAGATTTGTTTTAATATCTTGTGTGCCCTTCCTTGGCTAGTATTACTGCTCGGCATCGGTCAGCCATTGTGCCGATGTATCGCTTTATTAATTCGGGCGTAATCAAGTTCCAAGCCTTCTCCAGTTCCATCCAAATGGTTCTCACGGTGACTCTGTCGGATTCTTCTAACCTAGATTTTACAAAATCCCAGACCTGCTCAATAGGATTTTAATCCGGGCTCTGAGGAGGCCAAACCATGCGCTTTAACACTCCTAGACTCAAATAACAAATTTTAGAAAATAATAATTAGGCGAGAAATCATTTGTCTACCTAATTTTTCTTTTCTTTCTAAATATCCTCGACAAAGATGTGACGAATGTTTAGGATCATTGTCTTCTTGATAGACAAATCCTTCTCCGAGTAATCGAAGACCTCCTGGCACTGCCTAGTATAAAATTTTTCTGTCATTTGTGCTAACAAAACAAAAGAGAATTTTTTTTACCTTACGAATCAAAATTTGGTGATAAGTTTCCTTAGTCATGATCCCTTCTATTCTGTGCAGTGGTAAAGCTCCATTAGCACAAATTGCCCCGCAACACATTACCGAACCCCCTCCAAATTTTACAGTTGGTACAAGGCACTCATTCCTATATTTTTCGCCGGCTTTTCTCCAGACAAATATGCGTCGATGTATTCCAAAGACTTCTACTTTAGTTTCATCAGTAAACAATACTCGATTCCACTGTTCTTCAGTCCAATTTACATGTTCTTGAGCAAATTTTAGGCGTTTTCGTATATTAGCTTTTCTGAGAAGAGGTTTTTTATTAAAGCAGGCCATCTATTGATGGCCTGCTTTACTGCGTTAACACTACGGCCTACAACAAGAGAAATATGACGTAACGAAGCACCTTCCTGTCTTAGTGTCACAATTTTAGTTTTTTCCATCACAGTCAAATCACTCGCTCTCCCCATTTTCACCTTTGGACAGGAATTTTGAATGGCGTGATCGCCACAACTTTTAACTTGAGAATAAATGAAGGCTCGATAAAATCGCGGGTAAAAGAAACAATCGGAAACAATGTAGTCATTTTCTTGGGGTTAGGCAAGATATTCTTCAATGAACAAAGAGAATTTTCCCATTTAATGTAATTGATTCTTTCAATTTCTTCCCCCCGAGGAGGTGAAGTAACATATCAGAATCTACCCCTAATCATATTCTGTGAAAGCTGGCGGCTGGTAGCAACAGCCCGAATCTTGCAGTGCCTCTGGTGGCGACATCGCCAGTTTTGATTTTGCCGTAAAAATGTTGAGGGGGGTAAACTTTGGGGTATATAGAAGGGTTCTTTTAGTTGGTTTGACTGTAAATCATACTTTGGATTAGTATAGAGTGAAGAATTGTGCATCTTTTGGCACAAAGAAAAAGATTTTAGCTTTATTTTTAGTTTTTTTGTATATTTTTGAAAACGCCGTATTTAACACAGCGCATATGGGCGAAAACGGGGCGTACCTAATAAAGTGAACGATACCGTAGCGCCATGGGGGTTAATCCTACGACATTTTTGTGTGTATAAAAAATGTAGATCATCATTAGATCTACTCAGGAAAAAAATACAAAAAATCTAGCCAAGCCGTTCAAGAGTATTTGCACTTTTTTTAAGACACGTAGTGCCATAAGAAAGCACTGAAAAAAGGGGGGTGTACCTAATAATTTGGTGGGTACTGTAGGTGTTCTTATTTCCAATGAGTTAACACACGAATGTAACTGTGTATATTGTCATTCTTAAATAGGTAGGCTGTGGACTAGATTCCACAACTCTTCATCACAACGGGAGCAGCATTCACTGTGTACAACTGTCCTTCTTGCAGAGAAAAGTATGGCAGATTGTTTTACTTTCCGAAACATCACTCGAATGTCTCCATCCATGTTCAATAAACTGTTGGAAATGGTTGGTCCAAAACTTGCAAAAAAAGACACAAAAATGAGACGTTCAATACCAGTTGGTATAGACTACATGGTTTTACTATCTTACTATTGTTAATTTCCATGTAAAATTTTGATGATATTACTTCAAGGGCTATTTCTGTTACAGAGCAAAGACTAGCACTCACATTGAGATTTCTTGCATCTGGAGATTGTATGCGTTCACTGTCATACGCTTTTCGTATCGGACATTCTACGGTTTCCAAATTATTCGTGAAACTTGTGAAAAGATTTTTGAAACCCTTTCTCCGGTTTATCTCAAACAGCCTGATACCAATGGATGGAAAAAAAAATAGCAAACGAGTTTTCAAAAATTTGGAATTTCCTTAATTGTATTGGGGCCGGCGACGGGAAACATTTTTCGATTCAATGTCCTAGCAATAGTGGATCAACCTGGTACAATTACAAAGGTTTTCACAGTATGGTTATGTTCGCAATTTGCGATGCCAATTATTGCTTCACTGTGATTGATATTGGCGCTTATGGCAGAGAGGGAGATGCCGGTATCTTTGCGTCTTCAATGTTTGCAATGGACTTGGAAAATGGTTCTTTAGGAATAACCACATCCATCTCCACTAGTTTACTCCGATGTGATATCAACCCACGTCTTTGTTATGGTTTACATCTTTTTGAACATATAATGTTATACATTGTTTTTATTGTTTATGATAATCCTTATTTTAGGATGACGCATTTCCCTTGATGAAAAACATCATGAAACCTTATCCCGGCAGATCGTTAGGTACCTTGCTAGAAGGAGAAAGAACTTTCAACTACAGGTACTATTTTTAAATTCAAAACATCATGCAAAACCATTTTCCCTCATTGTTTTTTATAGATTGTCGCGTGCAAGACGAACGGTGGAGAACGCATTTGGAATCATCGTCAGCAAATTGCGCATTTTTTATAAACCAATCATTGCTAGTCCGTCCAATGTTGAGAAGTACATAAAAGCCGGCGTTGCTTTGCACAATATGCTTATCCCAGAAGACAGTCGTTTCTATTTAGACAATCAAAAGTTACCAGACCATTTTGATGCTAACGGAAAGTTAATTGAAGGAGCGTGGAGGAGTGATGTTACCGCAAAATCGATGTTCCGGTAAATTTTTTATTAGTATAATGTAGCGTTTATAAATCGATACTGAAAATGTTTTCATTTGTTACAGTGATTTTCCTTTGAGCAAAGGATAAAATTACACAACTGTTGCAAAAAATATCCGTAACCAATTCAAAGAATACTTCATGAACGAAGGAGCTGTACCTTGGCAAAGTGCAATAGTAAATGA